>CM038682.1:715595020-716216042 GCA_021605205.1 Aegilops longissima
CCTTGATGATCGTCACGATGCTGCCGCTCGGGTGTTAGCTCTCCGCGGTGACGGTGATCATGAGGATTAAGTGCGGTGTCGGGTCCTAACTGTTGTCGGTGTGCTGGGGCAATCTTGCACCCGAACAAACACCCACTAATCTCCCCTTCAGAGGTGATCAGTTAGATGTAACATGTGTACGTGCATTTGCAATTATTGCACGAGGTCGAGTGGTTGTGGTTGTGAGTCTGCTGTCGTGGTGCTACGCGAATAAAAATCTATGTCGTGAAGAGATATATGCCGCAGCAACTCAGGGAAAAATCTCACTTCAGAATTTACCAGGGGGGGGGGTTGAAAACAGTTAATAAAAATTTACCGCAGTAAAAACCACTTACATTAATAGGAACTATAGATTTAATTCCTCATACAAATCTAGGATACCGCGCATAAGTTGCAACAAATAAATAAATGCTGAGACAATAACTATAGCAGTGACGCCTACAATGACAACGGTAAATGGATCGGGTCCTGAGAAAATGTCTCTGGAATTGAGGCACACTCTTCTTCTATCGGGGGAAGCGGATTGACCAGTCGGTGAACGTGTCTCTCCTGGTCGGGCCTCAGTGGTCTGCCGATGGCGATCTGAGGATTTAAATCAGTGAGGCTCTGGAGATAAGACATTACTCGTTGGGTCAAACGCTCTTGAGCGATGACATACTGGGCAAGGTTGGCCAGTACTGGGTCTCTCTCGATTCGTCCACCGGAAAAGATGCTACTTCTCCGGGTGCGGCACGACTCGGGAAGTAATAATATCCCCATTCGCTGGCATAGGGTACCATGAATCGAAGGCGAGCAAGCGCTTCGTATGCAGCAACTTCTATGGCCATTTGCGGAGTCGGCATAGATTTCCCCACAAAGGAGACTTCCGTTGGGTCTTGGTTTGGGTTTGTGGGAGGGATGTGCACCACTGCCCAATATTTCGAGGTGGATGGGGTGATCCTTGCTTTGAGCAACTCGTACTGGGGTGGATGGATAGCACTCATGGTACTGCAGGTAAAGTCCCACAATATTTTAACAAAGCTACCTGGGGTTGCATCTGGAGTTCTCAGATAAATGATGGCGCTCGGCATGGCAAAGAAATGGCTGTGAGAGTTCTGCACAAGGTGAGGGATACTTGGCAAGGTCACGAGGTGGCCTTTTTATATAGCATCTGAGTGGGGTCATTTACCGCGGTGAAGAGTAACTAGTCTGTCGGTTCTGCTCTACGGGGTCGGGGTCAATGCTACAGATACATATATCTCACAAAAGTGACGTATTACTGTGGGTGTCGTCGGGGTGGTTTTTGGTAGCTATGCCCGGGATAAAAAATTGCGACCGTACACTATGGCTATTATGTAAAATAGGGGCGCACAAGCAAACAACATTTTAATTATGGCGATACAGGATCACACAATTACAAAGCGTGGATATACTAAGACTCGGTACTACTCGAGTGACTTAGTCTACCTCGTTAATATCTAAGTGGGCATGCCTTGTGGACGTCGAGGCTTCTCCACGGGTTTCACCGTCGGGGTTAGTTGGATGGAGTCGAGGGGCTGCAGGGTCGGGGTAGCGATGATGACCATCGCGGGGGTTGTTGGCCACAATCCCGTTGGAGCGCGTTCCCAAAAGGCGATGAAGCACTTCTGCGGACACCAAAGTATTTTGGTCGATAGCTGTGGCAGACCTCAAGGACTCGATCGGTTGTCCGAACAGCACGACTGGGTTGTCGGCGTCGGGCTCATCTTCTCCTCTCGCCGGGGCTCGGCGAACCAGTTCTCCATGAGCTGCGATCAGATCAAGGGTGATTTGATCGAACAGTTCCTCTAGTGCACTTACATAGCGCCCCAGATGCAATGATGCAGGATCCGTCTTGTGATCTTCGTTGGAAACCTGGGGTGGCCTACCATACCCGTCACGGCTGGGGTAGTAGTAGAACGAGCGACAATTAACTCTGGGCGACAAGTGCCGGAGTTGAACTATAGCCTCTCGAGCTGCTAGTTGGATGGCTTGTGGCTCAAAGGAAGTTGTCCTTCGGTGAACACTGTAAGGCGTTAGGCGATAGACCCCTACCATAGGCGTGCCGAGTGGCCCAGAATGCGGCTCTCACGCTCATGGGCCCTTGGTACACCACATATTCAGGGGCTCTTCTAATGCAAAGGCACGGGGGGTGAGGTTTGCTAGCACGGTCACAGAACCTCCAAGGTTGGTTGCTGTGGTCTCATTGTGCACGACGGGGCCAGGCATTATAGCTCGGTTTGGGGAAGCGGCTATGCTGTGCTGGGTTGAGGCTAGCGTGCCCTTTTTATAGAAAAATGGGACGGAGTCTTCCTTCGCACGCTTGCGAATGAGACAATTTAGGTGTCGGTCACTGGCGCGTGATCGACAGGCTAGGCTGATAGGTTGGGCACCGACTGCCAAAAGGTGTCGGGTTCACTGTGTGGCTATCTTACATGAGAAGCTTGACCGGGGATAGGTTAAGGTCTGGTGGTTTGGTTAATCTAGGTTTATTGACCTGGCTAAGATAGGATTAGCCAATGGTCAGCCTGGCTCTGATACCAAGGTTGTCGCGACCGGTTTTCCAGCATATTAATTTCCCCGAAAATGGCCCTTGTGCTCACCAGCCCCAGGATTACTGTTAGCTGATGAGACACCAACTTGATACAGGAACTCTAAGAAAAATACATAATATGTAGTACAAGACCATTCTGGCCTATGAGTACAACACAAGGTTTCTAGTGGCTGATGGCGGAAGCGGTTTGTGGTTCATCAGCGTCTATGGGACTCCACTTCCCACAGGAACAGCTGACCTGGATAGCTCCTATCTTCGCGAGGCTGCTATCATCATTACGTAGGTTCCAGGGTTGCCATCGCAACGCTCCTCTCCATGCAAGAAATCTGGCCAAGACAATAGCCAGGGACAAGCCAGTGAGTACTTTGAATGTACTCGCAAACATTATGAACGCAGGTATAACATAATAAATGATAATCATGCTCTGAAATATTCTATGATCACAACGTCAGTCACAAAATAAAATCCATGGTGCACGCAAGTAGGTTATTCATATACAGCATGAATATGCAATAATGGGGTAGAAATAAAATACACCGATCGGGTGTCTGAAGCGACACCTCGAAAGGATAATAATTTAAAGCATGCCTCAGTCAGGCGTCTGAGCGACACCACATAAAGGGCTTATAAGTGAAACAAGTAACAAACATGCCACAGTCGGGCGTTAGTGCGACACCACATAAAGGGCTTATAATTGAAATATATAACAAGTATGCCACAGTCTGGCGTCTCAGCGACACCAGAAAAAGGGCTTATAAGAGAATTACCACAGTGAATATCCAGGAGGTAGAACCGTCCCAGGGATACTCAATAATTCAACTGATATACATGGTTAGTCCACAATAATAATAATCAAAATCATCATATGTCACAGGTCATAATCAATGTTCTGGTTTAGCAGTTTTTCCTCCGAAGACCGACATAAAGAACGACACTTGACCCATCCCAGACTATAGTCCTTAACCATGGACACGGCTATTCGAATAGATGTAATCTCTGCAGAGGGTGTACTCTTTACCCACGAGTAACGGATTCCGTTAGTCCATCGGGACTAACTCCGTCTATGATCTTTTAATTGAAAACACACCTGACCGCACACACCAGCTTGACTTACCGGTGTCTGGAATCACCCACGACACTCGTTAAGAAAAACTCTAAGTGGGGAGGCTACAAACTCGACTAGCATGGGATCACAAAATTTATAACGCGCGCAAACTAGGGGAGCTACCCCCTCGGCTACAACCGGAAACACCCATGCCCCCGGACCAGGTGGCATGCCTGCCGGATGCAGCCGGTATCTTCCACCATGGCCTCTCTGTATGGTGTGTGCTATAAAGGGAGTTGACAACTTACTGAACCGTACCCTACCTGTGGCAGGGACAAGTGGTAGTACAAAACAAGTATGGGG
Organism: Aegilops longissima; assembly: GCA_021605205.1. Lineage (NCBI taxonomy): Eukaryota > Viridiplantae > Streptophyta > Magnoliopsida > Poales > Poaceae > Aegilops > Aegilops longissima. The sequence continues at coordinate 715,599,019 of CM038682.1, forward strand.
GTTACTGTAACAAGACTCCATCTACAGCCGACTCAGGAGGTTTAAGTATTCCCTGCATAATTAGCATAACAAATATGTTTCAACCAACAGACAGAATCACCACTCCTCATACCTCACTATGCCATATCGGACACAATCGTCTCGACGAAGACTGAAGACAAGCTCGTGTCTACTCAAGACAGAGGCTTTCCCGGATTCCTTCCGATAGGCATGAAAGGCATACGAGGGTGATTACTATCACAAGCATATCAAGTTTCAACAGCAAGGAACATTAATGATGCACTCATGAGTATGATCTTATCATCACATAAAATAACGATTACTTCGTGTTTAGGTGGTGTTGTAATCGTATCAACCAACACACAACAATATTATGCCAGGGTTCAGAATGCTTGCCTTCAAGTTGTGGAGAGACAGGGTGTATTCCAAAACTTTTGAAACTTTTCTCCTCTCTCCATAATCCTATTTTAAGAAAATTTGAATTTAACACATAGTTTCAAAACAGTACAAAAAAGTTGTCTGAATTTTTTTCAAATAAATATGAAAATAAACTAGACCAAATTTGAGAAACAACAGAAAAAGAATCAAATCAATTGGACTTATATTTAAAAAGATATAGTGAGTCAAAATTTAGTCAAAAATTTGTTTTTAATAATTAAATAAAAGAAATAGAAAAAGAAAAACGGTTCGGGGCGTACTCTGGGATTACGCTTTCACTTATGCCAGCGTGGACCGGCTCGGGGTCACTGACAGTGGGTCCCTTGGGCCCACTGGTCAGGTTCGACCAGTCGCCTGCCTCCTTCCTCCTCTGTCCGAGCGGAGGCGGGGCGCCTGCGATCAACGCCAGTGAACGGCGGCTCCCCACGGGATTCTGAGGGGAGGGATGGATCCGCCAGTCCAGGGCGGTCCTCTCAGTGGTCGAAAGGCTGGTGGGGACGAAGGGAGTCGCCGGCGGCGAGCTCCGTGGCGGAGGTGGCTTCGGGAGGATTTGGGGGCTTGGGCTACGGTGGCTCCCGATCACGTTTGAGAGGTGGGGTGGCTCCGCAAGGCCTAGGTGAGTCGAATGGCGGCGTTGGAAGGACCGGGAAGGCTATGCTGGCGATGAACGGGACCGGAGGGTGGCGGCGGCCGAACTGACCGGAGATGGGGAAGACGGCCTCCTTCCGTCGATAGCTGGCTAAGGGAGCCCTAAGGGGTGGCCTGAGGTTGCCTGGGGTCTGGACGAGCTCGGAGGGCCCCTTTTATAGGCGGTCGAGGTCGGTTCCGCGGCGGCCGAGATAAGATCGACGGTGAACCGTCATTCTGTTGCTGCAGGGCCACGTGGCGGCGACGGGCGCTAGCAGACGGCTCGTGGATGAGATTGAGCTGCTCCATGTGGCACTTGGCGTACGCGTATGGCTTGGGCGGCGCCGTCCATGGCAGGGGCCGGCCGGGCGGCAGTGCCGGCTTGCGATGGTGGTGTTGTAGGGCGCCAGGAGGGGCCAGGGCCGCTCTGCGGCGAGGGAGGGGTCGGGCGTGTAGGCTGCGAGTGGGGAAGGGACCAGAACGGGCGCGAGGAGGCGGCAGTGGGACGCGGCAACTCGGTGTGCGCGCGTGCAAAACATGCGCTCTTGGCGCGCCCGGAGCACGCACGCCAGGTGCTCGACGTAATGCCATCGTGTGCTAGAGAGTTTGAACGAGGCTGGTAGTGAACAGGCCTGGGTTAGGGTTTGCTAGGAGCTTAGTGGACAAGTTTGTTGGGTCAGAGGATCAAGCTCACAATGCAAACTAAAAATCATGCCAAATCTGGCTATGCACACAAAGTGCTCGACAGAATGTCATGGGCATCTAGGCATCTCTATGGGTGGCCAAAAACTCCAGATCCTAGTCTCTTTAGATGATAGAGAGGGTGGCAATGTTAGTTGGGCAAAACCAGAAACTTGTTAGTGCAAGTTTTTGAGAAAACCAAATCTGGGCAAAAACTAAAGGCTATTATTTCATGGGTCAAAAATATTCCAGTGGGTCCAATCTCCTGGACTTAAGGGTTTTGTAGGGTGGTTTATAAGCAGGAGAAAGATCATGGGCACTAGAGTAAAATAAAATAGAGTTGCAGTAGAAAACACCCAACTGGGCCAGAGAGCAAAAGAGGATGATTTGCTCAAATTTTTCAAAGAACACTCATGGGTTTTTGCACAAAAATGAATTATATGCATCTACTGCCATCTCCATATTTTTGTATAATTTTTTAAAGAAATATTTAAATCGGTTGCAGTGCAAACCACTACCTGATCCAGATTTGAAAACTTGAGGTAGGGCTCAAAATCCCCAAATGATCAAGAGGAGTTTTTGCATAAATGTGATTTAGGAACCTCAGATGTCATCGCCAAATTTTAGTGGAATTTTCAAAGGAGTATTTAAAAGGGTTGTAGTGCAAATGAAACCCTAAATCTTATAAAAATCATTTTTAAAAGAAATAGAGCTCAGGGAAGATAATCATATAAATAATGCCACTGATAAAAGAAATGTTTTTCTTGAGAGGGTATATAAGTCCAACAATATTTTTCTAAAGTTTTCACTTTGGAGGAAAACTCCATAATTCAGAAGAAAAGAGTGGTTGTGAAACAAAAGCAAAATCTAGGAAATAAAATTTTAATTTACCATGGCAAAATTTTAATTAATAAATCATGGTTAAATTTTTGGGGTGTTACAACACTACCCCCCTTAAGAAAAATCTCGTCCTCGAGATTTGCTAAGGGCTGTAAAAATTTTTTACTCCTACCATCACAAGGTAATACAAAAATAACCATCCTACTCACGTAATTAAAACGTGGCTACAGTAAGTGGGCAATTATGTGGCGTAAAGCTGCAGTGTGGCATACTGGCATTGCGTGGAAAAAACTACAGGAAAATTCTACTTTTGATAACAGTAAAATTTAGATTAAACTTCTAAATTACTAAAATACGCTGGTCGTACCCGAGAGCACAGTGCTCTCTGTGGCTGACAGGTGGAACCATGGCCCATTGTCAGTCTCTTCTTCTACCTCTGGCTCTCTCTTCTCCCTCACTCTCACGCGCTTTCCCGCGCTTTCTCCACCGGCGACGTCTAGCGCGTAGAGAATCTAGGCCGTTCTGTGGTAGTGCGCGGCGTGCTAGCTGTCGGTGCAGCGTGCACTCACCTCGCGGGCCAGTGCGCTGTCGGCACTGCTCGCGGATTCGGCTCTGAACACCGGCGATAGGGCGACCAACGGCGCTGGTGGACTTCGCCCACCGTACACCGGTCTCGAGCTATAAAACGACCGTGGTGCTCCTTTCTTCTTCCTCACACCTGGCCTCGCTTCTCCTTCTCCTCCATTTTTCTCCGTTTCTATTTGCAGGAGCTCGAAACGAGGCTCTAATGGAGGAGGTGATGCCGGACTGGTACGCGATCCTGATATGCGGAGGGTTGGCGGTGTTGCTGGGGTTCTCCGTGCTCTTGTGCGTGATGATCCTTGATGATCGTTGCGATGCTGCCGCACGGGTGTTAGCTCTCCGAGGTGGCGGTGATCATGAGGATTAAGTGCGGTGTCGGGTCCTAACTGTTGTCGGTGTGCTGGGGCAATCTTGCACCTGAATAAACGCCCACTAATCTCTCCTTCAGAGGTGATCAGTTAGATGTAACATGTGTACGTGCATTTGCAATTAGTGCATGAGGTCGAGTGCTTGTGGTTGTGAGTCTGTTGTCGTGGTGCTGCGCGAATAAAAATCTATGTCGTGTAGAGATATATGCCGCTGCAACTCAGGGAAAATCTCACTTCAGAATTTACCGGGGGGTGAAAACAGTTAATAAAAATTTACCGCAGTAAAAACCACTCACATTAATAGGAACTAAAGATTTAATTCCACGTACAAATCTAGGATACCGCGCATAAGTTGCAACACATAAACAAATGCTGAGACAATATCTATAGCGGTGACGCCTACAACAACAACGGCAAATGGACTGGGTCTTGAGAAAATGTCTTTGGAATTGGGGCACAATCTTCTTCTATCAGGGGAAGCGGGTTGACTAGTCGTCTCTCCTGGTCGGGCCTCAGTGGTCTGCCGATGGCGATCTGAGGATTTAAATCAGCAAGGCTCTGGAGATAACCCATTACTCGTTGGGTCAAACGCTCTTGAGCGATGGCATACTGGGCAAGGTTGGCCAGTACTGGGTCTCTCTCAATTCGTCCACCGGGAAAAGATGCTACTTCTCCGGTTGCGGCATGACTCGGGAAGTAATAATATCCCCGTTCGCTGGCATAGGGTACCGCGAATCGAAGGCGAGCAAGCGCTTCGTATGCTGCAGCTTCTATGGCCATTTGCGGAGTCGGCATAGATTTCCCCACAAAGGAGGCTTCCGTTGGGTCTTGCTTTCACTACTAGGAAAAGGGCTGTAGATGAAATGGATACTAATGGCGCACCTGTCATGTGGTGCGCCACTACTATATAGCAGTGGCGCACCATGTGCTGAATACGCCATTAGTGTGGAAGACACTAATGGCGCACTGCAGCATAGGTGCGCCACTAATTACAAATATATTTTTATTATTTTTCCAAACATACTAATGGCGCATCCTGGCATAGTGCGCCATTACTAGTGCTAACTAGTAATGGTGCACCGGCCACACAGTGCGCCACTACTGTTATTTTTTATTGTTTTTTGCAAAACTACTAATGGCGTGCCGTGCACATGCGCCATTACTATATATATATATATATATATATATATATATATATATATATATATATATATATATATATATATATATATATATATATATATATATATATATATATATATATATATATATATATATATAATATGCAAAACTACTAATGGCGCACCACCAGCAGGTGTAACCTGGGACCAACAAGATATTTTGGACAGCCACACCTAGCCACTCACTTTCCCCACTTCATTCTCTCCACCTCCTCCTCCAAGCATGTCTCGGCTGCCTCCTTCTCCTCACCTCATTTGAACCATAGATTCAGTCAAACTAAGTGGTTAAATTACCTTTTTTTGATAGGTAAGTAAGGGGGAAGCTATCTTTATGTTGTTCTCCCTCTCCAACAACGTGCACATGCACTTTTTGTGGCCTAGCTAGATCTATGTATGTTCGTGGTGTTGCATATGATTATGGTGTTGCATATATGTTTGTGTTTGCAGGTACCGGTATTTGAAATGCGATAGTTGCCAATATTTTGCCGGAATGTTGATTCGTTTCCGTTTCGGCGAGAATTTTGGCACAATGCATTCTTTTTGGTCCTATTTTTAGGGAAAGTCATGCCAAATTTTTTCTTGGTTCTAAAATATCGTTTTGCTCTACCCCGCAGGCAACCATGGTTCGCACGATGACCGAAGGCATCGTGAATAGGTTTTTGAGCTCCGCAAAGGCCGAGATGCTTCAAAAGAACGAGACGGAGATAAGATGTTCGTGTCGAAGATGCAAGCTGAAGAGCCTTATTGCGGACCCGGATTCCGGGCAGGTGCGGGACCACCTGCTCTTGCATGGTTTCATAGATGGCTATCGGTGGCAAGGTGATGAAGATGACTATGAAGTCGTCCATGGGGGCCGGGCAAGAAATGAGCAAGACTCGGGTGGGCGAGAAGACGAAGAATCTCCAGGACATGATCACGACGGTGATGTTGTACACGATCATCATGTAGAAGATCACGGGACATGATGATGAGGAAGATGCGGAGCAGCGAAGGGCATGATCATGAAGATGAAGATGCCGGCGGAGCAGACGACGATGGACCATTGATGGGCTGGGTGCAGGACCCTCATATTCAAGAGCTGCTTCTCAAGCAGATGGATAACGCAAGAGCTGCCGCCCGAGAGAAAGCCAAGCTGGATCAACTAGAGATAGACGCGGTTACTCCATTGTATGAAGGATGCAGACCCGAGGATACCCGCCTGAAAGTAACGCTCATGGCTCTGGAGATGAAGGTAAAACACAAAATGACCGGCGCGTAGCCGGCGAGAACATGTCATTCGCACGAACGTCTTCCCAAGGGGAACAAGTGCCCGACCAGTTTCGAGGACGAAGAAAATCATGTGTCCTCTGGATTTACCGCCGTGAAATACCATGTGTGTATGAACAATTGCATCATTTATCGGGACGAGCACGCGGAGTCTACCATATGTCCGGTGTGCGGCGTCACTCGATACAAGAAGAGGAAGAAAGCTCCTCGAAAAGTGGTGCGGTACTTTCCGATCACTCCTCGTCTGCAGCGGTATTTCGTGGAACCTAAGGTAGCAAAGCTCCTGCGTTGGCACGCGGATAGGGAGGAGAAGAAGCCAGAAGATGACGTAAATGATCCGGAGATAAATAAAAAAGACAATATGCTGAGTCACCCTAGGGATGGGAGCCAGTGGCAAGCGTTGAACTTCGAACACCCAGAATTTGGGAAGGATCCAAGGAACATCATGCTGGGCGCGAGCACCGATGGAGTCAATTCGTTTGGCAGCCAGAGAAGCACACGTAGCACCTGGCCTGTGTTTGTGTGGATGTACAACCTTCCCCCCTGGTTGTGCATGAAGAGGAAGTACATTCACATGAGTATGCTAATTGAAGGGCCGAAACAACCAGGGAACGACATCAATCTGTATCTAGGGCTGCTGAAAGAGGAGCTAGACACGCTATGGAAAACGCCAGCCAATACGTGGGACGCCGCAGAGAAAGAATATTTCCCTATGAGAGCCGCACTGCTCACGACGGTGCACGACTATCTCGGTTACGGATATCTCGCGGGGCAGGTGGTCCATGGATTTTCTGGATGCGTCGGGTGCATGGATGACACAACGTACCGCTAGCTAGATAGAGATCCCGGGTCTTCAAAAACCGTGTTCATGGGACATCGAAGGTGGCTTCGCGATGATGACCCGTGGAGGAAACGCAAGGATCTGTTCGATGGTGCAACCGAACCCCGAAGACACCCGCGTACGAGGAGCGGCGAGGAAATAGACGAGCTGTTGAAAAATTGGAAAGATTGCCCACTATCGGGAAAGAAGCAAAAGGCGCCAGAGCCGGGAAAGAAGCGAAAGGCGCCAGAGCCGCTGCTGAAGGTATGGAAAACGAGGTCTGTTTTCTGGGACTTGCCGTACTGGAAGATCCACCGTGTGCCTCACTGCCTTGATGTCATGCATATCACAAAGAATGTGTGCGAGAGTCTGCTTGGTACCCTGCTCAACATGCTAGAGAGGACCAAAGATGGGCCGAAAGCAAGGGAAGACTTGAAATCAATGGGCATCAGGGAGGAGCTTCACGCTAATGATGATGATGATGAAGATGAGGCGAAGCAGGACACAGAAAGTCGTCGCAAAGGCAAAAAGGCCAAGAAGACCGGAAATGACTACCCTCCCGCATGCTTCACTCTAAGTCAGGAAGAGATCGATCAGTTTTTCACCTGCCTCGTAGGAGTAAAACTTCCTTACTGATTCTGCTGGGAAGATAAGCAGATACCTAGACCCAGTGAAGCGAAGTTCAGCGGGATGAAGTCTCCACGACATCACGTCTTGATGACGCAGATAGTTCTAGTTGCAATCCGTGGGATCATGGACGCGCACGTCCGTGAAATGCTATTTGGCCTATGCAACTTTTTCGACATCATCTCTCGGAAGTCGGTTGGCGTGAGGCAACTTAGAAGGCTACAGGAAGAGATCATGGTGATATTATGCGAGCTTGAGATGTACTTCCCGCCAGCATTCTTCGACGTTATGGTGCATCTGTTGGTCCATATGGTGGAGGATATCATCCAACTCGGGCCGACGTTCCTGCACAACATGATGCCGTTCGAAAGGATGAATGGTGTCATCAAAGGATACGTTCGCAACATGTCACGTCTAGAGGGAAGCATAGCCAGGGGCTTTCTGACCGAAGAGTGCATCTCCTACTGCACGAATTATCTAGGCATCGAGGACCCCGTTGGTCTGCCCGTCAACAAGCACCTCGGCGGGCTCGCTGGATGGGGTCACCGTGAGGGTCGCCGCGAAATGCATGTCGACTTCGAGGGTCGACTCGCCGACTTTGAAAGAGCAAACCTAGTCGCGCTACAACACATAGACGTGGTCGATCCTTGGGTGGTAGAGCACAAAACCTTTATTGAGAAGACGTACAATGACCGAGGCCAACAGGGGACGGACGAAGATATAATCAAAGAGAACAACTCATGTTTCACGCGTTGGTTCAAGCAGAAGCTTCCGTCGTACCCTTTACATGAGGATTCTTTCGCGGAAGAACAACTCATATTCGCCTTGTCACAGGGCGCCGAGCACAACCTGATGACCTATGAGGCGTACGATATCAATGGCTACATATTCTACACCGAGGACAAGGACATGAAGAGCGATGGTTATCAGAACTCCGGGGTAACGATGGAATCCTACACCGGTAACGACAAGGACAGATACTACGGAAGGATCGAGGAGATCTGGGAGCTGAGCTACGCTTGAGAGAAGGTCCCGATGTTCCGTGTCAGATGGGCCAAGAGCGTCATAAAAGAAGACCAGTATTTCACCACCATGGTTATACCCGAAGCCAAATCCAAGACCGCGGGCGCAAAGATCACCGCGAAAAATGAGCCATGGGTACTGGCTTCCCAAGTGGACCAATGCTTCTTCATTACCGACCCGCCAAAGCCCAGTCGTGTTGTCATGAGGAGAGGCAAAAGGAAGATCATCGGAATGGATGGAGTCGCCAATGAGCAAGACTTCGACAAGTACGGCAACCCGAAGATCGAACATGACGAGGACAATGAAGTAGCAGCATACACCACAAGAAGAAGCAGGACCACCGTACCTAAAGGACGTCCGTTCAAGAGAAGAACTCCATTTACGAAAAATAAGGGCAAGAAGATTGTGAATAGATAGCTAGCATCTAAGATCGATTGTTTTTAAATTTTAGCCTTCATTTCTCGATTGTATTTCATGGGCACTTTTTGAACTCATGAATGTTTTTAAATTTCATGGACACTCTATCTCGATCCCCCTCCATCTCGATCACTATCCCACCTCGCCAGATCCGGCCCCCCTCGCCGCAGAGCACTCCCGCACCATCTCCCCCGCTCCACCGGCCGCCGCAGCCGACCCCCCGCACCCTCCCCCACTCCACCGCCGCCGACGACCCACCGCACCCTCCCCCGCTCCACCGCCGCCGAGCACCCCCCGCACCCTCCCCGGCCCGCTCCACCGTCACAAATGAATGCAACTAAAATTGCAAAAAAAAATTGATTATATTTTTAAATAACAAATTTGATGATATTTTCAAATAACAAATTTGATGATATTTTATAAAAAATTATTACTGTTTTTATAAAAAATATTACTGTTATGATTTAAACAAGTTTGAACATATTTAAACACAAATAAATATCAAACAACATTTTAAATGTTGTTAACATGGCAACAAACTACATATTATTTTTCTACATGAAATTCTAAGCATCTAGCATATGTGACATGTTATATTTGGATGCATGGATAAAAAGATATGTGCAAAGAACAAAATGCATAAAACAAAAATTGCGGAGCCTGGGAATCGAACCCAGGACCTCCTAGTGTGTGTGCTGCGTGCTGACCAATCGGGCTAGTGTGTGTGTTCTGATGGAGATACGGTTAGGTGGAATATAACATGAGTGCTCGAACTGTAATAATTTTTTTTACTAATGGCGCACCAGGCGGAGGTGCGCCATCGCTGTCGTCATACTTATGGCGCACTAGGGGGAGGTGCGCCATTGCTAACCCTCCCCCCACTTCACCTATTCCCCTCTGACCTCTCTCCCTCCCTCGCCAGATCCCCCACTCGACCCCAACCGTACGCCGCCGCCCCGCCTTGCTCCGCCCCCTCCGTCTGCCGCGCCTGCACGCCGTCGGCGATGCCGCTACCTCTCCTGGCTGTGGTCTTGCGCTGCCCCGACGCCGCCGCCCCGACCCCTACCGGACTCCACCCCCGCCGCCCCCACGCCCCGAACGGGATCGGCCGAGTGCGCGCGCTAGGGTTCCTCACCCCGCCGCCCGCTCCTCTCCTCTCCTCCTCCCTCCGACGAGCGAGGGCCTCCTCCGGCCCCTGCAGCAGCCGGCGAGCGCGGCCCCGACGCGCCCACCCTGCCTGCCCATGTCGTCCTCCGCCACCGGTCACCTCCGCAGTAGCTGGCGAGCCAAGGACGGTGCTGTGACCCTCGCCGCAACCTCCCGCCATCTCTTCCTGCGTGTGGCCAGCGGCTGCTCTCCTTCGACCGCGGCCTAGGGTGAGCCTCTCTTCCTTGCCTCTATGCTTCTTGTTCCCAGTTCCTCTCTTGTTCATGCTGCTAGTTACACGGATCAATGGATGTTAGATAGATGTATGTATGTTGATGTTAGTTCATTAATCTTAAGACAAATAAAATCTTAAGTGAATTTAGAAGAAGACCTTTCAAAGTAATCCCTCTACAGTATTATTTCATACTGTTAACCTATCTAACTCTAACCCACATAATCAAACAAAACCGTTCTCGCAACATGCATGTCTGTGAGAATTTTAAAATACTTGGCACTGTGCTATAGTCAATGGGAGCAAACTTCATGTTATTAGCTGATAAGAACAATTAAACTTGACCAAATAACTGACAATGCATACTCTGCTTCCCTAAGGGACATAGCAAGTTAAAATGCACAGAATATTGAAATTTTAATCGAGTAAGATAGTGGCAACCAATCTACTTGCCAGGCCAGCTCACCAATGAATATCTAATTTCAGAGAGTTGGCTTATGTGACAGTTCCATACCTTCCTCAACATATACCTAATAGCTAGTTGTCGATTGGATTGCAAGAAAGATAGATGTATCGAATCAAGCAAATGAATAAGAAATAAATGCTATAATGTCATCGGAGTCATTAGGAGAAATCAATAAACTGTAACGAAAGCGATTTTAGTTGAAAGGTACTTTACGAGATCCTCACACAACTAGAATGTATCCAGAATCTGCTGGAGATGTGCTGTCAAGTGCAGGAATTCAGTTAACTGGTGCATAAGTGCAGAGAAAGCCAAGGCTCTGACTTGACTTGACAGAAACCTGGCTGACTTTGGGAACAGATTCAAAGACAAATAAAAAATTCAGAAAAGAATTTTCCTCTCACTACATCTCTGTCCATCTGGTTTGTCGATGTAAGTTCATTAATCTTAAGCCCATCATGTTTTTTGGTTGTTTGCTGTCATGTTGTTATTGCTTCCATTAGGGCATCTGTTGGTTCATTAATCTTAAGCCCATTATTCCATGGAATAGCTGAACTATAATACTATTATTCATTTATGATAGTTTGTGAGATACATAAATAGATAAATTTAAGTTTGTAATGGCCAACAACAAGACATGTGAATCTGTTCTTGATACTCCTTTTCCCTTTTCTTAGAATCATCATATACAAATTAGAACCTTTCTAACATCTGCATATTTCGGGTTTCCGAGGAGGTAAAGGAAGTGAAGTTCAGACAGTGCAGCAGCAGCAACACCTCCAAGGTGAGAAATATGTTCCTATTTATCTTTTTTGCTACATGTGCTCTTGTTACTTGTTACTCTCGAACTTCAGCTCTTGTTACTCTAGATTACCTGCAACAAGGTGAGAAATATGTTCGAGTTGTAGATTGTGACTTTCTGGAATGAATCTCTCTTATATTCAGTTTCAGCTGGGAGAGAACTTCAGCAACAAGTTTTGTAACCATTGCAGTAGTACAGAATATGATCACCTGCAAAATTGTATGGGTAATGAGTTAAGGAGACACAATAAATCTTAAATATGCATGATTGAAACTACCTGCTAAGATAACTTACTTTGTAGTCCGCGTCATCTGCGACATGCTTCTTCAGTACATCATATAATATAGAGAAGTGCAGATCAAGTGGTGCAATCATATACATCTGGCCACTTAAGTCATCCTTCCCTTTAAGCAGAGTGATGCCTTTCGATGTCACACAATAATGTTTGTTGCAAGAGCATTCTGCTCTTAGTGTTCGTTTGTTTACAAAGATCCTGCTTATATATACTGATGATGAGTCTTGTTGAAACCTTACATATGTTGGTTCCTGCTTATTTGCTCCAATGGCACAAACTTGAGCTCCTAGCATAAAAAGTGTTGCGGGCGACAGACAGTGAGGAGCTACTGTCAAAAAATTCAGTTAGGTACAGTTAGCATCATGTAAGAAAATGGCCATAATGTGCCCTGATAATGATGTATTTCGTCATAAAAATATATAGTGGACTGCCATGATAATGACATGGTCCTGTGTTTGCAAGCTGTCATAATCTTTAGTTTACTTGACTTTTGAGCCTGCTAGTAGTTTACTTCCATGAGTTGTTTTATTGACATGGCACATTTGCAATGGAGTTTTATATATCTTTAGCCACTGTTCATTAACAGCAAGTCAGTTTTGTTTATAGTTGATGATGTTGTACTTGTGATGATGTACTTGTGATGATGTTGCTATACTTGTGATGATGCTACTTGTGATCTTCTGAAATGACCCATTGGCGACTTTATTACGCGGGGATAATGATTTTGCAGGTACCCCGAGAGGCCCTTGAGTTTGCCGGAATGTCGATTAATTTCCGTTCCGGCAAATTCGGGTACTCCATATGTCCTATTTTCAGCAAAGGTCATGCTGAAATTTTTCGTGAATTTTAGCATGACTTTGCTAAAAATTAAGACATATGGGGTACTTGCGACTAATGCATGGCCGGGGTATCTTAGTACCTAGTTAAGTAGGATCAACTGCCCAACTTAGAATTCTCCTTAGCATCGATAAACCCTAGATGATAAACCCAACATAGGTGGCAATAGAGCAAAGTGATTAGTGCCAAGTGATTAGGCCCAACCTAGGGTGCCTCGGCATCGATAAACCCTAAATGATGAAAACTTAACTTAGCATTTAGGGTGCCTCGGCGTCGACAAACCCTAAATGATGAAACCTTGGCTTCTATAGGGTGCCTCGGTGTCGATGAGAACCTAAATGATGTGCGCTTAGGCTTTTAGGGTGCCTCGGCGCCGACAAACCCTAAATGATAAAAGCTTAGCTTTTTGGATGCCTCGGTGTCGACAAACCCTAAATGATGAGACCATGATCTTGTTACTTGACAATAACCACCTTTTTGACCAAACATTTTTCCTATTTAGAGCGAAACATGGCCCACAACGATGAGGCTGGCGGTTCGGGCGACAAGCAATTCTGGGAGTTGTCCCAGGAGATGGAGGAACAACCTCACCTCTATGAGGACGCCGCGGAAGACACCGATCCTGACTACACAACCCCTAGTGGCGTCGGGGATGACACCATTGATGGTGCCGCCGAGGATGCCACCACTGATGGTGCCGCCAAGGATGCTACCACTGATGATGGCAGCGCACGCACAGATGGCAGCCAACCAAAGAGGCAACGGAAGGACCGACGCCCGAACGCGCTCCGCACCGTCAAGGAGGAATTTACTCAAGTGGACTCCGACGGGCATCCAACGGATCCCAAACATATAGTCAAGGGGTACTCGGTTCAGCTCGGGTGCATTCTCCGGAGCACCGTCTCGATCAACACCAAGAACCTTAGGCATAAGGACGAGGGAATTTGCGCAACCTCCTCTTCACGAAGCTGCACGAACGATACAAGTTCCCCGCTAAATTTGAAAACACACGCCTCTCAGGGAATAAAGTGAACAGTGCCGCCCTCATGAGGATGAGCACGGCCCTGTCTACTTGGAGACGCGCGGTGAAGAGAATGATTGAGAAAGGTGATAGTTATGAGAAGATCAAGGCGAAAAATCCTTCGACCAGCGAAGATGACTACAAGGAGTTCAAGATCAAGTGCGAGAGCAGCGCAACCTCTGAATCAAGTCAGTGGGGGAAAGAAATGCAGGAGTTGAACTTAGGGGAACACAAACTCGGTCCCGGCGGTTACAGAGTGGCGGAGCCTATATGGGACAAGGAGGATGCGGAGCGTGCCGAGAAAGGCCTACCCCCCCCCCCCCCGCTTCGAGAAATACAGTGACAGGCAAAACAAGAACTATGTCAGGGCCCGGTACAAGGAGGACCCGATAACAAAGGAGCTTACCACGGATTCAAGACCAGGGCGCTTGAGCTTGTTACGGCGAAGGAGACCGAAAGCGATGGCTGGGTCGTCTCGAGCACCCCTGCACAGGACAGCACTCTAAATAGGGCGTTGAGCGTAATGAAAAACAAGGATAAGCTCGATGGCCGTCGTCAGCTGGTCATGTGGCCGGCAAAGGCTTGTCCACAAAATGGTCGTCATACTATACCACTGGTGGGCGAAAGGAGAAAAAGACCAGCTCGGAAAGCCAGTCGCACGAGGTTGAAGAACTCAAGGCACAAGTGGCGCGGATTCCGGAGATTATCCAAGAGCAAGTGCAACAACAACTGGGAACGACGCTCACCGGCATTATGCCTACCTTGATTCATGGGCTGACGACGTGGATTGCAGGTGGCCAACAAGGGCCGCCCCCGATTCCCAGCTTCACGGCCAGCAACTCGCACAACGCGCAGGCGGCGCCATTGGTGTCTCCGGCGGCGCCATTGGTGTCACCGGCGGCGGCGGTATTGGTGTCTCCGACGCCGGCACGAGCATTGGAGCTTAATGCACCTGGGTGTACGCCGGCCGGCACCTCGCCAGCAAGTGGCCCCTCCGTCAGTTGCACGCCCGCCGTTGGCAGTGCCTCGACATTAGCTGAGCTCGACGCCATCATCACGGTAACTAATTAAGCCTCTCGGCCGGGGACTTCATCTCCTTGCCTTTGATGGGCATCCCCGGCGCCCTACATGTTTTCAGAGGCGCCGCCGACATTCCGTGCACTCTCACGCGCCGTGAGCGCACGAGTTGGTCGATGTCGCCAAGGGAAAAATCGTTCAACCGGGCAACCCCGTGTTCCACGGTAAACCGATGCCACCCATCGTGTATAGGGTTCAACTGGTTCGGGTGCTGCCAGGCTGCGACGAGTTGTTACCTCCGATTCGACCCGCCGGGGCCGACGAAGATGATCTGATGACCCTCAGCGCCTGCCTAAGCTGGCCCCTGCTTTGGCCAAAGAGCCAGATTCGTTTGGGGTCGGGGGACACCACCCCAAAGACAACACCGCCAGTCGTGCCGGCGCCAAGCCATGGCAAGACCGCCGCAACGCTACCGGACATGCCAGACATCCCTATGGCACAGGATCCGAACATGCATAGGGCACAGGATCTGGACAACGACGACAACGATGACGACCGTACATTTAGCAACGTCGATAAGTACTTTGCCGAACATGGGTACGATGACGAATTCTTGGGGCCTCCTTCTCAAGAACCCAACCCTACAAAAGACGATCACAATCTAGCTGGTACCGCGGAGAAACCCAATTGCAACAGGCGTCGTCTGGCGTTCAGTTCTCAGGAGAGCCTCCAGCTGCCGACTTCACCGAGCCTCAGATAGCCGAGGTGCGAAATATTATCAGCCCCAACACACTCAAGAAGGCGGTCTGTGAGCAGAACTCGGTCCCATTACAACAGAAGAAGAAGGGACGGAAAAGAAAGAGAAACAAGGGTGCGAGCCAGCCGGCACCGAGTACGATCCGTGCTCAGGACGGGCCACCTTCACCTAAGGATATCTCGAGGAGGGTGCATGTGGCGGGTAGGGCGATGCTACCGACAAATATGCTCAATGCTGCAATCGGTGCTATGCGGAATCTGCATGACAATGTTCTTTCTTTGGAGAAGCGGCATCTCAGAGAGAATGATGTGGCATACCCGGTTTTTGTGGCCAAGGTGCCAGAGGGCAAGGGCTTTGTGGATGGCGCCATCGGGGGTACGATCGTCCTGCGGTTTGATGACATCTTTGCTATGTTTAACCTTCATCCGCTGCACTACACCTTCATTCAGCTGTTTTCGCTGAGTATGGAGATGTGGATCATTAGAGACAAGACCCCGGACTTCGTGATAGTCGACCCCTTCTACATGCGTGCCAAGATCTTGGGCAGCACTGGGGACCGGCATGTCGCGAGTTCTTACCTCGAAGGCATCATTATGGCACACCCAGATAAGGATAACTTCCTCGTGCCTTACTTTCCCGAGTAAGTCATCCCCTAACCTCCCCGTAACATATGATTTCTTATATTTCGATCGTTCTATTTTTTCTAACATTCCGTGTTCTGTGCAGTGACACACATTGCACACTCATCCTCTTAAGCCCGAAATATTCCATGGCCACGTATTTCGACCCGGACCGTGACTCCAAGATAGACTACACAAATATCAAGAAAGTTCTTGATGATGTTCTCCCCGGCTACGCCAAATCTGGAGGCACCTTCACCAAGCCAGTCCGTAGGTACGGCAGGCACGTGTTCGCCCACAATACAAAGTTCTCCTGCGTCAAGCAGCCGCCTGGTGGTCAGAAGAATGCCTACTATGCCCTCCATTACATGCGGGCGATCGTACGGGACCATCATCACCTTCTGCTACCAGATAATCTCAAAGATTGGGCCGCGAGCTTGTCGGCAATCCAGGACGCGGACATCAGACAAGAATTCTTTCGCATCCAATAGGAGTTTGCGGAAATTATCCATCAAGATGTCCTTCGTACCTCGGGGCAGTTCTACCTCAGATATCAACCGTCCAACAGTGAGATAGACACAACGCTACAAATGCAGGCTGACAACGCCCGCGATTTCATGACCATCACGACAGACAGAGGCTTCATCCACGCTCCGGTCCCATGAGTCGAGTCGAAAGTAGTGATGCTATGTGTAGTTCTGAAACATTGATTGGCTCATGTTGTAATTAAACTTTAATGAACTTGCATGTCTCTTTGGTTCGGACAGTCGTTCAACTTAGATGTAATCGGTGCTATTTATTAGTAGGACCATGAATCGTGCTATTAATGTCTTGCTTTTCTCTTCCGATCCTTTTGTTGCATACTTATATATTGCTTATGTATTGTCTATTGTTTGGCTTGTGCATAGAGATGCCGTCGTATGTCGTGTACAAGGGTAAGGTTCCCGAGTCTCGACGATTTGGGAGGACTGTCGGAGACAGGTTCACCGTTCAGCGATAACAGTTACAAAGGTACACCACTAGGGCGGGGCGGAATCTAGATACGCCGCTATCAAGCGGGAGAGAGGAGGGAGCGTTGGAGGAACCGGATGAAGACCAGTTTCATCGCGATGATGCTCATCGTAATGACCGCAGCTCTCTTCTATGTGATGGTAGTTTAGATGATCGATATCGACTTGTAATGTGAAGACAAACTCGCTACTCGCGGTCTCGAGACTTGTAATGTTCTATCTTTGTTCGGTCTTTTGAATTCGGAGACTAATATGATGAATTGTAGTCGGAGACTAATCTTCTATTGTATTCGATGAATCTGCTGTTGCTGTGTGGTGTTGTCTAAATTATGTCCAATAATATATTTTGTAACCTGTGAAAATATCAGAAAAGAAAAAAATCCCTAATATTCATACTAGTGGCGCACCACTCAAGACACTAATGGCGCACTGTGATAATCACACTAATTGCGCATCACCCATTGGTGCGCCATTAGTATGCCAAAGCACATGGGTACATATGGTGTAACACCCCAAAATTTTTGCCAAGTTTTCAATATTAAAAATTTTGCAAAGGGTTTTAAAAATCTTTATTTCTGTTGATTTCAGAACTCTTCTTTTATTGTTAAGAAGTTTTGTATTTTTCCCAAGTGGATCTTTCCAAAATACATTGGACTTCTTTGCCATCTCATTTAAAACAATTTCTAAATAAGTTGAATTGTGTATTAAATTATTTCACCCTGAGCTTTATTCATTAAAATGAACTATATTAATTTTTTGGAGCTCCTTTTGAACTACAACCTTTTGATAGAATCTCTTAAAATTCCAACCAAAATTTGGAGATATCATGTGAGGTCTCCAAATCACTTTTGTGCATTTAAATAATTATTTCATTGCTTATTTTGGGGTTTTCACCCATTTTTCTTCTCTGGTCCAGTGGGCAACCTTGCACTACAACCCTCTCAAATATTTATTTCTAGCTTCCACCAAAATTTTGGGATGTCAGTGATAGCATGCCATTCAACTTTATGCAAAAACATAGTGATGTTCTTTGGAAAAATTGAGTGCAACAGCCTCTTTTTCATTCTGGACCAGACTTGTGTTTTCTACTACAACTCTATTATTTCTTGCTCTAATGACCTTGCGTTTTCTCATGCTTGTAGTCAACCTTGCAAAACTCCTAAGTCCAGGAGCATGCTCTATTTGGAACACTTTTGGTCCATGAAATGATGCCACTCACTCCCTGGCCAGAACAGAAGTTTTGCAAAACTTGCACTAGGAGGTTTCTCCTTTTTGCAAACTGACTTCACCACCCTCTCATGCACCCATAGAGACACTGATCTGGAGAGTTTGGCCACTCCAAGAGCTACCTAGGTGCCTTTAGCATTTTGTCAAACACTCTGAGTGCTCAGCCAGTTTTGGCATGAATTCAAGTTTACATAGTGAACTTGAGCCCCTGACCAATCCACCATGTCCCTCAGTCCCCTTGCTAAGCCTAGACTAGTCATGTTAATTGCCATCGTCAACCGCAGCCTCCAGGATGACCTAGCATTTCGTAGAGCATGTCCCGGGCGTGCTCTGGACGCGCCCAGAGCGTGCGTTTGGCACCCGCATACACCCGAGTCGCCGCGTCCCACCCCGCACTCAAAACCCGGCCCCAGCCAGCTCGCCGTGTCCCCCTGCACCGCCACACCACCCCGACCAACCTGGCACCCCACAGCGCCACCGCTAGGATGGCCGTGGCGGCTAGCTGCCGGTCGCTAGCAGGCCCGACCGTGGTCCGCGCCGCCCAAGCCACCCCAGCTTGCCACCTGCCCTTGTGAGCAGTGCGAGCTCATCCGCAGCCTCGTCCGCTAGCGCTCGTCGCCGCCACGTCGCCCAAGCTACAGGGAGGCGGTTCGCCGTCGTCCTTATCACCGGCCGCCCCTGAACCGACCTCCACCGCGTATATAAGAGGCCCCCAAGCTCAAACCCGCACACAGGCTACCTCAGGCCACCCCTATGGCGCTCCCCTAGCTCGCAATCGACCCGGGAAGGCTCTCTTCCCCGTCTCCGGCAACTCCTGCCACCGCCACTGCCCCAGCCACTCCGGCGCCACCAAGACCTCCCCCTCTCCACTCTCTCCACCAGGAACATTCCCTTCCTCCCGTGAGCGCGTTCCCCTACTCGATTTTGGTCGAAAGCCACTGCCGCCTCAAAATCACTTTCTCCGACGACCATCGTCCGCCGCAGAGCTCACCGCCGGCATGCCCCGACCACCCAGAGGACGAAACCACCACCAGAGTAACCGCCTCGACCCCCTGAGCCCGCGGGTGACCTCCACTTGTTGAACGGTGCCGCCGTTCGCCGGCGAGCGGCGCCGGAGTCCCGCCCCCTCTCTCGGGCGGAGGAAGAGGAGGGAGAATAGACTAGTCAAACCTGACTGGTGGGCCAGGCAGGCCCACTGTCAGTGGCTCAGACGCAGCCACGCTGGATAAGTGGAAGCGTATTCCCAGATTACGCCTTCGACGTGTACGTAATTAATCGAACCGTTTTTCTGTTTTCTGTTTTATTTTTTAAAATCAGATTTGACCAGAACTTTGACTGTCTATAACTTTTTAAATACAACTCCAAATGAATTGATTCTTTTTGCTACCTCTCTCAAATATTGTCTAGTTTATTTTAAGATTTATTTGAAAAAATTTCAAAACAACTTTTGTGCTGTTTTTATTTTGTGTGTTGATTCAAATATATTATTTTAAATAGGGTTTTTGAAGATTTCATGATGATTTGGATGCACCTTTCCTTCCCATGACCTGAAGGCAAGCATTCTGAACCCTGGTGAATTTTTGTGTGTGTTGCATAGCACGGTGGCAACACCACCCCGGCATATACATGCATCATTTTATGTGAGGATGTGATCCTATTCATGGGTGCATATTAATAAGTTTATGCTAATGAAGTTGACATGATTTGTGATGGAAATCACCGTCATACGTCTTTCATGTATACCGGGAGGAAAGACGGGAAGGCCTCTGTCTTGGGTAGACACGGGCTTGCCCCTAGTCCTCCGTCGAGACGGTCGTGTCCGGTATGACATGAGGGGATGTCGCGTGATGTTTTCATCTGTTGTTTGAGATATATGCATTGACATACTAATCATGCAGGAAATATTACAACCTCCTGAGTCGACCGTAGATCGAGTCTTATGCCAGTAACCCCCATACTTGCTTCGTACTACCACTCGTTCCTACACTAAGTAGGGTACGGTTCAGTAAGTTGTCAACCCTTTCCTAGCACACACCGTTCAGAGAGGCCGTGGTGGGAGATATTGGAGGCATCCGGTAGTCATACCACCGGGTCCGGGAGCATGGGTGTTTCGGTTGTAGCTGAAAGGGGGTAGCTCCCCAGTTTTTGCGCGGTATAAATTTTGTGATCCCATGTTACGTCGAGGTTGTAGCCTCCCCACTTAGAGTTTTGCTTAACAGGTATTGTTGGTGATTCCAAACACATGTGAGTTAAGCTGGTGTGTGCAAGTTAGGTGTGTTTTCAACAAAAAGACCGTAGACGGAATTAGTCTCGATGGACTGAAGAAATCCGTTACTCGTGGGTAAAGAGTACACCCTCTGCAGAGATTAAACCTATTCGAATAGCCGTGTCCATGGTTAAGGATTACAGTTTGGGATGGGTCAAGTGTCGGTCTTAGTGTCGGTCTTCGGAGGTGAAACTATTAAACCTGGAAGTACGATTGTGACTTGTGATAATTTATGATTACTATTTTGGATGTGGACTAACCCGTGATATTTTTCTGGTATTTATGAATATCCTTGGGATGGTTCTACCTCCTGGATATTCATTGTGGCATTTCTTTTAAAGCCCTTTATGTGGTGTCGCTCAGATGCCCGACTGTGGCATTTATTTTAAAGCCCTTTATGTGATGTCGCTCGACGCCTTGACCGTGGCATTTATTTTAAGGCCCTTTATGTGGTGTCGCCAGACGCCTTGATTGTGGCATTTCTTTTAAAGCCCTTTATGTGGTGTCACTCGACGCCTTGATGTGGCATTTATTTTAAAGCCCTTTATGTGGTGTCGCTCAGACGCCTTGATTGTGGCATTTCTTTTAAAGCCCTTTATGTGGTGTCGCCGACGCCTTGACCGTGGCATTTCTTTTAAAGCCCTTTATGTGGTGTCGCTCAGACGCCCGATTGTGGCATTTCTTTTAAAGCCCTTTATGTGGTGTCGCTCGACGCCCGACCGTGGCATTTCTTTTAAAGCCCTTTATGTGGTGTCGCCAGACGCCTTGATTGTGGCATTTATTTTAAAGCCCTTTATGTGGTGTCGCTCAGGCCTTTGGTGGCATTTCTTTTAAAGCCCTTTAAGTGGTGTCGCTCGACGCCCGATTGTGGCATTTCTTTTAAAGCCCTTTATGTGGTGTCGCCGGATGCCCGATGTGGCATTTCTTTCAAAGCCCTTTATGTGGTGTCGCTCGGGCCTTGACCGTGGCATTTCTTTTAAAGCCCTTTATGTGGTGTCGCTCGACGCCTTGACCGTGGCATTTCTTTTAAAGCCCTTTATGTGGTGTCGCTCAGACGCCCGACTGTGGCATTTCTTTTAAAGCCCTTTATGTGGTGTCGCTCAGATGCCCGACTGTGGCATTTCTTTTAAAGCCCCTTTATGCGGTGTCGCTCAGATGCCCGATTGTGGCAGTTCTTTGAAGTCCTTTATGATATTTATTTCATAATCCTAATACTATCATTTTATTGCATATCCATAATTATCATGCTTGCACGCATTAGAGTTTATTTATCTTTTGTGACCGACGTCATGAGCATAAGATATTTTTGGCATATTATTGTTATATTATTCCCGTGTTCATAATGTTTGCGAGTACATTCAAAGTACTCACTGGCTTGTCCCTGGCTATTGTCTTGGCCAGATTTCATGCTTGGAGAGGAGCGTTGCGGTGACTGTCCCAGAACCTAAGCAACGGTGATAGCCGCCATGCGAAGATAGGAGTTAACCTGGTCAGCTGTTCCTGTGGGAAATGGAGTCCCATAGACACTGATGACTTTTTAGCCCGCTTCCGCCATCAACCACTAGAAACCATTTGTTGTACTCACAGGCCAGAATGGTCTTGTACTACATATTTGTATTTTCTTGGAATTTCTGTATCAAGTTAGTGCCTCATCAGCTAACAGTTATCCTGGGGCTGATGAGCACAACGGCCGTTTTTCTGGGAATTAACACCCGGAGAACCGGTCGCCACAGACTTGGTACCAGAGCCAAGCTGACCATTGGCTAATCCTATCTTAGCCAGGTCAATAAACTTAGGCTAATAACCACCGAGCCATAACCAAGACCTCAGCCAAGCTTCTCACACAAGATAGCCACACAGTGACCCGACGCTTTCTGCAGTCGGTGCCCAACCTATCAACTAGCCTGTCTATCACCCACCAGTGACCAGCACCAAAGGCGTCTCATTCGCAAGCGTGCGAAGGAAGACTCCGTCCCCTTTTTCTATTAAAAGGGACACACTCGCCACAACCCAGCCCAGCTAAGCCGCTATCCCAAAACCAAGCCACAATGTCTGGTCTAGTAGTACACCATGAGACTACAGCAACCAACCTTGGAGGTTTTGTGACCATACTCGCAAACCTCACCCGCCGTGCCTATGCGTTAGAAGAGTCACCCGAATATGTTGTGTACCAAGGACCCATTAGTGGCGAGAGCCGTCAATTCTGGGCCACTGTACATATCTACGGTAGGGGTCTGTCACCCGAGCGCCCCTACAGGTTCACCGGAAGAACTACTTCCTTTGAGCCGCAAGCCATCCAACTAGCTGCTCGAGAGGCTATAATTCATCTCATGCACCTGTCGCCCAGAGTTAACTGTCGCTCGTTCCACTACTACCCCAGGCGTGAAGGGTATGGTAGACCACCTCAAGTTGCCAACGGAGACCACGAGACAGACCCTGCATTACTGCATCTAGTGTGCTATGTAAGTGCACTGGAGGACCTATTCGATCAGATCACTATTGATCTAGTCGCAGCTCGTGGAGAGCTGGTTCGTCGAGCCCTAGCGAGAGAGGAGATTGGCCCAATGCCGACAATCCTGTCGTGCTGTTTGGACAACCGATCGAGACCCTGAGGCCAGCCCCAGCCGTGAGCCAAGGTGCCTTGATGACCCCAGAAGTGCTTCGTCGCCTCCTGGGGGCACACTCCAACAGGGTTGTGGTCAATAATCCCCGTGACGGTCATCATCACTACCCCGAGCCTGCAGCCCCTCAGCCATCTCCAGCAAATTCGGACTGTGAGAACTGTGGGGCAGCCTTAACGTCCACAAGGGACGCCCGCTTGGATGTGAACGAAGTAGACTGAGACACTCGAGTAGTGCTGAGTCCCAGTGTATCCTCGCTTTGTAATTCTGTGATTCCTTATATTAGCGCAGCCTGGCATCGTGCATCTGTTTTATATAGTAGTTTTGCATGGATGTATTAGCATGCAGTGTGATTTCTCTATCCTTGGCGCAGCTACCCAGAACCCGCCCCGACAACATCCACAGTGATACGTCACTTTAGTAGGATGTGTGTACCTGTGTTTGACCCCGAGCTGAGCCGGCCGATTCTTTACCTTTTACCACGGTAAATGACCCAGCCCTGGTGCTATAAAAGGGCCACCGAGTGACCTTGCCAAGCACCTTCACCTTGTGCACCATCCCCACAACCATTTATTGCCATGCCGAACCATAGTATTTATCTGAGGACTCCAGATGCTACCCCAGGTAGTTTTGTCAAAATATTGTGGGATTTTACCCGCAATACCATGGGCGCTACCCAGCCACCCCAGTACGAGTTGTTCAAATCGAGGATCACCCCTTCCACCTCGAGATATTGGGCAGCCGTGCACATCCCGCCCGTAAACCCAAACCAAGACCCCACAGAAGTCTCCTTCGTGGGGAAATCTATGCCAACCCCGCACATGGCCGTAGAGGCTGCTGCGTATGAAGCGCTTGCTCGCCTTCGATTCGAGGTACCCTACGCCAGCGAACGAGGGTATTATTATTTTCCGAGCCGTGCAGCACCCGGAGGAGTAACGTCCTTTCCAGGTGGACGTATTGAGAGAGACCCCGTCTTGGCCAACCTCGTCCAATACGTCATCGCGCAAGAACGTTTGACCCAACATGTGATGGGTTATCTGCAGAGCCTCGCGGATTTAAATCCTCAGATCGCCATCGGCAGATCACTGAGGCCCGACCAGGAAAGACGCATACATCGACTGGTCAATCCACTCCCTCCGATAGAAGAAGAGTGTATCCTAATACCGGAAACGTTTTCTCAGGACCCCGTCCCGCTACCGTTTTCAATTTAGATGCACCGCTGTATTTATCGTCGCATTTTTATGTGTTGTAACGTATGCTTAGTACCCCGAGTTTCGCAGCGAGTAAATCATTAATATAAGCAGCTCTGTCGCTTTTGGACTTTAATGTATAACTGTTTTCCCTCGTGAGAAATCCTGGAGCGTGATTTCTTTTCCCTGAGTTGCCGCATCGTGTATTTTCTCACGACATAGATCATTTATTACACACAGCCCCAAGGCAGTAGACACACCCCCACAATTACACGAACACATACACTGCTTGCAAAATTTTGCAACTATGTTGCGTCTAACTAAGCACCTCCGGACAACAGTTATCACCCGGCGCACCCCACCTACTCGTCGTGGCCACCGCGACCGCGGAGAGCCAGCAGCCGAGCAGCGGCATCACGACGATCGTCGAGGATCATCGCACACAGGAGCACCGAGAGCCCCAGCACCGCTGCCAGCCCTCCGCACAGCAGGATCACGTACCAGTCCGGCGCCGCCTCTGCCATTAGCGCCTCATCTCGAGCTCCGGCAATCGGAAACAGAGGAGAAGAAGAGAGAAGGAGGAGCGAGGCCAACTGTGAGTAAGAAGAGGAGAACGCCGCGGTCGTTTTATAAGCTCGAGCTCGGTGTACGGTGGGCGAGGTCCACCAGCGCCGTTCGTCGCCCGACCACCGGTGTTCGGAGGCGAATCCGCGAGCAGTGCCGACAGCGCACTGGCCCGCGAGGTGAGTGCACGCTGCACCGGCAGCTAGCGCGCCACGCACTACCGCGGTACGGCCTAGGTGCCCTACGCGCTAGGCATCGCCGGTGGAGAAAGCGCGGGAGAGCGCGCGGGAGAGAGGAAGAAGAAGGAGCCGGAGGGAGGAGAAGAGGCTGACCGTGGGCCCGGGTCCACCAGTCAGCCAGAGAGAGCACTGTGCTCCCGGGTGCGACCAGCGTATTTTAAGATTTAGGTTTTATTCTAAATTTTTGTCCAGGGTAGAAATCACTAGCTTTTCCCCACAACCGTGGATTTTTCCCCCACACCGCGCTAGTATCCCACACTGTATTGTTGCATCACTTATTGCTCTCACTGTGGCCGCTTTCGTTTTAATTCTTATTCGTTTAAATTTTAACTCTTTGCAAATCTCGAGGACAAGATTTTTCTTGGGGGGGGTAGTAGTTGTAACACCCCAAAATTTTTGCCAAGTTTTCAATATTAAAAATTTTGGCAAGGGTTTTAAAAATCTTTATTTCTGTTGATTTCAGAACTCTTCTTTTATTGTTAAGGAGTTTTGTATTTTTCCCAAGTGGAGCTTTCCAAAATACATTGGACTTCTTTGCCATCTCATTTAAAACAATTTCTAAATAATTTGAATTGTGTATTAAATTATTTCACCCTGAGCTTTATTCATTGAAATGAACTATATTAATTTTTTGGAGCTCCTTTTGAACTACAACCTTTTGATAGAATCTCTTAAAATTCCAACCAAAATTTGGAGATATCATGTGAGGTCTCCAAATCACATTTGTGCATTTAAATAATTATTTCATTGCTTATTTTGGGGTTTTCACTCATTTTTCTTCTCTGGTCCAGTGGGCAACCTTGCACTACAACCCTTTCAAATATTTGTTTCTAGCTTCCACCAAAATTTTGGGATGTCAGTGATAGCATGCCATTCAACTTTATGCAAAAACATAGTGATGTTCTTTGGAAAAATTGAGTGCAACAGCCTCTTTTTCATTCTGGACCAGACTTGTGTTTTCTACTACAACTCTATTATTTCTTTCTCTAATGACCCTGTGTTTTCTCATGCTTGTAGTCAACCTTGCAAAACCCCTAAGTCCAGGAGCATGCTCTATTTGGAACACTTTTGGTCCATGAAATGATGCCACTCACTCCCTGGCCAGAACAGAAGTTTTGCAAAACTTGCACTAGCAAGTTTCTCCTTTTTGCAAACTGACTTCACCACTAGAGACACTGATCTGGAGAGTTTGGCCACTCCAAGAGCTACCTAGGTGCCTTTGGCATTTTGTCAAACACTCTGAGTGCTCAGCTAGTTTTGGCATGAATTCAAGTTTACATAGTGAACTTGAGCCCCTGACCAATCCACCATGTCCCTCAGTCCCCTTGCTAAGCCTAGACTAGTCCTGTTAATGGCCAGCCTCAACCGCAGCCTCCAGGATGCCCTAGCATTTCGTCGAGCATGTCCGGGGCGTGCTCTGGATGCGCCGAGAGCGTGCGTTTGGCACCCGCATACACCCGAGTCACCGCGTCCCACCCCGCACTCAAAACCCGGCCCCAGCCAGCTCGTCGTGTCCCCCTGCACCGCCACACCACCCCGACCAACCTGGCACCCCACAGCGCCACCGCCAGGATGGCCGTGGCGGCTAGTTGCCGGCCGCTAGCAGGCCCGACCGTGTTCGGCGCCAGCCAAGCCACCCCAGCTTGCCACCTGCCCTTGTGAGCAGTGCGAGCTCATCCGCAGCCTCGTCCGCTAGCGCTCGTCGCCGCCACGTCGCGCAAGCTACAGGGAGGCGGTTCGCCGTCGTCCTTATCGCCGGCCGCCCCTGAACCGACCTCCACCGCGTATATAAGAGGCCCCCGAGCTCAAACCCGCACACAGGCAACCTCAGGCCACCCCTATGGCGCTCCCCTAGCTCGCAATCGACCCGGGAAGGCTCTCTTCCCCGTCTCCGGCAACTCCTGCCGCCGCCACTGCCCCAGCCACTCCGGCGCCACCAAGACCTCCCCCTCTCCACTCTCTCCACCAGGAACATTCCCTTCCTCCCGTGAGCGCTTTCCCCTACTCGATTTTGGTCGAAAGCCACTGCCGCCTCAAAATCACTTTCTCCGACGACCACCATCTGCCGCGGAGCTCACCGCCGGCATGCCCCGACCACCCAGAGGACGAAACCACCACCGGAGTAACCGCCTCGACCCCCTGAGCCCGCGGGTGACCTCCACTTGTTGAACGGTGCCGCCGTTCGCCGGCGAGCGTCGTCGGAGTCCCGCCCCCTCTCTCGGGCGGAGGAAGAGGAGGGAGAATAGACTAGTCAAACCTGACTGGTGGGCCAGGCAGGCCCACTGTTAGTGGCTCAGACGCAGCCACGCTGGATAAGTGGAAGCGTATTCCCAGATTACGCCTTCGACGTGTACGTAATTAATCGAACCGTTTTTCTGTTTTCTGTTTTATTTTTTAAAATCAGATTTGACCGTAACTTTGACTGTCTATAACTTTTAAATACAACTCCAAATGAATTGATTCTTTTTGCTACCTCTCTCAAATATTGTCTAGTTTATTTTAAGATTTATTTGAAAAAATTTCAAAACAACTTTTGTGCTGTTTTTATTTGTGTGTTGATTCAAATATATTATTTTAAATAGGGTTTTTGAAGATTTCATGATGATTTGGATGCACCCTTCCTTCCCATGACCTGAAGGCAAGCATTCTGAACCCTGGTGAATTTTTGTGTGTGTTGCATAGCACGGTGGCAACACCAACCCGGCATATACATGCGTCATTTTATGTGAGGATGTGATCCTATTCATGGGTGCATATTAATAAGTTTATGCTAATGAAGTTGACATGATTTGTGATGGAAATCACCGTCATACGTCTTTCATGTATACCGGAAGGAAAGACGGGAAGGCCTCTGTCTTGGGTAGACACGGGCTTGCCCCTAGTCCTCCGTCGAGACGGTCGTGTCCGGTATGACATGAGGGGATGTCGCGTGATGTTTTCATCTGTTGTTTGAGATATATGCATTGCCATACTAATCATGCAGGAAATATTACAACCTCCTGAGTCGACCGTAGATCGAGTCTTGTGCCAGTAACACCCATACTTGCTTCGTACTACCACTCGTCCCTACACTAAGTAGGGTACGGTTCAGTAAGTTGTCAACCCTTTCCTAGCACACACCGTACAGAGAGGCCGTGGTAGGAGATACTGGAGGTATCCGGTAGTCATACCACCAGGTCCGGGAGCATGGGTGTTTCGGTTGTAGCCGAAAGGGGGTAGATCCCCAGTTTGCGCGCGGTATAAATTTTGTGATCCCATGTTACGTCGAGGTTGTAGCCTTCCCACTTAGAGTTTTGCTTAACAGGTGTTGTGGGTGATTCCAAACACATGTGAGTTAAGCTGGTGTGTGCAAGTTAGGTGTGTTTTCAACAAAAAGACCGTAGACAGAATTAGTCTCGATGGACTGAAGAAATCCGTTACTCGTGGGTAAAGAGTACACCCTCTGCAGAGATTAAACCTATTCGAATAGCCGTGTCCATGGTTAAGGATTACAGTTTGGGATGGGTCAAGTGTCGGTCTTAGTGTCGGTCTTCGGAGGTGAAACTAGTAAACCTGGAAGTACGATTGTGACTTGTGATAATTTATGATTACTATTTTGGATGTGGACTAACCCGTGATATTTTTCTGGTATTTATGAATATCCCTGGGATGGTTCTACCTCCTGGATATTCATTGTGGCATTTCTTTTAAAGCCCTTTATGTGGTGTCGCTCAGACGCCCGACTGTGGCATTTCTTTTAAAGCCCTTTGTGTGGTGTCGCCAGACGCCTGATCGTGGCATTTCTTTTAAAGCCCTTTATGTGGTGTCGCTCAGACGCCCGACTGTGGCATTTCTTTTAAAGCCCTTTATGTGGTGTCGCTCAGACGCCCGACTGTGGCATTTCTTTTAAAGCCCCTTTATGCGGTGTCGCTCAAACGCCCGATTGTGGCAGTTCTTTGAAGTCCTTTATGATATTTATTTCATAATCCTAATACTATCATTTTATTGCATATCCATAATTATCATGCTTGCACGCATCAGAGTTTATTTATCTTTTGTGACCGACGTCATGAGCATAATATATTTTTGGCATATTATTGTTATATTATTCCCGTGTTCATAATGTTTGCGAGTACATTCAAAGTACTCACTGGCTTGTCCCTGGCTATTGTCTTGGCCAGATTTCATGCTTGGAGAGGAGCGTTGCGGTGACTGTCCCAGAACCTAAGCAACGGTGATAGCCGCCACGCGAAGATAGGAGTTAACCTGGTCAGCTATTCCTGTGGGAAATGGAGTCCCATAGACACTGATGACTTTTCAGCCCGCTTCCGCCATCAACCACTAGAAACCATTTGTTGTACTCACAGGCCAGAATGGTCTTGTACTACATATTTGTATTTGCTTGGAATTTCTGTATCAAGTTAGTGCCTCATCAGCTAACAGTTATCCTGGGGCTGATGAGCACAACGGCCTTTTTCTGGGAATTAACACCCGGAGAACCGGTCGCCACATATGGCCCCCTGGGAGGCATACTAATGGCGCACTCTGGGCTATACTAATGGCGCACTACGTGGTGCGCCATTAGTACACCAGATATTAATGGCGCACCAGTGGTGCGCCATTAGTATTTAATTCTAATGGCGTGGTGCTACTGGCGCACCAGTAGTGCGCCATTAGTAGGCAAAACTGGTGTGCCACTAGCATGCCTTTTCCAAGTAGTGTTTGGGTTTGTGGGAGGGATGTGCACCACTGCCCAATATTTCGAGTTGGATGGGGTGATCCTTGCTTTGAGCAACTCGTACTGGGGTGGATGGATAGCACTCATGGTACTGCAGGTAAAGTCCCACAATATTTTAACAAAGCTACCTGGGGTTGCATCTGGAGTTCTCAGATAAATGCTGGGGCTCGGCATGGCAAAGAAATGGCTGTGAGAGTTGTGCACAAGGTGAGGGATACTTGGCAAGGTCACGCGGTGGCCTTTTTATATAGTATCTGAGCGGGGTCATTTACCGCGGTGAAGAGTAACTAGTCTGTCGGTTCTGCTCTACGGGGTCGGGGTCAACACTACAGATACATATATCTCACAAAAGTGACGTATTAC
The DNA here is from genome assembly GCA_021605205.1 of Aegilops longissima. Lineage (NCBI taxonomy): Eukaryota > Viridiplantae > Streptophyta > Magnoliopsida > Poales > Poaceae > Aegilops > Aegilops longissima. The sequence continues at coordinate 715,629,276 of CM038682.1, forward strand.
TGTGGGTGTCGTCGGGGTGGTTTTTGGTAGCTACGCCCGGGATAAAAAAATGCGACCGTGCACTATGGCTATTATGTAAAATAGGGGCGCACAAGCAAAAATCATTTTAATTATGGCGATACAGGATCACACAATTACAGAGCGTGGATGTACTAAGACTCGGTACTACTCGAGTGACTTAGTCTACCTTGTTAATATCTAAGTGGGCATGCCTTGTGGACGTCGAGGCTTCTCTACGGGTTTCACTGTAACGCCCCCGATGCGGCTATATCTCCCACGTGTCGAGGCACGACTTAGAGGCATAACCGCTTTGAAAGCAATGTCGCAAGTGAGGTAATCTTCACACAACCCATGTAATAAATAAGGGAAAGAGATACATAGTTGGCTTACAGTCGCCACTTCACACAGTACATAAATAAACATCCATCATTCAGAGTACACTCAAGGTCCGACTACGGAACCAAAATAAAAGAAGATACCCCAAATGCTACACAGATCCCCGATCGTCCCAACTGGGCACCACTACTGATCATCAGGAAAAGACACATAGTAACGACCACGTTCCTCGTCGAACTCCCACTTGAGCTCGGTTGAATCACCTGCACTGGCCTCATCGGAACCTGCAACTGTGTTTGGAAGTATCTGTGAGTCACGGGGACTCAGCAATCTCACACCCGCGAGATCAAGACTATTTAAGCTTATAGGAAGGACAGAGAAGTAAAGTGGAGCTGCAGCAAGCGACTAGCATATATGGTGGCTACTCCGCAAAAGAGAGCGAGAAGAGGAGCAAAGCACGGTCGTGAAGCTAGTAGCGATCAATAAGTGATCCTGAACTACTTACGTCAGACATAACTCCAACACCGTGTTCACTTCCCGGACTCCGCCGAGAAGAGACCATCACGGTTACACACGCGGTTGATGTGTATTTTATTTGAGGTCAACTTTGGGTTTTCTACAACCGGACATTAACAAATTCCCATCTGCCTCATAACCGGGCACGGCTTTGAAAGATATTACCTGCAGGGGTGTTCCAACTTAGCCCATTATAAGCTCTCACGGTCAACGAAGGATATTCCTTCTACCGGAAGACCCGATCAATCTCGGAATCCCGGACTACAAGACATTTCGACAGCAATAAAACAAGACCAGCAAAGCCGCCCGATTGTGCCGACAAATCCCGATAGGAGCTGCACATATCTCGTTCTCAGGGCACATCCGGATAAGTCAAGCTACGAGTAAAATCAAGCCTCGAGTTTCCCCGTGGTGGCCCCGCAGGCTGCTCGGTTCGGGCCAGCACTCGAAGGAGCACTGGTCCGGGGTTAAATAAAGATGACCCTCGGGCTCGCGAAAACCCGGGGGAAAAGGCTTAGGTGGCAACTGGTAAAACCAAAGTTGGGCCTTGCTGGACGAGCCTTATTCAAAGAGAACTGTCAAGGGGGTCCCATAAATCACCCAACCGTGTAAGGAACGCGAAATCAAGGAACATAACACCGGTATGACGGAAACTAGGGTGGCAAGAGTGGAACAAAACACCAGGCATAAAGCCGAGCCTTCCACCCTTTACCAAGTATATAGATGTGTTAATAATAGCAGATATAGATATTGTGATATCCCCAACAAGTAAACATGTTCCAACAAGGAACCACATCTCCATGTTCCAACAAGGAACAAACTTCAGCTTCACCTGCAACTAGCAACGCTATAAGAGGGCTGAGCAAAGCGGTAACATAGCCAATCAACGGTTTGCTAGGAAAGGATGGTTAGGGGCTGACATGGCAATATGGGTGGCATGATATAGCAAGTGGTAGGCAACGAAGCATAGGCATAGCAAAAGAGCGAGCAACTAGCATAGCAAAGATAGAAGTGATTTCGAGGGTATGGTCATCTTGCCTGCAATGTTCTCAGAGTTGTCGAAAGCTTGATCCTCGTAACCGTTCTCAACAGGTTCCTCGTTCACGTACTCGTCTCCCGGCTCTACCCAAAGCAACAACACAAACAAAGGAACCACAATAAATCACGGTGCAATGCACAATCAACATGATGCAAAACATGACATGATATGCGGGATGTGATATGCAATGCGTATAAGCGCCCGGAAGGTAAATGATGAACCAGGCATCAACTTGGCAAACCAAGCATGCCACTGGAAAGATGAGATGATTTCGGTTGAAATCGATATAAAGATCACCGGAATCGGATGCACGGTTTGCAAATGACAAGCAAAACAAGAATGGCGCAAATCTGCCATTAACAGCATGATGCCACTTAGCAAGCAATAAATAATTAAGCTACTGCACCCAAACGTATCAACAAAGCACATGGCAGTGATCTACACATGATGCTCGACAAAAGATGAGCACTGAGCTACGGCTAGTTCACATCATAACAGGTTCAAACAAGCATGGCAAAAGTGCACAAAATGTCAGGCTGGACATGGCAAAAACAGCATCAGGTTGCAATGTTCAGAGCAACAAAACTACATGCTACAGGACCTTAAAATAGCAAAACATGGCATGGCCTGAATCTAATCAAATCATAGAACAAAAGTCCCTTACTGACCATAAGCCAAAAAGGATTATAAAATATAGTAACACCCATGTCAATATTGAAAGTTTTGTTAACAGATTCAGCAACATGACATGTCAAAAACTGATAACGAGTAGGCATGTTTACAAGCTCAATGCACTCACTACAGAGCCTTATATGACAAACTAAGCATACCTACATCAAGAAGACATGACATAGAAGACATACATGGCAAGAACAATAACATAGCATATATGGATCAACCACAACAAGCTTGGCAAAATTGAATAACACGTAAACAATCTGCCAGGAAACATTTGAGAGCAAAAGTAGAGCTCGATTGACTCAAGCTATGGCACTCCATAATTGCAAAAAAAGGCATAGATGGATAGAGCAAGACATGATTTACAAAACACCCTTACTGAAGTATCTCAAAATATGCATAGATCTCTCGGTATCATCAAGTTAACATGGCATCAAAATCAGCTAAAACAGAGCTGAAAACAGCAACATCAGGACACCTAGTTTGCATGCTTGTGCTAGTCACCACATAGATCACAAAAATACATGGCATACACCCCTGGAAAGATGGCATGGCATTTTACAAAACACATGTAGGACTCAAATTCATAGGGTGCACACATTAATCATGGCAAAAATAACAAAAGTGCAAGTTCTGATAAAAATCAGAAACTAACATCACATAGCACTCTTCCAACAGCATTTCGGGCATCAAGATGAGCTCAAATGAAAATGATGCAATGAGATAAAATGATCTACTCTTCGGGACGAACATTTTGACATATTATACGCGCAAAATGGATCTACAGATGCAAAGATATACCACTTTGAAAATGCAACAAAAATCAAAGAGATATAGGACTTGGAAGAAAAAGAGGGGAAAAAGAGGTCAACGGGTGCGCTTCCCGAGGCCGGATCGGGCGCGGGATCTCGGCGGCGCGCGGGCTCCCGGAGCCCGGCGAGGAGGAAGGCGATCGCCGGCGGGGTGGGGCGCCGCCGGAGCTCGGCCGGGCGCGTGGAGGAGCTTCGCCGAGCGGGTGGCGACCACCATGGCGGATCCGGCGGGCGGGGCCGCCGGCGGGCGGACGGCGGCAGGCCGGCCGGAGGAAGAGGGCGCGGCGGCGCACCGCCTGGAGGCGCTGGCGGCCGGGCGCGGCGGGCGGCGGCGGACGGGCAGGCAGGCCCATCGCTCGCCGAACTGAACTGGCGCCTGGAGAATGCGGCGGCGATGGCGGTCGCGAGGGGGTTGGTTGAGGCGGCGGCGGCGATGACGTGTCGCGCGGGATTGGTCCGGGCGACGTGGCGGCGGACGTGTCCGCGCGCGGGCGGACGCGTCCGCGCGCGGCGCGAGGAGGAAAAACTAGGGTTTCGGGAGGAAGACCCGGATTTGGAGGGGGTTTGCTTAAATAGGCATAGAGGGAGCTAGGAGAGTCCAAATGAGGTGTAGTTTTACCACGATCGTGATCGAACGACGGAGAGCATGGAAGTGACTTAGATGGGTTATTGGGCTGTTTTGAAGGGTGTTGGGCTGCAACTTAAAAGAGGCCTTTGCGAGAGTGCGGTTAACCGTTGGAGTACCAAACGAGCTCCAAATGACCAAACTTGACCGGTGGTCTACGGTGGTATACCAAGGCCACTAGACAAACCTCGGTCCATTTCGAGAAGGTTTAATACCCGCACACGGAAAAACGTAAAAGGGACCGCCGGGGGAGATAGGAGTGCCGGATTGCAAAACGGACAACGGGAAAAATGCTCGGAATCATGAGACGAACACGTATGCAAATGCGATGCACATGATGACATAATATAAAATGCATGACATGGACAAAATGCAAAAAGAAGAAAAACCAACCACGGAGGGAATATCATATATCAATGCCGAAAATGGCAAGAGTTGGAGTACAAATATGGAAAGTTACTTCCGGGGTGTTACAACACTCCACCACTACAAGAGGATCTCGTCCCGAGATCTAGGACTGAAAGTACTCCGGATATTCGGAACGGAGGTGATCCTCGCGCTCCCAGGTAGCTTCTCGGTCGGAATGGTGTGACCACTTCACTTTCAGGAATTTGATTGACTTGTTGCGAGTCTTACGCTCGGTTTCTTCAAGAATAGCAACGGGGTGCTCATGATAAGACAGATCTTCTTGAAGGTCAATCTCTTGAAGTTGATAGTGCGTTCAGAGTCTTGAAGCACTTGCGGCTGTGACACGTGAAACACATCGTGCACGTTTGCAAAGTTGGATGGAAGCTCAAGTTGATAGGCGAGATTGCCTCTTTTCCCAATGATCTTGAAAGGACCCACGTATCTAGGGGCAAGCTTCCCTTTGATACCGGGCGGCGAGTGCCTTTCATTGAGAGACGCGGAGGTAGACATGGTCTCCGATTTCAAAAACCACATCACGGTGCTTATCATCATAATAGCTCTTACAGGCGCGATTATGCGGCTTTGAGATTCTCACGAATGACTTGGCACATTTCTTACGCTACGTGATCAAGTCATTGCCAAGAAGTTGGCGTTCACCTGTCTCGCACCAAATGAGAGGAGTACGACACTTTCTGCCATAGAGAATTTCGAATGGGGCCTTGCCCGAACTCGCTTGGAAGCTGTTGTTGTAGGAGAACTCGGCATATGGAAGACAATCTTCCCACTTCATACCGAAGGAAATGACACAAGCCCTGAGCATATCTTCAAGGATTTGATTTACTCGCTCGACTTGGCCACTTGTTTGAGGATGGAAAACTGTGCTGAAACAAATATTGGTGCCCATGGCCTTCTGAAAAGAATCCCAGAACTTGGAGGTAAAGATGCTGCCACGGTCTGAAGAGATCACTTGTGGAATGCCGTGCAAGGAGACAATCCTGGAGGTGTATAGCTCTGCCAACTGAGCTGCTGTGATGGATTCTTTGATAGGAAGAAAATGAGCCACTTTAGTAAGCTTGTCAATGACAACGAAGATAGCATCATTTCCACGCTTGGACTTAGGAAAACCAGTCACGAAGTCCATTTCAATATGATCAAACTTCCATTCTGGAATAGCAAGAGGTTGGAGGAGACCAGCTGGTCTTTGGTGTTCTGCTTTCACTCTTCTGCAGACATCACATTCATTCACGAATTGAGCAATTTCTCGCTTCATTCGAGTCCACCAATATGACTGCTTGAGGTCATGGTACATCTTCGTACTTCCAGGATGAATGGATAGAAGCGAATTGTGAGCCTCGTTCATAATGACTTTTCTCAGATCACCCTTAGGAACCACAATCCGGTCCTCAAAGAACAGAGTGTCTTTGTCATCAACGTGGAAGCACTTATACTTGGGAATGCCCTTGTCGATACCACGTTTCACCTTTTTCACCATGGCATCCAGAAGTTGAGCCTCACGAATCTGATCTTCCAAAGTAGGAGAGACTATGAGGTTGGCAAGAAAGCCTTGAGGAACAACTTGAAGATTCAGCTTGCGGAAAGCTTCACAGAGATCCGGCTGAAAGGGCTTGAGGATTAGACTGTTGCAGTAAACTTTCCTGCTCAAAGCATCTGCAATGACATTGGCCTTGCCCGGAGTATATTCAATACTTGGGTTGTACTCTTGAATCATTTCGACCCATCGAGTCTGCCTGAGGTTGAGGTTGGGTTGAGTGAAAATATACTTGAGACTCTTGTGATCGGTGAAAATGTCCACTTTCCTTCCCAACAAGAGATGTCTCCATGTAATCAAAGCATGGACAACTGCCGCCAACTCGAGATCGTGAGTGGGGTAGTTCTTTTCGTTGGGCTTCAACTGGCGAGAGGTATAAGCCACAACTCTCTTCTCTTGCATTAACACAGCACCGAGACCTTGAAGAGAAGCATCACGAAAAACTTCAAATGGCTTGGATTCATCGGAGGAGTCAAGACAGGGAGCTGTGACGAGTTTCTCTTTGAGGGTATTGAAAGCAACGTCACACTCGGAGACCGACATACTTCACATGCTTCGGAGGAGGTTGGAAAGAGGCTTTGCAATCTTGAAGAAATTCTCAACGAATCTTGACAATAGCTTGCAAGACCAAGAAAACTGCGAGCTGCTTGACATTCGAGGAGGTTCCCAATTCACAATTGCGGACACCTTCTCGGGATTAACTGCGATGCCCTTAGCGGAGATGATATGACCAAGATAAAGCACTTCATCAAGCCAGAATTCACATTTGGAGAACTTAGCATAGAATTGATACTCTCTGAGCTTGTCTAGCACCAATCGCAAATGTTTGGCATGATCCTTCTTATTCTTGGAGAAGACCAAAATATCATCAAGATAGACCAAGACGAATTTGTTGGTGTAGGGGTTGAATATGAAGTTCATCATCCGAGAGAATGTCGGAGGAGCATTGACGAGGCCGAAAGACATGACAGTATATTCATAAGAACCAAAGCTTGTTCTGAATGCTGTCTTGGGAATATCTTGTTCACGAATGCGAATCTGATGATAACCCATACGAAGGTCAAGCTTGGAGAACAACAGTAGCACCTTTGAGTTGCTCGAAAAGCTCATTGATGTTGGGAAGTGGATACTTGTTCTTGATTGTCTTCTTATTCAATGGACGGTAATCGGCGCAAAGTCGGTCCGTGCCATCCTTCTTCTGGACAAAAGAACACCACAACCCCAAGGAGATGAACTCGATCCGATCAAACCAGACGCTCTTGTTCATCGAGCTGCTTCTTCAATTCCTTCAGCTCTTCAGGTCCAAGCTTGTATGGATGCTTACAAGCGGGTTCGATGCGGGCTCAAGATCGATAACGAACTCAAGCGGCGATGAGGAGGCATACCGGAAGCTCTTCCGGAAAGACATCTTGGTACTCACAAACGACTGGAATCTGAGAGATGGCATTCAGTTCGCCCTTCTCATTGAGAGAAAACAACCGAATGGTTTCATCACGAGCGGCATAGATGATCACATCATTAGAAGAGTGAGTCAATTGAATTTCCCTGGCAGCACAATCAAGCTGAGCTTTGTGCTGATAAAGCCAGTCCATTCCGAGAATAAGATCAATATCCGAGTCACCAAGAACAATTGGTTTAGAAAGAAATCTATAATCGCCCATCTTGATAGAAACATCCGGAACCACCAAACTGGAGCTCAACCGTTTACCCGGAGAAATGACATCCATGGGTTTCCCCAAATGAGAAGAAGTGAATTCATGCTTGGCAAAAAACGGTCTTGACATGAAACAATGCGATGCACCAGTATCAAATAAGACTTTTGCAGGAATATCATTAACTGAGAGATTACCCATTATCACATCAGAAGATTCCTCTGCTTGAGCTGCATTCATCATATTGACCTTGGCATGCTTTGGATTATGCTTGACCACTGCATTGCTGGAAGATTTCACAGGAGGAGGAGGCGGAAGACGCCTCTGGTTGAAGCACTTGTTCGCATAGTGACCTTTCTGCTGACATTTGTTGCAAGTCACTTCAGAGAGCGGACGGTGGTAAGGAGCACTTGACCTTGGAGCTTGAGAATTAGACTTGTTCTGATAGCTTGGGTTGGGTGGGTGGGAAGAACCACGGCCACCTGAGTTCTTCTGCTGATAAGGCTGACGGAACGGAGGAGGAGGAAGGTAACACTTCTGTTGCTTAGCTGCCACTTGAGAGGAAGAAGAAGACTGAACTGCATCCCTGATTCTCTTCTTAGAAGCCTCACATTTGAGCTGGGCAACTTCTTGCTTCACAGCCATGTTGTAGAAATCATCATACTTATCTGGCTCAAAAAGCACAAGAGCTAATTGCAGATCTTCTCTCAGACCACCTCTGAATTGATAGATCATACTCTTTTCATCAGGTACGTCTTGCTTAGCAAAACGAGCGAGCTTACGAACTGGATATTGTATTGATAGACAGACATGTTGCCCTGCTTGAGATTGCGGAACTCCTCACGCTTGCTCTCAACAACACTTTTCGGAATGTGATGAGCTCTGAAATCACGGCGGAACTCATCCCAGGTAATGACACGACCTCCTCTGGAATCTTTGTATTGCTGGTACCACTCAGCAGCTTGATCATTGAGTTGAAATGATGCAAACTTGACAAAGTCCTCAGGTCTGACATTGCTACAGTCAAAGTGCTTGCAGATGTCCACTAACCAATCGTCAGCGTCTGTGGCCTCGACACAGAAACTGAAAGACTTCGGCTAATTAGCGAGGAACCGGTGAGAGTAGCAAAATGCGGCTGATTGTTGCCTTGACCTTGATTTCCTTGATTGCCTTGCCCTGAGTACGTTCTTGCAAGAGCTGCAAAATCATCGAGCATTGGCATTGGTGGCTGCCATGATAGCTTGCCGGCCTCTGGAGGCGGAGGTGGAGGTGGAGGATTCGATGATCCCCATCATTGCGATCCGGATTCGGCAGCGTTGGCGGAGCCATCTGAAGAGGGTGACATCCGTTAGTCCTTTGATAGACAAAAGATAAGTAGAATCAGCGGATAGAAATTGCAACATATAGTCTTCACAATAAACATTCAACAAGAATGAGCGAATGAATTCAAAGTTAATCATCACACGTCCATTAAGGTGAGAAGCCACTTAGATAAAGATATGGAAACAACATCTGTCTTAGAAACACTTGAATATCCCAACTGAAAACAAAAGATTGGCTTCTAGAATGAGCGGAACAAACACATGATAGAGATTTCGCCCAAAGTGTTAGTGGTGGGGCCCACACGGACCTGACGTATAGCGGACGTCACGAATGACAAACAAGGCGTCCCGAATCAGCATAGCCAAGGATTCTTTAAGGCGTCTCGCGACCACTGTAAATCGACCGTGAATGGGCGGACCACTAGACGTTGAACCCCAATCTCAAATCATACATCCGTCGGAAAGAATATCACGTAAGCTACTAGAATTCCCACCTATAAACTCCGAAACTTTCTGGTTATGCAATCTGGTGTTGGGGATACAGGGACACAAAATATATCACCCAAACTACCAATACCTAGATCCATTGTATCCATCCGTCAACACATAACCAAGAAATCTTGAAATCGCGTACCTCGACCTTGAAAAACATCCGTTATGCAAGTCATGGCAATACTCCCTTTTCGCCTCGATCTTTGGGCTATCAGGGTTATCTCACCAACAACTGCACAAAAGAGATTTCGATGTCGGCAAAACTCAGTATTCCGTAATGCAACGATAAAATTGTGACGACAACACCTCGGAGCTCAACTCCCGGGACACCGCCACAACCCCTAAATGTCGAGGCAGCAAGAACAATGTTCTCGTCACAAAACCATCGAACGGTTCCAAGATACCCACGTGATCCTAAAATTTTTTTAGTGAAATTTGAGGAGAGAAGAGTCAAAACTCTCGTCTGGATACCTCACCGAGCGACGAAGGGGCTGGGGAGTAAAAGAATCCTACTCTCGATATATATAATCCTAAGACTCAAAACATTTTCCATTCTAGACTCAACAACGCCATGACAAACAATCAAGTAGGGGGCTCCTAAGTCGGGAAGGCTCGATTACCAACATAGCGCCCGATGCGGCTATATCTCCCACGTGTCGAGGCACGACTTAGAGGCATAACCGCATTGAAAGCAATGTCGCAAGTGAGGTAATCTTCACACAACCCATGTAATAAATAAGGAAAGAGATACATAGTTGGCTTACATCGCCACTTCACACAGTACATAAATAAACATCCATCATTGAGTACACTCAAGGTCCGACTACGGAACCAAAATAAAAGAAGATACCCCAAATGCTACACGATCCCGATCGTCCCAACTGGCACCACTACTGATCATCGGAAAAGACACATAGTAACGACCACGTTCCTCGTCGAACTCCCACTTGAGCTCGGTTGAATCACCTGCACCGGCCTCATCGGAACCTGCAACTGTGTTTGGAAGTATCTGTGAGTCACGGGACTCAGCAATCTCACACCAGAGATCAAGACTATTTAAGCTTATAGGAAGGACAGAGAAGTAAAGCGGAGCTGCAGCAAGCGACTAGCATATATGGTGGCTACTCCAAAAAGAGAGCGAGAAGAGGAGCAAAGCACGGTCGTGAAGCTAGTAGCGATCAAGAAGTGATCTGAACTACTTACGTCGACATAACTCCAACACCGTGTTCACTTCCGGACTCCGCGAGAAGAGACCATCACGGTTACACACGCAGATTGATGTGTATTTTATTTGAGGTCAACTTTGGGTTTTCTACAACCGGACATTAACAAATTCCCATCTGCCTCATAACCGCGGGCACGGCTTTGAAAGATATTACCTGCAGGGTGTTCCAACAAGCCCATTATAAGCTCTCACGGTCAACGAAGGATATTCCTTCTACCGGAAGACCCGATCAATCTCGGAATCCCGGACTACAAGACATTTCGACAGCAATAAAACAAGACCAGCAAAGCCGCCCGATTGTGCCGACAAATCCCGATAGGAGCTGCACATATCTCGTTCTCGTGGCACATCCGGATAAGTCAAGCTACGAGTAAAACCAAGCCTCGAGTTTCCCGTGGTGGCCCATGATCTCTCGGTTCGGGCCAGCACTCGAAGGAGCACTGTCCGGGGGGTTAAATAAAGATGACCCTCGGGCTCGCGAAAACCGGGGAAAAGGCTTAGGTGGCAAATGGTAAAACCAAAGTTGGGCCTTCTTTGGACGAGCCTTATTCAAAGCAAACTGTCAAGGGGTCCCATAAATCACCCAACCGTGTAAGGAACGCGAAATCAAGGAACATAACACGGTATGGCGGAAACTAGGGTGGCAAGAGTGGAACAAAACACCAGGCATAAAGCCGAGCCTTCCACCCTTTACCAAGTATATAGATGTGTTAATAATAGCAGATATAGATATTGTGATATCCCCAACAAGTAAACATGTTCCAACAAGGAACCACATCTCCATGTTCAACAAGGAACAAACTTCACTTCACCGCAACTAGCAACGCTATAAGAGGGCTGAGCAAAGCGGTAACATAGCCAATCAGCGGTTTGCTAGGAAAGGATGGTTAGGGGCTGACATGGCAATATGGGTGGCATGATATAGCAAGTGGTAGGCAGCGAAGCATAGGCATAGCAAAAGAGCGAGCAACTAGCATAGCAAAGATAGAAGTGATTTCGAGGGTATGGTCATCTTGCGCAATGTTCTCAGAGTTGTCGAAAGCTTGATCCTCGTAACCGTTCTCAACAGGTTCCTCGTTCACGTACTCGTCTCCCGGCTCTACCCAAAGCAACAACACAAACAAAGGAACCACAATAAATCACGGTGCAATGCACAATCAACATGATGCAAAACATGACATGATATGCGGGATGTGATATGCAATGCGTATAAGCGCTCCGGAAGGTAAATGATGAACCAGGCATCAACTTGGCAAACCAAGCATGCCACTGGAAAGATGAGATGATTTCGGTTGAAATCGATATAAAGATCACCGGAATCGGATGCACGGTTTGCAAATGACAAGCAAAACAAGAATGGCGCAAATCTGCCATTAACAGCATGATGCCACTTAGCAAGCAACAAATAATTAAGCTACTGCACCCAAACGTATCAACAAAGCACATGGAAGTGATCTACACATGATGCTCGACAAAAGATGAGCACTCAGCTACGGCTAGTTCACATCATAACAGGTTCAAACAAGCATGACAAAAGTGCACAAAATGTCAGGCTGGACATAGCAAAAACAGCATCAGTTTGCAATGTTCAGAGCAACAAAACTACATGCTACAGGACCTTAAAATAGCAAAACATGGCATGGCTTGAATCTACTCAAAGCATAGAACAAAAGTCCCTTACTGACCATAAGCCAAAAAGGATTATAAAATATAGTAACACCCATGTCAATATTGAAAGTTTCGTTAACAGATTCAGCAACATGACATGTCAAAAACTGATAACGAGTAGGCATGTTTACAAGCTCAATGCACTCACTACAGAGCCTTATATGACAAACTAAGCATACCTACATCAAGAAGACATGACATAGAAGACATACATGGCAAGAACAATAACATAGCATATATGGATCAACCACAACAAGCTTGGCAAAATTGAATAACATGTAAACAATCTGCCAGGAAACATTTGATAGCAAAAGTAGAGCTCGATTGACTCAAGCTATGGCACTCCATAATTGCAAACAAAGGCATGGATGGATAGAGCAAGACATGCTTTACAAAACACCCTTACCGAAGTATCTCAAAATATGCATATATCTCTCGGTATCATCAAGTTAACATGGCATCAAAATCAGCTAAAACAGAGCTGAAAACAGCAACATCAGGACACCTACTTTGCATGCTTGTGCTAGTCACCACATAGATCACAAAAATACATGGCATACACACCTGGAAATATGGCATGGCATTTTACAAAACACATGTAGGACTCAAATTCATAGGGTGCACACATTAATCATGGCAAAAATAACAAAAGTGCAAGTTCTGATAAAAATCAGAAACTAACATCACATAGCACTATTCCAACAGCATTTCGGGCATCAAGATGAGCTCAAATGAAAATGATGCAATGAGATGAAATGATCTACTCTTCGAGGCGAACATTTTGACATATTATACGCGCAAAATGGATCTACAGATGCAAAGATATACCACTTTGAAAATGCAACAAAAATCAAAGAGATATAGGACTTAGAAGAAAAAGTGGGGAAAAAGAGGTCAACGGGTGCGCTTCCCGAGGCCGGATCGGGCGCGGGATCTCGGCGGCGCGCGGGCTCCCGGAGCCCGGCGAGGAGGAAGGTGGTCGCCGGCGGAGGTGGGGCGCCGGCCGGAGCTCGGCCGGGCGTGGAGGAGCTTCGCCGAAGCCAGGCGGCGACCACCATGGCGGATCCGGCGAAGCGGGCGGCCGGTGGCGGGCGGCGGCAGCCGGCCGGAGGAGGCGCGGCGCGGCGGCGACCGGCGCGAGGCGGGAGGCCGGCCGCGCGCGGCGGCGCGGGCGGGGCCGGGCTCATGGCTGGGCTCGGGACTCGCGGCGGCGCGAGGCCGGGCGGCGATGACGTGTCGCGAGGGTTAGCTGAGGCGGCGGCGGCAATGACGTGTCGCCCGGGATTGGTCCGGTGACGTGGCGGCGGACGTGTCCGCGCGGGCGGACGCGTCCGGTCTTTGTGGAGGAAAAACTAGGGTTTCGGGAGGAAGACCGGATTTGGAGGGGTTTGCTTAAATAGGCATAGAGGAGCTAGGAGAGTCCAAATGAGGTGTAGTTTTACCACGCGATCGTGATCGAACGACGGAGAGCATGGAAGTGACTTAGATGGGTTATTGGGCTGTTTTGAAGGGTGTTGGGCTGCAACTTAAAAGAGGCCTTTGCGAGAGTGCGGTTAACCGTTGGAGTACCAAGCGAGCTCCAAATGACCGAAACTTGACCGTGGTCTCGGTGGTATACCAAGGCCACTAGACAAACCTCGGTCCATTTCGAGAAGGTTTAATCCCATACGGAAAAACGTAAAAGGACCGCCGGGGAGATAGGAGTGCTTGGATTGCAAAACGGACAACGGAAAAATGCTCGGAATCATGAGGCGAACACGTATGCAAATCGATGCACATGATGACATAATATAAAATGCATGACATGGACAAAATGCAAAAGAAGAAAACCCAACCACGGAGGAATATCATATATCAATGCGAAAATGGCAAGAGTTGGAGTACAAATATGGAAAGTTACTTCCGGGGTGTTACATTCACTGTCGGGGTTAGCTGGATGGAGTTGAGGGGCTGCAGGTTCGGGGTAGCGATGATGACCATCGCGGGGGTTGTTGGCCACAATCCCGTTGGAGCGCGTTCCCAAAAGGCGACAAAGCACTTCTGGGGACACCAAAGTATTTTGGTCGATAGCTGTGGCAGACCTCAAGGACTCGATCGGTTGTCCGAACAGCACGACTGGGTTGTCGGCGTCGGGCTCATCTTCTCCTCTCGCCGGGGCTCGACGAACCAGTTCTCCACGAGCTGCGATCAGATCAAGGGTGATTTGATCGAACAGTTCCTCTAGTGCACTTACATAGCGCACCAGATGCAATAATGCAGGATCCGTCTCGTGATCTCCGTTCGCAACCTGGGGTGGCCTACCATACCCGTCACGGCTGGGATAGTAGTAGAAACGGCGACGATTAACTCGGGCGACAAGTGCGGAGTTGAACTATAGCCTCTCGAGCTGCTAGTTGGATGTCTTGTGGCTCAAAGGAAGTTGTCCTTCCAGTGAACCTGTAGGGGCGTTCTGGCGATAGAACCCTACCATAGACGTGCACAGTGGCCCAGAATTGACGGCTCTCACCGCTCATTGGCCCTTGGTACACCACATATTCTTGGGGCTCTTCTAATGCAAAGGCACAGTGGGTGAGGTTTGCTAGCACGGTTACAAAACCTCCAAGGTTGGTTGTTGTGGTCTCATTGCGCACGACGGGGCCAGGCATTATAGCTCGGTTTGGGGAAGAGGCTGTGCTGTGCTGGGTTGAGGCTAGCATGCCCTTTTTATAGAAATAAGGGACGGAGTCTTCCTTCGCACGCTTGCGAATGAGACAATTTAGGTGTCGGTCACTGGCGCGTGATCGACAGGCTAGTTTGATAGGTTGGGCACCGACTGCCAAAAGGTGCCGGGGTCACTGTGTGGCTATCTTACACGAGAAGCTTGACCGTGGTTAGGTTAAGGTGTGGTGGTTTGGTTAATCTAGGTTTATTGACCTCGCTAAGATAGGATTAGCCAATGGTCAGCCTGTCTCTGATACCAAGGTTGTCGCGACCGGTTTTCCAGGATATTAATTTCCCCGAAAATGGCCCTTGTGCTCACTAGCCCCAGGATTACTGTTAGCTGATGAGACACCAACTTGATACAGGAACTCCAAGCAAAATACATAATATGTAGTACAAGACCATTCTGGCCTAGGAGTACAACACAAGGTTTCTAGTGGCTGATGGCGGAAGCGGTTTGTGGTTCATCAGCGTCTATGGGACTCCATTTCCCACAGGAACAGCTGACCTGGATAACTCCTATCTTCACGAGGCTGCTATCATCATTGCGTAGGTTCCGGGGTTGCCATCGCAACGCTCCTCTCCATGCAAGAAATCTGGCCAAGACAATAGCCAGGGACAAGCCAGTGAGTACTTTGAATGTACTCGCAAACATTATGAACACAGGTATAACATAATAAATGATAATCATACTCTGAAATATTCTATGATCACAATGTCAGTCACAAAATAAAATCCATGGTGCACGCAAGTAGGTTATTCATATACAACATGAATATGCAATAATGGGGTAGAAATAAAATGCACCGATCGGGTGTCTGAAGCGATGCCTCGAATGGATAATAATTTAAAGCATGCCTCAGTCGGGCGTCTGAGCGACACCACATAAAGGGATTATAAGTGAAACAAGTAACAAACATGCCACAGTCGGGCGTTAGTGCGACACCACATAAAGGGCTTATAATTGAAATATATAACAAGTATGCCACAGTCGGGCGTCTCAGCAACACCACATAAAGGGCTTATAAGAGAATAACCACAGTGAATATCCAGGAGGTAGAACCGTCCCAGGGATACTCAATAATTCAACTGATGTACATGGTTAGTCCATAATAATAATAATCAAAATCATCATATGTCACAGGTCATAATCAATGTTCTGGTTTAGCAGTTTTTCCTCCGAAGACCGACACTAAGAACGACACTTGACACATCCCAGACTGTAGTCCTTAACCATGGACATGGCTATTCGAATAGATGTAATCTCTGCAGAGGATGTACTCTTTACCCACGAGTAACGGATTCCGTTAGTCCATCGGGACTAACTCCGTCTACGATCTTTTAATTGAAAACACACCTGACCGCACACACCAGCCTGACTTACCGGTGTCTGGAATCACCCACGACACTCATTAAGCAAAACTCTAAGTGGGGAGGCTACAACCTCGACTAGCATGGGATCACAAAATTTATAACGCGCGCAAACTAGGGGAGCTACCCCCTCGGCTACAACCGGAAACACCCATGCCCCCGGACCAGGTGGCATGCCTACCGGATGCAGTCCGTATCTTCCACCATGGCCTCTCTGTACGGTGTGTGCTAGAAAGGGAGTTGACAACTTACTGAACGTACCCTACCTGTGGCAGGGACAAGTGGTAGTACGAAACAAGTATGGGGGTTACTGGAACAAGACTCGATCTACGGCCGACTCAGGAGGTTAAATATTCCCTGCATAATTAGCATAACAAATATGTTTCAACCAACAGACAGAATCACCACTCCTCATACCTCACTATGCCATACCGGACACAACCGTCTCGACGAAGACTGGAGACAAGCTCGTGTCTACTCAAGACAGAGGCTTTCCTAGATTCCTTCGATAGGCATGAAAAGCATACGAGGGTGATTACTATCACAAGCATATCAAGTTCCAACAGCAATGAACATTCATTGTGCACTCATGAGTATGATCTTATCATCACATAAAATAACGAATCTTCGTGTTAAGGTGGTGTTGTAACCGTATCAACCAACACACAACATATTATGCCAGGGTTCAGAATGCTTGCCTTCAAGTTGTGGAGAGACACGGTGTATTCCAAAACTTTTGAAAGTTTTCTCCTCTCTCCATAATCCTATTTTAAGAAAATTTGAATTTAACACATAGTTTCAAAACAGTACAAAAAAAGTTGTCTGAAAATTTTTCAAATAAATATGAAAATAAACTAGACCAAATTTGAGGAACAGCAGAAAAAGAATCAAATCAATTGGACTTATATTTAAAAAGATATAGCCAGTCAAATTTAGTCAAAAATATGTTTTTAATAATTAAATGAAAGAAATAGAAAAATAAAACCGGTTCGAGGCGTACTCAGGATTACACTTTCACTTATGCCAGCGTGGACTGGCTCGGGGTCACTGACAACGGGTCCCTTGGGCCCACTGGTCAGGTTTGACTAGTCGCCTGCCTCCTTCCTCCTCTGTCCGAGCGGAGGCGGGGCTCCGGCGGTCAACGCCGGTGAACGGCAGCTCCCCACGGGATTCTGAGGGGAGGGATGGATCCACCAATCCAGGGCGGTCCTCCCGGTGGTCGAAAGGCTGGTGGGGATGAAGGGAGTTGCTGGCGGCGAGCTCCGCGGCCGAGGTGGCTTCGGGAGGATTTGGGGGCTTGGGCTACGGTGGCTCCCGATCATGTTTGAGAGGTGGGGTGGCTCCGCAAGGCCTAGGTGAGTCGAATGGCGGCGTTGGAAGGACTGGGGAGGCTATGCTGGCGATGAACGGGACCAGAGGGTGGCGGCGGCCGAACTGACTGGAGATGGGGAAGACGGCCTCCTTCCGTCGATAGCTGGCTAAGGGAGCCCTAGGGGGGTGGACTGAAGTTTCCTGGGGTCTGAACGAGCTCGGGGGCCCCTTTTATAGGTGGTCGAGGTCGGTTCCGCGGCGGCCGGGATAAGATCGACGGTGAACCGCCCTTCTGTTGCTGCAGGGCGACGTGGCGGCAACGGGCGCTAGCAGACGGCTCGTGGATGAGATGAGCTGCTCCAGAGGGCAGCTGGCGTACGCGTATGGCTTGGGCGGTGCCGTCCATGGCAGGGGCCGGCCGGGCGGCAGTGGCGGCTTGCGGTGGTGGTACTGTAGGGCGCCACGAGGGGCCAGGGCGGCTCTGCGGCGAGGGAGGGGTCGGGCGTGTTGGCTGCGAGTGGGGAAGGGACCGAACAGCGGGGAGGCGGCGGGGGGCCTTGAATCAGTCTTGTGGCGTGCAAAACGTGCGCTCTGGGCACGCCCAGAGCACGCACGCCAGGTGCTCGACGTAATGCCATCGTGTGCTAGAGAGCTTGAGCGAGGCTGGTAGTTAACAGGCCTGGGTTAGGGTTAGCTAGGAGCTTAGTGGACAAGTTTGTTGGGTCAGAGGATCAAGCTCACAATGCAAACTAAAAATCATGCCAAATCTGGCTATCCACACAAAGTGCTTGACAGAATGTCATGGGCATCTAGGCATCTCTTGGGGTGGCCAAAAACACCAGATCCTAGTCTCTTTAGATGATAGAGAGGGTGGCAATGTTAGTTGGGCAAAACCAGAAACTTGTTAGTGCATGTTTTTGAGAAAACCAAATCTGGGCAGAAACTAAAGGCTATTATTTCATGGGTCAAAAGTATTCCAATGGGTCCAACCTCCTGGACATAAGGGTTTTGTAGGGTGGTTTATAAGCAAGAGAAAGATCATGGGCACTAGAGTAAAATAAAATAGAGTTGCAGTAGAAAACACCCAACTGGGCCAGAGAGCAAAAGAGGATGATTTGCTCAAATTTTTCAAAGAACACTCATGGTTTTTTGCATAAAAGTGAATTATATGCATCTACTGACATATCCAAATTTTTGTGTAATTTTTTAAAGAAATATTTAAATAGGTTGCAGTGCAAACCACAACCTGATCCAGATTTGAAAACTTGAGGTAGGGCTCAAAATCCCCAAATGATCAAGAGGAGTTTTTGCATAAAAGTGATTTAGGAACCTCACTTGTCATCCCCAAATTTTGGTGGAATTTTCAAAGGAGTATTTAAAAGGGTTGTAGTGCAAATGGGACCCTAAATCTTATAAAAATCATTTTTAAAAGAAATTCAGCTCAGGGAAGATAATCATATAAATAATTCCACTGATAAAAGAAATGTTTTTCTTGAGAGGGTATATAAGTCCAACAATATTTTTGTAAAGTTTTCACTTTCGAAGAAAACTCCACAATTCAGAAGAAAAGAGTGGTTATGAAACAAAAGAAAATCCAGGAAATAAAATTTTAATTTACCATGGCAAAATTTTACTTAATAAATCATGGTTAAATTTTTGGGGTGTTACAGTTCTTCATGTAGTGAGTCTCGTATATTGTGCTTCAAAGTAGCACCATGTTTTTCATATAATGAGTCTCATAGGTTGTCTTTTTCATACTAGTGGGAATTTTTCATTATAGAACTTGGCTTGTATATTCCTACAATGGGCTTCCTCAAATGCCCTAGGTCTTCGTGAGCAAGCAAGTTGGATGCACACCCACTAGTTTTCTTTTGTTGAGCATTCATTTATAGCTCTAGTGCATCTGTTGCATGGCAATCCCTACTCCTCATGTTAACATCAATTGATGGGCATCTCCATAGCCCATTGATTATCCTCGTCAATGTGAGACTTTCTCCTTTTTGTCTTCTCCACACAATCCCCAATCATTATTCTATTCCAACCATAGTGCTATATCCATGGCTCACATTGCTTGGCTTGTCATCGGGGGTATAGAAGTTGGGAACATCTTTGTGTGACGAAAATGAAGCATAGCCTAACCATATGATTTTGTAGGGATGAACTTTCTTTAGCCATGTTATTTTGGGAAGACATGATTGCTTTTATTACCATGCTTGAAGTGTTACTATTTCTTTTATCAACATGAACTTTTATTTTGAACCATTTGGATCTGAACATTCATGCCACAATAAAGAGAAATTACATTGAGAATCATGCTAGGTAGCATTCCACATCAAAAATTCTATTTTTGTCATTTACCTACTCGAGGACGAGTAGGAATTAAGCTTGGGGATGCTTGATATGTCTCCAACGTATCTATAATTTTTTATTGTTCCATGCTATTATATTTCCTGTTTTGAATGATTATGGGCTTTATTATACACTTTTATGTTACTTTTGGGACTAACCTATTAACCGGAGGCCCAGCCCATATTGTTGTTTTATTGCCTGTTTCAATATTTCGAAGAAAAGGAATATCAAACGGAGTTCACACGGAATGAAACCTTCGGCAGCGTGATTTTTTGGAAGAATATCACCCAGGAGACTTGGAGTTCACGTCAGAAGAGCCTCGAGGAGGCCAGGAGATAGGAGGGTGCCCCCCTCATCTGGGCGCCCCTGTCTCGTGGGCCCCTCGAGCACCTCCCGACCGACTTCTTTCGCCTATATAGTCCCACGTACCCTAAAAACATCCACGGAGAAGATAGATCGGGAGTTCCGCCGCCGCAAGCCTCTATAGCCACCAAAAAAACCTCACGGGAGCTCGTTCCTGCACCCTGCCGGAGGGGGGATCCCTCACCGGTGGCCATCTTCATCATCCCAGCGCTCTCCAGGACGAGGAGGGAGTAGTTCACCCTCGGGGTTGAGGGTACGTACCAGTAGCTATGTGTTTGATCTCTCTCTCTCTCTCTCTCGTGTTCTCTCTATGGCACGATCTTGATGTATCGCGAGCTTTGCTATTATAGTTGGATCTTATGGTGTTTCTCCCCCTCTACTCTCTTGTAACTGATTGAGTTTTCCCTTTGAAGTTATCTTATCGGATTGAGTCTTTAATGATTTGAGAACACTTGATGTATGTCTTGCCGTGATTATCTGTGGTGACAATGGGATATCATGTGCCACTTGATGTATGTTTTGGTGACCAACTTGCAGGTTCCGCCCATGAACCTATGCATAGGGGTTGGCACACGTTTTCGTCTTGACTCTCTGGTAGAAACTTTGGGGCACTCTTTGAAGTACTTTGTGTTGGTTGAATAGATGAATCTGAGATTGTGTGATGCATATCGTATAATCATGCCCACGGATACTTGAGGTGACAATGGAGTATCTAGGTGACATTAGGGTTTTGGTTGATTTGTGTCTTAAGGTGTTATTCTAGTATGAACTCTATGATAGATCGAGCGGAAAGAATAGCTTCATGTTATTTTACTACGAACTCTTGAATAGATAGATCAAAAAGGATAACTTTGAGGTGGTTTCGTACCCTACCATAATCTCTTCGTTTGTTCTCCGCTATTAGTGGCTTTGGAGTGACTCTTTGTTGCATGTTGAGGGATTGTTATATGATCTATCTATGTTATTATTGTTGAGAGAACTTGCACTAGTGAAAGTTTGAACCCTATGCCTTGTTTCCTATCATTGCAATACCGTTTATGCTCATGTTTATCATTAGTTACCTTGATGTTTTTATAATTTCATATTACAAATACCTTTATCTACTATCTATTTTGCACTTGTATCACCAACTCTTCGCCGAACTAGTGCACCTATACAATTTACAATTGTATTGGGTGTGTTGGGGACACAAGAGACTCTTTGTTATTCGGTTGCAGGGTTGTTTGAGAGAGACCATCTTCATCCTACGCCTCCTACGGATTGATAAACCTTAGGTCATCCACTTGAGGGAAATTTGCTACTGTCCTACAGACATGTGCACTTGCAGGCCCAACAACATCTACAAGAAGAAGGTTGTGTAGTAGACATCAAGCTCTTTTCTGGCGCCGTTGCCGGGGAGGTGAGTGGTTGAAGGTATATGTTTAGATCTTGCAATCGAATCTTTTTGTTTCTTGTTTTATCACTAGTTTAGTTATAAATGAAAACTACAAAAAAATGGAGTTGAGTTTGTCTCATATGCTTCGTCTTTTTAATATATTTCGTGAGTATGATGAAAAGGAAAATTGTGCTCAAGTGCTAGAAGAAGAAATCTATAGAATGTTTGATACTAAATCTTTGAATGATGAGCATGATTGCAATGTTGTTGGTATGAATTCCTTGAATATCCATGATGCTAATGATATGCAAAGCCACAAGCTTGGGGAAGCTATGTTTGATGAATATGATTTTTTTTGTCCCCCAAGTTTTGATGAGCAAATTTATTATGATGAAAGCATGCCTCCTATTTATGATGATTATATTTATGAAAGTGGGTTTGGAAGAGTGTCAACTTTAGGAAGTAGTGATCCCACTATTTTGGAGGCGTTGAATCTTATTGTGATGAACATGAAAGTGGATTTGGAAGAGTGTCAACTTTATTTAGTGATGATTCCACTATTTCGGAAGAGGTTCCAATTGATTATGAGAACAAAGTTGCTATCTATGATGATTATTATGATGACTAGTATGCTATAAAGAATAAAGATAACCATGAAACTTGTCATCATGATTTTAGTTTTCAATTGATTATGCCTCACATGATAATTATTTTGTTGAGTTTGCTCCCACTACTAATCATGAGAAGAATTTTGCTTATGTGGAGAGTAGTAAAAATTCTATGCTTGTAGATCATGAAAATAATGTTTTATGTGCCGGTTATATTGTTGAATTCATTCATGATTCTACTGAAAATTATTATGAGGGAGGAACATATGCTTGTAGTAATTGCAATAATATCAAGTTTCCTCTCTATGTGCTTAAAGTCTTGAAGTTATGCTTGTTTTGCCTTCCTATGCTAGTTGATTATTGTTCCCATAAGTTGTTTGCTCAAAAAATCCCTATGCATAGGAAGTGGGTTAGGCTTAAATATGCTAGTCATATGCTTCATGATGCTCCCGTTATGTTTCAGTTCTTATCTTTTATGTGAGCATCATTGTCATCATCATGCCTAGCTAGAAAGGCATTAAAGAAAAGAGCTTGTTGGGAGACAATCCAATATTTATACTTACTGTTTTTGTGTCTTCACATGATTATTCTACTGTAGTAATCATGTTTTATAGCATTTATTTCAATAAAGTGCCAAGTAGAACCTTTGGGAAGACTTGGGTGAAGTTTATGTGATCTTGCTGTAAAAACAGAAACTTTAGCGCTCACAAGATTAGCTGCCATTTTTTACTGATGAGTGCTTTTAGGTTGATTATTTTTGCAGATGATTAATAGACAAATTCCTCAGGTCCACCAATTTATTTCAGAATTTTTTGGGTTACAGAAGTATATGTTTGATACAGATTACTACAGATTGTTCTGTTTTTGACAGATTCTGTTTTTTCTATGTGTTGTTTGCTTATTTTGATGAATCTATGAGTAGTATCGGAGGGTATGAACCATAGAGAAGTTAGAATTCAGTAGATATTACACCAATATGAATTTATAATGAGTTTTCAGTACCTAAGTGGTGGTTTTATTTTCTTATACTAACGGAGCTTACGTGTTTTGTTTTGAGTTTTGTGTGGTTGAAGTTTTCATGTTTTGGGTAAAGATTCGATGGACTATGGAATAAGGAGTGGAAAGAGCCTAAGCTTGGGGATGCCCAAGGCACCCCAAGGTAATATTCAAGGACAACCAAGCAACTAAGCTTGGGGATGCAGGGTTGTTTGAGAGAGACCATCTTCATCCTACACCTCCTACGGATTGATAAACCTTAGGTCATCCACTTGAGGGAAATTTGCTACTGTCCTACAAACATGTGCACTTGCAGGCCCAACAACGTCTGCAAGAAGAAGGTTGTGTAGTGGACATCACTGAACACCTCCTTCATGGACCCAAGAATGGGGTAAAGAGTGTTCAGGTGTATCCCGAACACCCCTGTACTTCCTACGTGGGGGCAGAAGTCGACGACTGGCTAACTCTCAAGACTAACATATAAAATGGCCGCACAGTAGGAACAATTGTCATATAATAGGAAAATACATAAATAAAGGTGACTTTGTTCCGCCTTATAAAGGACAACATGATTGCCTTCATGGAAATACAATGTCTTTGGTACATTGCTCCGCCACAAGGCGGGCTCCTTTAAGGACACCATCGTAATATAGTTCGGGCTTGCGGTGCTCCTTCCCCTCGGGTGGTCCCTCGGTCATCAGCTTTTCAGCATCCAGCTTTCCCCAGTGCACTTTCGCGCGGGCAAATGCCATTCGCGCACCTTCTAGACAAACCGACCGCTTAATGATGTCAAGCCGAGGACAGGCACTCACAATTCGCTTCACGAGCCCAAAGTAACTGCTCGAAATAGGCTCGGCGGGCCATAGCCGGATAATCAGATCCTTCATGGCTAGTTCGGCCGCCTGGTGCAGTTCGACCAGCTGCTTTAGCTGATCGACGAATGGCACCGGATAATTCGGCGCCAAATAATGTGACCAGAAATGCTTTTCTGCAGTCTTCTTCTCCTTAGCTCAATAGAATTGAGCAGCATCAGATATGCTGCGCGGAAGATCCGCAAACGCCCCTGGAGAAATCAAAAGTCAATCGGTCACCTCGAATTTTTTTCCTGCTACGGCATCAACAAATGCTGTAAATAGGAAAAGGCCTTACCAGCCGCAATCTTCCTTGCCACCTGAATGTCCTTTAGAGCACCTTGGGCTTCCTCCCGAGCATCAGTTGCGGCTTGGAGAGCTTGGGTGAGTTCGGATTCTTTCAAAGACAAACTCTGCTCCAAAGTCTCGCTTTTATGCACGGCCTCGTGAAGCTCTCATTCAGCTTCAATGACCCTGGCCTCGTGCTTCTTGCGAAGGGCCTGTTCCGCTGCTGCCATGCCTCAATTTTGGCATTCGCCCCTAGAGCGCGCAATATACAAACTTTCATTAGGCACACCTACTTTATTGTGCTAAAATTAAACAAGGTTTCAACATACCTCGGTGGTCCTCCAACAACTTCTTCACCTGGCCAAGTTCTTCTTCGGCCCGCTCCAGAATCTACTTCAGTCCGGATACTTCCGCAGTATGAGAGGCGGCAGTAGCCGCAGACGCCTGTTTTTAAAGGAAGAGATATATGTCATTGAGTCTCCTGTGGGAGGAAATTTGATCCCCTGTCCGGTTCCTTCTTTTACCGGACAGTGTATCAGGGGCTACTATCTATACTATGACAAATCTTCTAAAAACTCCTAAAAACTTACCTCCAAGCCTTTTATAAGGCCGATGCAGGATTCATTCAGTCCACTTTCAGCGGCCTGAACCTTCTCAATTACCACGCCCATAAGGGCGCGATGTTCATCAACGATGGAAGTGCTCTTTAGCGCTGTTAATAAGCTACCCAACACCTCTGGTTGGGCAGAGGTCGCCGGTGGAGCAGGATCACCTCCTCTAGTCAAGGGGAGCTGCCCGTCTGAACCCAGAGCCTCAAAGGTCTCTGGGACTGTTTTCGGCTGAGGGCCGAGTCCAAGATCGCCCCCGCCATCGACACTTAGTGGAGCCGCCGCTCCCGTGTATCCGGCCCCTGAGGTATGCCCCCCTTGTTTTGCTCCTTTTGGGACGACACCTCGGTGTCATGCCCGAGATTCGGGGAAAGGGCCCTTGGAGGTGTCTCGCTCTTAAGGGCATCTGAGCTCAACGAATCCTCCGATGAGGACTGTTCGGCGCGAGACCTGGCCGGGCTACAAAAAGTATGGCACCAATTAATTTATTTGTGCCTTGGTAATCCTGGAAGCATAGACGTGTTCGGATTTTGTCCACTCGCTTTGACGCCTCACTCTTTGTGTATCATCAGGGAGCTGACACTCCATATTTGCTGCTCTACATCGACGACATCATCCTCACGGCATCCGCCCCGAGCTCCTTCAGCGG
The DNA here is from genome assembly GCA_021605205.1 of Aegilops longissima. NCBI lineage: Eukaryota > Viridiplantae > Streptophyta > Magnoliopsida > Poales > Poaceae > Aegilops > Aegilops longissima. The sequence goes on from CM038682.1 coordinate 715,655,067, forward strand.
CTCACAGCTCGTCTTCGTGATGAGTTCGCCCTCAAGGACTTGGGGCCTCTGCATTACTTCCTCGGTATCGAGGTGGTCCACCGGGCTGAAATTTCTTTCTGCATCAGCAGAAGTACGCCTACGAGTTTTTGGAGCGTGCCGGCATGCTTAACTATAAGCCGACAGCAACTCCTATCGACACGAAGGCCAAGGTCTCTGCACTGGAGGGGTCTCCCGCATCTGATGCAGCGTTCTATCGCTTCATTGTTGGTGCCTTGCAGTACCTGATGCTGACACGCTCAAACCTGCAGTACATTGTTCTATCGCTTCATTGTTGGTGCCTTGCACTCCCCGCATGAATCCCATTGGACCTTGTTGAAGCGTATTCTCTGTTACATATGCGACACTATGTCCTTGGGACTCACCCTGACGGCCTCCGCCTCCACCAACCTCGTCGCCTACTCGGGCACCGACTGGGCAGGCTTCCCTGACACCCGTCGCTCTACGTCCAGCTATTGCGTCTACCTTGGGCCCTCGCTGATCTCTTGGCCATCCAAGCGATAGCCCACGGTCTCCCGCTCCAGCTCCGAGGCAGAGTATCCGGCCGTGGCTAATGCAGTTGCGGAATGCTCTTGGATTCGTCAGTTGCTCCAGGAGTTGCTTTGTGAAGTTCACAAGGCCGCATTTGTCTACTGCGACAACGTCAGCGCGGTCTGCCTCTCCGCCAACCCGGTGCACCATCATCGTACGAAGCATATTGAGTTCGATATTCACTTCGTTCGTGAGCAGGTTGCACTTGGTCGTGTTCTGGTTCCCCACGTTCCGACGACGCAACAGTTTGCTGGTGTGATGACTAAGGGATTGCCTACTCTTGTCTATGAGGAGTTTCAGTCCAGTCTCTGTGTCTCTGGCGATGCTTCGACTGCGTGTGGTGGGGGTGGGGTGTTGAATATATGTGTTGCATGTATACGTGTGTATCCTAGTCTTTGTATAGTTGAGGTTGAGGCCTACATTATACTCTTTATATACGTGCACCTGTACCCGATCAATACATCGTGAATTACATTGCCAAACTTCTCGTCTAACATTGTAGACAACATTTATTAGCCCAAAGCAAGATATATAATGCAATTGGTGAGGATGCGCTCGTTGGCCAAATTGATCAGACATCCAACTGGCACACATAAAAACGAAACGTAAAATGGAAGTGCCAGCGGTTAGTGGTCATCGCTCCATTGCATATTTGCATGACAGGTGAGGTGGTCGCTGGGAGCTCAATGCCATGTGGCACGGTTATAGCACTCAGCTAGCCGGTTCGATGCTTCAGCCGCACTGCTACTAGGAAACTGCTTATAGGTGAGATCAAATCAGTGGCGGGTAGGTCCAGAAACTCCACCACTGCTAATCTGGTCTGATAATAGTGGCATGTGGAAATGTTGGACCACCACTAGAATAACTTTATCAGTGGTGGGCTCTTCCACGCACCTACCACCGGTAGTCCGAGCCTAGGTTAGCCATGGGTGAAAATCACAAGTGGCGATTGCCACATATAAGCACACCACTGGTAGTTAGAGGAACAGTGGCAGGCCCGTCTAGACACTCACCCCTGGTAATATGCCTACTAACTTGACCCACCATAGCCTTGGGGTAAGCCATACCCCACGACAGCTAAGATATGTATATATTAGTAATTTGACCCCAGTGGAAATTTTTCAACGCCAATGAATGACGCGGCAGTCCAGTTTATAAGCATCATTGTCACAACTTTCGTGATATCTTCTAAAGTTTTAGTCGCGTCCTAGAGGGATCATATAATGGCACCATGTAAAGTTTCATGTTTTTGGGACTTTGTTTGCATTTCTTGAAATTAAAATCTAATAAACCCCATGTCGGGGGTTGGGTATTGGCATCCTCATGTTTGAAATTCATTTTCGTTTCTTGGATAAGGCCTAAACATGGACTCAAGGACACAAATTTGATTTTAAACCTAATTTTGCCAAGTTCTCATGCACTTGCAGCTCAGTTTCTCATTATAACCATTATACCTAAAAATGCACTTAATAGCTTAAATACAGCAAATGAACCCCGAAAAAATCCAAATTTTACATGGTACATGTAATGGTGTATCTTAAGTGTAAAACAATTTCAAGGCCAAAAGACGATGCGGAAGACGTTTTGCCTTCAAACTTGGCCCGTTCCCTTGATTCCCCCTCGTAGATGGTGTGAATTCTAAGCAACGTCCGTGACTTTTTTCAAGAAGCCATTCTCAAATGTTTACTACATCCCTTAGGGATCATATAATGATACCATGCCAAGTTTCATGTTTTTGAGACTTCGTTTGCACCTTTTGAAATTAAGAACCCAATAATCTCCATGTTCAGGGTCGATTCTTGGCACTCTCATGTCTGGAATTCCTTTTCTTCTCTTGAATAAGGCCTAAACATAGACTCAATAAAACAACTAGGATTTTTCAACCCAATTTTGACAATTTTTTCATGCACTTACAGCTCAAAATTTTACTTACATTCACTAAACGCGTATAAATGCACTAAATGGTTGTATAAAATAAAATAGAGTAGGGGAGAAAGAAAAATAAGAAAAAAAATGTAGAAGTAACTTAGCTAAAGGAAAAGAAAACTAATAATATACAAAAGAAAAAATGGAAAAAAAGAAAAGGAAAAGGAAAAAATGTCTTTGTCGAGTGACATGTGGACGGAACTCGTCAAAGCATGTTTTTTATCGAGCTCAAATGACAGGAACTTGGCAAAGGTTATGTTTGCCTAGTATCGGACAAAATGCACTCGATAAACCTAATAGTATGCAAAACTCCTGATTTTTTTAAAACAAAGGTAGAACATTTTCTACCTTATATATTCCAAAACAGGCGCAAGCCTGGGTGACCAAGGGTCTACGAGAGCGTTGCACTGTTACTGCAGCTGGCCGTAGACAGGCCATGGAGAAAGAAAAAGACACAGGGGGATACAGCATAGTTCAGAGAAGAGTTGCGGCCCAATGGTTAACTATGTCCTTGTCCTCCTGTCGCTTAGCACGATTACTCCAGAGTCGTAGAGGTTCTGAAACTGAGTTACGGATGTGTGTGCTGCTCCAATGCTTGTTCTCGAATACCCTGGCATTTCGTGCATTACTAAGAGCGACAGCAGCTGCAGGCCTGCAGCAAAGATGGTTTCCCATTCCCTGTCGAACACGGCTAAGGCGGCGGTCGAAGCTATGAAGTCGCCTAGCTTGGAAGAGTTGGATGCAGGAGCAAGCAGGCCATCCTACTCCATAGTAGTGACGCCGCCCTACGGTGAAGAATAATGTGCGCCATCGTCTCTGCAGCCGGGCAAATATCGCAGCCGTTGTGTCCAATATTTTTGAACATGTTATCTCTTGTATTCCGCCGATCACTGATCGCAAGGCACACGAATACACGATATTTTGATGGAATAAAGGGTTCCCATACATAGAGCGTGTTTGGTTGCTATCCTCGCACAAAGGTGCCGGGCCTGGAGAGGTCCCTGAACGCTGACGGGACCTTGTTTGGTTGCTGGCCTGGTGATTCCTCTGCTATCCCGGCCTGATCCGAAAAACAAGGGTGATTAGCCTGGCCAACATGCAGGCACACAATTAGCCTAATCCACTCCATAGTAGTGTACGTTGTATAGGTCAGTATATATATAATTCTATTTTACTAAAATTTTATGGTAGGGAGTAAGAACGTACAAAAAAGAGTGAAATAGATGTGTACGCTGGGACGTACGTAGGCGGCGGCTGCTGCTGCTCCGAGTTGATGGGACCGGGGCATTGCTGACCGCCAAACGGAAACGAAGTCCTGTGTATATCAGCAGAGGCGTCGATGCACAAAGGCACAAAGCAAGCTGAGGTCTCGTCCACGATCAGAGCATCTCCAGCCGTTCGGCCCCCCAGGGCGTCTAAATAGAGCGGCCTGGGGCGTGCCGGCGCTAGTTCGGCCCCTGGGAGCGACCTAGCTCCCAACCACGCCCCACGCCGGCGGCCTCGGGATGCGGAAATTTAAACTTGGTCATTCCGCTCTCAAAAGACGCCGCAAATCCGTGATCGGACGTAGTCTGGCGTTACAAAAACAGAGCGCCGCCGCCGCAAGTTCGCGTCGCAACGATTCACTCGGCGGTCGGCTCCAGCGCTGGCGGAGTCGGCGTGTCGGGCTCGTCGGTGTCGGAGCTGCTTCGTGCTGGGCTGCGCGGCGCTGCCGCGCTGCTGGGCGGCGATGTAGAGCGCTGCTCGGGCTTAGCGTCCGTGTGGTCGTGGGCGTCATCGGCGTCGTCGGCGTTGCCGTCGGCAGCTCGTTCAGATGAGGCCGCTGCACCAGGTACCACGCCTTGAGCTTCGTCGTTGCTCGAGCATGTCCGCCCGACCATCGTAAAAGCCATGTCGGTGTTCCTCTTCTTGGGCGACGTTCGTCCGGAGCAGGTCGAGCTTGATGGCGTTGTTCTTCATTAGCGACGACCACCGCGCCTCGGTCTTCTCTTGGCGTGGGGCGGCCAGGGCCTAGGCGTCGCCGAGCAATGCTCGATGGACTCCTGCAATCGTGCGGTTGCCGCGTCGGCGCTTTTCCCCTTCTTTGCCAATTTGTGGCCGTCCGGCCGCCCCTCTGACGCGCCCGGAGTCGTCGCGTCCGGCTTGTATGTCTCCTTGGCCTTGTCGAGGGCACGTCGGACTTCCGCCCACTTCTCGCACTTGTCAATGCGCTTGTAGACGTGGAGGTGCTTGAAGTCGGCGTCTTGGTTGTCGCGGGCCTTCTTGGCTATGGCCCTGTTCCGCCTGTTGGCGGTGACTGCTTCGCGCCGCTGAACTTCCATCCTCCACTCGGCGTTCGACAGGCCCGGTGGCTTCGATGGCGGCGCCCTCGGCTTCCTCTGCTTCGGCTGGGCCACGGCGCCAGTCGTGGTTGCCGCCGCGCGCGGCATGGCGTACTTCTTCGGCGGCATGGCGTACTTCTTCGGGCGAGCGGGAGGGGGTTCGGCGAGAAAGGGAGAGAATGGCGGAGGAAGGCGAAGCGGCGGGAGAGATGCGAGGAAAAGCGCCATGAACGGCGGAAAAGGCCTCGGTCGCCTCCAGGGCGGGCCCACGCGCCTTTTTCGCTTGTGCCGGCTCCCCAAGCGCCCCCCAGGGCGCAGGGTTCGGCCTGGGTCCGCCGGCACCAGTTTTGGTCCGAGCCGCGAAAAACGGGCTTCTGGAGGCACGACTGGGGCCTTTTTTTGGCGCCGACGCGGCAAAATCGCCTGGGGAGGGCCTGTTGGGGGCACGGCTGGAGATGCCCTCAGGAAGCTGGTACGTGCAACTCTGTCGATGGATCGATCAAGGATGGACATGGACACGGAGGGGCAGCGGTTGCAACGACATCCCTCGTTTTCGCGGCTCAAGTGCGGCGAGGAGGAGACGCTAGCACCTAGGAGCACCGACCAGCGCCTCTACGTCACCGACGTCTTCCTCTCCGCCCGGGGAGTGCAGCCAGCGGCCAGAGCGTCGTGGCCGCCTGCGTCGAGATCGGCACGTGGAACCTCATGCTCGGGAGTCTGTCGTCGGAGAACCCCTGCGTGAAGCTGCAGACGCCGGTGGAGCTGGACAAGGAGTTCTGCTTTTACGTGGTACGTCTGGAAGACGGCTACACCGCCGACGATGACGCCGACTGCAACGTGGACGCCGATGCAGCAGTCGTCGAGTTCCAGGGTTTCGCTCTCGCTCCGCCGTCTCTCCACACGGACGAGAAAGACGATGACGACCACAAGGAGAGGCAGGAGACTGACGGCGAGATTGACCTAGATGTGGCTAGGGCGAGCAGTGCCGGCGGCAACTGCAAGGACATTCGACAGGTTGTAGCTAGACTGCTAGAGGAATCTTTGGAATTCTTACGCTTGTGTCTATGCTGGCATCGATGATGTAATCTTGAATTCGTCTATGGATGAATTGCATAGTACATTTATATTTGACTTAGTCGTGCATCTTCCACATGGACCCACAAAACGCACACAATTTTTTGGACCAAACCGTCCGGACGTAATTTGTCATTAACACAGTCCTGTATTTGTCTGCAAACATATCTGCCTGCCTGTTTTCCTGTAAATCAGAAGCAAACCAGGTGGCATTCCGGGAGTCCGGACCTCCGCCCACGCCGCGCCACGCCAAAACCCGTGCTTCCGCACCCTCTCCGCTCCGATCATTTCCGCGCCAAATTGAAGCAAAAAGAGGCGCCCGTCAAGATGATGGAGATGTTCGAGGATATCTTGGCAAAGAAGGAGGCATATATCAAGCGCTATGGTGTGTAGGCAGAAAGGAATGCGAAGAGGTTCAACATCTTGATGACGGCAACCGAGAAGGACATCAATCTCCAAGAGGAGAAGACCAAACTCGAAGAGAAGAAGGTTAAGCTCACGGCCACTTCAGAGGATACCAAGATGTTGACTAGGAGGAGTGGACAAGTTGGATCTTGATGTGACAATGATCATGCGCTTCATCCGTGTTAGATGTTCAAGCGTTTGGCGGCTGCAACGGAGACGTCCTAGAAGGAGATGGATAGTAAGGAGGTAGATGGTGAGGAGGCGAATGATGAAGAGGATGCGGTGCAGCGTGAGCGAAGTGGCTCAGTCGGCATGTCTAGGAGGGAAAAAATGTCATCTTTTGCGTGGTCTGCCGGACAGGTTCTTTTGTGATCTTTTTGGTTGTGATTGGGTGATATGAATACCACACTATTGCTCATATTGCTATGCATTTAAAATAAAGGATAGTTGGACCTAAGCGGTGTTTAAGGGATGTGATTGGATGATCGGCTCCCGTATTTATGTTTGTGGACTGATCAAAACAAGTCCGCAGGACAAATAGTGTGTCCATTTTAGGTACGGTGTTGAAGATTCCCTTACTATTTACCACCATACGAACTACAGAAATCATAGTTTAAAATCAAAAGACTTGAGCAACTCCAATAGCTTCCTTATTTGTAAGGAAATATTATTTACGGGGAGTACGTACAAAAATAATCATCAAACCGCTCCCGTAAACTCAGAAGTTTCCCAAAGTTTTTTTTTTACAAAAAGGTGGCCTTCTCATATAATTTTGGTAGCCTGAAACCGTTTGAACTTTATGACTCGGATACCCTCGTGCCACCACCACGGTCCCGCGCCACCAGTCCACCGGCAACACCGCCGACCACCGTCGCCACGCCATCACCATTACCGCCTGGAGTTTCACGTCGCTAAGACGGGAGAGGAGCTCACAAGTGAGGCACCTCGTTCCCCGCTGACGGTGTCCTAGACTAGGGGGTACTCACCACGTCGTCTCCCGATCAGTTGGATTGGGCTGAGGACCCCCATGGCCGTATACTCATGGGCCAGTTCGGACAACCCCTGCCGCATACAAGGAAGACTCCACAAGTCTTGGTGCCCAAGACAAGGACTCTCCTAAACCCTAGGCCTCCGGTGTCTTATATAAACCGAGGCCAGGCTAGTCAATAGACAATCTCATATTCATTACTACAATCTCGTGGTAGACACATGTACTCTGTATTACACCCATATGAATACAATCAAAAGCAGCATGTAGGGTATTATCTCATCAAGAGAGCCCGAAGCTAGGTAAAACCACGTGTCCATGTTACCGTCACTCCAAGACGCCTAGCTTAGGACCCCTACTACGAGATACGCAGGATATTGAACCGATATTGGTGCTTTCATTGAGAACCTGCTGAGTGTCGCCGCGTTGTGATGGATCTTCAACAGACGCCAAATTAGGTGTTCTAGTTTCTGTTTATTCCGTTTTACACAGATCAATTCTTGTGCAAAAATATTGTTGCCGTTCTGTGCTATTTTATTTCCGCGGATCGAATTTACCTCCGCGTGTACAAGCTATCTAGGCCAAAAGCGTGTGAAGATATACCAACGTGAGATGGCGATGAGCGTCTAGAGCAGCGGCGGCGGGAGGTGTGGCAGCCGAACCCTGCGCTAGCGCGGGGAAGTCTGGGAGCACTAGGGATGCATCGCCCCTGGCTGCCCGATGTCCCGATTGGGAGCAGGCCCATACGCTGGCTGGACAGCAGAATATGGGACCTCCATAAAAAAAACTACCCGCGCAGAGTACTGCCGACCCCATGCGGAACAGGGCGTAGAGACCAACAAGAATCCAGATCGCTGGAAGTACAGGGTAATTTATGGCCCCAATGATTACGCTCGGGGAGTTTATGGTTCATTGCTATGTTGTATTGGCGTTGTCGTTCCACACTCCCTGAGCCGATGCCCCGCGGGTTCGGACCAACAACGACGTCATCGTCGCGTCACTCCACCAACCGCGTTGTGTCATCACCCAGGCCTTTATTCCTTTAAACAATATGTTTGCAAAAATTAATTACACAAAGATGTTTATCATTATTAATATTTCTTCTAGCATGTGCAATTTACACATGGTAGGAAATCTACTTTGTGTGCGCCACCTTGGCGAGCATCGCTGCCGCATCGTCTATTTTGTTTGCAGTCAGATCGGAGAAGAAAATAAAGATGATGACGCCCGCCGTCAGGCGGTACGTCGGATCCGGACTCTGCTGCGGCGACGAGCGGCACACCCAACTCATGGAAACATTCTACCCCGCATGTCTTGGCAGTTCTTGGAGAAGCGAGCGATCCAGCCGAGGGGACCATGCATGCGCAGCTTTGCGCTGACGAACATTAAGCCCGATAGCAGCACACATCAGAGAGACTTCGTTCTTTTCCTTTTTCATATTCGGCATCTAGTCGGCCCCTGGTTCTCTGCTACTTTCTACGAAAAAGACATCAGGAAATCTACTTCTTCTGCTTCACTTCGGCAAATCAACGCCATCGTCCCAATCGGCTTGTGTGATCATCTTGTTGGTTGAATTGCCATACCAACATGTTCGGTCGCCTCGGGGACTTCGGCATCGCTGAGAGAGATCTACCTCATCGAGTGTTCGGCACAAGGGCCATATTTCTCTTATTACTCATTTTGTATAAATTATTTATTATGCTATGATTTTTTTTAATTTATTATTATTACTATTATTTCTGGCTTGTACTATTTTCTGTGCACAGATAAATGATTCGGGTTAGGCAGCGCTGTCACCTCAGCATATCGACGTACCACGTCACCTCGGCTGGACCGGGGCTTCACCTCTTTGGAGTGTCGAGCTCTTCGCTCGGCCACATCGGGCTTGGGGGCTGAGACCTTGTCCCGCACCAAGCTCGGACCACGTCATCAATGCCGAACACATTAACCAGCTAAGTCGCTTTCATGCTCAAAAACTCTTAGTTTTAAATTTTGTTCGGTTCGACCAAGCATTATAATTTTCTGGCAAAATGTTGCTTGCGAAAAACTTCCTTGTCAAAACTTTGTTTGTGACACACAAATTAAAATACCCGTTTAACCGGGGGCTTCCTTTATGAAGCCTTTCCTCTTGCATATGATTATACTTGTACGGCTTCGTTCCTTGTTCGTGTATTACGCCACAATATGCACCATGTTGACTTAAGCGATTTGCAAGCTGGGTTGCCTTGCTCCTGTGTTTACCCATACGTTCCCGATTTTTTGGCTAGGGAATAAAGGGAGCACCTCTGCGATTGTCACGATCGGGTCATCCGAGCTCGGACCTCAGACTGGGTGAAGCCGAAGCTAGCGCTCTTATTGTTGTCAACGATGGTTGGCACACAATGGAACTCATGAGTACAAGAAATATATTGCACAAGTCTCATTAGTAACGATGAGCAACCGAAGAAAGGTATCGGTGGAGGTACTATTTTCTTCGAAGATGCTTCTTACACTTTGTCAGTAATATAGCATAAGTTCCCTGAGCGTGTTTTGTCTATTACAGCCTTATGGCCTGATTGCCTGGTTATCGGAAACACCGTCGATATTCTCGACAGGTGGAGTACATAATACTTTTCGGCCCTTGGCCGAAGAGGGAGAAGGCGACGGTCGGTTAAGACGCGTTTAAAGTTTGGGTGAACGCATATATGATGCAAGTACTTCGGTACATACAATCATTATACATAAAATTACCCAAGTCACTTGGGGGCTCTTATGTGAGCTGTTTTATAATAAGTGTTCTTCTTCTTGGTCGCTGCAAAATCGTTTTTCTATCACTCCTTTTTTCGACGAGAGTGTGTGGTCAATAGTCGGGGAGCCTAGTTTCTCTCTCAAAGCCGCTAAAGTTTGCTAAACTGGCCTAACGAGAAGTACTCCGCCTTCGGGATAGGAGGTTGAAGCCATAGGCTGACCCGCTTGAAGTCTTGAGATAGGATGTGTCATGTTAAAGCACGAAAGAAGCACAATTTTTTCTAAGACCAATTTTCTGATTGGCACCAAACAATTGATCTAGTTCGGATGTCGAGTTTTTCCTGACGTTTTTTTTTTGGTTTTCCAATCCTATGGCACTTTTCAACTATTTGTGTGTTTTCCGCATAAGTCTCGCAGTGCAACGCCTGACACCTTTAGAGATTCAGCAAAAAATCTCGGATATTGCTATATATGCATCAGTTTCGAATTGTGTCTTCGGTCAATAGTTGGGTTGCCCGGCTCCTGTGCTTGCCTCCTATGTTCCACTTTGTTCCGCTAGGTGCGCAAAGGGAGAACCACTGCGATTGTGCTTCCATCTCGCATGGTTAAGCACCGCAGTGGAGAAAGCCGAAAACTAACTGTCACAATAAGCGTAAACTGGTCAGCGGTCCGATGACTGTATTAAATGACGGGCCATTCCTAACATTGGCCGTAGTGTTTACGGCTTGACCTCGGCTGTCACCGAACACTAGCCAGGGGGCTACTTGCTGGCCTCCCAACTTTAAGCTCCTATGACTAAGTGACAGTTATAAAGCCCTCATATCTGATCGCCTCATTTCCGCCAACACAACCGCCTTCGGGCACCGAGACATTGGGCCACTTTGGAAACACCCTGTGTATATTTGGTTGTTTTGTTATTTCGGAAACACCCTGTGTAGCATCTACAAGGGGGTAGAAGCCGACGATGGGCCACTTTCAGATTATAAGCGGTCGCAACGGAAGTGAAAAATTTGGGTTCATTTAGACCACAGAGTTTGGAAGCTTTCCCCGAACTAAATCCTCAGTGTTTTCCTCCCACACTGATCGGAGCTGAGGTTTCATGATCATTCTTAGCATGCCAACCCAAATAAAGGAACCTATAGCAGGACTATTTCCTTTGGACGATGTTTCTTGTGTTAAACAATACTGACACATGTCGCTCTGCGTACCTTTGTTTATAAAACTATATGGCCAGATTGCCTTGTTTGTCGTAAATCTTTGCCCTCATAAAGGCTTTATAAAGTAGGACAAACACTCCTCGGCTGCTGGCCGAGGAGGTTGAATCCGATGGTCGGTCAACAAAGTTTTGTACAATGCGGATCCGAGCATTAATGATGTAAAGTACTTGGATACATAGTCATTACACATAATTTTTGATTTTACTACGAATATCGATCCTTAACTCGGGGGCTACTAGGCTTCGGGCTTATTATTTACAAATATTAAAAGGGCACATCGATCCCCTGATCTGGTGTTGCCACCCGACCAGTGTCTCGGGGGCTACTGCATTGACAATCCAATGCAGAAAATTTAAATCGCACTATAGTTTTCGAGGAGATTATTATCCTCAGGTTGGTCGGTCGCACCCAACCTGAGTCTCGAGGACTTTGCACACCGCGTTTCTATTCCTAAGTATGTTGCCGAGCTGGGAATTGATCCTCGGGCTGATTTTATGAATCGACCTGAGTCTCAGGGGCTACTAGGGTCAGCGGTTTGATTTTTTTCCTTCAGATGCATCCCGGATATTAGGCCAACACGCACCTTGAGGGCTACTAGCTATACATCTTGGTAGAGATTACATTGCATAATTCGGAACTAAATTCATAAAAATCAGCCCATGGCCGAGGTGGTGCACCATCTCGGATACAGTCCGGTGTTGGTGCTCGACTACAATAGAGACCCCAGAAGCAGTCCGGCATAAAGCTCGGACGCCAGTGGCTGGCTACGTAGAGGGCATTTCCGGCATTAAGCTCGGCTAAACTCCTTCAACTTTTTTGAACCAAGGTGATCTATGACACCTCGGATACAGTCCGGCGTTGGAGCTTGGACATACCGGCGTTGGAGCTTGGACATAGTCCGGCGTTGGAGCTCGGATACATTCCGGCGTTGGAGCTCGGAAGCGGTCCGGCGTTGGTGCTCGGCTGCTAAAGATACCTCGAATGCAGTCCGGATTTGGAGCTCGGACGCAAGAGGATGTTGCCGCTCGGGAACAACTTCAAACCCGAGGTATGGCATAAAAATAAGAAGGCATTGATAAAGGCCGGAAACTTAAAGAGGCTCCTCGGATACCCGACGTGTAAACTCTTCGGAGTCACCTCGGCGATCCTCAAGATCAAAGACGAGAAGATTTGTTGAACTAGTTTTCAAGACCAACGACCGAAGGTGAAGAACAGTTCAGAAGAATCGAGGAGCGTCCCCAACTTGAAGACCGGTTCAGGGGGCTACTGACGGTCTCCTGGACTAGGGGGTACTCACCACGTCGTCTCCCGATCAGTTGGATTGGGCCGAGGACCCCCATGGCAGTATACTCATGGGCCAGTTCGGACAACCCCTGCCGCATACAAGGAAGACTCCACAAGACTTGGCGCCCAAGACAAGGACTCTCCTAAACCCTAGGCCTCCGGTGTCTTATATAAACCGAGGCCAGGCTAGTCAATATACAATCTCATATTCATTACTACAATCTCATGGTAGACACATGTACTCTGTACTACACCCATATGAATACAGTCAAAAGCAGCATGTAGGGTATTATCTCATCAAGAGAGCCCGAAGCTGGGTAAAACCCCGTGTCCATGTTACCATCGCTCCAAGACGCCTAGCTTAGGACCCTTACTACGAGATACGCAGGATATTGAACCGACACCCGCACCCCAGCCATGCCAACTGCTGCTGATGGCACCACCCGTCGGCAAGCCTCCCTGTGGAAGGATAGAGGGGAATTGGTGGAATCGTTTGATGTATTGCTCGAGCCTTATATATATGAACTCTTGGGGTACAAGACAAGGTAGAAATAAATCCTAGTCTATCCTATACTTCCTAATAATCACGACATTCCACATCCCCCCGCAGTCAGCCGGCGGACATTGATACGTCCATTTTGCACCATGCTTTTATATTGATATTTATTGCATTATGGGCTGTTATTACATATTATGGTACAATACTTATTCCATATCTCTCTTATTTTACAAGGTTTACACAAACAGGGAGAATACCGCCAGCTGGAATTCTGGACCGGAAAGGAGCAAATCTAAGAGACCTATTCTGCACAACTACAAAAGTCCTGCAAATTTATGAAGAATTATTTTGGAATATATAAAAAATATTGGGAGAAGACATACCAGAGGGGTACCCACCAGGTGGCCACAAGCCTGGGGAGCATGCCCTACCCCCTGGGCGCGCCCCTAGGGCTTTTGGCCCCCCTGGCAGGTCCCCGGTGTCCATCTTCTGCTATATGAAGGGTTTTTACCTGGAAAAAATCATGAGGAAGATTTCGGGACAAAGTGCTGCCATCTCGAGGAGGAACCTGAGCAGAAGCAATCTAGGGCTTCGACGGAGTTGTTCTACGGGGGAAACTTCCCTCCGGGAGGGGGAAATCAAAGCGATCGTCATCATCAACGATCCTCTCATCGAGAGGGGGTCAGTCTCCTGTTGGAGATATGCCCTAGAGGCAACCATGTATGATGATATTTTCCTATGTGTTTATGAATAAAGATAGTCCTTGGACATTATCAATGATGTGTGTCAACAAGTATGTGACTTGTTTGTGAGACTATGCATTGTATGATGACTGTCCTAAAAGGTCCCTAGTCGAAAGGGCTATATGGACGCGCATCCGACTAGACTAGCATATGACACGGTCGATGGCTTGGTCTCAGTAGCCATGGAGAATTGGATGCTAACCGTATAATATCGACTCGGAAGGATCTGGTCGGAATCGAGGTAGTCGGATCCGAGTCGAGATAAGGTCCGAGTTGGACAGACCCAAGTATGAGACGCAGCGATATGTCATATGTGAGTCTCTAGTACAACATACGTTCTATGTCCTAAGACCTGAGCTCGCACATGTACTCGAGATGGTGATAGACCTGCTTTGGACCAACCAAACGCTATGCCGTTACTAGGTAGTTACAAAGGTAGGTTTCAGACTTGTCCAGACCCATGCTGTGAGACATGGTCGAGCAAGATGGGATTTGCCCCTCCAATCAGGAGAGATATACTCTCGGCGCCTCATGTGATTCGACCAGGATAAGCATGTCCATGCGACAAGGATTATGAGATAATTCGGTTTGTGTTCGGCATCACTAGAACGAGAAAGGGGTCGGGCTAGCACAAGGATGACAGACTCGCCTTGAGCCCGAAACATGTGTCATGCGGCAAAAGGAATGGAAGCGTGATGTACATGTTCGCCAGCCCGCTTCATTGTCTGCTTGGTGGTTGGCACACCTTGCTAGAGGCCTCTACCAGCCGAGTAGGTCGGAGGTGATCCGACCTGCGACCAAGCGGACTTGAACCTAAGGGGTCGCGCGCTTAAGGGAAGGAACCTGTGAGGCTCGGTCTGACTCCACGAGTCAGGTGTGATCCAACTCGGACTCAGATCCATGCCGAATAGACTTTGGGATTTAGGATCCGTGTGAGACGAGCCCACGACGGATGCCTATATAAAGTGGGGGTGTGGCACCCTCATGTGATTGATCTCTTCACCGATGTCACTAGGGTTTGCATGTGTTGTGAATAGCCACCTCCATTCGCCGTCGACTGTGTGATCGGGCCTAGCAGTCCGCCGCACGGTGTTCCTCCTGCACGCGCGGATTCTGTTAGAGGCGGTGCACTTGCGCCGCTCCGGGGAACCTGTACGTGGAATCCGACGACCGGCTGTTCGAGGAGATCGGACGAGGAGGAGACGATCCATGCGGACACGTTGCCCCAACTCTTCTTCCGCTGCACGGCACTACGCGTCTAGTGGTAACGATCTGTGATCCATCTCCCATAGCATATTCTTGGTTGTTCTGCGCGTATGAAAATTTTAATTTGCAGTCGATGCACCCTACCGTAGAACCCAACATCTCGATCAACATCTTCACTAGCAGCATCTCCTCTCAAAACCTAGTTCATCGCCTGTATTCGATCTTTGTCTCAATACCTCAGTTGGTACCTGTGGGTTGCTATTAGTGTTAATTACTCCTTGTAGTTGATGCTAGTTGGTTTATTTGGTGGAAGATCGTATGTTCAGATCCTTAATGATATTCAATACCCCTCTGATCTTGAACATTAATATGCTTTTTTTAGTAGTTACGTTTGTTCCTCAGGACATGGGAGAAGTCTTGTTGTAAGTAATCATGAGAATTTGGTATTCGTTTGATATTTTGATGAGATGTATATTGTCTTTCATCTAGTGATGTTATGTGAACGTCGACTTCATGAAACTTCACCATGATTTGGGCCTAGGGGAAGGCATTGAGAAGTAATAAGTAGATGATGGGTTGCTAAAGTGACAGAAACTTAAACCCTAGTTTATGTATTTCTTCGTAAGGGGCTGATATGGATCCACATGTTTCATGCTATGGTTAGATTTATCTTAATTATTCTTTCATAGTTGCGGATGCTTGCGAGAGGGGTTAACCATAAGTGGCAGGCTTGTCCAAGTAAGGATAGCACCCAAGCACCGGTCCACCCACATATCAAATTATCAAAGTAACAAACGCAAATCATATGAGCATGATGAAAACTAACTTGACGGTAATTCCCATGTGTCCTCGGGAGCGCTTTGCTTTATATAAGAGTTCATCCAGGCTTATCCTTTGCTACAAAAAGGATTTTGCCACCTTGCTGCACTTTAATTACACTTGTTACTTGTTACCCGTTACGAATTATCTTATAACAAAATTATTTGTTACCGATAATTTCAGTGCTTGCAGAGAATACCTTACTGAAAACCGCTTGTCTTTTTGTTCTGCTCCTTGTTGGGTTTCACACTCTTACTTATAGAAAGGACTACGATAGATCCCCTATACTTTTGGGTCATCAAGACTCTTTTCTGGCATCGTTGTCGGGGAGTGAAGCACCTTTGGTAAGGAAAATTTTATATTACGTGCTGAAATTTACTGTCACTTGTTACTATGGAGATTCATTCTTTGATGGGTTTGTTTGGGGTATCTTCACCTCGACCAGAAGAACAAAGATTTGCCCCTCAACCTACTGAACCAACTGCAAATATTTATTATAAAGTTCCTTCGGGTATGATAGAGAAACTGCTAGCTAATCCTTACGTAGGAGATGGAACACTACATCCTGATATGCATCTAATCTATGTGGATGAAGTTTGTGGATTATTTAAGCTTGCAGGTTTGCCCGAGGATGATGTCAAGAAGAAGGTCTTTTCCTTTATCTTTGAAGGGAAAGACGTTCACATGGTAAGGCTATGTAATGATATTGGAGCTTGGAATTCCAACCGATTGAAATTGGAATTTCATCATAAGTTTTATCCTATGCATATGGTTCATCGTGATCGGAACACACACACACACACACACACACACACACACACACACACACACACACACACACACACACACACACACACACACACACACACACACACACACATATATATATATATATATATATATATATATATATATATATATATATATATATATAGGAAAATCCATCCTACCACCCGTGGTAGTTACCCCACATGTCTCATATACTAGCATGTGGTACTATATATACTATTTTATTATTTTAAATATGTTCATATACTATATCTAAGATACTTCAAAACAAGTTACATGAAAAATTGAACATGAGCCCATAGTTTTTGTTATATTTGTGAAATACGTATATATTTATACGTAAAAAATAGCATACTAAAAAACGGTACATACTACCTAAAAATTAGTATATATACTACCTAATCATTATTATATACTACATACTACACGTACATACTTTCGATTTCGACAGATACTACATACAACATACAAAACGCAAGTGGTGGTAACTACCACTTCTTGTAGGAAACATTTGTCATATATATATATATATATATATATATATATATATATATATATATATATATATATATATATATATATATATATATATATATATATTTTTTTGGCCTCGTGAAGGAGAAAATATCGCTCAAGCTTGGGGGAGGCTTAAGTCAATGTTATATTCATTCGTCAATCATGAGCTCTCTAGAGAAATTATTATTCAGAATTTTTATGCTCGGCTTTCTCGTAATGATTAATCCATGATCGATACTTCTTGTACTGTTTCTTTTATAAAGAAGACTATTGAATTCAGATGGGATTTATAGGAAAGAATTAAACGCAACTCTAAAGATTGGGAGCTCGACGAAGGTAAGGAGTCGCATATAAACCTTATGTTTGATTGTGTTAAATCTTTTATGGACACCGATGCTTTTCGTGAATTTAGCACTAAATATGGACTTGAGTCTCAGATAGTAGCTTCTTTTTATGAATCATTTGCTACTCATGTTGATCTCCCTAAGGAGAAGTGGTTTAAATATCATCCTCCCATTGAAGTGAAAGTAGTAGAACCTGTTAAGGCTGAAGAAGAAACTATTACTTATAATGTTGATCGAGTTGTTCCTAGTGCTTATATTGAGAAACCACATTTTTCCTGTTAGAGTAAAGGAACATGCTAAAGCTTCAGCTGTGGTTCGTAAGAGTTATACTAGAACACCTACACCACCTGAACAAATTAAAGTTCAACCTAGTATTGATATGGTTAAAGATTTCTTGGTCGATAATATTGATGGGCATGTTATTTACTTACGTGACGAAGCTGCTAGAATTGCCAAACCCAACGATAAAGATAAACATAGACCTCTTGTTGGCATGCCTGTTGTCTCTGTTAAAATAGGAGATCATTGTTATCATGGCTTATGTGATTTGGGTGCTAGTGTGAGTGCAATTCCATTTACTTTATACCAAGAAATTATGAATGATACTGCACCTGCTGAGAAGATATTGATGTTACTATTAAGCTTGCCAATAGAGAAACTATATCACCAATTGGGATTGTTAGAGATGTTGAAATGTTGTGTGGGAAAATAAAATACCCTACTGATTTTCTAGTTCTTGGTTCCCCACAAGATGATTTTTGTCCCATTATATTTGGTAGACCTTTCTTGAACCCCATGATAAAGAATTGTCTAATAAAGATGAAATTATCGGTCTTGCTTCTATTGTCGTGCAGCTCCTACTGATCCTTTAGAACAATATTTGCTAGTCCATGAAAACGACATGTTTATGAATGAAAGAAAGGAATTAGACCCACTAGTGCAGAATCGGGCTATTGTCCCGGTTCGTAAGGACCTTTAGTGTCGGTTCTGCAACCGGCACTAAAGGGTGGAGACTAAAGCCCCCTCCCCCTTTAGTGTCGGTTCGTCACGAACCGGGACCACAGGCCCACCACGTGGCACGATCGAGCCCGCGCTGGGGGGCTGGGGGCCTTTAGTCCTGGTTGGTTACACCAACCAAGACTAAAAGGTTTAGGGGTTTATGGTTTATTTTTCTTTTTATTTTTGTGTTTTCCATTTAATTCTTTTCATTTCAAACATATTCTATGCTACTACAAATTGTACACATTATGCATATATATAAATAGAATTTCTTGTAGAACCGATCATATATATATCATTGAATTTCTTGCACGACCATTCACACACACACACACACACACACACACACACACACACACACATATATATATATATATATATATATATATATATATATATATATATATATATATATATATATATATATATATATATATATATATATATATATATATATATATGCATATTGATCTCCTTCTGTAAAGATGAGGAGATGCGGATCAGCTCCTACCAGAGGATCGCGTGCATTTGAGCGATTCAATAGGAAATAGCGGGGTTGCTCGACCAGGTCATAGATCCCAAAAGAGAATTGTATTACAAGCTATAATGCCTCCATGTAATGTACTGCAAATTGTAGGAGAAATTGTATGTGTATATATATATATATATATATATATATATATATATATATATATATATATATATATATATATATATATATATTAGTTGTGTGTGTGTATTAGATAATGATGTAAAAAATTGAATAGTGTTCTGACAAACGTACCCGTTGGTTTCTATCATTTCTGCTCCTTTCGGACGCCATCATGCAAATGTTCTCGCAAACGTAGTATGCACATAAATTATTCCCTGGCGCCTGCTTCAGTGCCTTTACGAGAATAGAATTCAATCAAATAATAATTAATCAAGCATGATAATGGTATTGAAACAATAATTAATTGAAGAGATGGTAGCTAGCTGCTAGCTAGTACTACTTAATTAATTACCTTGGGTCGCACCCATTTCAGCTGTTGTTTCCAAGGGCCTTCAACCTGTTTGATGAACTTTTCCCAAGCCCTGCCCGTCGGCAAAGAAAATGAATAAAGGAGTTATTAATTAGTTGAGATCAGGAAATGAACTAAAGAGGCCGGCATATTGTGATAATGATTGAAATTACCTGTTGACCATCCCCCTCTCGATTGCGTAGTCATTAACGTCTTTAAGTAGTGAGTCCAGTAGTTGAACTTTTCCCTCGTCGACTTCAATGATTAGCAGGATCCAGTGGAAACTGCATGCGCACAGTGGAAACTTCAATGATTAGTAGAGCATGTGCATAACTCATCAACTATACTTATTAACATCTAGTAAGCAAAAAATAGAATTTGGAGTACAAGAGAGTGTCACTCACCCAAAGTTGTAAGAAAGTAGTATTTCTGGTTGGGTATTTAGGTGCTTCAAGAACTGTAGCAAGATTTTCTCTGTGTATGGTCGATCATATTCTTGTAACCATGTCTTTTCATTACTAGTATTTGGGTTAATGAACCCAATGCCATAGCGTCTAGCTTTTTTCATTTCATACATCTTCATTCTGCATAATACCACAGAAAAGAATATAGTGAGGATAATTACAGGTAATGAACGAGCACTACAGTTAGCTAGAGAATTAATTCAATTACAGAAAGAAATCACTTAGAGACAATAGCAACTGACATTAGATTTGTAGAGTGTGTCTTGATTGAATAACTGAAACATTTCTTGAAACTCAACCCATAGATCTTTTTCATGGAAGTAATGCTCTGCTTTGACTGTCACCATGAGGGACTCTCGATCGGTAGTCTTTACTTCTCTCATGTACCATTCATGCAATTCATACATTCTCATTGATAGCCGCGGGATCTGCTCAGGCTTGACCATAGGTTGGCCATGGACATATTTCCATGCTAGTTCGTCCTCTTTAAACATTTCTAAGTCCTTGATGCCTAGGAGTTGTTCTACATTGACACCGGCCTCTTCAGCCTGCCTTCTATGATCGTCAGTTATTACCAGCTGCTGATCGACGGTACTCACATGTGTTTGTAGCGGCGGGGGGTCGATTGCATTGCCTGTTCTCCCAGATGGGGAACTATTTTACCACATTTTTTGCGAGCTGCTTGACTCGAGCTCGAGCTCGACTCCTTCCTTTTTTGTGATTGGTATGACTTCTTGATAGAGCGCTCATAGTCTGAGTCACTATGCTTGATAGTTGGTTGAGCCATAGCAATAAAGTGTTGCATGACATGCCCAGGTACTTTCTCCTCTAGTGGCAGGGCGGTTTCGGTCCAAAATGGGCCTTCACTTGGGCCCTCACTTCGGCTTAATTTTCCTCGTCAATCAGGTGGTAATGCAACCTCAAAAGAGGCTTGAGGCTTGGAACATATCTGAATTTCTTGCCTCCTGTTGAACCGCTAGCCGACGCATCTGTGGCGCCTCTCTTCCATTGTTGCTGAGGCGGTGGAGACGGCTGACCCGGTGCCTGACTTGGAGGAGGATTCGGCTGACGCGGTGCCGGTGTTGGAGGAGGAGGATTCGGCTGACGCGGTGCTGGACTTGGAGGAGGAGGAGTGGGCTGACGCGATGGCTGACTTGGAGGAGCAGGAGTCTGCTGATGCGGTGGCGAACTTGGAGGAGCGGGAGTCTGCTGACGCGGCGGCGGACTTGGAGAAGGAGCCGGCTGACACGGTGTCGGTGGCCTTGGAAAGACGATGCAATCCTTTCTCCATAGAATGATATGATGTATGGCCTCTCCCAGTGTGAACTCGTCATCACCTCCAGGAATGTCAAGATCTAGTCCCGAATATCCAGCCACCACTTCATCAACCCCGATACAAGCATAGCCAACTGGAATCGAATTGCAATGGAAGGTTGCTTAAGGGGGATTTGTATAAGCAACGCCGTCCGCCACCTTCATGGATATGTTCTTCATTTTAAAGTATAGCTCACAAGTTGTCGTATCTATGATATCATCCACAGGGTATCTATCAAGCAGTGCATCATCGCCCGGGGCGGAACCCACGCTGCTTCTCGGCATGGATGGGACGATGCTATCCAATGTTGGATCGCTACATGTTGTCGCTGCTGAGACCCCCTTTCCTGGCTAAGTGAGTCGATCTGCTGCTGCTACTGCTTGAAAGCGAGTTCCAACTCTGCGTGCTTTGATTCTACGATGCCAAGGCGGTCTGCTTCCTGCTTCCTCTCCTCCTCCTCCTCCAGCTTCCTCTTCTACTCCTCCTGCTGCTTCTTTCTCACATTACTTCTATAGTCAGCGTTCCAGTCCGTAAAACCCTCAAACCAGGGAACAACGCCTTAGCCTCGTGTTCTTCGTGGGTGTTCAGGATTCTACAGGGCGCGCGTAAGCTCGTCGTTCTCTCTGTTGGGCTTGAACACCCCCGTTCGAGCCTCTTCTATTGCAACAAGTAAACTGGCATCGGCTCCTTTAAGACTTGCCCGCTCCAAAACCTTGCATGTCTTTGGGTCCAACTTCCCCCCATGCGCATAGAATCAAGTCCTGCACCTGGGGGGCCAACTCAATGTAACTGGAGTGACCCTGCATCCATCATCTGTTGCTCAGCAAGATCCCACTTAGGTCGGGCCACCTTGTAGCCACCTGGCCCCAGCTTATGGTGCCACTGCTTTTTCACGGCATTAATCTTGTTTATTCTCGAACGTTCCTGATCTACTTTCGATTACTTAAATTTCATGAAAGCGTCCCAGTGATCTCTTGCCTTCACCAGTGTTCCCTTAAATTTTGGAGTCTTCTTTCCTGCATTGACGTACGCGGCCCATATATTTTTCTTGCTTGTTGAATGCTATCGCCATCTTCCTAAGAGCAGAGTTCTTGACTTTGTCCGCATCTGCATCTGTGAAATGATCTGGTAGGGTGAAATGAACATGATATATTCCCAAAGCCGATCTTTTGCTCTTTGGTCGACAAAATTAACATATGGATCTTCTTGATTGTCTTCATCCCACGCACGTACACCTTTTTCATTCCACAGCTGTAAGAGTTCTTCAACTAATGGCCTTAGGTACACATCAATGTCGTTGCCGGGTTGCTTAGGGCCTTGGATGAGCACTGGCATCATAATGTACTTCTGCTTCATGCACAACTAAGGAGGAAGGTTATACATACATAGAGTCACAGGCCAGGTGCTATGATTGCTGCTCTGCTCCCCAAAAGGATTAATGCCATCTGCGCTTAGACCAAACCATACATTCCTTGCGTCATCTGCAAAGTCCCTCCACTTTCTCTCAATTTTTCTCCACTACGACCCATCAGCGGGTACTCTCAACTTCCTTCTTTCTTACGGTCTTCTTTGTGCCATCGCATCAACTTGGCATGCTCTTTGTTTTGGAACAAATGTTCCAAGTGTGGTATTATATGAGCATACAACATCACCTTGGCAGGAATCTTCTTAATGGGGCGCTCGCCCTCGACATCACCAGGGTCATAGCGGCTGATCTTATAGCACAATGCATCGCATACCGGGCGTGCATTCAGATCCTCGTACTCATCGTGGTAGAGGATGTAGTCATTAGGGCATGCATGTATCTTCTGCACCTCTAATCCTAGAGGGCAGACATCCTTCTTTGCTTCGTATGTACTGTCGGGCAATTTGTTGTCCCTTGGAAGCATCTTCTTTAACATTATCAGCAACTTTCCAAATCCCTTGTCAGATACACCATTCTCTGCCTTCCATTGTAGCAATTCCAGTGTGGTGCCCAGCTTTTTCTTGTCAGCTTCGCAATTTGGGTACAACGATTTCTTGTGATCCTCTAACATGTGTTGCAACTTCAGCCTCTCATTTTCACTTGCGCAGTTTCTCTTTGCATCGACAATGGCCCGAACAAAATCATCAGCGGGCTCATCTGATGCCTCTTCTTCAGCTTCTTCCCGCATTGCCGGCTCAGCTTCTTCCCCCATTGTTGTACCTGTTGTGGAACGTAGTAATTTCAAAAAAAATCCTACGCACACGCAAGATCATGGTGATGCATAGCAACGAGAGGGGAGAGTGTTGTCCACGTACCCTCGTAGACTGAAAGCGGAAGCGTTAGCACAACGCGGTTGATGTAGTCGTACGTCTTCACGATCCGACCGATCCAAGTACCGAACGTACGGCACCTCCGAGTTCAGCACACGTTCAGCTCGATGACGTCCCTCGAACTCCGATCCAGCCGAGCTTTGAGGGAGAGTTCCGTCAGCACGACGGCATGGTGACGATGATGATGTACTACCAACGCAGGGCTTCGCCTAAGCACCGCTATGATATTATCGAGGTGGATTATGGTGGAGGAGGGCACCGCACACCGCTAAGAGATCCAAGGGATCAATTGTTGTCTATAGGGTGCCCCCCTGCCCCCGTATATAAAGGAGATAGGGGGGAGGCGGCCGGCCAAGGAGGAGGGCGCGCCAAGGGGGGAGTCCTACTCCCACTGGGAGTAGGACTCCTCCTTTCCTAGTAGGAGTAGGAGAGAAGGAAGGGGAATGGAGAAGGGAAGGAAGGAGGGGGCGCTGCTCCTCCCCCTAGTCCAATTCGGACTAAGCCTTGGGGGGGGGGGGCTGCCCTAGGCAGCCCCTCTCTCTTTCCCGTACGGCCCAATAAGGCCCAATACTTCTCGTCGGCGAATTCCCGTAACTCTCCGGTACTCCAAAAAATACATGAATCACTCGGAACCTTTCTGATGTCCGAATATAGTCGTCCAACATATCGATCTTTGCGTATCGACCATTTTGAGACTCCTCGTCATGTCCCCGATCTCATCCAGGACTCTGAACTCCTTCGGTACATCAAAACACATAAACTCATAATATAACCGTCATCTAACTTTAAGCATGCAGACCCTACGGGTTCGAGAACTATGTAGACATGACCGAGACATGTCTCCGGTCAATAATCAATAGCGGAACCTGGATGCTCATATTGGCTCCTACATATTCTACGAAGATCTTTATCGGTCAAACCGCATAACAATATACGTTGTTCCCTTTGTCATCGGTATGTTACTTGCCCGAGATTCGATCGTCGGTATCTCAATACCTAGTTCAATCTCGTTACCGGCAAGTCTCTTTACTCATTACGTAATGCATCATTCCGTAACTAACTCATTAGCTAAATTGCTTGCAAGTCTTATAGTGATGTGCATTACCGAGAGGGCCCAGAGATACCTCTCCGACAATCGGGGTGACAAATTCTAATCTCGAAATACGCCAACCCAACATGTACCTTCGGAGACACCTGTAGAGCTCCTTTATAATCACCCAGTTACGTTGTGACATTTGGTAGCACACAAAGCGTTCCTCTGGTAAATAGGAGTTGCATAATCTCATACTAAGTCATGAAGAAAGCAATAGCAACATACTAAACGATCAAGTGCTAAGCTAACGGAATGAGTCAAGTCAATCACATCATTCTCCTAATGATGTGATCCCGTTAATAAAATGACAATGCATGTCTATAGTTAGGAAACTTAACCATCTTTGATTGACGAGCTAGTCAAGTAGAGGCATACTAGTGACACTATGTTTGTCTATGTATTCACACATGTATTATGTTTCCGGTTAATACAATTCTAGCATGAATAATAAACATTTATCATGAAATAAGGAAACAAATAATAACTTTATTATTGCCTCTAGGGCATATTTTCTTCAGTCTCCCACTTGCACTAGAGTCAATAATCTAGTTCACATCACCATGTGATTTAACACTAATATTCACATCTGTATGTGATTAACACCCATAGTTCACATCGTCATGTGATCAACACCCAAAAGGGTTTACTAGAGTCAATAATCTAGTTCACATTGCTATGTGATTAACACCCAAAGAGTACTAAGGTATGATCATGTTTTGCTCGTGAGAGAAGTTTAGTCAACGGGTCTGTCACATTCAGAGCCGTATGTATTTTGCAAATATTCTATGTCTACAATGCTCTGCACGGAGCTACTCTAGCCAATTGCTCCCACTTTCAATATGTATCCAGATTGAGACTTAGAGTCATCTGGATCGGTGTAAAAGCTTGCATAGTTGTAACTCTTTACGATGAGCTCTTTTATCACTTCCATTATCGAGAAATATTTCCTTAGTCCTCACTAAGGATATTCTTGACCGCTGTCCAGTGATCTACTCCTAGATCAAAATTGTACTCCCTTGCCAAACTTGGAGCAAGGTATACAATAGGTCTGGTACACAACATAGCATACTTTATAGAACCTATGACTGAGGCATAAGGAATGACTTTTCATTCTTTTTCTATTTTCTGTCATGGTCGGGTTTTGAGTCTTACTCAACTTCACACCTTGCAACACAGGCAAGAACTCCTTCTTTGACTGTTCCATTTTGAATTACTTCAAAATCTTATCAAGGTATGTACTCATTGAAAATCTTATCAAGCGTCTTGATCTATCTCAATAGATCTTGATGCTTAATATGTAAGTAGCTTTACTGAGGTATTTCTTTTAAAGAACCCCTTTCAAACACTCATTTATGCTTTCCAGAAAAATTCTGCATCATTTCTGATCAAAAATATGTCACTCACCTATACTTATCAAAAAGGTTGTAGTGCTCCCACTGACTTTATTGTAAATATAGGCTTCACTGCAAGTCCGTATAAAACTATATGCTTTGATCAACTTATCAAAGCGTATATTCCAACTCCGAGATGCTTGCACCAGTCCATAGATGGATCGCTGGAGCTTGCACATTTTGTTAGCACCTTTTGGATTGACAAAACCTTCTGGTTGCATCATATACAACTCTTCTTTAAGAAATCCATTAATTAATGCAGTTTTGACATCCATTTGCCAGATTTCATAAAATGTGGCAATTTTTAACATGATTCAGACAGATTTTTAAGCATCGGTACGAGTGAGAAAATCTCATTGTATTCAACACCTTGAACTTGTCGAAAAACCTTTTGCAACAAGTCGAGCTTTGTAGATAGTAACACTACTATCAGCGTCTGTCTTCCTCTTAAAGACCCATTTATTTTCTATGGCTTGCCGATCATCAGGCATGTCAATCAAAGTCCACACTTTGTTCTCATACATGGATCCCATCTCAGATTTCATGGCCTCAAGCCATTTAACGGAATCTGGGTTCATCATCGCTTCCTCATAGTTCGTAGGTTCATCATGGTCTAGTAACATGACTTCCAGAATAGAATTACCGTACCACTCTGGTGCGGATCTCACTCTGGTTGACCTACGAGGTTTGGTAGTAACTTGATCTGAAGTTTCATGATCAATATCATTAGCTTCCTCACTAATTGGTGTAGGTGTCACAGAAACAGATTTCTGTGATGAACTACTTTCCAATAAGGGAGCAGGTACAGTTACCTCATCAAGTTCTACTTTCCTCCCACTCGCTTCTTTCGAGAGAAACTCCTTCTCTAGAAAGGATCCATTCTTAGCAACGAATGTTTTGCCTTCGGATATGTGATAGAAGGTGTACGCAACAGTTTCCTTTGGGTATTCTATGAAGACGCACTTCTCCGATTTGGGTTCGAGCTTATCAGGTTGAAACCTTTTTCACATAAGCATCGCAACTCCAAACTTTAAGAAACGACAGCTTAGGTTTATTGCTAAACCATAGTTCATACGGTGTCGTCTCAACGGATTCAGATGGTACCCTATTTAAACGTGAATGCAGCTATCTCTAATGCATAACCCCAAAACGATATTGGTAAATCGGTAAGAGACATCATTGATCGCACCATATCAAAATAAAGTACGGTTATGACGTTCAGACACACCGTTACGTTGTGGTGTTCCAGGTGGCGTGAGCTGTGAAATTATTCCACATTGTTTTAACTGAAGGCCAAACTCGTAACTCAAATATTCATCTCCATTATCAGATCGCAGAAAACCTTATTTTCTTGTTATGATGATTTTCCACTTCACTCTGAAATTCTTTGGACCTTTCAATTGTTTCAGACTTATGTTTCATCAAGTAGATATACTCATATCTGCTCAAATCATCTGTGAAGGTCAGAAAATAACGATACCTGCCACGAGGATCAACACTCATTGGACCGTATACATCGGTATGTATTATTTCCAACAAGTTAGTAGCTCGTTCCATTGTTCTGGAGAACGGAGTTTTAGTCATCTTGCCCAAAAAGCACGGTTCGCAAGCATCAAATGATTCATAACCAAGTGATTCCAAAAATCCATCTTTATGGAGTTTCTTCATGCGCTTTACACCGATATGACCCAAACGGCAGTGCCACAAATAAGTTGCACTATCATTATTAACTTTGAATCTTTTGGCATCAATATTTATGAATATGTGTATCACTACGATCAATCCAACAAACGATTTTCATTGGGTGTATGACCATTGAAGGTTTTATTCATGTAAACAGAACAACAATTATTCTCTGATTTTAAATGAACAATCATATTGCAATAAACATGATCAAATCATATTCATGCTCAACGCAAACGCCAAATAACATTTATTTAGGTTTAACACTAATCCCGAAAGTATAGGGAGTGTGCGATGATGATCATATCAATCTTGGAACTACTTCCAACACTCATCGTCACTTCCTGTTCAACTAGTCTGTGTTTATTTTGTAACTCCTGTTTCGAGTT
Source organism: Aegilops longissima (assembly GCA_021605205.1). NCBI lineage: Eukaryota > Viridiplantae > Streptophyta > Magnoliopsida > Poales > Poaceae > Aegilops > Aegilops longissima. The sequence continues at coordinate 715,683,125 of CM038682.1, forward strand.
ACTAATCTTAGCAACCGAACAAGTATCAAATACTCAGGGGCTACTATAAATAAACACTAGTAAGGTACACATCAATAACCAGTATATCAAATATACACTTGTTCACTTTGCCATCCTACTTATCCACCAAATATTCAGGGTATTTCCGCTTCCAGTGACCATTTACTTTGCAGTAGAAGCACTCTGTTTCAGGCTTTGGTCCAGCTTTGGGCTTCTTCACGGGAGTGACAACTTGCTTGTCATTCTACTTGAAGTTTCCCTTTCTTTCCCTTTGCCCTTTTCTTGAAACTAGTGATCTTGTCAATCATCCACACTTGATGTTCTTTCTTGATTTCTACCCTCATTGATTTCAGTACCACGAAGAGCTCGGGAATCGTTTTCATCATCCTTTGCATACTATAGTTCATCATGAAGTTCTACTAACTTGGTGATGGTGACTAGAGAATTCTGCCAATCACTATCTTATCTGGAAGATTAACACCCACTTGATTCAAGCGATTGTAGTACTCAGACATTCTGAGCACATGCTCACTAATTGAGCAATTCTCCTCTAGCTTTTAGCTATAGAACTTGGAGACTTCATATCTCTCAACTCGGGTATTTGCTTGAAATATTATCTTCAACTCCTGGAACATCTCATATGGTCCATGACGTTCAAAAACGTCTTTGAAGTCCCGATTCTAAGCCGTTAAGAATGGTGCACTAAACTATCAAGTAGTCATCATATTGAGCTAGCCAAACGTTCATAACGTCTGCATCTGCTCCTGCAATAGGTACACCTAGCGGTGCATCAAGGACATAATTCTTCCGTCCAGCAATGAGGATAAACCTCAGATCATGGACCAAGTCTGCATCATTGCTACTATCATCTTTCAACTTAGTTTTCTCTAGGAACATATAAAACATAGGGAAGCAATAACATGAGCTATTGATCTACAACATTATTTGCAAAATACTATCAGGACTAAGTCCATGATAAATTAAAGTTCAATTAATCTTATTACTTAAGAACTCCCACTTAGATAGACATCCCTCTAATCATCTAAGCGATCACATGATCCAAATCAACTAAACCATGTCCGATCATCACGTGAGATGGAGTAGTTTTCAATGGTGAACATCATTATGTTGATCATATCTACTATATCATTCATGCTCGACCTTTCGGTCTCAGTGTTCCGAGGCCATATCTGTATATGCTAGGCTCGTCAAGTTTAACCTGAGTATTCCGCGTGTGCAACTGTTTTGCACCCATTGTATTTGAACGTAGAGCCTATCACACCCGATCATCACGTGGTATCTCAGCACGAAGAACTTCGCAATGGTGCATACTCAGGGAGAACACTTACACCTTGAAATTTAATCAGAGATCATCTTATAATGCTACCGTCAATCAAAGAAAAATAAGATGCGTAAAGGATAAACATCACATGCAATCAATATAAGTGATATGATATGGCCATCATCATCTTGTGCTTGTGATCACCATCTCCTAAGCACCGTCATGATCACCATCGTCACCGGAGCGCCACCTTGATCTTCACCATAGCATCGTTGTCGTTTTTCCTCCTATTGCTTCTACGACTATCGCTACCGCTTAGTGATAAAGTAAAGCAATTACAGGGTGATTTCATTGCATACAATAAAGCGACAACCATATGGCTCCTGCCAGTTGCCGATAACTTGGTTACAAAACATGATCATCTCATACAATAAAATATGGCATCATGTCTTGACCATATCACATCACAACATCCCCTGCAAAAACAAGTTAGACGTCCTCTACTTTGTTGTTGCAAGTTTTACGTGACTGCTACGGGCTGAGCAAGAACCGTTCTTACCTACGCATCAAAACCACAACGATAGTTCGTCAAGTTAGTGTTGTTTTAACCTTCTCAAGGACCGGGCGTCGCCACACTCGGTTCAACTAAAGTTGGAGAAACTGACACCCGTCAGCCACATGTGTGCAAAGCACGTCGGTAGAACCAGTCTCGCGTATGCGTACGCGTAATGTCGGTCCGGGCCGCTTCATCCAACAATACCGCCGGACCAAAGTATGACATGCTCGTAAGCAGTATGACTTGTATCGCCCACAACTCACTTGTGTTCTACTCGTGCATATAACATCTACGCATAAAACCAGGTTCGGATGCCACTGTTCTGGAACGTAGTAATTTCAAAAAAAATTCCTACGCACGCGCAAGACCATGGTGATGCATAGCAACGAGAGGGGAGAGTGTTGTCCACGTACCCTCGTAGACCGAAAGCAGAAGCATTAGCACAACGCGGTTGATGTAGTCGTACGTCTTCATGATCCGACCGATCCAAGTACCGAACGTACGGCACCTCCGAGTTCAGCACACGTTCAGCTCGATGACGTCCCTCGAACTCCGATCCAGCCGAGCTTTGAGGAAGAGTTCCGTCAGCACGACGGCGTGGTGACGATGATGATGTTCTAACGACGCAGGGCTTCGCCTAAGCACCACTATGATATTATCGAGGTGGATTATGGTGGAGGGGGCACCGCACATGGCTAAGAGATCCAAGGGATCAATTGTTGTCTATGGGGTGCCCCCCTGCCCCCGTATATAAAGGAGATAGGGGGGAGGCGGCCGGCCAAGGAAGAGGGCGCGCCAAGGTGTGAGTCCTACTCCCATCGGGAGTAGGACTCCTCCTTTCCTAGTAGTAGTAGGAGAGAAGGAGGGGGAAGGGAGAAGGGAAGGAAGGAGGGGGCGCAGACCCTCCCCCTAGTCCAATTCGGACTAGGCCTTGGGGGGGCGGCCTGCCCTAGGTAGCCCATCTCTCTTTCCCGTATGGCCCAATAAGGCCCAATACTTCTCGCCGGTGAATTCCCGTAACTCTCCGGTACTCCGAAAAATACCCGAATCACTCGGAACCTTTCCGATGTCCGAATATAATCGTCCAATATCACGATCTTTACGTCTCGACCATTTCGAGACTCCTCGTCATGTCCCCGATCTCATCCGGGACTCCGAATTCCTTCGGTACATCAAAACACATAAACTAATAATATAATAGTCATCTAACTTTAAGCGTGCGGACCCTACGGGTTCGAGAACTATGTATACATGACCGAGACATGTCTCCGGTCAATAACCAATAGCGGAACCTGGATGCTCATATTGGCTCCTACATATTCTACGATGATCTTTATCGGTCAAACCTCATAACAACATACGTTGTTCCCTTTGTCATTGGTATGTTACTTGCCTGAGGTTCGATCGTCGGTATCTCAATACCTAGTTCAATCTCGTTACTGGCAAGTCTCTTTACTCGTTACGTAATGCATCATTCCGTAACTAACTCATTAGCTAAATTTCTTGCAAGTCTTATAGTGATGTTGTAACGCCCTCGATGCGGCTATATCTCCCACGTGTCGAAGCACGACTTAGAGGCATAACCGCATTGAAAGCAATGTCGCAAGTGAGGTAATCTTCACACAACCCATGTAATACATAAGGGAAAGAGATACATAGTTGGCTTACAGTCGCCACTTCACACAATACATAAATAAACATCCATCATTCAGATTACACTCAAGGTCCGACTACGGAACCAAAATAAAAGAAGATACCCCAAATGCTAAACAGATCCCCGATCGTCCCAACTGGGCTCCACTATTGATCATCAGGAAAAGACACATAGTAACAACCATGTTCCTCATCGAACTCCCACTTGAGCTCGGTTGCGTCACCTACACTGGCATCGTCGGCACCTGCAACTGTTTTGGTAGAATCTGTGAGTCACGGGGACTCAGCAATCTCACACCCGCGAGATCAAGACTATTTAAGCTTATAGGAAGGACAGAGTTGTGAGGTGGAGCTGCTGCAAGCGACTAGCATATATGGTGGCTACATTCACAAAAGAGAGCGAGAAGAGAAGCAAGGCACGGTCGTGAAGCTAGTAGCGATCAAGAAGTGATCCTGAACTACTTACGTCAAGCATAACTCCAACACCGTGTTCACTTCCGAGACTCCGCCGAGAAGAGACCATCACGGTTACACACGCGGTTGATGTGTATTTTAATTGAGGTCAACTTCGGGTTTTCTACAACCGGACATTAACAAATTCCCATCTGCCTCATAACCGCGGGCACGGCTTTTGAAAGATAATACCCTGCAGGGGTGTCCCAACTTAGCCCATTATAAGCTCTCACGGTCAACGAAGGATATTCCTTCTACCGGGAAGACCCGATCAGTCTCGGAATCCCGACTACAAGACATTTCGACAGAATAAAACAAGACCAGCAAAGTCACCCGAATGTGCCGACAAATCCCGATAGGAGCTGCACATATCTCGCTCTCGTGGCACACCGGATTGTCCAAACTTCCGATAGGCCATCTCGAGTTGCCCTGATGGCACCGGGGTCGACAGGTTGGACCAGCACTCGAGGAGAACTGGCCCGGGTTAAAATAAAGATGACCCTCGGCTCGCGAAACCCGGGGAAAAAGGCTTAGGTGGCAAATGGTAAAACCAAAGTTGGGCCTTGCTGGACGAGTCTTATTCAAAGCGAACTGTCAAGGGGTCCCATAAATCACCCAACCGTAAGGAACGCGAAATCAAGGAACATAACACCGTATGACGGTAACTAGGGTGACAAGAGTGGAACAAAACACTGCATAAGGCCGAGCCTTCCACCCTTTACCAAGTATATAGATGCATTAATTATAGCAGATATATTGTGATATCCCCAACAAGTAAACATGTTCCAATAAGGAACAACATCTCCATGTTCCAACAAGGAACAAACTTTATCTTCACCGCAACTAGCAACGCTATAAGAGGGCTGAGCAAAGCGGTAACATAGCCAAACAACGGTTTGCTAGGAAAGGATGGTTAGGGCTGACATGGCAATATGGGAGGCATGATAAGCAAGTGATAGGCATCGTAGCATAGGCATAGCAAAGAGCGAGCATCTAGCATAGCAAAGATAGAAGTGATTTCGAGGGTGTGGTCATCTTGCTCAAAAGTTCTCGAGTTGTCGAAAGCTTGATCCTCGTAAGCGTTCTCAACAGGTTCCTCGTTCACGCACTCGCCTCCGGCTCTACCCAAAGCCAGAATACAAACAAAGGAACCACAATAAATCACGGTGCAATGCACAAGCAACATGATGCAATATATGGCATGATATGCGGATGTGATATGTAATGCGATGCGTGTTCGAAGGAAAATGATGAACCAGGCATCAAATTGGCAAACCAAGTATGCCGCTGAAAGATGAGATGATTTCGGTTGAAATCGATATAAAGATCACCGGAATCGGATGCACGGTTTGCAAATGACAAGCAAAACAAGAATGACACAAATCTGCCACTAACAACATGATACCACATAGCAAGCAACAAGAAATTAAGCTATTGCACCCAAACGTACAAACAAAGTATATGGCAGTGATATACTCAAGATGCTTGACAAACAATGAACACTGAGCTACGGCTAAATCACATCATAACAGGTCCAAACAAGCATGGCAAAAGTGCATAATATATCAGCTTCACAGACTTAGTGAAATTACTGAACATGGCAAAATCAGCATCAGGAAGCAATGTTCAGAGCAAGAAAACAGCATGCTACAGGAACTTATAATAGCAAAACAAGGCATGGCATGAATCTAAATAAAGCATAGAACAAAAGTCCCTTACTGACCATGAGCCAAAAAGGATCAGAAAATATAGTAACACACATGTCAATATAGCACGTTTCGTTAACAGATTCAACCACAGGGCATGACAAAAACAGATAACAAGTAGGCATGTTTAAGAGCTCGATGCACTCACTACAGAGCATTACATGATAAACTAAGCATACCTACATCAAGAAGACATGGCATAGAAGATATACATGGCAAGAACAACATCATAGCATACACGGATCAACCACAACAACCTTGGCAAAATTGAATAACATGTAAACAATCTGCCAGGAAACATTTTATAGCAAAAGTAGAGCTCGATTGACTCAAGCTATGGCACTCCATAATTGCAAACAAAGGCATGGATGGATAGAGCATAACCATATGTTCAAAACATCCTTATGAAGTATCTCAAAATATGCATGGATCTCTCGGTAGCATCAAGTTAACATGGCATAAAAATATCAAGAAAACAGGGCTGAAATCAGCAACATCATGAAGCCTAGTTTGCATGCTTGTGCTAGTCACCACAGAGATCAACAAAATACATGGCATACACCCCTGTAAAGATGCATGGCATATTACAAAACACATGTAGGACTCAAGACCATAGGGTGCACACATCAATCATGGCAAAATGACAAAGTGCATGCTCATTAAGAAATGAAACTAACATCACATAGCCCTCTTCTAACAGCATTTCGGGCATCAAGATGAGCTCAAATGAAAATGATGCAATGAGATGAAATGATCTACTCTTCGAGACGAACATTTTGACATATTACACGCACGAAACGGAGCCACGGTTGCAGAGTTATGGCACGATAAAATGCAACAAATTATCACAGGAATAAAAACTTAGGCGATTTGGGGGGGGGGGGAGAAGAAGTCAACCGGGCTTGATGGATCTGAGATCCGCACGCGGATCGAGGACGGCGGCGGCTCGCCGGAAGGAGGAGAGGCCGGGGCGGGGCCGGGCCGGAGGAGGAGAGGGCCGCCGAGAGGAGGAGCGCTGGCGGCGCCGGCCGCGGCGGCGTGCGGCCGCGCTGGGATGGCCGGGCCGAGGTCGGGCGGGGCGGCCGGCGAGGCGACGGCGGGCCGGCCGAGGCGGCGGAGGCCCGAGGCGGCGCGGGCGGGGGGGGGGCGGCGGGCGCTGGCCGGGAGGGCTGGCGCTGGCCCCCGCGGGCTCGGGCGCGGTCGGCGGCGAAGCTGGGGACCGGCGGCCACGTGGCAGCCCCGGTTGGCTGCGGCAAGGCGGCGGACGCGTTCGCGCCCGTCCGGACGTGTCCGGCGGGGAGAGGGGGATCTTGGGTTTCATCCGAATTTGGGGGAAGGCTATATTTATAGGTAGAAGGAGCTAGGAAGCTCCAAATGAGGTGCGGTTTTCGCCACACGATCGTGATCCGACGACGGAGAGCATGGAAGTGACTTAGATGGGTTATTGGACTATTTTGGAGGGTGTTGGGCTGCAACTTAAAAGAGGCCTTTGCGAGAGTGCGGTTAACCGTTGAGTACCAAACGAGCTCCAAATGACCCGAACTTGACCGGTGGTCTACCGTGGTATACCAAGGCCACTTGACAAACCTCGGTCCATTCCGAGAAAGTTTAGTACCGCCACGGAAAAACGTAAAAGGGGACGCTGGGGGACATAGGAGTGCCGGATTGCAAAACGGACAACGGGGAAAATGCTCGGAATCATGAGACGAACACGTATGCAAATGAGATGCACGTGATGACATGATATGAAATGCATGACACGGACAAAATGCAAAAATGAAGAAAAACCTAACCACGGAGGGAATATCATATCACAATGCCGAAAAAGGCAAGAGTTGGAGTTACAAATATGGAAAGTTACATCCGGGGTGTTACAACACTCCACCACTACAAGAGGATCTCGTCCCAAGATCTAGGACTGAAAGAACTCCGAATATTCGGAACGGAGGTGATCCTCGCGCTCCCAGGTGGCTTCTCGGTCGGAATGGTGTGACCACTTCACTTTCAGGAATTTGATTGACTTGTTGCGAGTCTTGCGCTCGGTTTCTTCAAGAATAGCAACGGGGTGCTCGTGATAAGAGAGATCTTCTTGAAGGTCAATTTCTTCAAAGTTGATGGTGCGCTCAGGAGTCTTGAAGCACTTGCGAAGCTGTGACACGTGAAACACATCGTGCATGTTTGCAAAATTGGATGGAAGCTCAAGTTGATAGGCGAGATCGCCTCTTTTCCCAATGATCTTGAAAGGACCCACGTATCTAGGGGCAAGCTTCCCTTTGATACCGAAGCGACGAGTGCCTTTCATTGGAGAGACGCGGATGTAGACATGGTCTCCGATTTCAAAAGCCACATCACGGTGCTTGTCATCATAATAGCTCTTCCGCGCGATTATGCGGCTTTGAGATTCTCACGAATGACTTTGCACATTTCTTCGCTTCGTGATCAAGTCGCTGCCAAGAAGTTGGCGCTCACCTGTCTCGGACCAATTGAGAGGAGTACGACACTTTCTGCCATAGAGAATTTCGAATGGGGCCTTGCCCGAACTCGCTTGGAAGCTGTTGTTGTAGGAGAACTCGGCATATGGAAGACAATCTTCCCACTTCATACCGAAGGAAATGACACAAGCCCTGAGCATATCTTCAAGGATTTGATTTACTCGCTCGACTTGGCCACTTGTTTGAGGATGGAAAGCTGTGCTGAAACGAATGTTGGTGCCCATGGCCTTCTGAAAAGAATCCCAAAACTTGGAGGTAAAGATGCTGCCACGGTCTGAAGAGATCACTTGTGGAATGTTGTGCAAGGAGACAATTCTTGAGGTGTATAGCTCTGCCAACTGAGCTGCTGTGATAGATTCTTTGATTGGAAGAAAATGAGCCACTTTAGTAAGCTTGTCAATGACAACGAAGATAGCATCATTTCCACGCTTGGACTTTGGAAAACCAGTCACGAAGTCCATTTCAATATGATCAAACTTCCATTCTGGAATAGCAAGAGGTTGGAGGAGACCAGCTGGTCTTTGGTGTTCTGCTTTCACTCTTCTCAGAGACATCACATTCATTCACGAATTGAGCAATTTCTCGCTTCATTCGAGTCCTCCAATATGACTGCTTGAGGTCATGGTACATCTTCGCATTTCCGGATGAATGGATAGAAGCGAATTGTGCGCCTCGCTCATAATGACTTTACGAGATCACCCTTAGGAACCACAATCCGTCCTCAAAGAAAAGAGTATCTTTGTCATCAATGTGGAAGCACTTGTACTTGAATGCCCTTGTCGATACCACGCTTCACCTTTTTCACCATGGTATCCAGGAGTTGAGCCTCACGAATCTGATCTTCCAAAGTAGGAGAGACTATGAGGTTGGCAAGAAACCTTGAGGAACAACTTGAAGATTCAGCTTATGGAAAGCTTCACAGAGATCCGTTGGAAGGGCTTGAGGATTAAACTGTTGCAATAAGCATTCCTGCTCAAAGCATCTGCAATCACATTGGCCTTGACCGAGTATATTCAATACTTGGATTGTACTCTTGAATCATTTCACCCATCGAGTTTGCCGAGGTTGAGGTTGGGTTGAGTGAAGATATACTTGAGGCTCTTGTGATCGGTGAAAATGTCCACTTTCCTTCCCAACAAGAGATGTCACCATGTTATCAATGCATGGACAACTGCCGCCAACTCAAGATCGTGAGTGGGGTAGTTCTTTTCGTTGGGCTTCAGTGACGAGAGGTATAGGCCACAACTCTCTTCTCTTGCATTAACACAGCACCGAGACCTTGAAGAGAAGCATCACAGAAAACTTCAATGGCTTGGATTCATCAGAGGAGTCAAGACAGAGCTGTGACGAGTTTCTTTGAGAGTATTGAAAGCAACGCCACACTCGTGGAGACCGACATACTTCACATGCTTCGGAGGAGGTTGGAAAGAGGCTTTGCAATCTTAGAGAAATTCTCAACGAATCTTCGCAATAGCTTGCAAGACCAAGAAAATCATGGAGCTGCTTGACATTCGAGGAGGTTCCCAATTCACCACCGCAGACACCTTCTCGGATTAACAGCGATGCCCTTGGCGGAGATGATATGACCAAGGTAAAGCACTTCATAAAGCCAAAATTCACATTTGGAAAACTTCGATAGAATTGATACTCTCGAGTTTGTCTAGCACCAATCGCAAATGTTTGGCATGATCCTTCTTATTCTTGGAGAAGACCAAAATATCATCAAGATAGACCAAGACGAATTCATTGGTGTAGGGGTTGAAGATGAAGTTCATCATTCGAGAGAATGTTGGAGGAGCATTGACAAGGCCGAAAGACATGACAGTATATTCATAAGAACCAAAGCTTGTTCTGAATGCTGTCTTGGGAATATCTTGTTCACGAATGTGAATCTGATGATAACCCATACGAAGGTCAAGCTTGGAGAACACTTTAGCCCCTTTGAGTTGCTCGAAAAGCTCATTGATGTTGGGAAGTGGATACTTGTTCTTGATTGTCTTCTTATTCAATGGACGGTAATCGACGCAAAGTCGGTCCGTGCCATCCTTCTTCTGGACAAAAAGAACACCACAACCCCAAGGAGATGAACTCGGTCCGATCAAACCTGACGCTCTTGTTCATCGAGTTGCTTCTTCAATTCCTTCAGCTCATCAGGTCCAAGCTTGTATGGACGCTTGCAAACGGGTTCAAAGCAAGCTCAAGATCGATAACGAACTCAATCGGCGGTGAGGAGGCATACCCGAAGCTCTTCCGAAAGACATCTTGGTACTCACAAACGATCGAATCGAGAGATAGCATCCAATTCGCCCTTCTCATTGAGAGAAAACAACCAATGGTTTCATCACGAGCGGCATAGATGATCACATCATTAGAAGAGTGAGTCAATTGAATTTCCCTGGCAGCACAATCAAGCTGAGATTTGTGCTGATAAAGCTAGTCCATCCCGAGAATAACATCAATATCCGAGTCACCAAGGACAATCGGTTTAGCGAGAAATCTGTAGTCGCCCATCTTGATAGAAACATCCGGAACCATGTAGCTTGCGTTCATACATTTACCCGGAGAGACAACTGCTAATGGTCTAGGCAAATATTGGAAAGACAACTCATGCTTAGATGCAAATGGTTTAGAGATGAAACTAAGCGATGCACCAAAGTCAAAGAGAACTTTTGCAGGAATATCATTAACGTGAAGATTACCCATGATCACATCTCAAGAATCCTCCGCTTGCGCTGCATTCATCATGTTCACCTTTGCAAACTTGGGATTATGCTTGACCACTGCATTGCTGGAAGATTTCACAGGAGGAGGAGGCGGAAGGCACCTTTGGTTGAAGCACTTGTTCGCATAGTGACCTTTCTGCTGACACTTGTTGCAAGTCACCTCTGAGAGCGGACGGTGGTAAGGAGCATTTGACCTTGGAGCTTGAGAATTTGGCTTGTTCTGATAGCCTGGGTTGGGTGGGTGGGAAGATCCACGACCACCTGAGCTCTTCTGCTGATAAGGCTGACGGAACGGAGGAGGAGGAAGGTAGAACTTCTGCTGCTTAGCTGCCACTTGAGAGGAAGAAGAAGACTGAACTGCATCCCTGATTCTCTTCTTAGAAGCCTCACATTTGAGCCGGGCAGCTTCTTGCTTCAAAGCCATGTTGTAGAATTCATCATACTTTTCTCGCTCAAAAGCACGAGAGCTAATTGCAGATCTTCTCCGAGACCACCTCTGAATTGATAGATCATGCTCTTTTCATCGTGGACGCCTTGCTTAGCAAAGCGAGCGAGTTTCTCGAACTGGATATTGTATTGATACACGACATGTTGCCTTGCTTGAGATTGCGGAACTCCTCACGCTTGCTCTCAACAACACTTTTCGAATGTGGTGAGCTCAAGTCTCGGCGGAACTCATCCTGTAATGACACGACCTCCTCTGGAATCTTTGTATTGCTGGAACCACTCAGCAGCTTGGTCCTTGAGTTGAAACGAAGCAAACTTGACAAAGTCCTCAGGTCTGACATTGCTACATTCAAAATGCTTGCAGATGTCCACAAGCCAATCGTCGGCGTATGTGGCCTCGACACAGAAACTGAAAGACTTCGGCTGATTAGCGAGGAACTGATTGAGGGTAGCAAAGTGCGGCTGATTGTTGCCTTGACCTTGATTTCCTTGATTGCCTTGCCCTTGGGTACGCTCTTGCAAGAGCTGCAAAATCATCTGAGCATTGGCATTGGTGGCTGCCATGATAGCTTGCCATGCCTCCGGAGGCGGAGGTGGAGGTGGAGGGTTTGACTGATTCCCATCATCGCGATCCGGATTCAGACGCATTGGCGGAGCCATCCTGAAGAGGGTGACATCCGTTAGCATTTTGATAGACAGATAGATAAGTTGAATCAACGGATAGAAATTGCAACATATAGTCTTCACAATAAACATTCGAACAAGGATGAACGAATGAATTCCAAAGTTAACATCACACGTCCATAAGGTGAGAAGCCACTTGATTAAGGGTTGATGAAAAAAAATAACAAGGTACGACTGGAACAAATAAGTGGTAAGGATTACCCAATCACAAACCAAATATCTGCGGGAAGAAATGCTAGGAGCTACTTGAATCCCACCTATAAACTCCCGAAACTTTCTGGTTATGCAATCTGGAGTTGGGGATACAGGGGACACAAAATATATCACCCAAACTAACAATACCTAGATCCAGCTGTATCCATCCGTCAACACATAACCAAGAAACCTTCGGAAATCGTGTACCTCGACCTTCGAAAAGCATCCGTTATACGAGTCATGGCAATACTCCCGAGCTCGCCCCAGTACTGGGTTATCGGGGTTATCTCACCAACAACTGTACAAAAGAGATTTCGATGTCGGCAAAACTCAGGTATTCCAGAACTGCAATGATAAAATTGTGACGACAACACCTCAGAGCTCAACTCCCCGGGACACTGCCACAACCCCTAAATGTCAGGAGGCACCAAGAACAATGTTCTCGTCACAAAACCATCGGAACGATTCCAAGATACCCGCGTGATCCTAAAAATTTTTTAGTGAAATTTGAGGAGAGGAGAGTCAAAACTTCTACGTCAGGAGACCTCACCAGAGCGACGAAGGGACTGGGGAGTAAAAAGAATCCTACTCTCCGATATATATAATCCTAAGACTCAAAACATTTTTGTTCTAGACTCAACAATGCCAGCAAACAATCAAGCAGGGGCTCCTAAGTCGGGGAAGGCTCTGATTACCAACTTGTAACGCCCTCGATGCGGCTATATCTCCCACGTGTCGAAGCACAACTTAGAGGCATAACCGCATTGAAAGCAATGTCGCAAGTGAGGTAATCTTCACACAACCCATGTAATCCATAAGGGAAAGAGATACATAGTTGGCTTACAGTCGCCACTTCACACAATACATAAATAAACATCCATCATTCAGATTACACTCAAGGTCCGACTACGGAACCAAAATAAAAGAAGATACCCCAAATGCTACACAGATCCCCGATCGTCCCAACTGGCTCCACTACGATCATCAGGAAAAGACACATAGTAACGACCACGCCCTCATCGAACTCCCACTTGAGCTCGCTTACGCCACCTGCACCGCATCGCGGCACCTGCAACTGTTTTGGTAGAATCTGTGAGTCACGGGGACTCAGCAATCTCACACCCGCGAGATCAAGACTATTTAAGCTTATAGGAAGGACAGAGTTGTGAGGTGGAGCTGCTGCAAGCGACTAGCATATATGGTGGCTACATTCGCAAAAGAGAGCGAGAAGAGAAGCAAGGCACGGTCGTGAAGCTAGTAGCGATCAAGAAGTGATCCTGAAGTACTTACGTCAAGCATAAGTCCAACACCGTGTTCACTTCCGAGACTCCGCCGAGAAGAGACCATCACGGTTACACACGCGTTGATGATGTATTTTAATTGAGGTCAACTTCGGTTTTCTACAACCGGACATTAACAAATTCCCATCTGCCTCATAACCGCGGCACGGCTTTGAAAGATAATACCCTGCAGGGTGTCCCAACTTAGCCCATTATAAGCTCTCACGGTCAACGAAGGATATTCCTTCTACCGAAGACCCGATCAGTCTCGAATCCCGGACTACAAGACATTTCGACAGCAATAAAACAAGACCAGCAAAGCCGCCCGAATGTGCCGACAAATCCCGATAGGAGCTGCACATATCTCGTTCTCGTGGCACACGGATTGTCCAAACTTCCGATAGGCCATCTCGAGTTGCCCTCGATGGCCACCGGCGGTCGACAGTTGGACCAGCACTCAGAGGAGAACTGGCCCGGGGTTAAAATAAAGATGACCCTCGGGCTCGCGAAAACCCGGAGGAAAAAGGCTTAGGTGGCAAATGGTAAAACCAAAGTTGGGCCTTGCTGGACGAGTCTTATTCAAAGCGAACTGTCAAGGGGGTCCCATAAATCACCCAACCGTGTAAGGAACACGAAATCAAGGAACATCACACCGGTATGACGGAAACTAGGGTGGCAAGAGTGGAACAAAACACCAGGCATAAGGCCGAGCCTTCCACCCTTTAGCAAGTATATAGATGCATTAATTATAGCAGATATATTGTGATATCCCCAACAAGTAAACATGTTCCAATAAGGAACAACATCTCCATGTTCCAACAAGGAACAAACTTTATCTTCACCTGCAACTAGCAACGCTATAAGAGGGGCTGAGCAAAGCGGTAACATAGCCAAACAACGGTTTGCTAGGAAAGGATGGTTAGGGGCTGACATGGCAATATGGGAGGCATGATAAGCAAGTGATAGGCATCGTAGCATAGGCATAGCGAAAGAGCGAGTATCTAGCATAGCAAAGATAGAAGTGATTTCGAGGGTATGGTCATCTTGCCTGCAAAGTTCTCAGAGTTGTCGAAAGCTTGATCCTCGTAAGCGTTCTCAACAGGTTCCTCGCTCACGTACTCGCCTCCGGCTCTACCCAAGCAAGAACACAAACAAAGGAACCACAATAAATCACGGTGTAATGCACAAGCAACATGATGCAATATATGGCATGATATGCGGATGTGATATGCAATGCGTATCGTGCTCGGAAGGAAAATGATGAACCAGGCATCAACTTGGCAAACCAAGTATGCCTCTGAAAGATGAGATGATTTCGTTGAAATCGATATAAAGATCACCGAATCGGATGCACGGTTTGCAAATGACAAGCAAAACAAGAATGACACAAATCTGCCACTAACAGCATGATACCACATAGCAAGCAACAAGAAATTAAGCTACTGCACCCAAACGTACCAACAAAGTATATGGCAGTGATCTACTCAAGATGCTTGACAAAAGATGAACACTGAGCTACGGCTAAATCACATCATAACAGGTCCAAACAAGCATGGAAAAAGTGCATAATATATCAGCTTCAAAGACTTGGTGAAATTACTGAACATGGCAAAATCAGCATCAGGAAGCAATGTTCAGAGCAAGAAAACAGCATGCTACAGGAACTTATAATAGCAAAACAAGGCATGGCATGAATCTACTCAAAGCATAGAACAAAAGTTCCTTACTGACCATGAGCCAAAAAGGATCAGAAAATATAGTAACACCCATGTCAATATAGCAAGTTTCGTTAACAGATTCAGCCACAGGGCATGACAAAAACAGATAACAAGTAGGCATGTTTAAGAGCTCGATGCACTCACTACAGAGCATTACATGATAAACTAAGCATACCTACATCAAGAATACATGGCATAGAAGATATACATGGCAAGAACAACATCATAGCATACACGGATCAACTACAACAACCTTGGCAAAATTGAATAACATGTAAACAATCTGCCAGGAAACATTGTATAGCAAAACTAGAGCTCGATTGACTCAAGCTACGGAACTCCATAATTGCAAACAAAGGCATGGATGCATAGAGCATAACCATATGTTCAAAACATCCTTACTGAAGTATCTCAAAATATGCATGGATCTCTCGGTAGCATCAAGTTAACATGGCATAAAAATATCAGAAAAACAGGGGCTGAAATCAGCAACATCATGAAGCCTAGTTTGCATGCTTGTGCTAGTCACCACAGAGATCACAAAAATACATGGCATACACCCCTGTAAAGATGGCATGGCATATTACAAAACACATGTAGGACTCAAGACCATAGGGTGCACACATCAATCATGGCAAAAATGACAAAAGTGCATGTTCTGTTAAGAAACAGAAACTAACATCACATAGCCCTCTTCTAACAGCATTTCGGGCATCAAGATGAGCTCAAATGAAAATGATGCAATGAGATGAAATGATCTACTCTTCGAGACAAACATTTTGGCATATTACACGCACGAAACGGAGCCACGGGTGCAGATTTATGGCACGATGAAAATGCAAAAAATTATCACAGGAATAAAAACTTAGGCGATTTGGGGGGGGGGGAGAAGAAGTCAACCGGGCTTGATGGATCTGAGATCCGCACGCGGATCGAGGACGGCGGCGGCTCGCTGGAAGGAGGAGAGGCCGGGGCGGGGCCGGGCCGGAGGAGGAGAGGGCTGCCGAGGAGGGCGCGGGCGGCGCCGGGCGGAGGCGCGGGCGGCGGCCGGGCGCCGGGATGGCTGGCGGAGGTCGGGCGGCGGGCGCGGCTGGGCGGCGGCCGGGCGAGGCGACGGCGGGCGGGCTGAGGCGGCGGAGGCCCGAGGCGGCGCGGGCGGGCAGCGGCGCGGGCGCGGGCGCGGGCCGGAGGGTTGCGCTGGCCCCAAGGGCTCGGGCGCGGTCGGGCGGCGTAGCTGGGGACCGGGGGCACGTGGCAGCCCCTGGTTGGCTGCATGCGCGCGGGCGGACGCGTGTTCGGCGCCGTCCGGACGTGTCCGGCGCGGGGAGAGGAGCGGGGAGCTAGGGTTTCATCCGGAATTTGGGGTGGAAGGCTATATTTATAGGTAGAAGGAGCTAGGAAGCTCCAAATGAGGTGCGATTTTCGCCCACACGATCGTGATCGGACGACGGAGAGCATGGAAGTGACTTAGATGGGTTATTGGACTATTTTGGAGGGGTGTTGGGCTGCAACTTAAAAGAGGCCTTTGCGAGAGTGCGGTTAACCGTTGGAGTACCAAACGAGCTCCAAATGACCCGAAACTTGACCGGTGGTCTACTGGTGGTATACCAAGTCCACTTGACAAACCTCGGTCCATTCCGAGAAAGTTTTAGTACCCGCTCACGGAAAAACGTAAAAGGGGACGTCGTGGGACATAGGAGTGCCGGATTGCAAAACGGACAACGGGGAAAATGCTCGGAATCATGAGACGAACACGTATGCAAATGAGATGCACATGATGACATGATATGAAATGCATGACATGGACAAAATGCAAAAATGAAGAAAAACCCAACCACGGAGGGAATATCATATCACAATGCCGAAAAAGGCAAGAGTTGGAGTTACAAATATGGAAAGTTACATCCGGGGTGTTACATATGTGCATTACCGAGAGGGCCCAGAGATACCTCTCCGACAATCGGAGTGACAAATTGTAATCTCGAAATACGCCAACCCAACATGTACCTTCGGAGACACCTATAGAGCTCCTTTATAATCACCCAGTTACGTTGTGACATTTGGTAGCACACAAAGTGTTCCTCCGGTAAACGGGAGTTGCATAATCTCATATTCATAGGAACAAGTATAAGTCATGAAGAAAGCAAGAGCAACATACTAAATGATCAAGTGCTAAGCTAACGGAATGGGTCAAGTCAATCACATCATTCTCCTAATGATGTGATCCCGTTAATCAAATGACAACTCATGTCTATAGTTAGGAAACTTAACCATCTTTGATTAACGAGCTAGTCAAGTAGAGGCATACTAGTGACACTATGTTTGTCTATGTATTCACACATGTATTATGTTTCCGGTTAATACAATTCTAGCATGAATAATAAACATTTATCATGAAATAAGGAAATAAATAATAACTTTATTATTGCCTCTAGGGCATATTTTCTTCAGTACCATCCAATTCAAGGAACCCATGGCCAGGATAGCTGACGTGCTTGGTCCAAACATTATAGTGGGGCATGAAACCAGACTCAAACAGGTGGACGTGAATGGTTCTTGACTTAGGGTAATTCTGATAATTCTTATAGCCAGCACATGGACAACACATAAAACCATCTGCCCGCTTGTTTGCCTCAGCCGCAAGAAGAAAAATAGGCACGCCATTAATGAACTGGGGAGAGCATCGGTCATCGTAAATCCATTGTAGGCTCATCTTCATTACACAGCACCGAAAAGACCAAATTAATACAAGTTCATACATAAAGTTCATACACATTTATTCTCATAAAACAACATACAAAATCTCTAGCTAAAGCATTTAAATGCAACAGCAAATGTGATCAAGATCGCAACTCAGGTAACAATTGATCCAACAGCATAATGATACCAAGCTTCACTATCAATGGCATATTTTCTACTCTTTTTAATCTTCAAGCGCATTTTCGCCATCTTGATCTTGTGATCATCGACGACATCGGCAACATACAACTCCAGTTTTTCATCTTCTCTTCTTCAATTCTTTTCAATTTTTCTTTCAAATACTCATTTTTGTTTTCAACTAAATTTAACCTCTCGACAAGAGGGTCGGTTGGAATTTCTGGTTCACATACCTCCTAGATAAAAATACTTATGTCAACTTAATCGACATAATTTATCATAAACATGAAATGCAACAAATAGTTATAAAAGAGAATATACCACGTCTGAATCATAAACCGCACGAGGGCCGATGGGGACGGATATCAAAACCATGCCACTATGTATAACAAACAACATACAAGTAAGAAAATTATACAAGTAACAATATATCTAAATCACACAAACATGCATTTTTTTATATAAAAAGATAAGAACAAGAGGCTCACCAAGGTGGTGCCGGCGACGGGACGGTGCAAGCTATCGACGGTGGTTAGGACGGGGACGGGAAGGCACTAAGTAAACCACACCTACATATGCAAACTAAGAGTTAATTTGAGCTCAAATTGCATATAAATCAAATAAACTACCACATATAATTACTCCCAAACTAAAACCCCCAAATCACTATACTTATAGAGCATTGCAAGAGCTAATCTAGCAATGAGAGATGAAAGGACAAAGTTGCTAACCTTTGTGATCACTTGGATGGATGGGGGGCCTTCAAATCTTGACAAATTTTGGGCAAAATGAAGGATGAGCTCGAGCAAGAGGGGAAGAACAGATAGGAGAGGAAAGGGGACGAACAGAAAGCTCGGGCTCGATGAAGGGTTTATATAGGATCATATTGAGTCCCAGTTGGTGATACAAACCGGGACTAAAGGTGAGCCTCTAGTCTTGGTTCATGCCACGAACAGGGACTAAAGGGGTTGGTGTGGCCCCAGCCTGACACGAGCCTGCCACCACCTCTTTAGTCCCGGTTCGTGTCACGAACCGGTACTAGAGGTTCAACATGAAACGGGACTAATGAGTGCCGCCCCCCTAGCCGTTGGAACCAGCACTAAGGGTCACATTAGTGTCGGTCCGTAATTGAACCGGGACTAATGAGGTGAACATAAGGTCATTTTTCTACTAGTGATCAAATATTCTTTAAACAAATGCCTGTCTTGAAACACAATTTGCCTGTTGAGACTCTTGGAGATCCAATACCTCCCAAGGGTGATCCTCTGTTCAATCTTAAACATTTACCTGTTACTTTGAAATATGCTTATCTTGATGAAAAGAAGATATATTATGTGATTATTAGTGCTAACCTTTTTAGAGCATTAATAAAAGAAATTATTGAAAACTCTGAAGAAGCACCATGCAGCTATTGGATATACTCTTGATGATCTTAAGGGCATTAGTCCCACTCTATGTCAGCACAAAATTAATATGGAACCTCATGCTAAACCTGTTGTTGATCACCAGCGACGGTTGAATCCAAAAATGAAAGAAGTGGTAAGAAATGAAATACTAAAGCTTATGGAAGAAGGTATAATTTATCCTATTGCTAGTAGTAGATGGGTAAGTCATGTTCATTCTGTCCCTAAGAAGGGAGGTATTACCATTGTTCCCAATGATAAAAATGAATTGATTCCGCAAAGAATTGTTACAGGTTATAGAATGGTAATTGATTTTAGAAAATTGAACAAAGCTACTAGGAAAGATCATTACCCTCTACCTTTTATTGATCAAATGCTAGAAAGACTATCCAAACACACACACTTTTGCTTTGTAGATGGTTATTCTGGTTTTTCTCAAATACCTGTGTCACAAGAGGATCAAGAAAAAACTACTTCTACTTGCCCTTTTGGTAGTTTGGCTTATAGATGTATGCCTTTTGGTTTATATAATGCACCTACTACTTTTCAAAGATGTATGACTGCTATATTCTCTGACTTTTGTGAAAAGATTGTTGAGGTTTCATGAATGATTTCTCCATTTACGGAACTTATTTTTATGATTATTTAAGCAACCTTGATCGAGTTTTGCAGAGATGTGAAGAAACTAATCTTGTCTTGAATTGGGAGAGTGCCACTTTATGGTCAACGAAAGTATTGTCTTGGGGCATAAAATCTCCAAAAGAGGTATTTAAGTTGATAAAGCTAAAGCTGATGCTATTGCAAAAATGTCGTGTCCTAAAGATATCAAAGGTATAAGAAGTTTCCTTGGTCATGCTGGTTTCTATAGGAGATTTATTAAAGACTTCTCTAAAATTTCTAGGCCTCTCACTAATCTCTTGCAAAAATATGTTCCATTTGTTTTTGATGATGATTGTGTAGAAGCATTTGAAATACTTAAGAAAGCCTTAATCTCTGCGCCTATTGTTCAACCACCTGATTGGAACCTACAGTTTGAAATTATGTGTCATGCTAGTGATTATGCTGTAGGTACTGTTCTACAACAAAGAGTTGATAAGAAATTAAATGTTATCCAATATGCTAGTAAAACTCTAGACACTGCGCAAAGAAATTATGCTACTACCGAAAACAATTTTTAGCAGTTTTGTTTGCTTGTGATAAGTTCAGATCTTATACTGTTGATTTCAAAGTAACTGTTCATACCGATCATGCTTCTATTAAATATCTTATGGAAAAGAAGGATGCTAAACCTAGACTCGTTAGGTGGGTTCTCTTGCTACAAGTATTTGATTTGCATATTATTGATAGAAAGGGAGCTGAGAACCCCGTAGCAGACAACTTGTCTAGGTTAGAAAATGTTCTTGATGACCCACTACCTATTAATGATAGCTTTCCTGATGAACAACTAGCTGTCATAAATGCTTCTCGTAGTACTCCTTGGTTTGCTGAGTATGCTAATTACATTGTTGCTAAATTTATACCACCTAGTTTTACATACCAACAAAAGAAAAAGTTTTTCTATGACTTAAGACATTACTTCTGGGATGACCCGACCTTTATAAAGGAGTAGATGGTGTTATTAGATGTTGTGTACCTGAGCATGAACATGAACAAATCCTACGCAAGTGTCACTCCGAAGCCTATGGAGGACACCATGCTGGAGATAGAACTGCGCACAAGGTATTACAATTTGGTTTTGATTGGCCTACTCTTCTCAAGGATGATCATAAGTTTGTCTTGTCTTGTGATGAATGCTAAACAATTGGTAATATTAGTAGACGTCGGGAAATGCCTATGAATTATTCACTTGTTATTGAACCATTTGATGTTTGGGGTTTTGATTATATCGGACCTTTTCCTTCCTCTAATGGGTATACACATATTTTAGTTGTTGTTGATTACGTTTCTAAGTGGGAAGAAGCTATTCCAACTAGTAGTTGATCATAACACTTCTATTAAAATGCTTAAAGAAGTTATTTTCCCAAGGTTTGGAGTCCCTAGATATTCATGGTACTTTCCGTAAGTATGATGTTGGTTCACACTTTATTCATGGTGTTTTGCGTAAGTTGCTTGCTAAATATGATGTTAACCATAGAATTGCATCTCCATATCACCCTCAGTCTAGTGGTCAAGTAGGATTAAGCAATAGAGAAATAAAATTGATCTTGCAAAAGACTGTTAATAGATCTAGAAAGAATTGGTCTAGTAAACATGATGATTCACTATGGGCTTATAGAGTTGCTTATAAGAACCCTATGGGTATGTCTCCGTACAAAATGGTTTATGGAAAAGCATGTCACTTACATCTTGAACTGGAACTTAAAGCTTATTGGGCAACTAAAGAGATCAACTATGATTTCAAACTTGCTGGTGAGAAGAGGTTATTTGACATTAGCTTGCTTCATGAATGGAGGACCCAAGCCTATGAAAATGCCAAGTTGTTTAAAGAAAAAGTTAAAAGATGTCATGAAAAGGATACAAAAGCGTGAGTTCAATGTAGGTGACCATGTCTTGCTATGCAACTCTCGTTTAAGATTTTTTGCAGGAAAGCTTCTTTCTAATTGGCAAGGGCCTTACATTATCGAGGAAGTCTATTGTTCCGGTTCCATCAGGATCAACAACGCCGAAGGCAATAACCCGAAGGTGGTAAATGGGCAAAGAATCAAACATTATATCTCAGGTACTTCCATAAATGTTGAAACCAATATTATTAATACCATAACACCGGAGGAGTACATGAGGGAGACCTACCAATATGTTCCAAACCGCCAAAAAGGAATAGGTATGTGATACAGTAAGTAAACCGACTCCAAAACTTTTCCAATGGCAATTTTACTCGGTTTTGGAATATTTAAAAAATTAGGAAAAGAAAAAGTAGTCCGAAAAGTGCACGAGGAGGCGACAAGCGCTGGGGGCGTACCCTACCACCTAGGCACGCCTCCCAGACTTGTGGCCACCTTGTGTGCCCTCCAGACTCCGTTTTCTTGCAGAACACTTCTTTTGGTCGGTAAAAATTCATTATATAATCTCTTGAGAGTTTTGACCACCGTACCATGGCAATATCCTCTGTTCTTGTTTCGTGTTGTTTTGCTGGCAGATCTGAAACATGTCATCACAAGATTCGGAGGAAGAGATCTATATTGCAGATTTTATCTCAAACCCAAAAGTTTATGGGGATGTGAAGCATTATGGTTGGACCACGGAGGAAGAATAAGATCATGATTTTAAGGGAAAAGATGAGACAAGCTCAAATGAAGATGAAATACCACTACCTCAACCTGGTGACATGCACGTAGAATTCAAGTCAAGTCTCCCTAGTAAAGCAAAGAAACCTAAAATCCAATTTATCCCTTTTCGTCTCATGTAGGAAAACAGGCAGGAATTATGCAAAAAGATAATAACCCTCGAGCAGGAGATCTATGACTTGAGGGGGGGGGGGGATTCCGTCCTCAAGCATAAGCTGAAGACGGAGGACAAGCTTCCCCCACATCATATTGTAAGTGCATCTAGTGCCACCCCTAGTTGGTTTTGGAGTATTCACGACAAATGTGGTTGAGGGACTAATGCGTTTGTGAGAATTGCAGGATAATGCAGGTGGTGTCCCCCATTAATTCGGTTTACCTACCGGAGATGACCCCTATAAATGTATGAAGACATTGACGACAATGGTGGTATGTGAAGATATTCACATTGAAGACTATGACATGAGAAGACATTGAGTGAAGACTATGGAGCGCGAAGACTGTGTCGTTTCGTTGTTTCCTTTTCTTCTTTGTTGAGTCATAGGAACCACCGCATCGTTAAGTGGGGTCCAAGTGATCATAGTCGTAATGATCAAGTGATGCTCAACCTAAATCCTATGTCTTCGACGAAGACAATGAGAGCAAAACTTATCCAGAGCTGGATGAGTCAGCTTTGCTTGTAGCCCAAGTAAAGTTGCCGTGTGTGTTTGAAATCGACCGTTGGAACACGTGTCGGTTCCTTAGTGACCAGGGTCATTTCGGACATATCAGGTCGGGTTGCCTAGTGGCTATAAATAGCCCACCCCTACACCATAAATTGGTGGCTGCTCAGAGTTAGTGCACGGCTTTGTCGCTTGAGAGCAACCCACCTCGAAGCCTTTGAGAGAGAAAACCTTGCAGGAAAAAGCCCAAACACCCAGAGCCAAAAGTGTTAGGCATCATCAAGTCTTTCATGTCATGTGACTCAAGACTTATTACACTTGAGGACTGTGAATCCTCCACCGGTTAGGCATCGCGTTCTGAGCATCCAAGAGTCATTGTGGATTGCCGGTGAATGCAGTCTGTGAAGGTTCGGAAGTCTACCTTGAAGACTTACCAGAGTGATTGGGCAAGGACTGTGTGTCCTTAGCTCAAGGGGAATAAGGTGAATATGCGGTCTTCTGAGTTGAATCTCAGCCTCCCTAACCAGATGTACAGCTTCACACAAGAATCGAACTGGTCCAACAAATCCTGTGTCTTCAACAAGTGACTGGTTCTATCTTCTCCCTCACCTTACTTAGAGTTTGTCTTCATGAAGTCATTGCCTATTTTTCATACCTGTTTGACTTCATTGCTTGGCTACTTTTGTTGATTGGCTTCTCACTATCTTCCATCTTGATCCTACTACCAAGCTGCTATTAGTCTTGTACTTTCACGTTATTGCATACTAGACTAAGGTTTGCTTGTTGTAGTTTATCTTCCGATGCATATCAATTAGGTCATTTCTATTGTTTGTCTTCTAAACATCTGTGCTTTGAAGACTTTCCTAAAAATCGCCTATTCACCCCCCCTCTAGTCGATAACTAGCACTTTCAATTGGTATCAGAGCGAGGTACTCCCTTGTTCTGTGTGATTTGGTTTAACCACCTGGAGTTTTAGCTATGTCGACTGCAGGGATAATCAAAGTCTCCGCTGCTTGCCCCGTGTTCGATGGAACTGACTCTCCCTACTGGAAGAATAAGATGCGCATGTATATTGAAGCCATTGATGTCGACCTCTGGTATGTCGTCAAGAATGGCGTTCCCAAAACTGGTGAAGGTGTCACCCCTGCTGATGTCAAGAAGTTCATTCAACTGGACTCTACTACAAAGAACATCATCTGTGGTCATCTGACCAAAGGACAGTATGGCCGTGTGAGTGCTCTGGAAACGTCGAAGCTAGTCTGGGACTGGCTATCCAAGGTCAACGAAGGCGTCTCAACCCAGAGAGATCATAGAATCAGTGTTCTTCGCAACCTCTTCAACCGCTTCAAGAGAAACGACAATGAAAATGTCCAGCTCACGTTTGATCGCTCACTGACATCACAAATGAGCTTCATGCTCTCGGCGCCACTGAGATCACCAGGCATGAAATCGTCAAGACACTACCGAGATCACTTGACAGCTCTTTTGACACCCTTGCCCTCATGATACAAGAACGTCCCGACTTCAAGACACTCGATCCGTCTGATATACTTGAGAGGCTCAACACACATGAGTTCCACTTTACGAGAAAAGAGATATCTATGGTCCCAACTATGGCCGAACTCGCTTTTGAAGGCAAAAGTTGTTTCCTCATCCAAGAAGAATCATTGCGGTTACGATGATCCCAAGACATTGGAAAGGAACTTGCTATGCTTGTGAAGAAGTTCCAGAAGTTCACTAGGAAGAAAGGCTTCAGAAAGTCTTCACGATCCAGCTCAAGAAATGATGAAGCTTCCACTCATGACAACAAGAAGAGAACCTGTCACAAGTGCAAGAAAACTGGACACTATATCTCTGAGTGTCCACAATGGGACAATGAGAAGAAGAAGAAGAAGAAGAGCAAGGAATATGATTTTGATGACAAGAAGAAGAAGAAATCTTCAAAGTCTTCTTCCAAGTCCTCATCTAAGTCTTCATCGCATAAGAAGAGCTCATCTGGCAAGGCTCGTGCTTTTGTTGGCAAGGAAATGGATTCAGAGGAGGAGTCTGCTTCTGAGGAGGTGGAGGTGGAGTCTGAAGAGGAGTCCGACCCTGGCGTTGCAAGTCTGGCTTTAGCCATAGCCTATGTTGCCAAGTCCATCTTCAACACTAAAGACAATGACTTCTACACCAACGCTGAAGCTGATGACAAGGACGACCCTGCTCCCACCTACTGCTTCATGGCACGCGGTGCCAAGGTAAAATCACGTGATGCTTACTTTCAAACATCAAGTGAAGATGACTCTGATTGTGAATCTAAACCCAGCTACAAAACACTTGCTAAAATTGCAACCGAACAACAAAGAGCTATGGAACATACTCAAAAACTGTTAGACAAAAGCGATGACCTGTTGGACGCGGAAATGACACGTTCATAGTCCTTAGTTGAAGACATTAAAATCTTCATGCTAAGTACCAAGAACTTGAAAGTCGTCATGAAACGCCTCAACTACTCATGAAAAGCTCTCCTATGATTATCTTCAAAGGAAGCAAGAGCTTGAGAAATTGAGAGCGGCTCATGAAGATCTTCAAAAGAGAATGAGTCACTTGCGCCAACAGATCAGTTCCGCTTCAGATGGATTTGAACCACCATGTCTAAAATGTCTTGAGCGTGATATCGCTACCTCTGTTGTTGAATGTTCAACTGCTGCTATCGTTGCATTGTCTTCAACTACTAATGTGGTAACTAACCCTCTCATGGAGGATACCACCGCTATTGCTCATGAAAATGCTAGGTTGAAGACATTGCTTGAAATAGGGATGTATAAAAGTCTGAAAGGGCATCAGACACTTTGTGATGTCCTCAAAAAGCAGATACTGAACCGAAACCCTAAGAAAGAGGGTGTTGGGTTCAAGAGGAAAATGAATGTTGATGGTTCCTCTTCGAAGCCCGAGCAGATCCCAAAACCACATGGGTTGCTGCAAAGGGACCTTCAGTGGATCCATCCACCTTATCTGGCTTTACCTGTGCTAACCCTATTATCATTGATGAATCCTTTGATGCAAACTATAAGCTGTTCAAGAATCAAAATGGTGAAGTGTTTGCGGTATATTGGTACTAATGCAGGAATGGACCGCCTATGAAGAAGATCTGGTTCCCAAAAGCTGTCTTGAGAATCTTCCATGAATGTCATCATGACACCACACGGAAGAAGACAAACCCTGACCTAAGGCGCCATATGGTCCAAAGGCTTCATATGACAGAGGACTCACCGAGTCACCCTAACGCCAATGTTTTGCAGGGAAACCGTACTCAAATTTATGAATATGAGCGTGTGTCTTCAAACCACTATGTTCATAGAACTAAGAACTTTTCTGCTTATTCATACGAGTATCATTCATCTCCTGCAAGGCTATTTGCTAGGGCACCAAAGCCGAAATTCTCAGATGCTGCACTTAGACTCATTGCTTCTAAGCCACCCCTGAAGATGTGGGTGGTTAAGAAGAATTAACTCTCTTTTGCAGGAAAGGGTCTCCAGCCAAAAATCAAAGGCGTCTGATGCTATAGCTGGGGACCTAAAACATCTTGTAGGGCACAAAATCAAATGCCCAAATGGTCTCACTATGTATTTTGTTCCTGAATCGTTTGCCATTCATCCTATCAGTCCTAATCATGATTTAAGCTTCAATAATCCACTTGCCCATCAAATGTTTATGCTTCACAATGCTCTTGGTGAAGCCTATCCCCCTAACTGTACTGTAGGGTATCACACCTCATGCTTCAGAATGGATTATGGACAGTGGATGCACTAATCATATGACTGGTGATCGAAGTCTTCTCATGGACTCAACCTTACGTCCATCAGACAAGAGTCACATCACATTTGCTGACACCGGTAAAAGCAAGGTATTGGGTCTAGGTAGAGTTGCAATCTCAAAGGATCAACACATGGATAAAGTGATGCTTGTTGAATCCCTTGGTTTCAACTTGATGTCTGTCTCAATGCTTTGTGACTTGAACATGATTGTGATATTCGAAAATATCGCTGCCTTGTACTAATGGAATCGACAAGTCTCTAGTCTTTGAAGGGTATAGGAAAGATGATCTATACATGGTAGATTTCTCAGCAGGTCCACAGCTTGTCAGATGTCTTCTTGCAAAAGCTTCGAATCTTGGCTCGCATCGGAGGTGGGGCATGCCGGCATGAGGAACTTACACACACTCGCCAAGAAGAAGCATGTCATAGGCATCGAAGGTTTCAAGTTCAAGAAGGATCATTTGTGTGGTGCCTATGAAGCTGGAAAGATGACTAGGGCAAAGCACCCCTCGAAGACAATCATGACGACATCTCAACCCTTCGAGCTGTTACACATGGATTTTTTTGGCCCTACTCATTACTCTACGCTCAAAACAACTGCTTGTGTCTATGGCTTCGTCATTGTTGATGACTACTCAAGATACACATGGGTGCACATAATTCTCTACAAGACTGAAGTGCAAGATGTCTTCAGACGCTTCGCCAATCGAGCAATGAACAATTATGGCGTCAAGATCAAGCATATCAGAAGTGATAACGGCACTGAATTCAAGAACACCGGACTTGATCTTTATCTGGATACCATGGGAATCACTCATGAGTTCTCTGCTCCATACACACCTCAGCAAAATGGCATCATGGAGCGCAAGAACAGAACCCTCATTGAGATGGCTCGAACAATGCTCGACGAGTACAAGACACCAAGAAAGTTCTGGCCTGAAGCTATTGATACAGCTTGTCACGTCATCAACCGTGTTTATATCCATAAGCTTCTGAACAAAACATCCTATGAGCTCCTTACTGGCAAGAAGCCAAATGTCAGCTACTTCAGAGTATTTGGGGCTAAGTGCTGGATCAAGGATCCCCATCACAAGTCAAAATTTGAACCTAAAGCTCACGAAGGCTTCATGCTCGGTTACGGAGACTCGCACTCCTACAGAGTCTTCAACCTTTATCTCTACAAAATCGTCGAAACTATAGATGTGCGATTTGATGAAACCAATGGTTCACAAAGAGAGTTCCTGCCAAGTACACTAGACGAAGATCCGCCCAGCGAATCTATCAAGCTGATGGGAACTGGTGGAATCATGCCTTCTGAAGCACAGCCTGAAGAAGAACTTATCATTTCTGCACTTAACCAAACTGAAGACAATGCTCAGCCTGAAGACAATCCTCCCAATGATGACAGTGATCAGCAAGAGCAAAGTCTTCGTCCAGTTCATCCTCGAGTTGCAAATGAAGTACAGATTGAGAAGATAATCGATAGCATCAATGCACCTGGTCCGCTTACTCGCTCAAGAACAACCAGCTAGCAAATTTCTGTGGGCACTTTTCTTTTGTGTCAATATCGTAACCCAAGAAAGTTGTCAAGCCTTTATGGAACCAGAATGGATACAAGCTATGCAAGAAGAACTTCAACAGTTCAAGCTAAACAATGTTTGGGAACTTGTCAAGCGCCCTGACCCTCGCAAGCATAACATTATTGGCACCAAATGGATATATCTAAACAAGCAAGATGAGCATGGTCAAGTCGTCGGAAACAAAGCACGTCATGTGGCTCAAGGATATACTCAAGTTGAAGGAATTGACTTCGATGAAACATTTGCTCCTGTAGCTAGGCTTGAAGCTATTCGCATACTACTAGCCTATGCTAACCACCACAACATCTTGCTATATCAAATGGATGTGAAGAGTGCATTTCTCAATGGCAAGATCGAAGAAGAAGTATATGTCGCTCAACCACCTGGCTTTGAAGATCCAAAACATCCTGATATGGTGTACAAGCTAAATAAAGCACTGTATGGCCTCAAACAAGATCCTCGCGCCTGGTATGATACGATCAAAGACTTCCTAAAGAGCAAAGGCTTCAAACCTGGATCCCTTGATCCCACACTCTTCACGAAGACATATGATGGTGAACTTTTTGTAAGCCAAATATATGTGGATGACATTATCTTCGGCTGCACCAACCAGAAGTATAGTGATGAATTTGGATACATGATGCAAGAACAATATCAGATGTCCATGATGGGAGAGCTCAAGTTCTTCCTTGGTCTTCAAATTCATCAGCAAAGGAATGGCATCTTTATATCTCAAGAAAAATACCTCCAAGATTGTCTGAAGAAGTTTGGAATGCAAGAGTGCAAAGGATACACGACGCCAATGCCAGCCAAACACCATCTGGGTCCCGACGACAATGGTAAAGAGTTCGATCAAAAGGTATACCGCTCCATGATTGGTTCCTTACTTTACCTATGTGCATCTAGGCCAGATATTATGCTTAGTGTTTGCATGTGTGCTCGATTCCAAGCGGCACCAAAGGAATCGCATCACTTAGCTGTGAAGCGAATTCTTTGATATTTGGCTCACACCCCAACACTCGGATTATGGTATCCAAAGGGCTCAAAATTTGATTTGGTTGGATTTTCGGATGCTGATTATGCTGGTGACAAGGTGGATCGCAAGTCTACATCACGCACATGTCACTTTCTGGGAAGATCACTTGTCTGTTGGTCTTCAAAGAAGCAGAACTGTGTATCACTCTCAACTGCTGAATCTGAATACATTGCTGCTGGATCTTGCTGTGCTCAGCTTCTATGGATGAAGCAAACTCTCAAGGACTATGGCATCAATCTGAAACAAGTACCTCTCTTCTGCGACAACGAAAGCGCCATCAAGATTGCCAACAATCCAGTCCAGCACTCGAAGACAAAGCACATTGAAATTCATCATCATTTTCTCAGGGATCATGTCATGAAGAAAGATATTGACATCATTCACGCCAACACCAAGAGCAATGGCGATATCTTCACAAAGCCCTTGGATGAGAAAAGGTTTTGCAAGTTACGGTGTGAGCTAAATATCTTGGAATCCTCAAATGGCCTGTGATCAAGCACACATCCTAACACTTATGCATGTTGATGACTTAGATGTGCAACACACGAAGTAACGTATATCTTCAATCAATGAAGACTTACATTCTGAGTGTGAATACATTAACGTGGAATTTGACTTCGAAGCGCCACGATAATTGTGCGTCGTGTCTTGGTCTAATACTTCCTATACGGTGGGTAACGCCACCACCAAATTTCTCTGTTTGAAGTGCTTCACTCATGGCGTTACTTCTCAATATCTTCGCATTTGATTTGTCTTCAACTTCAACCTATCTTCATGATTTTCTTCACTATGTTGATTTGGTTGCTTTCTAATATATATTGTTCTGTCCTCTACAGCATTCACTTATAGCTTTGTCTTCCAAGTTGAATCTTTTGAACTAAGTGAATGTGATCGGACCCTAATCTCTCTATGCTTTCTATCTCAAACTCTATCTGTCCAAATCATATGCATTCTATTGAAACTGTCGAATGTCTTCTCTGCGTCCTTGTCAGCAGAAGACACAGAGATAAACTTTAAGTCTGTTTTAAATGATTCATCCTTACTGTTGAAATCCGGAGAAGCCGGAACGACCATCCGACAAACCTGGAGGGCGTGGGAACGTGGGACAACTCAGAGTATGTTGCATGCTTGCCACGTGCCCCTCAGATGTGAACCGCCAGGGGCACCTGCGTAATTGCGCTGTGCCGCACACCTCCTTATAAATACATGTCCCCTGCGGTAAAGAAGACCTTCTTCCACCTCTCCACCTCGTCAAAACCCTAGCGCCACCGCTAGCTCTTGACGACGCCGACGACGAAGCGCTTAGCTGTCGCGACTTCTCCGACGCTGTCTTCACGCCGGCCGCGAACATCGTCCTCTCCGCCGCCGCCGTAGGTGTCTTCCGTCGCCAAGTTAGGGCACGGTGGATTGAACTGCTCGGCCTCCTTTTCTTCCCGTCTAGCAGTTCTTCGAGTGGTAAATATAACTCTATTTTTACCATCCTTTTGATCTTCAAGATTCATCCTTCTTACCAAAATTGATTTCTGCCTATACAATGTTAGATCTATTCTGTCTGCATCTCATACTGCCTAGTATATTCACTTAAGCTTCACAACTAGTTAGATTCCTCACTTGTACTTATTCACGGATTCGCATAAATCTGGAACCAACTCTCAACAGATAAGTGAATGTCTTCGCATCATGAGGTCAATGTCTTCAAACTGATTTATCTTCAAAATCTTCTGAGAATGCATATGACCTCTTCCCCTTCCCTCGCATCTCTAATGCTGTCACAGGTACATGTCCATGGGAGAATCCCTTGGTTCTCATAGTCTGCATTCGTTTGCAGAATTCTTACAGCATCAAATTAACTCTCCCGAAGCCAGTTCCTATTTGTCTAGCAAACGCAAGCCTTTGAAGCCTTTGAACGTATTGAAGCCATTCAGTTTGAAGTTCATGGCTGCAGATAAATCTGTCAGGAAGGGCGGCAGACAGCGTCGTGGGGGAACCTCAAAAGATCTGCATGATGACCTCGCAGAGCTTTACAAGACAGATCCCGAAGAGAACTACAATCAGCGCAAGACGCGAATCCAATGGATTCATCGATATTGGGCTGAACAATGGTTCAAGTACAATTTCGTGACCAAGGAATATGCCGAGAAGAATGCTATCAGAAGCCCTTGGGTGATATTCTCTTTCGAGGCCTTCCACCCAAGAACATGGCTGAAGCTATTGCACAAGGTTTCTATCCTTGTATGGTCCGTGGACCTCAGCCTGAAAATGCCGACCCAACGTCATTGCTCTGGTGTCGTGATGATAATCTCTTCAAGCGCAACTTCCAGCACGCAAAGGCTTCGGCCAAGGAAAACAAGAAGTCATTGGGATTAGACTTCAACCCTGGTCCCTCTGCTCCCCGTGCTGACGGCTCACGTGATGCTGAACCCAATGTCATCGGTCCCTTTTCAAACCTTGATGGCCTCATCACTTACATCTTGGTCCAAGGTGCCAAAGTGGATCACTCTGATGACGATGCTGAGTCTGATGAAGCCCCAGCTCCAGCTCCTGCTCCTGCTCCAAAGCCGCAGAAGCAAAAGAAAGTCAAGGCTTCAAAGTCAGCTGCTCCTCCAAAAGCTTCACGTGTGAAGCCACTGGCTACTGCACCTCCTGAAGCCAGTGTGCAGTCTGAAGATCAATCCCGTATCTCCAAGAAGACGGAGAAGAGAAAGAAAATTGTCAAGAATACTGAACTGACACTGACTCCTGCTGCCATTCTGCGTGAAGAGCACATTGATTTGTCCAGTGATGAAGATCTTGCAGATGATGCTCTTGAGCAACTTATCAAGAGCAAAGAAGAAGTAGAAATCTTCAACAATTTGCCTCTCTTTGATGTGGCAATCATCCATCACTTCATTGATTAGTGGTTTGACACCCCAAACATCAGCTTTGAAGATCTGCAACTTCCTATTGGCCTCAGCGTCTCCTTCAATGGCGCCATTGCTTCTGAGCTAGCTCTTGCTCAGCGCATTGTTGAACTTAAGAACAAAATCGACTATGAAAAAGCTCAGTTCAAGAAGCATATGGCTGCACTCAGCGTGCAAGATGTCAAAAAATTCAAGGTCATGCTGCACGAGCTCAAAGAAGCCTTTCTCAAGAAGCGAGAAGAAGCCAGAGGCTCTCGTGAGCGCATGAAGAGTCTGGCTGACAAGTGTGTGCTTGCCTACAATGAGGCTGAGAAGCGCAAGGCTCTTGGCCGTCCTGGCATTGACCCCAGAATGGCTGCAAAGAGGAAGAAGTCTTCAACTGACCAAGCTGCACCTTCAAGGCAGGAAGAACCCCGCATAGTCTTCCCAAGCAGCATGACTGGCTCGAAGCCAAAGGTCAGATCAACCGCTTCTGAACAGAAGAAGACGAGGGCTGCCGAGGCTGAAGCCAGAAAAAGGAAACATCCTGAAGCCTCTGATGCTGCTCCCTCCAAGAAGAAGCTCAAGACCAAGAAGAATCGGGCTGCTCCCACAGAGCCCTTGGTTGTTGAACCCATTTCAGTGGTTCGTCCCGCATCTGCAACCCAAGAACTTCACATGACTGTTCATGAGCCTGCTTCCACAGAGGCTCCTGAAGCTGAAGAGATTCCAGCAGTTGATCCCATCACTGCTGAAGACATTGGTCACCATGACAATGTTGAAGATGATGAAGTTCTTCCTCAAATTGAATACAATGTGGTATCATCGCCTGTTCGTACGAACAGCGAACTCATCAGCATTGGTCGTCCTCTGACGCCAATTGCTCAGGATGCTTCATGGGCTGATCGCCCGCAACAAGAAGACTCCCCTAGTACTCCCCAACAACAAGTCACTCCCCAACAACAAGTCACTCCCCAACAACAACAGCAAGAAGAAGAGGAAGACTTTGAGGCCCAGGCAACCCCATCTCCAAAGGCGTCGCCAGCATTTCGCAGGCTTCGCAAAGGTCAAAGGCCTCAAGTACCTCTCTCGAGCGTTCCAGAAGGAGAAGTGCACCACCAACCTGTTGCATGTCAAGTGTTTTCAGAAGCCACTCCAACTGTGAATGTCTCCGAGTCTGAAGCCAAAGCTGCTAAAGACAATCCGGCTGCATCAGCCGAAGAAACTCAAGAAGAAGAAGAACGTGTCCCTACACCCCCTGTAATTGAAGAAGTTATTCCTGATATCAACGTGCCAGTGCCCGACCCTCCAGCTCCTCAAGTGGAGGTTGAAAACATTGAGGCTGCCACCTCCAACACTAATGAAGCCAATGACGTGGTCATGGCTGAAGCAAATGTGGAGCCTGCACCAACAGCTCCTGAAGCCAATGAAGGAAATGTGCCTGAAGCCAATGAGGCAACTGCTCCCGAAGCATCTGGCGAGCAGCTCAAGCCTCGCTTGTTGCCACTTGCTCCAGCCTCCGCCACCAAGGCCCTACACAATTGAGCAAGCATACAACTATGGTCAGCTAATCACGAGAAGATGGCCTGTTCTAGTCCCTCCGCCTCATGCCTCTGGTCCTCGGTTTGAATATCATATTGCGATAGGCCTCGTGTCCGAAGCCAAGCCAAGACGCCAAGGTTTCCGAGCACCGCCACCTCTACTGAGTTCTTTCAATGCAAATGGCTTCAAATCCCACAACACTTTCTTTGACAGAGCAAAGAACCCCTACACAAGGCCAAGGATATCATCGACCGCTTACGAGCTATCAAGAACGAAGCTATTACTCATGCGTTACAGATGATCAAGGGCGATTTTCCTCATATGCGCCTCGACACTGAAGCCATTGCCGGACTGCCGTGCTTAGAAGAAGCACTTGATTGCTTTCATGATGCAGGTCTTCTCGGCTTCGTTACAGACAAAGAACACTGGAATGAAGAACTTGTGCTTCAATCTATGCTATCCTCCACATCCGCGGCTACTACAGAGATACGAAGACATGGGTTCTCGAGTGGATGATAGGAAATGTTCATCATGAAGCCAAAGCTCTTGACATCATTGAGCTCACAGGCCTACCCACTCCCGGAGAGCTGTTTGAACCTGGTTGTCAACTGCACCGCGATGCACTGGAGAGCATATTTCATAAGCCAGAACCCAACATGAGTCATATGTTGAGCATGATGAAGCCACTGCCACATGACGCTGAATACCCTCAGGACTTCTTTGTTGATGCTCTTGAGTATCTGCCTCGTACAATATATCACATCATCAGGCGAACTCTATGGCCTATCAAAGGGCATTCATCATCTGCAAAACTTGAAGGAGCCATGAAGACATTGGTCTTTTACATCCTCAATGGCATCAGCTTCAATATGCAAGAATTCTTCATCCGACAATTGGCTGCGTCTGGATCTGATCTGTTTGGTCTGAAATTTTATGCTCCATGGGTCATGCGCCTCATCAAGATGCACTCTGCTATCAACTATCAGCCCTCTGCTCGCAATCATCTGATCTTTCTACCAGAGGTTGATATGTCAGTTGAAGCCATATACCCTGAGCCTGCCAAAACGCCACTTTGTCTTCAGAATGCAGATCACCATAGCTTCTCTCAACCCATGGAAGGCGTCCAAGCGGTATCTCGTGTCTATCCTCTGGCTGGGAACACACGTCTGCCTCACCGTGCGCGGACTGAAGCCACTGAGAGCACAATTGGCCAAAGGCCTCGGAAGCGCTCTCGAGTCCTCAATGATCGAGAACTTCTTGTCGCACTGCATCAGAAACAAGATAAGCATCACTCATGGCTCAAGTGACAAATGCAAAGCCTCTTGGTGGACGTCAATCGCATTCGAAACCTTGCCACCAAGAATGCTTTTGTCACTCACGAGACCTGTCAGCGATCATGGAAGAGTTTGACCCTGCTCAGCGCTGAAGCAGATCTTCAAGACGATGGCTTCACTGAACGCTTCAAGTTTGACTCCACTCCTCCACGGAATGCGGTCCTACGACGAACTCCATCACTTGAAGACTCTGACTATTCTTCCTCCGCGGCGACTGTCAATGCCAGAGTGATCAATGATGAAGATAATGCTACTTCACCGCCCCCTACTTCTGCACGCCTCGACACTACACCAAGCTCGTCTGCACCGCCAACCAACAACGACAACCCTACTGCATCATCTACTTTAGAAGAGGACGAGTAGATGCTCTATGTCTTCAAACCTTTTTGGTCCTTACTGACAAAAGGGGGAGAAGCATATGAGTTTGATAGTCTTCAAGCGGGTTCATAAGGGCGGTTGCATAATATTTTTCCTAGTGTTTACAACTCTCGCTTTTGATACATTTGGTTCTTTGAGTTGTAACACTTAAACTCGATGGTCGTCTGCTACCTATTTGCTTTACTCTGGTGCGATGATAAATTCCGCATGTGCGATGATAACTTCCGCACTTAGATCATTCTGCAAACATCCATTTTTCATTATGCATGTCATTCTCTTAGCTATATCATTTCATGCATGATGAATTATCTTCATAAGTTGAAGAGGATCTCCACAAGTACAACCTGCCATGTGCATTTGCAATCCAAAAGCAAACTACTTATATGCACATCTTCAGGGGGAGCCTTTGCCACTTATGAAGACAATTCCCTATCCTTTACAATTTGACATATTTTATCCCCGTTGAAAACTTCAACCAGTTTGTCATCAATCACGAAAAAAGGGGGAGATTGTAAGTGCATCTAGTGCCACCCCTAGTTGGTTTTGGAGTATTGACGACAAATGTGGTTGAGGGACTAATGCGTTTGTGAGAATTGCAGGATAACGCAGGTGGTGTCCCCCATTGATTCGGTTTACCTACCAGAGATGACCCCTAAAAATGTATGAACACATTGACGACAATGGTGGTATTTGAAGATATTCACATTGAAGACTATGACATGAGAAGACATTGAGTGAAGACTATGGAGCGCGAAGACTGTGTCGTTTCGTTGTTTCCTTTTCTTCTTTGTTGAGTCATAGGAACCACCGTACTGTTAAGTGGGGTCCAAGTGATCATAGTCAGAATGACTGAAGTGATGCTCAACCCAAATCCTATGTCTTCGAGCGAAGACAATGAGAGCAAAACTTATCCAGAGCTGGATGAGTCAGCTTTGCTTGTAGCCCAAGTAAAGTTGTCGTGTGTGTTTGAAATCTGACCGTTGGAACACGTGTCAGTTCCTTAGTGACCTATGGTCATTTCGGACATATCAGGTTGGGTTGCCTAGTGGCTATAAATAGCCCACCCCCTACACCATAAATTGGTGGTTGCTCAGAGTTAGTGCACGGCTTTTGTCGTTTGAGAGCAACCCACCTCGAAGCCTTTGAGAGAGAGAAATCCTTGCAGGACAAAGCCCAAACACCTAGAGCCAAAAGTGTTAGGATCATCAAGTCTTTCATGCATGTGACCTGAAGACTTATTACACTTGAGGACTGTGAATCCTCCACCGGTTAGGCGTCGTGTTCGAGCATCCAAGAGTCATTGTGGATTGCCGGTGAACGCAATCTGTGAAGGTTCGAAGTCTACCTTGAAGACTTACCAAAGTGATTGGGCGAGGACTGTGTGTCCTTAGCTCAAGGGAATAAGGTCAAGACGCGGTCTTCTGAGTTGAATCTCAGCTTCCCTAACCATATGTACAGTTGTCACACAAGAATCGAACTGGTCCAACAAATCTGTGTCTTCAACAAGTGACTGGTTCTATCTTCTCCTCACCTTACTTAGAGTTTGTCTTCGTGAAGTCATTGCCTATTTGTCATACCTGTTTGACTTCATTGCTTGACTACTTTTGTTGATTGGCTTCTCACTATCTTCCATCTTGATCCTACTACCAAGCTGCTATTAGTCTTGTACTTTCACGTTATTGCATACTAGACTATGGTTTGCTTGTTGTAGTTTATCTTCCGCTGCATATCAATTAGGTCATTTCTATTGTTTGTCTTCGAAACATCCGTGTTTTGAAGACTTTCCTAAAAATTGCCTATTCACCCCCCCCCCCCCCCCCTCTAGTCCATAACTATCACTTTCACATATACACCCTCATCATCACCGCCTCCGAAGAAAGATACATGAGTATATGGGTATGGGCACTCCTCTTGGCTTGTGCCAAGCTCGGGGGAGGTGCCCCGGTATCATAACACCATCACATCTTTATCTTTATCGTTTTTCTTAGTTTGATCCTTTTGGTTATATCTTGGTTTAGTAGAATAAAGTTTTGATATGATCTAGCTTTGAGTTTTTCTTTGTGTTTTATCTATGTACTCGAGTCTGTGAGTTATATAATAAAGAGTAGTTTTGAGTTGTGGGCTTTGCTTTCTTGCTTTGATCTTGAGAAAAGGAAGAATAAAAGAAGCAAAAAAGATTATATAATGACCTTATGTAGAGTGATGACTTCACATATAAGAAGTACGATGAATAAAATTTGTTGGGAGTTGACAAACATACTTTTAGTCACTGTTGCAATTAATAGGAAGTAATAAAGAAAGAGAGGTTACACACATAAATATACTATCTTGGACATCTTTTGTGATTGTGAGCACTCATTAAAATATTACATGCTAAAAGTTGATGTTGGACAAAGAAGACAACATAATGGGTTATGTTTTCTTAAATCTGAATAGAAGTTATATTGTCATGGATCCCCCAACATGTTGAGCTGCTTTCTCATCCCATGCTAGCCAAATCTTCTGCACCAAGTAGAGATACTACTTGTGCATCTAAACATCCTTAAACCAATTTTTCCATGAGAATCCACCATATCTGGCTATGGATTGAGTAAGATCCTTCAAGTAAGTTGTCATTGCTGCAAGCAATAAAAATTGCTCTCTAAATATCACTACTAGAGAAAAACTTATACACAATATCTTAGCACTAGCGCTGGACAAAACAGGGCGCTACTGCTACTTAGTAGTAGCGTGTTTAAATAGACCGCGCTACTGCTACTACTTTAGCAGTAGCGCGTTCTGCGAAAGCGCGCTGCTGCTATATTTGTACGGGCGCAGATGGCTAGCCCCACTTAGCAGTAGCGCGTATCCCTTACCCGCGCTACTGCTATGTCCTGTAGTAGTTGCGTGTATCTCTAAAACGCGCTACTACTTACTTACCTTATCCTGGAGCGTTTGACCCTCTCACTCACTCTCCCTCTCACTCGCTCTCGCCCGCACCGAACCCGTTGTCCGCCGCTGTTGCGCTGCTCCTCACCGAGGTACTCCCTCCTCCTCCGGCCGCCCCTCCCTCCTCCTCCTCCGTCCGCCCCCTGCCTCCTCCTCCTCCGGCCGCCTCCTCCTCCCCCCCTCCCTCCACCTCCTCCGCCGCCTCCTCCACCCCAGCCCCTCCCCTCCACCCCGCCTCCTCCTCCTCCTCCTCCGCCCCTCCTCCTCCTCCTCCTTCCTCCTCCTCTCTCCTTCCTCCTCCCTTCCCTCCTCCTCCATCTCTTTTTTATGTTTTTCACTGTATTTTTACTATTGTATAATATAGTTTTTACTGTTTTAGTAAGTGTTTAAAATAATTAGTAAGTAACTTAATAAACTAGTTGAACTAGTTTAGTTTTAGTAATAACTAGTTGAATTAATAGAACTAATGTATTTTTAGTAAGAAAATTAATATAAGTAGTTGAACTAGTTTATTTTTAGAAAGAACTAGTATATTTCTATTTATAGTAAGTTTATTTTTAGTAAGAACTAGTTAAATTAATAGAACTAGTTGAACATGTCACATTTGTTGTTATTTTTTTAGTTTAAGAAACTATTCCCGCATCGACGTCGATGATGCCTATCCCGCATCCTCGTTGTAGATACCCGTCATTCGCTAGGGTTTTAGTTGTATTAGTGATGTTATATGTATGATACTATTTGGGATGTATTAGTGATAACTTATAGGGTTTTTGTTTTGTAGAAATCAAGGAGCCCCTCCATCATCCCCGCTATCGTCCCCGTCACCGACCCCCTCCGACCTCGAGGTGAGACCAGCCAAATCTCCATGTAAATATGAGTCCTATAAGATATGATGTAGATAAAAACATGTATATATTATGTTGCTTAAATAGGATATGTGGTTGCCCAAGTGGTCGGTCATGTTCAAGTTACACCTCCGAGTGTCCTATGTTTTGCCGAAGTGTTGATTAATTTCCGTATCGGCAAATTTCAGGCGCTCGATATGTCGGTATCAAAACCGGAGGATCTCGGGTAGGGGGTCCCGAACTGTGCGTCTAGGCGGATGGTAACAGGAGACAAGGGACACGATGTTTTTACCCAGGTTCGGGCCCTCTCGATGGAGGTAAAACCCTACTCCTGCTTGATTAATATTGATGATATGGGTAGTACAAGAGTAGATCTACCACGAGATCAGAGAGGCTAAACCCTAGAAGCTAGCCTATGGTATGATTGTTGTTCGTCCTACGGACTAAAACCCTCCGGTTTATATAGACACCAAATAGGGTTAGGATTACACAGAGTCGGTTACAATGGTAGGAGATCTACATATCCGTATCGCCAAGCTTGCCTTCCACGCCAAGGAAAGTCCCATCCGGACACGGGACGAAGTCTTCAATCTTGTATCTTCATAGTCCAGAGTCCGCCAAAGGCTATAGTCCGCTATCCGGACACCCCTAATCCAGACTCCTCAAGAGCCCCTGAACCAGGCTTCAATGACGACGAGTCCGGCGCGGATATTGTCTTCGGCATTGCAAGGCGGGTTCCTCCTCCGAATATTTCATAGAAGATTTTGAACACAAGGATAGTGTCCGACTCTGGAAAATAAGTTCCACATACCACCATAGAGAGAATAACATTTACACAAGTTCAATCTGCTGACGTATTCGGTGGCGTGACATCACACCACGGCCAAGCCTTTATTCGAATCGTTTTCACTGTCCCACCTCAGCGCGTTTAGCGAGGCGGTTTCCTTGGCACATCTTGTCAAAGCAGAGATCGTGTCCCCTTATTCCGGGATTCTCATCAATACGGGCGTGGGTAACCCAACCGCGCCATTGATTACGGCGCTTGGGAGATAAGCAAGTTTTATCAGGCCGGTGGGGACTCATAGCTTTGTCCGTCCATATAAGGGGATAAGGATCCACTTTTTTCATACACGCCTTCTTCCTCCTTTGCTTATCCATTTCCGCGTACTCGAGCTCCAGCGCCCAAGTCCGCACACCCTACCTCAAGCTTCTCCAACTATGTCCGGAGCGGGAGGCAAGTGGATGGCCTCCTCCGTCACGGAGGGGCACATCAAAAAGCTGCGGAAGGCCGGATACTTGTCCGACGACATAGCGATCGGCTCCC
This sequence comes from Aegilops longissima, assembly GCA_021605205.1. Taxonomy (NCBI): domain Eukaryota; kingdom Viridiplantae; phylum Streptophyta; class Magnoliopsida; order Poales; family Poaceae; genus Aegilops; species Aegilops longissima. Next base: position 715,724,180 of record CM038682.1, read on the forward strand.
CAACAAGGGGCAGCTCATCCCCACCCCCAGGCCCCATGAGAGGGTGGTGTTCCTCCCCCACTTCCTCCGCGGAATAGGGTTTCCACTTCACCCATTTGTCCGGGGGCTCATGTTCTACTACGGCCTAGATTTCCACGATCTGGCCCCGAATTTCATCCTCAACATCTCGGCGTTTATCATCGTGTGCGAGGCCTTCCTCTGCATCCAGCCCCACTTCGGCTTATGGCTGAAGACCTTCAATGTCAAGCCGAAGGTAGTGGGCGGCCGCCAAGCGGAGTGCGGAGGTGCCATGGTGGGCAAGATGGCCAACGTCCTATGGCTCGAGGGCTCCTTCGTGGAGACCATAAAGGTGGCAATCGGGTGGTTCTACATCACCGAGCCGCGAATCTCAATGGGCGGCGGCCCGAATTCGATCTGGCTTCCCTACACGGCTCACCTCATGGAAAGAGACGGGTCCGACGTGGGTAATCGGAAGAGCTGACCGGACTCCAAACCTGCGTCCAAAACCTGGTGGACAAGAAGCTCAAGCTTGTCAACGTAGTCCAGGTTATGATCATCCGCCGGATCCTCCCATGCCAGCAACGGGCCTTCAACTTGTGGGAGTTTGATCCGGCACAGCACCGAACCTTGAGGCGGCTCTTTGACACTACGTACGAAGATGCCTGGAAGGTGCTGTTCAAGGGCGCCGAGGCTCCCGCATCCGCTACCGAAGATCGCGGATTCAGCTCGCGGCACCAAGCCAGCGAGGTAAGTTATTTTACCCTTTACGGGACTCTTTTTTCATAGTTTGACTCTATGCGGGATCTAAAACTCCCTCACCTTTGACAGGATTGGCTGAAGACGTCCGGACAGATCGACTGTCCGGCTCCCTTGCCAGAAGACCCAGCGGACGCCTGATTGACGGGGCTGCTGGTTCCGGCACCTCACGTGGTGCCGGAAAAGAAGGCTAAGAAGAAGGCCACGGGAACTCGAAGGAGTTCCCGGTGCCAGGTGCTGTTGGACTCATCGTCCGATGATGCCGAGGCGGACTCCTCCCGCAAAGACGAGGAGGAGGAAAAAGAGGCCTCTCCCGGCCGGGGAGAGAGAAAAGGAAGGCCGCCTAACCGGGAGGCCGAAGGGTCCAAGAAGGAAGGACCCTTCCTCCGGACTACACTTGCCAATCTTGACGACGGCGAAGAGGGGTGGACTCCAAGGACCAAGCCCCTGGCGAAATCGTAAGTGTCCGGACACCAGAATAACTCATGGCGTTCCATTTGTCGCACAGCATCTTATAACGCCGAATATAACCATGCAGCCCGCCCAAGGATGGGCTCGACGACTCGTCGAGCGGCTCCCTGGATTCGTCGGAGGTGAATAGCACCTCACTTCCGACCGCCTAGTCTCCTCCCGCCGTGGATGACGTCGGGATGGAGTCCCAAAAGGGGCCCAGCCAGGAGGAGGTGGCTATGGAGGCGCCGCAAGGCGACCTCCCGGAACCCGGGCTCAAAGGGGATAAAACCCCAAAGGGCTTTAAGTCCGGCCCTGTGCAGACTCCGCATCGAACCTTTAGTGGTTCCAGTCGGCAAAGCGACCCCTTCGTAAGAAGGGCAAGACTGCGACGCCGGTGACCTCCGTCCAACCGGAGGCACCGGATGATTTGATGGAGGCGCTGAACGGCGCTTCCATCAACGAGGAGCACCGCACTGTTATGAGTGTGGTGATCCAGAAAGTTCAGTCCACCAAGAGCGGGCTGACTGAAGCCTGTGTCAGCCTTCTAACAGGCTTTGAGGTATGTATTTAAGATATATAAAAATATTACCGCATAGACAGTAGCCCCTGATGCTCAATTTGGTGTTCGGAAAGAAAAAGCCGAACTGAGGATCTAAAAAGATATTTGCAGGAGTCTAACATAAGTATGTCAATATGGGAATGCAGGCTGCGCCTTGACCTCTGCCGCATGCATCGTGGAGGTTGGTGCATTGAAGCAGAGCCTCGAGCAGTCCGAGAACGAGCTCGGACTTGCCAAAAAGCAGCTCGAGGATAAAGAAGGTAGGCAATACCTTATGGGAGTATTTAAAAGATGTGATTGCAAAAGATGACAGGAATAACGTGAATACTACAGGGGCCACGAACGAGGTGGCGACCCTGAAGGAAGCGGTGTCCAAGGCCGAAAGCGATGCGGCCACGGAGCGCACCGAGCGAGAGAAGCAGGAGGCGCGGGTGGCAGAGGTGCGGCAAGAGCTCCAGGCTCTCATGGAAAAACACGAGAGTTTGGAGCGTGACTCGAAGACTCGAGAGTCCGAGCTTGCCTCGGCCCTTGAGAGCGCCAAAGCCGCTAAGGCCGAAGCCCAAAAAGCCCTCCAGGAAATTGAGGCGATGAAGAAGATAGCGGCGGGTAAGGCATTCTAGATGCAAAGCAAGCATGTGAAAGTGAATTATCTGTTACTTACCCGAATCCAAAGCTCTCCAGGAGCATTCGCAGATCTGCCTCGCAGTGTGTCTGATGCTGCCGCATTCTACTGAGCCGAAGAGGGAAGCTCGACGAAGAAGGTGTTCTGGTCTCAGTATGCTGAGGCCGGACACCCGGTGCCCTTAAGCGACCAGTTGAGGCAGCTGGTCGAGCTCCATAAGGTGGCCGAACAGACCATGAAAGGCCTGATAGTTCGGCTGTGGCCTAAGGAAGCCATGCCTGGGAGCTACTTCGGGCTGGTGAGGCGGCTGGTGGATGCCTGTCCATGGGTTGAAGTCATCAAGCGCTCCGTCTGCATCGAAGGTGCCCGTAGGGCCCTTGCCCTTGCTAAGGTGCACTGGGGCAAGATGGACGCTGAGAAGCTTGTGACGGACGGACCACCACCGAAGAAGGAGCATCGCAAGCCTCAAATGTATTATGAGGGCGTCCTCAAGGGTGCCTGCCTTATAGCGGATGAATGCTCCAAAGATATAATTTTTGAGTAGACTCGCATTTGTTATCATGTACGCTGAAAACTTGTTCATATGCGCTAAGCAACACTTTTGAATTTAAAATATTACCTTATGTGCGGCCGTTTATCAAATTTGAGAGATGGCGAGTCGTCGGCTTCAGCCCCCATGCCACGAGTGCTGGGGTGTTCGGGATAAACTTGAGCACTCTTGTTCCCGTTCTTGGGTCCTTCGAGGGAGGCGCTCAACGCAACGAACAAGGCAACCGGACTATAATGCTTGAACACTCTCACTTAGCCATAGAACTCTATAATTTTAAATTTCGGCAAAGCCCCTGGTATTCAGAAGACCGAGTTCGGGGCGCTATCCACGCCTAGGCCGGACAATGTCGACTCCTTGCTCTAAGCTGCATAAGTCTTTAGGGACTCGAAAACCTCTCGAACAGCGACCGGCTCTCGCCCTATCATGACGGTCAGTTTTAGCTTTCTCCACTAAGGTGCTTAACCCAGCTCAATCGGGGCACAATCGCAGTGGTTCTCCCAGCGCTACCTTAGCCGATATAACGAAACATAAGGTACCAAAACATGGGAGCCGGGCAAACCCAACTATTGACCCAAGACATGATTCGGAGCCGATGCATATAATGCTATAAGTTCGGGGTGCCGCACTTGTGAAAGTGTTCGGACTTATCACACCATATTGTGGGGTACTTAAGCCCCTGGTGTATTGCCCGTACCAAAGTGTACGGTTGCACAATGTCATAAATGAACATACATATATAGAAAAAATGGAATTCAATCATAGGCAGAAGCTATATATTGTTTATTCAAAAGGGCTGCAGTAAGAGCAGAACGATACAAATAGTGCGATAAGCAAGGGACGGGACTTTTTTAACATGTCCCCCTCCAGGGGTAAGCCGCAGGATGGTGTGTAAAACAGATATATTGCTCGTAATAGAGACCACCTGGACACTCGACGTAGCTTTCTGCTTCCCTGGCTGTTGTATCATGTGTTCGGCGATTCCAATGCCGGACAGGGCTTCATAAGAACGGAGTCCTGAAAGTAAAAAGAAAGAAGAAAAGAATGACACAATCGGGAGCCCCTGGTGCGGTTGAGCCGCATTCTGGGCATGCCGTGGTCGTGCCCCTTCCCCTATGCCAATGGTATTTCTAGAGCGTAATTATGTACGCGTAGTACTGGTTTCGCAATTTCATGAGGGCTGGAGCTTGGGCCGCATTGCTATGCGTTCTCGGAACGTGCCAGGCGGTCTTGTTGTAGGTTACTCCGGGCGTGCTTGACGGTGTCCAGACGTTTAATAGCCGGACTCGAGAATTGCCTTAGGAGGCTGCTTTGTACTTCCGCCGCGAGGGCCCCTGTATGCTCCTCCGTCCGCAGAGAGCGTTCGGTGTTTCCATTGACCGTAATGACTCCTCGAGGGCCTGGCATCTTGAGCTTGAGATATGCGTAATGCGGCACCGCATTGAACTTTGCTAATGAGGTTCGTCCGAGCAGTGCGTGATAGCCGTTGCGGAACGGGACTATGTCGAAGATTAACTCCTCGCTTCGGAAGTTATCCGGGGATCCGAAGACCACTTCAAGTGTAACTGAGCCTGTACAGTTGGCCTCTACACCTGGTATGACGCCTTTAAAGGTCGTCTTCGTGGGTTTAATCCTAGATGGGTCTATGCCCATTTTGCACACTGTATCCTGATAAAGCAGGTTCAGGCTGCTGCCGCCGTCCATTAGGACTCTAGTGAGGTGAAACCCATCAATGATTGGGTCTAGAACCAATGAGGCAAATCCGCCATGGCGGATGCTAGTGGGGTGGTCCCTTCGATCAAAAGTGATCGGGTAGGAAGACCATGGGTTGAACTTTGGAGCGACTGGCTCCATCGCATATACGTCCCTTAGTGCATGCTTCCGTTCCCTTTTGGGTATGTGGGTTGCGTGTATCATGTTCACCGTCCGCACTTGTGGGGGGGAAACCCTTCTGTCCTCTATTGTTCGGTGGCCGGGGCTCCTCCTCGTCATCGCTATGCAGCCCCTTGTCATTGTTTTCGGCATTTAACTTGCCTGCCTGCTTGAACACCCAACAATCCCTATTGGTGTGATTGGCTGGCTTTTCGGGGGTGCCATGTATCTGGCACGAGCGATCGAGTATTCGGTCCAAATTGGACGGGCCCGGAGTATTTCTTTTTAATGGCTTTTTCCGCTGACCGGGTTTAGAGCCTCTGAATCCGGCATTGACTGCCGTATCCTCAGCATTATCGCCGTTAATGTGGCGCTTGTGCTTGTTGCGACGCGACCTGCCATTGCTGTCCTTGATATCCGAATTACCAGGGCTCTTGGTCATGTTGTTACTACGAGCTAGCTAGCTGTCCTCTCCCGCGCAAAAGCGGGTCATGAGTGTTGTGAGGGCTGCCATGGATTTCAGCTTTTCCTGTCCTAGGTGCCGGGCAAGCCACTCGTCGCGGATGTTGTGTTTGAAGGCTGCAAGGGCCTCTGCATCCGGACAATCGACGATTTGATTTTTCTTGGTTAGGAACCGTGTCCAGAATTGTCTGGCCGATTCCTCTGGCTTCTGAATTATGTGGCTTAGGTCATCGGCGTCTGGTGGTCTCACATATGTGCCCTGGAAATTGTCAAGGAATGCGGCTTCCAGGTCTTCCCAACAACCGATTGACTCTGCTGGCAAGCTGTTAAGCCAATGCCGGGCTGGTCCTTTAATCTTGAGTGGCAGGTATTGGATGGCGTGTAGATCATCACCGTAGGCCATGTGGATGTGAAGGAGATAGTCCTTGATCCAAACTGCAGGATCTGTTGTGCCATCGTATGATTCAATGTTTACGGGTTTGAAACCCTCAGGGATTTGATGATCCATCACTTCATCTGGGAAGCATAGTGGGTGTGCGGCGCCTCTGTATTGGGCTATATCACGACGCAGCTCAAATGAGCTTTGTCTACTGTCTTCGGCCCGGCCGGAGTTGCCATATCCGGCGTGACGGTTATTGTCATGTGTCGTGGGGCGCCCACGCGATCCGTAGATCGATCTTGTTTGCCTTGCCTTGTCCTCCAATATGTCTCGCTGGTCTGGCGCATTTCCCCGCGCCTTGGTATTTTTTGAGCGGCGCCGGGGTGCGGCTTGAGTTGAGGGCCGAGAGGCCTCTCTGTCGCAGCCACGAGGTGGCCGGTCAGCCATATCACGCACTGGTGATGTAGGTTTGGGTGCTTCCTCCTCTGATCGTGGTAGCAGCATGCGTCTTGGGTAGCTCTTGGAGGGGCGCTCGAGTTCATACTCTTCGGCCGCAAGGACTTCAGTCCATCTGTCAGCTAGCAAGCCTTGGTCAGCTCTAAGATGTTGGTGCTTTTTCTTGAGGCTGCTTGCCGTGGCCATTAGCCTGCGTTTGAAACACTCTTGTTCGACGGGATCCTCGGGCACGACGAATTCGTCGTCGTCGAGGCTTACCTCATCTTCGGAGGGAGGCACGTAATTATCGTCCTCTACCTCTCTTTCTGCCGCTCTCTCATTAGGGCTGGCTTCTCCATCCTCCTGCGCTGAATCATGCTGGAGGGGGTTGTCTTCGGCACTGTCCGGGGTGTTATTGTCTCCCGTGCCGGAATCACCATTTTTGTTGTGGCAGGATTTAGAGCGGCGCCACGGCGCGCCGCGCTTAGGATGTTTCTTGGAGGGTCATCCTCCGCTGTTCCATCGCCATTCCCATCTTTTGGGATGTCCACCATGTATATGTCGATGACGAGGTGGCCTTCCGATGCCTGTGGGCGCTGGTTCTGGTCGTCTCCTGCATCGTCATCCATACCGTCGATGTCTTCAGAGTCGAAGTCGAGCATGTCGGTTAAATCATCGACAGTGGCTACGAAGTGGGTGGTGGGTGGGCTTTGATTTTCTTTGTCGTCCGCATCCCAACCTTCCTGACCATAATCCGGCCAGGGCTCTCCTGATAAAGAGAGAGACTTTAGTGAATTCAAGATGTCGCCAAAGGGCGAGTGCTGAAAGATGTCCGCGGCGGTGAATTCCATGATCGGCGCCCAATCGGATTCGATTGGCAGGGGCGCGGAAGGCTCGGAGTCCGTAGAGGAGTCCGGCGCCTTGGAGTTACGAGCTTCACAAAGGATGGGGTAGGTGTACGGCTCAATCGCCGTAGAGATCGCAGCCCCCGAGGCGGTGTCCAGCCACCCATCCTCGATCGGCGCGGTTGGCTCCAAGCTAAAGGTCGGAGTGGACTCTGATGCGGCCTCCGGGACACTGTTCGGTGGCAGAGCTAGATCATGCCCCTCGTGGCAGTGCGGCGCGCTTGGCTGTGGCTCGAACCCGTCGAAGATCAAGTCTCCGTGGACGTCAGCCATGTAGTTCAAACTTCCAAATCTGACCTGATGGCCAGGGGCGTAGCTTTCAATCTGCTCCAGATGGCCAAGCAAATTGGCCCGCAGTGCAAAGCCACCGAATATGAAGATCTGTCCGAGGAGAAAAGTCCCACCCTGGAACGCATCGTTGTTGATGATCGGAGAAGCCATCGGGCCTAAAGGTGACGACACAGAGGAACTCTCAATGAAAGCACCAATGTCGGTGTCAAAACCGGCGGATCTCGGGTAGGGGGTCCCGAACTATGCGTCTAGGCGGATGGTAACAGGAGACAAAGGACACGATGTTTTTACCCAGGTTCGGGCCCTCTCGATGGAGGTAAAACCCTACTCTTGCTTGATTAATATTGATGATATGGGTAGTACAAGAGTAGATCTACCACGAGATCATAGAGGCTAAACCCTAGAAGCTAGCCTATGGTATGATTGTTGTTCGTCCTACGGACTAAAACCCTCCGGTTTATATAGACACCGAATAGGGTTAGGGTTACACAGAGTTGGTTACAATGGTAGGAGATCTACATATCCGTATCGCCAAGCTTGCCTTCCACGCCAAGGAAAGTCCCATCCGGACACGGGACGAAGTCTTCAATCTTGTATCTTCATAGTCCAGGAGTCCAGCCAAAGGCTATAGTCCGGCTATCCGGACACCCCCTAATCCAGGACTCCCTCGGTCATGCCGGAAATTTCCGTGAATTTTGGCATGACTTGTGCTAGAATATGTAGGAAATATCGAGTGGCCTGGATTTTCTAGAAAGATAATTAAACAATATTTCGGGTTAACCTTAAGTCTGTCGAGGCCGAAGAATCCCGACTATTGTCGTGGGGGTCGTTTCTCCTTCTTTTCCTTGTGCTAGACCTTTGTTATGCACTAGGGGAAGGAGGAGTAACGACCATCACCGACGGTCGCAAATGTCAGAGAGGAACTAGTGAGGGAGAGTTTCCCCCATATATGAGAGGATGAAGAATCCCGACTGTTGTCGTGGGGGTAGCTTCTCCTTGGTTCCCGTGTGCTAGACAATTTGGTGTAATGCACTCGGGAACGAAAGGAGGAGCTACCATCACCGACGGTCGAATATATACACCACGTGAGCTGAGAGTTTTCAAGAAAAGACTCGACAAACCGATAGTCAACCCGTGATGAAGAATAATGATCTAAATTAGTTTTTGTAGTACATATATTTAATTGTACAAGTTTAATCTTTGTATTACGAACATAGGAAATGTCGTCGGGCGAAGAAGGTCTCGGGGAGTGCTCCTGGTGCGGCGACAACCGGGGTTTCTGCGACAGGCCTCACCTGGACGAAGGTCGGCGCTTCAGCATTAAGCTCGAGGAGGCCTTCGATTGTGATACGGTAAGCTACGATGCAAAGTGTTTTTTCATAATTAATCTTGACTTCTACTACTTCAACGTGTAATTTTCGTCTTTTACAACTCGACTAGCTTATCCCATGCCATCCAAGACACTATGTCTTGGAGAGGATGGTTTTTGAAGATCATGAGAGGAATGAAACAAAGAACATTAACCTAAGGACCCATCATGGTATGGATTTTTAGGTAAATCTATACAATTCTGAGAGCGTATCCCATTTTGATTTCCCGGGTTGGGAAGCACTTTGCAAGATGTATGATTTTCAAGAGGGTATGTTTGTCACCATGGATCTTGGTGATCCTGGCATCGACCAAGACAATTTGGACACTTGGGTCCTTGTTGATACACTTCCAATTCTACCGCTATGTGAGTTCCTCAAACATAATTATTAAGTAATTTATATTGTTTATTTCAAAATAGTTGACAGCTTATTTCCATTGATAGCTTAATTTCATTCTTCAAATAATGTGCAGAAGATGGTAGACAGAACCAACTACACTGATGGCTCTGAGTTAACTTATCAGGAGAAAAATCATCTGGTCGCATATTGTATTGAAATTGAGAATTACAATGCCTTTTATCGAACTCCTCCAAATTATGGTCAATACGTGCCACTAATGCACGTGTTGAACCACGATAACTTCCATGGAGATATCCTGGTAAGATTTTTTACTATTACGACATCCGTGCATCTTTTGCATACTTCTAAAACTATACTACATTGCTAACTACAAAGTTATTACTATGTTTTTTAACAAAAAATCCTGATGGATTTTGTGCCTCATTTGATGTATCAAAATGGTCGCCTTGATATTTTGAACATGTAGCCAGGTCATCCTACGAATCTCACCTGTCCATACCGGATTTCTAAAACCGGTGAACACATGATAATCAAATAATGGAAAAAATGTATGAACAGTCGTAAGGAGGTTCTTGGAAGCAACATTGTGCGAAAGGTAGGAATTGGAGACAAGATAATCTCCATTCTCCATAATGGAGAGTCAGGGGCTATCTTCTTTTATGCTATTTTACCTAAGATAATATAGTAGGTCCTAAGAGAATGTAGTAGGTCATATGAGGTACAATATGTTTATGAGAGTTGATGATGATGAGTAGTTGTGATTATGTCTAGTGACCAACTTGTTTGTGATGTCACATTGATGAAAATTATGATCATGAGGAGATGTTATATGGCAATGATGTATTATGATGATAGGTTGTTAATGATATGATGATGATGATATTTATTATATCATTGGGTGAAAGAACCGCGGATTAGTTTCAAGTGGATGTCCATCCACTTGAAACTAGTCCACGGTTCTTTCTCCCAGTGATGTAATAACTCATTATGATGTAAAATCATTCTCTAAATTGTTGCGGTATAAAAACTTATATAAAGGTGTATGAATACAACATGAAATAAAAAAGAAATACGGAATAATTGTAGTAGCGCGTGCTAGGAGAAGCGCTACTACTAATTACCAGTAGCGCTCATAGTAGAAAGCGCTGCTACTAAGTCGATATATCAGTAGCGTGGTCCAACCCACGCTACTGCTAACCTTTAGTTGTAGTGCCTTACTAGTAGCGTTGTTCCCCGCGCTACTGATAGGCTTGAAACACGCGCTACTACTAGGGTTTTCCCTAGTAGTGTATGTATGGTCTTTTAGTGTGAAGAAAATAAGCTTTATACGAACTTGTGATATGGAAGAAATAAAAGTGATGGACTGAAAAATAAAGTTCTTTATCACAAGAGGCAATATAAAGTGGCGTTCTTTTGCATTAAGATTTTGTGCATCCAACCATAAAAGCGCATGACAACTTCTGCTTCCCTCTGTGAAGGGTGTATCTTTTACTTTTACCTTCTACCTTTATACAAGAGTCATGGTGATCTTCACCGTTCCTTTTTACACTTTTTCTTTTTGGCAAGTGCTACGTCTTGAGCTTGCGTTGGTTTTCCGTGAAGAGGAAAGGGTGATGCAGCAATAGTAGTGTAAGTATTTCCCTCAGTTTTTGAGAACCAAGGTATCAATCCAGTAGGAGGATCCTCAAAAGTCCCACGCACCTACACAAACAAACAAAGAACTCGCAACCAACGCAATAAAGGGTTTGTCAATCCCTTCACGGCCACTTGCGAAAGTGAGATCTAATAGAGATAGTATGATAAGATAAATATATTTTTGCTATTTTATAATATAGATGCAAAAAGTAAAGATGCAAATAAAAGTAAATTGGAAGCAAATATGATAAGAGATAGACCCGGGGGGCATAGTTTCACTAGAGGCTTATCTCGAGATAGCATAAGTATTACGGTGGGTGAACAAATTACTGTCGAGCAATTGATAGAAAAGCGAATAATTATGAGATTATCTAGGCATGATCATGTATATAGGCATCACGTCCGTGACAAGTAGACCGACTACTGCCTGCATCTACTACTATTACTCCACACATCGACCGACTCCTGCCTGCATCTAGAGTATTAAGTTCACAAAGAACACAGTAACGCATTAAGCAAGATGACATGATGTAGAGGGATAAACTCATGCAATACGATATAAACCCCATCTTTTTATCCTCGATGGCAACAATAAAATACGTGCCTTGCAACCCTTTCTGTCACTGGGTAAGAACACCGCAAGATTGAACCCAAAGCTAAGCACTTATCCCATGGCAAGAAAGATCAATCTAGTAGGCCAAACCAAACTGATAATTCGAAGAGACTTGCAAAGATAACTCAATCATACATAAAAGAATTCAGAGAAGATTCAAATATTTCTCATAGATAAACTCGATCATAAACCCACAATTCATCGGATCTCGACAAACACACCACAAAAAGAGATTACATCGAATAGATCTCCACAAGAGAGGGGAAGAACATTGTATTGAGATCCAAAAAGAGAGAAGAAGCCATGTAGCTAATAACTATAGACCCGAAGGTCTGTGGTAAACTACTCACAACTCATCGGAGGGGCTATGGTGTTGACGTAGAAGCCCTCCGTGGTCGATTCCCCCTCCAGCAGAGCGCCGGCGAAGGCTCCAAGATGGGATCTCGCGGATACAGAAGGTTACGACGGTGGAAATTGTGTTTCGGGTGCTCCCTGGATGTTTTCGGGGTACGTAAGCCTATATAGGAGGAAGAAGTACGTCGGTGGCTGCCCGAGGGGCCCACGAGACAGGGGGGCGCGCCCTACCCTCTCGTGGCCGCCTCGGATGCTTCTTGACTTGCACTCCAAGTCCTCTGGATCACGTTCGTTCCAAAAATCATGCTCCCGAAGGTTTCATTCCGTTTGGACTCCGTTTGATATCCCTTTTCTTCGAAATACTGAAATAGGCAAAAAAACAGCAATACGGGTTGGCCCTCCGGTTAGTAGGTTAGTCCCAAAAAATGATATAAATGTGTAAAATAAAGCCCATAAACATCCAAAAGGGGTAATATAATAGCATGGAACAATCAAAAATTATAGATACGTTGGAGACGTATCGGCAAGCACTATATGTTGGGAAAGATCCATATATATATATATATATATATATATATATATATATATATATATATATATATATATATATATATATAGGAAAATACATCCTACCACCTAGTGGTAGTTACCCCACATGTCTCATATACTACCATGTGGTACCATATATACTACTTTATCACTCTGAATATGTTCATACACTATATCTAAGATATTTAAACATAAGTTACATGAAAAATTGCATATGAGCCCATAGTTTTGTTATATTTATAAAATACGTACATATTTATACGTAAAAAAGAGCATGCTTAAAATATGGTACATACTACCTAAAAAGTAGTATATATACTACCTAAACATCGTTATATACTACATACTACGCGTACATACTTTCGGTTTTTACAGATACTACATACAACTTACCAAACGCAAGTGGTGGTAACTACCACTGGTGGTAGATAAAATGTGTCCTATATATATATCCACCCGGATGTTGATTATCATAAAGTATTGTTGTTGACATTACCCTTGAGGTAGAGGCGAAACTATAAGCCCATATCTTTCTCTGTGTCCGATTGAGGCTTTGATCTCATAAGTATCGCGTGAGTGTTAGCAATTGTGAAAGACTACAAGATGGTTGAGTATGTGGACTTACTATACAAAAGCTCTTACATTGACTCTTTCCTATATTATGATAAATTGCAATTACTTCAATGACTGAGATCATAGTTTGTTGGTTTTCTTTTTCAATAGAGTTTCTGATTCATACTTTACTTTGTGAACGATGTCACCTTAGCATAAGAAATTATATGTCAATATATGTTCGTTCTAAAGATGATCATGATGCCCCCATGTCCGTATTTTATTTTATCAACAGCTCTATCTCTAAACATGTGGACATGATTATCGATTTCGGCTTTCGCTTGATGACAAGCGAGGTCCAAGCTTGGGGGAGTTGATACGTCAATTTTGCATCATGCTTCTATATTGATATTTATTGCATTATAGACTATTATTCACTGCTATGGAAAACCCTAGCAGTAGCGCGGGTTTAATGCCTATCAGTAGCGCGGGGAACCGTGCTACTAGTAAGGCGCTACAGCTAAAGGTTAGCGATGGCGTGGGTTGAACCACGCCATCGCTATATCAACAAGTAGTAGCGCTTTCTACAATGAGCACTACTGGTAATTAGTAGTAGCGCTTCTCCCAGCACGCGCTACTAATATTATTTCGTATTTTACTTCTTTTTTATTTCATGTTGTATTCATACACCTTTATACAAGTTTTCATACCGAAGCAATTTAGAGATTGTTTTTACATCATAATGAGTTATTACATCACTGGGAGAAAGAACCGTGGACTAGTTTCAAGTGGATGGACATCCACTTGAAACTAATCGGCGGTTCTTTCACCCAATGATATAATAAATACCATCATCATCATCATATCATTAACAACTTATCATCATAATACATCATTGTCATATAGCACCTCATCATGATCATCGTTTTCATCAATGAGACATCACATAGCAAGTTGGTCACTAGTCATAATCACAACTACTCCTCATCATCAACTCTCATAAACATATTGTACCTCATAGGACCTACTACATTCTCTTAGGACCTACTATATTCTCTTAGGTAAAATAGCATAAAACAAGATAGCCCCTGACTCTTCATTATGGAGGATGGAGATTATCCTGTCTCCAATTCTTGCCTTTCGCACAATGTTGCTTCCAAGAACCTCCTTACGACTGTCCATACATTTTTTTCCATACTTTGATTATCATGTGTTCACCGGTTTTAGAAATCCGGTATGGACAAGTGAGATTCGTAGGATGACCTGGCTATATGTTTAAAACATCAAGGCGACCATTCTGATACATCAAATGAGGCACACAACCCATCAGGATTTTCTGTTGAAAACGTAGTAATAACTTTGTAGTTAGCAATGTAGTTCAGTTTTAGAAGTATGCAAAAGATGCATGGATGTCGTAATAGTAAAAAATCTTACCAGGGCATCTCCATGGAAGTTATTGTGGTACAACACGTGCACTAGTGGCACATATTGACCATAATGTGGAGGAGTTCGATAATAGGCATTGTAATTCTCAAGGAAAGTACAATATGTGACCAGATGATTTTTCTCCTAATAAGTTAACCCAGAGCCATCGGTGTAGTAGGTTTTGCCTACCATCTTCCGCACATTCTTTGAAGAATGAAAATAAGCTATCAATGGAAATAAGTTGTCAACTATTTTGAAATAAACAATATAAATTAGTTAATAACTATGTTTGAGAAACTCACATAGCGGTGGAATTGGAAGCGTATCAACAAGGACCCAAATGTCCAAATTGTCTTGGTCGATGTCAGCATCACCAAGATCCATGGTGATAAACATACCCTCTTGAAAATCATACATCTTGCAAAGTGCTTCCCAGCTCGGGCAACCAAAATGGGATACGCTCTCAGAATTGTATAGATTTACCTCAAAATCCATATCATGATGGGTCCTAAGGTTAATTTTCTTTGTTTCATTCCTCTCATGATCTTCAAAACCCATTCTCTCCAAGACATAGCATCTGCATGGCATTGGATAAGCTAGTCGATTTGTAGAAGACAAAAATTACACGTTGAAGTAGTAGAAGTCGAGCTTAATTACGAAAAAAAACACTTTGCATCGTAGCTTACCGTATCACAATCGAAGGGCTCCTCGAGCTTAATGCTGAAGCACCGACCTTCTACCAAGTGAGGCCTGTCGCAGAAACCCCGGTTGTCGCCGCACCAGGAGCACTCATCGGGACCTTCTTCGTCTGACGCCATTTCCTATGTTCATAATTCAAAGATTAAACTTGTACAATTCTATATATGTACTACAAAAACTAAATTATATCATTATTATTCATCACGAGTTGGCTATCGGTCTGTCGAGTCTTTTCTTGAAAACTCTCAGCTCACGTGGTGTATATATTCGACCGTTGGTGATGGTAGCTCCTCCTTTCGTTCCCGAGTGCATTACACCAAATTGTCTAGCACACAGGAACGAAGGAGAAGCTACCCCCACGACAACAGTCGGGATTCTTCGTCCTCTCATATATAGTGGAGACTCTCCCTCACTGATTCCTCTCTGACATTTGCGACTGTCGGTGATGGTCATTACTCCTCCTTCCCCTAGTGCATAACAAAGGTCTAGCACATGGAGAAGAAGGAGAAACAACCCCCACGACAACAGTCGGGATTCTTCGGCCTAGACAGACTTAAAGTCAACCCAAAATATCGTTTAATTATCTTTCTAGAAAATCCAGGCCACTCGATATTTCCTACATATTCTAGCACAAGTCATGCCAAAATTCACGAAAAATTCCGGCATGACCTTTGCTAAAAAAGGACATATCGAACGCCTGGAATTTGCCGGAACGGAAATTAATCAACACTCCGGCAAAACGTAGGCCACTCGGAGGTGTAACCTGCAAACATGACCGGCCACTTGGGCAACCACATATCCTATTTGAGATATACATGTTTTTATCTACATCATATCTTATAGGACTCATATTGACATGGAGAATTGGCTGGTCTCACCTCGAGGTCGGAGGGGGTCGGTGACGGGGACGACAGCGGGGATGATGGAAGGGCTCCTAGATTTCTGCAAAAACAAAAACCCTATAAGTTATCACTAATACATCCCAAATACACATATAACATCACTAATACAACTAAAACCCTAGCGAGCAGCAGGTGCAATTTAGCGAGGATGCGGGATAGGCATCGTCGGCGTCGATGCGAGAATAATTGCTTAAACTAAAAAATAACAACAAATGTGACATGTTCAACTAGTTCTATTAATTCAACTAGTTCTTGCTAAAAATAAACTTACTATAAATAAAAATAAACTAGTTCTTTCTAAAAATAAACTAGTTCAACTAGTTATATTAATTTTCTTACTAAAAATACATTAGTTCTATTAATTAGACTAGTTCTTACTAAAATAAACTAGTTCAACTAGTTTTATTTATTTACTTACTAATTATTGTAAACACTTACTAAAAACAGTAAAAAAAACTACATTATGCAATAGTAAAAAAAGTTCAGAAAAAACAGAAAAAAAAGAGATGGAGGGAGGAGGAAGGAGAGAGGAGGAGGGGAGGAGGTGGGATCGGAGGAGGAGGCGGGGAAGGAGGCGGCGGAGGAGGAGGAGGAGGCGGCGGAGGAGGAGAGGAGGAGCAGGGAGGAGGCGGCCGGAGGAGGAGGGAGGAGGAGGAGGAAGGAGGGATGAGGAGGGACGGAGGGAGTACCTCGGTGGAGGAGCAGCGCGGCGACGGCGGACGACGGGTTCGGCGCGGGCGAGAATGAGTGAGATGGAGAGTGAGTGAGAGGGTCGGGCGCGTGGTGAGGATAAGGTAAGTAAGTAGTAGCGCATTTCCGATATAGGCGCTACTGCTATGGAACGTGTGATGGCGCTGGTTGCAGATCTGGCGCTCTTGCTAAGTGGGGCTAGCCATCTGCGCCAATACAAACATAGTAGCAGCGCGTTTTCACAGCGCTCTTGCTAAAGTAGTAGCGATGGCGCGGTTTATTTAAAACGCTACTACTAAGTAGCAGTAGCGCCCTATTTTGTCCAGCGCTACTGCTAAGATGCTTTGTTTAAGGTTTTACCTAGTAGTGATTACATATTATGGTACAATACTTATGCCTTTTCTATCTTATTTGACAAGGTTTACAAAAACAGGGAGAATGCCGGCAACTGGAATTCTGGACAGAAAATGAGCAAATCTGAAAGACCTATTCTCCACAACTCCAAAAGTCCTGAAAATTGACGGAGAATTATTTTGGAATATATAAAAAAATATTGGGCGAAGAAATACCAGAGGGGGACCCACCAGGTGGCCACAAGCCTGGGGGCGCGCCACTAGGGCTTGTGAGCCCCCTTGCAGGTCCCCGGTGTCCACCTTTTGCTATATGAAGGGGTTTTACCTGGAAAAAATCATAAGGAAGCTTTCAGGACAAAGCGTCGTCGTCTCGAGGAGGAACCTGGGCAGAAGCAATCTAGGGCTCCGGCGGAGCTATTCTGTCGGGGAAACTTCCCTCCCGGAGGGGGAAATCGAAGCCATTGTCATCATCAACGATCCTCTCATCGAGAGGGGGTCAATCTCCATCAACATCTTCACCAGCACCATCTACTCTCAAACCCTAGTTCATCTCTTGTACTCGATCTTTGTCTCAAAACCTCATATTGGTACCTGTGGGTTGCTAGTAGTGTTGATTACTCCTTATAGTTGATACTAGTTGGTTTATTCGGTGGAAAATCATATGTGCAGATCCTTAATGATATTAAATACCGCTATGATCTTAAACATTGATATGCTTTGTGTGTAGTTATGTTTGTTTCTGAGGACATGGGAGAAGTCTTGTTATAAGTAATCATGTGCATTTGGTATTCGTTCGATATTTTTATTTGATGTATGTTGTATTTCTCTAGTGGTGTTATATGAACTTCGACTACATTACACTTCACCATGATTTGGGCCTAGGGGAAGGCATTGGGAAGCAATAAGTAGATGATGGGTTGCTAGAGTGATAGAAGCTTAAACCCTAGTTTCTGCGTTGCTTCGTATGGGGATGATTTGGATCCACATGTTTCATGCTATGGTTAGGTTTATCTTAATTCTTCTTTCGTAGTTGCGGATGCTTGTGAGAGGGGTTAATAATAAGTGGGAGGCTTGTCCAAGTAAGGACAACAACCAAGCACCGGTCCACCCACATATCAAATTATCAAAGTAACGAACGCGAATCGTATGAGCATGATGAAAACTAACTTGATGGTAATTCCCATGTGTCCTCGGGAGCGCTTTGCTTTATATAAGAGTTCATTCAGGCTTATCCTTTAATACAAAAAGGATTGGGAATCTTTGCTGCACTTTAGTTACACATGTTACTTGTTACCGTTATGAATTATCTTATCACAAAACTATCTGTTGTCGATAAATTTAGTGCTTGCAGATAATACCTTACTGAAAACCGCTTGTCATTTCCTTCTGCTCCTCGTTGGGTTCGACACTCTTACTTATCGAAAGTACTACGATAGATCCCCTATACTTGTGGGTCATCATACATCCCCTCCCCCCTAGTTGAGCGGTCGATGCATCACGGAAGTCATGACTGGAGTGAAAACCGACGAGGTTGCTCAAGCAAGGTTGCAGCCCTTTTGTGCTGATGTTGAGGTAGCTGAGAGCATAGGGTGGTGTAGCCATGGTCGAGGTAGTCGTGCGAGGGACGTCGTGGTCAATTTCAAGTCGGGGTGGACGATGTCGAGTTAGTCATCATGGACCGGGAAGAAGAGCAGCAGCAGCGGCTAAAGGAGACAGTGTCGACGGTTAGGTTAGGAGCACGATGGCGGTGCTTGAAGTAGGCGAGGAAGAACCCGACAGTGTGACGAAGACCGGCGCGGATGGTGGTATTCCCGCGCCTAGGAAGGTGGCACGGCGCATACCACACAGAAGTCAACGCACGTGTAGGGCGAAGTGGACCGTGTGCCGCGGTGCTATAGCCCGAAGGGGCAATGTAGTGGCAGCCCGCGGGTGGGGCGACAACGGGGAAGACCTCAGGGACGCAGGAAGGACCACATTCCACACTGACTACGGTCAGATGGGGCGACGCAGTGGCAATGCAAGGGTCAGTGCAGCCACGTGATGGCCTAGAGCGGACGGTCTCAGGGCGATGGTGGACCGCGGTCCGTGGCACTACGGTTTGATAGGTCAATGAAGCGGCATCGCACAGGCCGGTGCAACCGTGGGAATGGACTCGGTGCTGATTTTCTTGAAAACCAAAAACAAGCAGAAAACATCACCTAGCACTAGGCACTGGGTTAATAGGTTAGTCCCCAAAAATGAAATAAAATAGCATAAAAATGCATATAAAGTATTCAAGATTGATAATATAATAGCATGAAACAATAAAAAAATATAGATACATTGGAGATGTATCAATCGACCGCCTTGGGGGGGAGGCATGGTGCTGAAGCGATGGCGGCGGCTAGGGTTTGGATCGAGTTTGGCTGATACCATGTTAAAGGATAGAGGGGAATTGGTGGAATTGTTTGATGTATTGCTCGAGCCTCGTGGGCGTATATATAGAAGTACATGACCATCTTGGAGTACAAGACAAGGTATAAATAAATCCTAGTCTATCCTATACTTCCTAGTAATCACGATAGTCAACAATTCCCACCGCCGCCCTTCCTCCTCCTTTGGCTGCCGAAATGCCACCACTAGCACCGCCAACCACGGCCACTACAGCAAGTTACATTGTCTTGCCAACCCGTGCCACCGTGGCACAAGTGCTCACCTCGCAGGAGTCAATGGCGGGACGGCGGAGGGCTCGGGTTCTGGTGAAGTCGGGCTTGCATGGGGCTAGGGGTCCTGTGAAGTTGTCTGGGAGGTTCTTCGTGGTGCAGGGAGTCGAATGGTGGCAAAGGTTAGTCTCATGGGCAATTGTGCTGCCGAAATTTCGCCTGCGGTGAGCAAGGGCAGTTCGACAATGGCGAGCTCGTGGCGGAGCAGCCTTGCACCGATGGGCGTCATGAGGTTGGGGCTTTTGCAGAGGCAGTTGAGGGCTTCTTATAGGCGCGGTGCCGAGGCTTAGCGTGGCCAGAGAGCGCGCGAGTGGACATCGTGTGCGCGGGCATGCACGACATGGGCGTCGTGGGTGGTTGGGGCGAGGTGGGGGATGAAGGAGCTCACATGCGAGACTCGCATGTCTGTGGGTGGGAGAGAGAGCGAGAGAGAGAGACGCGGGCTGGCGCGCTATCCTGGCTCGCTGGCCCTTTACCTTTTTCTTTTATTTTTCTGTTTTTTTCTTTTCTCCTTTCTTCTTTTTCTATTTCCTTCTATAAATTCAAATAGACTTTGAATTTGATTTTTCTTCCAATAGTGAATCATATCTAAATTCCAAATGGTATATTTGTGGCGGAAATTTTGGACAAATAATTTCTACAATTTGCATTTTCCATTCGAATTTGAATTTGGTTTCAAAACCAAATGTGTTTCAAATCCATTTTAGAAAATTGACAGAGGGTCAAAGTAATTATTTTGACTTATGAAATTCATCTTTCTGCAATGCAAAGGCATTTTAAAATAATTCCCTTTGAATTTTGAATTGATTTGCAAGCAAATCCAATACAATTCTTGGAAAGTTTTGGCTTGAACATTACTTCGGACTTATTAGGGATAGCCTTATGCCCAATAAATATTTTAAAATGGTTTGGTTTCTACCAGAGGCTAGCTAGGTTTCAACTAGCTACGCTGGGATTTTATCCCTCCTAGGCAATAATCAAGCAAAACAAAGTCAATCACAGTCAAATCTAGGCAATCATGGGTATTTCCTACCAAAATTTTTTGTTCCCTCTGAATTTTTCAACATTCCGGGTTTGGGAAAAAATCTGGGATTTGACACCTAGATCCCATCTACCTATCCCTCTTGCTTGCTGGATCAAGGAGAAGGAGACATCACCGAGCCGTATGTGTACATATCTTGAAGGTGACATTCGTGCGGTGCTTGATTAGATTATATCACGAAGAAAGTATGACTACGCCAACCACGTTCTATGAACGTTTCCGCTCTTGGTCTACAAGGGTATGTAGACACTCTCCCACTTGTTGTTAGCATCTAGTAGATTAGATCTTGGGTGAATTCGTTGTCTCATAGGAAAAATGTTTGCTTTACATGCAAAGATTCCCATTAGTTTGCAACCCCCGAAGATATTCAATGGCCGATGGCTAGCGACATCCTGAAGCAGAGGTGATGCTACAATAGTGTTGGTGGAAACGAGAGAGCCTCCAAAGGCTACACTTTGTGGAGAAAAACGCGGTGGCTTTGCCCCTCGTTCATGATGCTTAGAGAGCTCAAAAAATGGTATCAGGTGCAGGAAAGCCACACATAGGAATGTCATCTCACCTAGGCTACTTGCACCAGCTATAACGCTCTCACGATAAGAGTAGCGACCAAGAGGCGGCCGACTTCGTTGTTTCAAGGAATCGACAATGTGAAGTGAACGGGGCGGTGGAGGTGAGTTCATGGAAGAAGGTGGGATCCCGCTAGTGGTGAATGGGGTCGGGATGAACCACGAGATCTTTTGGTGGATGATTGGCGACACAACCAGCGTTTGTCGACCACTAGAGAGGAGGAAAGTTGTTGTTCATCCCTCACAACAATGAATCCCCCCCTTCTTCTCTCTTGCAGCGACCTTTCTCGCATAAGTAAATAATGTTCTCGCTCATTGTCAGTCATAGTACGTCTCACCCACAACACGACGCTACTAGGCCGACCCAATACTGTAGTTGTGGGAGAATTATTTTCTATGGCTTTTAATATATTTTTTCACAGTTTTGCACCGATTTTCTCTCGATTTTTTTCCTTTTCCTTTTTTTCTTTGGTTTGTTATGTTTTTTTTTTTTGCTTTTCACCAGTTTTCTTCGTGGTTTTTAACTTGTATCTATTTTGTTTCATACACAATGCACTTTTCTATACACCGGGTACATTTTTTATACACCTTTAACATTTTTTTAAATACATGACTATCAACTTTTTCAGATATATGTTTTGATGTCTATTTTTTCATACACATTGTACATTTTCTATAAACACCTACATTATTTTGATGATCCTAAAAATCTAATAGAATATTTATATGTGTTTAACGTTTTATTTATATGTGTTTAACGTTTTTCAATATGCGATTAATTATTTTTAAAATACATGTTAAACATTATTCCAAATATGCATTTAAATATTATTTGAATGATACGAAATAGTTCTTAAAAGTTATACAAATATATTTTATACATTGTATAAACTTTTTATAGTTATAAATATATTTTAAAATGTGAGAACATTTTTAAAAAATTTAAGATGCATTTTTCTGAATGGTACGAAACAAATGTTTTTTTTTTCGAACTGTACAAACATGGTCTTCAAATGTAACGTGCATTTTTTGAGTGGTACAAAATATTTTTTCCGAAAAATAGAAAACCATAGGAAACTCAATAAAACTAAATATTAAACACATAATAGAAAAAACCGATCAAAAGTTTCTATAAGCTTCCAAAATCGGTAGGCTGGCTCAATTACACACCTTAGCTAGAAGATGCTCCCCGTAGTTATAGGGAAAAAAAGTGGGGCACCACAATGTTTCGATTGTAGCGAGATGTAGGAAAACCTCACGTCATGGGAGCTCCAGATGTGCCGGCCTAGGCGCACGGGGGCCACGTTCTCCTTTCTTTGTTTTTTTACGGTTTTTATTTCTAATTTTCTTTCAGTTTTTACTTTTCTTTAACAAAAATCACTTTACATGAACACATTTGAAAAATGTTAACATGCATTTGAAAAATGTTAAGTATGTACAAAGAAAATGTTTCTCATGTATACGAAAAATGCATAAACAATAGACAATGTGTGTCAAAAAAGTTGATCATGTATTTAAAAAAATGTAGATCTATCATTTGGAAAAATCTTAAACAAGTTTTTCAAAAGATTTAATCAAGCATTTGAAAAATATTAAACGTGTATAGAGAAATACCATGTATCAAAAAGTTAAACTTTTATTGTATTCAGAAAATGTTAAAGTTGTATTTGAAAAATGTTAATCAAGCATTTAAAATTGTTAAATATATATAAAAATAGTTGACCATGTATTTAAAATATGTTAATGCTAAATTTGAAAAATGTTAATCAAGAATTTGAAAATGTTAAATTTGTATAGAAATAATTTTGACCATCTATTAAAGAATATTAATCTTGTATTTGAAAAATATTAACAAAGCATTTGAAAATGTTTAAAATGTGTAAAGACCTTGTATTCAAAAAATGTTAATATTTTATTATGGAAATGTTAGTCAAGCATTTGAAATTTTTTAATGTGAATAGAAAATGTTAACCATATATTCAGAAAATGTTAAACATTTAACAGAAAATTGTTGTTCACATATACGAAAAATGTAGAATGAAAAACAGAAGTAATAAAGAAAATAATAAAACAATGAAAACCGAAAAAGAAACCAAAGAAAAATAAAGGAAAAATAAAACTGAAGAAACAAGTGCAAAAAAAATGAAAAATAGTGAAAACCGATAAAGAAATGAAGAAAACAAAAAACATTGAAAAGCAAGAAAGAAACAAAAAACCGAAGAAAAAAGAAAGGAAAATGATAAAGAAAATTAAAACTGATGAAAGAAACAAAGAGAAACCAAACAAAAACAGAAGAAAAAAACAAATCAAAGTATAACACCAGAAAAACAAAGAAAACTAGAGAAGGAATAAGAAGACCAAACAAAAAAAGAAAACAAAAACGAAAATAGGAAGAAAACCAAAGTAAAACCTATTGGTGTGGATAGTGGAAATGGACAGCCTTATTCATGTCCCCGCGTGATTGCCAATGGAGGCGTGGTGCTAAGAGGGGTGGTATCAAGGGGGTCACGTGGATGGCTTAGAGAAAGCGGATCATCACGTTTAGGGATCATTAGTAGTAGGATCAGACGAGAAGTGGGAGGGGAAGAAGGGTGAAAATTGTAGATAATTTTTATAGCACTAGGGTGTGGTGTGAGCAACTTGGGTTGTTTCGACCATATTTTTATCGTAAAAATACTAAAATATAAGTCCACTACAAGTATGGGCTATAACACTGATTAAGAAAAATCAGACTTGTGGGTAGCATGAGACTGGAGAGCAGCTAATCGAGGGGTGTCACTTGTGAGAGCCCCTCAAGGGTCACTTTGGTGGGCTGAGAGCGCGCCACTTTTTACGCGCTCTCAGTGCCACCACATGTCGTGTGTTGGGCGCTCCCTCGGGATTTTTTTTCTTCTGTAAGCATTCTCGGGTTTTAGGTGATTTTTTGGCTCTTTAGTTTTCCCTAGGTTTTAGATAAAAAACCGGCCTGTAGAAATGGAAAAAATATCAGTTTTTTCTTCTGGGAGAGGCATAGATTTGCTTCTTGTGGGGGAATGAGTTTGTTTCACGAGAGGCACAATTGGGCTTCTTAAAAGAGAAAAAATGTGTTTGTGTTTCTTCCGCGAGGGACATAGATTTTCTTCTTGTGGAGACACAGTTTTGTTTTCGCGAGAGGCACATATTTGCTTCTCTTGGAGTCACGGGGTTTACTTCCGCGAAAGGCATGGTTATGCCTCATGGAAAGAAAAAAAATGATTTTTTTTTCTTCCATGAGAGGCACGGACTTGCTTCGCGTTGCGGCACAATGGAAAAAAGTGAAGAAAATCATGCTTCCGGCTCATTTTTCTTGCGGTTTCCCCCTTTTTCTAGAAAAAAAAGTTCGGCGAAACCTATTAACATGAGATCTAATTTCAAAGATCATGACGCAAGAAATCCAACGGTGAAAACGGTTCGTGATTTAGAAACACGGATTAAAAGATAAAATGTTTTAAATAAACGAATCTACGAAGAAAATGAAAACTCCCGGGTTGCGACAAGCGCCACTTGTCGCAACCTAGAAGGTGAGGATGACCATTGAAAAGAGTACCCCTTAATTAGTGATTTTGCATGAGACCGCCATATCTCTAACAATAACATCCCTGACTGGCAAGGATTTAGACCCGCTTGTAGTTGGACGAGACTTGCCTGCTCCCTTCCCATGCTCCCATCCGTGCTCCCGCGTACGTGGCTTGATTTAATTGGAAGAAAATAAGACCCGGCCCCATCCCTTGAAAATAGTGGGGGTGATTAGATTTAAAAAGAAAAAGGGAAAAGGACAGCCGTAGGATGAAGTGGGAGCACGGATGGGAGCATGGAAAGGGAGCAGGCAAGCCGGATCCCCTGTAGTTACTTTTCCATCAATATTTGACCACATAAGAAATGTTCATCACCGATGACGAACTAGGCAGGGCCGGGTTCAAGGTGGTACCAGCAGAATTAATAATGATTAGTTAGATACAACCGACATATCCAATTTAGGCCAAAACTACTAAGCACACACGCTCAAATATGGAAAACCACCCTAGCAAAAATATGGCCTTGGGCCAACCCATCCCTTGTGTCGGCTAAATGTAGTTTAATATATACAATCTCTCGCAATTTCATATTGTAATGTTTTATTTGGCTTTTTGTAGCACCCCAAAATTTATCCCTTTGGATTTTTAAAAATTTAAAATGGTTTTAGTTGGATGAGTTTTTGGTTTGGTTATCTTGTTTACAAAAAAACATTTCTCATGTTAGAAGAATTTCTGTGGCATTTAAAAGTATTCCAAGGATTTGGCCACCTCACTCCTGTCAAATACTTTTGACTCTTCCCAAAATTTTATCCTGTCATTATAAATTCCTCTCCTAGTCTTTCTCACATTCTAGGACAGTGTCCAACACCCCACCTCTCCACAAAAATATTCTTCTCATATTTAATAAATTCCCAAAGTGGAATTTATATTTATCAGGGTTTCCTTGGTTTACAAAGGAACCATATTTTCTGTGAATCTTCTACACCCACAAGAAATTATTCTAGCAACTAGACAGTACCCACAACTCATTTCACCAAAAAAATGAGGTTCCGCAGTTCAAAGTGTTCAAATTTCATGCAATTCAAGTTTGGACCAGATTCATATTTCATGGGCAAAACCCAACTTTATTACTCCACAAATTCTGAGATTTTGCCAGACACTCTCTTATGCACCAAGACATCACCACAAAAATTCTCAAAATTTTCTAAAACGCCTATAGCTTCTGGCATTTTGTCAAACACGTGATGTGCACTGTTCATCGCTGTCAAAATATTCAGTAATTTCAGAAACGGACAGAAGTTCAGAGAGAGAGGGAGATCGATGCCGTGCACTTCTCCTCTTCCACTTCCCCGCGTGGTGCCGTCTACCTGAGGCTTAAATGAGATGCCCGGGACCCTCTAGTCGGCCGCCCGCCGACGACGGAACAGTGGCTGGCCGGTGCACCTGCCACCGCCCTCAGCCGCGGCGGCCGAACGGGATCAGCACGGCCACCGGCCGCCTTCACTCCCCTACTGCTCCTATGCCTACCTCCTTTCCACGCGTCGTCTCCCATACGGCGTCGACACATCGTCCAGATCGCTCGCGCCCGACTGTCAGTCGCCGGAGCCGCACGCCTCCCGCCATGACCGAACGGGATCGCAGCATCGGGACTGGGCGGTGGAGCTCGTGTACGTGGTTCTGGCGATTCGAGAGACTCCCTCGACCTCATCCACTCCTCACCGCCCCTGACCACCGCCCAAACCAACCTCACCGGCCGGAATAACTCCGGCGTGATCCACTCTACCACTGACCTGCTCGGACCACCTATAAAAGGGCACCCCAAGCTCCGTTATTCATCCACACCACTCCAACACCATCCCAATCGACCTACCGCACACTGCCTCGACCTCGACAGGGTCATCTTCCCCACCTCCGACCACCCGATCCGCCGCGGCATCCGAGAACCTCGCATCGCCGTTAGGCCACCTCCGCCACCCAAACCTCGTAAGTATACCACTAATCCACCATGTGATCGTTTCCGCGCTACAATTCGTCAATCGGAGCCCTCTCCAGAGAAGCCCGCAACCACCCGACGCCGCTGTCCGCCGGAGTCGACCTCGCCGTCGTTCTGGTGCTCGCCGACGACCACCACCACCACCCACCTACGCGGGGTGCCACCCCGAACTCATAAGACCATAGCCACCTCCTGAAACGCCGGCGATCGCCGCCGGTGATCACCGCACGTAGAGCGCGTTTGAATTTCAAACCTGACTGGTGGGCCCCACCCTTCAGTATTCTATTCTTTTCTGTTATTTCCGGACGCGTCTTTTGCCTCTTTACGCTTTCTTCTCTGGAAAGCGTATTTAGGACCGAGGCCCTTTCAGTTATTACCGCAGGGACCCGCTGGCAGTTATTTAATTTACAAAGAGGTCCCTGGTTTTAAATCCTTAATAACGTTTAAACCACAGATCATTTTCAGTTGATTCTTTTTCTGAAATTCTTATTTTTCACTCTAGTTTATTTTGGTATTTAATGAAAAATATTTTGAGACAACTTTTTGCAATGTTGCAAAAAAGTTGTATTTGGATTTTTTATTTTCAGAAAACGAAGAGGGGGACTATACCGGGAGTTTGGAAGAACCTCTTGCTGATTATTTTGGTCAAGGCAAGCAGTCGCGAACTTGGATTATAGTGAATTGCATGCATGGTTGCATCAGAATAATTTTGCACCGTATAGTAGTAATAGTAGAAGCATGCATCGGTCACGTCAATTTGAGTACTATTGCTTGAACCCTGTTGCATGTCACGTGAGCACTATTGCATCCATCAGGTTGAATATGGTAAGAATCCAGGAGTGTATCTCCTGTCTTGGACGTGCCGATGGGCACGGACTGTGTTATGACATGACGGTGTCATTTTGGCATGTGAGGCATGCCAGTCTTAACAACAACACCTCCTGAGTCGACCCAGATCGAGTCTTGTTCCACTTAGCCTAACTATACATCATGCTGCCACTTGTCTTCCCATAAGGGGAGTGCGATTTAGTAAGTTGTTAACCCCTTTCCGTGTACACACCACTTATAGAGGCCACGATGAGGGTTCCACGGCCATGGCTAATGCCAGTCATCGGGTCAGGGGGCATGGGTATATCCGGCTGGGCCGAGAGGGGAGCACCCCTTGTAATCCGTGCGTATTAATAGTGATCCCATGCTATTCAAGACGATGGTCTCCCCGACTTAGAGTTTTTCTTGAAAGATGCTTTAGGTGATTCCCGGCATCCGGAAAGTTATTCTAGTGTATGCTGGTAGGTGTGTTTTCAACCTAAAAACCGTAATAGAAATTAGTCGATTGGCTATGGAAATTCCTTACACTTGGGTAAAGATCGCAACCTCTGCATAGTTACATCTATTCGAATAGGCGTGTCCACGGTCAAGGGCACGGTTGGGAAGGGTCAAGTATCGGTCCCGGTGTCGGTCTTCTATACTACTAATAAAAGATCAAACATGATTTTTTTTCTAAACACACCTCAAAAACTTACACGGACGCATTATCACCGCCTGATTAGGCCCATTAAATTTAATCTAATAGCTAGCCTAAATCTAATCTTTTCTCTTGTGTGCACGTAGTAATTTAGATTGACTGAAAAAATTCCACCGCAAAGGAAACTTCCCGCACGCGCCCGCAACCGCATCCCCTATAATCACTCTCGGATGGAAATCACGAGTTAGTGCTCCCGCTAATTATGGAGTTAGCGTTCTTGCTATCAAGGTAGTGTATCCAATCGGACAAGAACCTCTCCGCCGTTGCCGAAGGCGTCTTCGATCTGCTCGGCCATGCGTGCGATGGCTTCTCCTGCGGATCCTACGCCGCCGCCGCCGTCTCCCATCATGCAGGATTGGTTCCGATCGCATCACTTAAGACCGGCGATGCCGCTCGCTCCCGAGGCTCCGCTGTCTGGAACTCTGGATGATCTGACGATTCAGACCACCGACGGAATCACCACAAACATAGGTGAGTGCAGGTCCTGCAGGCTCGCGGGTTTTTTCGTCGATTGCAGGAGGGTCGTGCCTCCATGAAAGGTGAGGAGAATCCCTATAATATGCATGCATCTTGTCAATCCCCTCTTATATTATTTAAATCTCAGCAGCCACGTTTGAGGCAGGAACTTCAATTACTTGTAGCCAGTGCGATCTATGTTGCGAGGGAACGGACATGCCATAGGGCACAGGTGAGTCCCGTGGGTGCTCTTTGTATTACAAATCTTATTTTTCTGTGGGTTCTGATCTCCTTGTTCCTTTTCCTCATGAGAGTACCTTGCATGTTTGTGCTACTTTACTATCTATTGGCACCAGGTCTGTCATTTGCTTTTTTTTACTACATCAGGTTTCTGTGTTTCTTACAAGACTGCTATAGAAAGTATACCATTAAGAGGGTGTTCTTATATTATGGGACGGAGGGAGTAATAATGATTGTCTGGTTCTAATATTTCAACTCTGCTCTCCGTTCCACAGCCGCAATATTCTCCACTTCCATCATATTTGTTGTTTGGGAAATTTCTCCTCACATTCTGGATGCAACAGATCATTGGCTGCACCACAACATGTGGACACCAACATAATTTACTGTTATTCGGATGACTGGCACTTCAAGGTAAATAGCCTGAATTTTCATGTAACATTTTTTACCCCAAGTTATTTACATGTTCTATCATATTACTCTCTTTCATTGATAACCCTCTAGAATGCACTGATGTATATGAACTTCAATGATGCTTCCTTGTACTACTGTTACTTTACATGAAAATATGCTCCTACATCTGAATGAACTTAGACCCTTTTATTGAGCTGTCCTGCACTACTTATCTATATATTGGAGGTAATTTTGGTTTTTAGGTTATTTCCATGATGTGTATGTTCAAATTCCAATGTGATTGGCGTGTGCACAATTTTGCATTTGGTAAACATAGAAGAATGATATGTAAAGCTAGAGATATTGTTAAACTCAAAAGCATTGAACTGGCTTATGCAACACATATCATGAATTCCAACGGATTGACTTAGAGGGGCCACAATCTTCCTCCTGGTTTTACGTACCATTATTTCTGTACGTAATTCAAATCCTTTTCCGTATTTTGTGCAGCCTTAAACTATTTTTCTCTGACATAATCTTAACCATGTATGCAGCTGATGTGCAAATGCATGTTCTATCACTTTGGGAAGTACTCCCTCCGTTTCTAAATATAAGTCTTTTTTCGAGATTTCAATACGGACTACGTACATGCATATGTAGACATGTTTTAGAGTGTAGATTCACTTATTTTGCATCGTATATAGTCCATATTGAAATATCTAAAAAGACTTATATTTAGGAACAGAGGGAATACAAATCAATAAAAAGATTTATTTGCAGGGTTATTAGTGTAGGATTTTTCCTTTCTTTAAAGCATATTTACTAGCTGTGGATGTAGTTTAGCATCCCTTCAAACTCGAGTATTTCAATTTGATCCATGGTATTTTTTTTAAATTCATCGCCTGGGCAAAATGAGTTGAATTTCTTGATAGTTCAATGTTTGTCTTTGCTACCTCCTAATGGCTCCCCATTGCCTGGTAGAGGTAACTCTTTTTGTTGTAAGCATGCTCTGGTCATATATATGCAGGGTGTGATGGAGATAGGGAGAGGAAGAAGTTTACCAAGTAGGCACATGACACAACTGCGTTGTTAACTGTTTGAGGAAGGGAGGGGGAGAGAGAAGTTTATCCTGAAACTATTGGAAACTACATGCATGCATTGCTAAGATGAGCATGTTGAGCATTATAACAAAAACACAATTATTTGTTTGAAATTCTTTGTGTGTTTGTTTGTGCATGAGTGCGTGCGCGCGCGTGTGTGTGTGGGAGAAGGTGTGCAATGGGGGATTGTGAGTTGGATGCACCATTGACAGATGTGACAAGCTTAGATTGGGGATGTGGAGATGCATATGTATGATCCAGTTGCATCACACGGGCAAACAACTTGATTTGTTATAAGTGTGAGTAATCTCATTTGAATACAGTGCCATCCATTTCACATATTTCTAATCACTTACTTGTTCGCCGCACTTGAATTTATTTTGTATACTCATCCTAGATGCCACCACCCAATTGCAACTTATAATTACAGGTTCTTTTAGAACTAAATGGAAGTACATATCTTTTTCTTGCGACCAATTTATGTTGTATTATGCTATAATCATGTTGTCCTTAGAAGTATCAAGCTGGAATTAGCTTGTACAGTGACTCAATATGTTTAACAATGAGGGTTTGAATGATTAATTAGTAAATTTAATGTTCATCGTTACAATCTAACAAAGACCGAGTGGATGAAACAATATATTAATATTTTTATGCGGCAACATGACCATCATTATGTTAACTTTCACTAAAAATAGATCCTAACTGATCCTACACATATTGTGTATCCAAAAACTTACCTCAAAAACTTACACGGACGCATTATCACCGCCTGATTAGGCCCATTAAATTTAATCTAACGGCTAGCCTAAATCTAATCTGTTCTCTTGTGTGCACGTAGTAATTTAGATTGACTGAAAAAATTCCACCGCAGAGGAAACTTCCCGCACGCGTCCGCAACCGCATCCCCTATAATCACTCTCGGATGGAAATCACGAGTTAGTGCTCCATCTAATTATGGAGTTAGCGTTCTTGCTATCAAGGTAGTGTATCCAATCGGACAAGATCCTCTCCGCCGCTGCCGAAGGCGTCTTCGATCTGCTCGGCCATGCGTGCGATGGCTTCTCCTACGGATCCTACGCCGCCGCCGCCGTCTCCCATCATGCAGGATTGGTTCCGATCGCATCACTTAAGACCGGCGATGCCGCTCGCTCCCGAGGCTCCGCTGTCTGGAACTCTGGATGATCTGACGATTCAGACCACCGACGGAATCACCACAAACATAGGTGAGTGCAGGTCCTGCAGGCTCGCGGGTTTTTTCGTCGATTGCAGGAGGGTCGTGCCTCCATGAAAGGTGAGGAGAATCCCTATAATATGCATGCATCTTGTCAATCCCCTCTTATATTATTTAAATCTCAGCAGCCACGTTTGAGGCAGGAACTTCAATTACTTGTAGCCAGTGCGATCTATGTTGCGAGGGAACGGACATGCCATAGGGCACACGTGAGTCCCGTGGGTGCCTTTTGTATTACTAATCTTATTTTTCTGTGGGTTCTGGTATCCTTGTTCCTTTTCCTCATGAGAGTACCTTGCATGTTTGTGCTACTTTACTATCTATTGGCACCAGGTCTGTCATTTGCTGTTTTTTTACTACATCAGGTTTCTGTGTTTCTGACAAAACTGCTATAGAAAGTATACCATTAAGAGGGTGTTCTTATATTATGGGACGGAGGGAGTAATAATGATTGTCTGGTTCTAATTTTCAACTCTGCTCTCCGTTCCACAGCCGCAATATTCTCCACTTCCATCATATTTGTTGTTTGGGAAATTTCTCCTCACATTCTGGATGCAACAGATCATTGGCTGCACCACAACATGTGGACACCAACATAATTTACTGTTATTCGGATGACTGGCACTTCAAGGTAAATAGCCTGAATTTTCATGTAACATTTTTTACCCCAAGTTATTTACATGTTCTATCATATTACTCTCTTTCATTGATAACCCTCTAGAATGCACTGATGTATATGAACTTCAATGATGCTTCCTTGTACTACTGTTACTTTACATGAAAATATGCTCCTACATCTGAATGAACTTAGACCCTTTTATTGAGCAGTCCTACACTACTTATCTATATATTGGAGGTAATTTTGGTTTTTAGGTTATTTCCATGATGTGTATGTTCAAATTCCAATGTGATTGGCGTGTGCACAATTTTGCATTTGGTAAACATAGAAGAATGATATGTAAAGCTAGAGATATTGTTAAACTCAAAAGCATTGAACTGGCTTATGCAACACATATCATGAATTCCAACGGATTGACTTAGAGGGGCCACAATCTTCCTCCTGGTTTTACGTACCATTATTTCTGTACGTAATTCAAATCCTTTTCCATATTTTGTGCAGCCTTAAACTATTTTTCTCTGACATAATCTTAACCATGTATGCAGCTGATGTGCAAATGCATGTTCTATCACTTTGGGAAGTACTCCCTCCATTTCTAAATATAAGTCTTTTTTCGAGATTTCAATACGGACTACGTACATGCATATGTAGACATGTTTTAGAGTGTAGATTCACTTATTTTGCACCGTATATAGTCCATATTGAAATATCTAAAAAGACTTATATTTAGGAACAGAGGGAATACAAATAAATAAAAAGATTTATTTGCAGGGTTATTAGTGTAGGATTTTTCCTTTCTTTAAAGCATATTTACTAGCTGTGGATGTAGTTTAGCATCCCTTCAAACTCGAGTATTTCAATTTGATACATGGTATTTTTTTTTTGAAATTCATCGCCTGGGCAAAATGAGTTGAATTTCTTGAGTTCAATGTTTGTCTTTGCTACCTCCTAATGGCTCCCCATTGCCTGGTAGAGGTAACTCTTTTTGTTGTAAGCATGCTCTGGTCATATATATGCAGGGTGAGATGGAGAGAGGGAGAGGAAGAAGTTTACCAAGTAGGCACACGACACAACTGCGTTGTTAACTGTTTGAGGAAGGGAGGGGGAGAGAGAAGTTTATCCTGAAACTATTAAAAACTACATGCATGCATTGCTAAGACGAGCATGTTGAGCATTATAACAAAAACACAATTATTTGTTTGAAATTCTTTGGGTGTTTGTTTGTGCATGAGTGCGGCGCGCGTGTGTGTGTGTGGGAGAAGGTGTGCAATGGGGGATTGTGAGTTGGATGCACCATTGACAGAGGTGACAAGCTTAGATTGGGGATGTGGAGATGCATATGTATGATCCAGTTGCATCACACGGGCAAACAACTTGATTTGTTATAAGTGTGAGTAATCTCATTTGAATACAGTGCCATCCATTTCACATATTTCTAATCACTTACTTGTTCGCCGCACTTGAATTTATTTTGTATACTCATCCTAGATGCCACCACCCAATTGCAACTTATAATTACAGGTTCTTTTAGAACTAAATGGAAGTACATATCTTTTTCTTGCGACCAATTTATGTTGTATTATGCTATAATCATGTTGTCCTAAGAAGTATCAAGCTGGAATTAGCTTGTACAGTGACTCAATATGTTTAACAATGAGGGTTTGAATGATTAATTAGTAAAATTAATGTTCATCATTACAATCTAACAAAGACCGAGTGGATGAAACAATATATTAATATTTTTATGCGGCAACATGACCATCATTATGTTAACTTTCACTAAAAATATATCCTAACTGATCTTACACATATTGTGTATCCATTTAAAAAAATCAGACGTGTGTGCACGTGCAAGCTTACTAGTTGGAGGAAATTAATTAAATTGAGCTTGATTCATCTTGCAGGTTATTATGGTCACCACCGAGGCTGTCATGAATATTGTTGTTATGCATGTTATTTTTATGGTGTACTAACTCGTCTCTCTTATTTTCTTTTCTGAGTATCACCTAGGATGGATAGACTACCCGGATACTCAGTTTTATTTTCAAGACCTTACGTGGCGTCGCTTGAGTCTCGGGCGGTCCTATCTCGTCTGATTTGCTTTTAGACACCTGTTTGGCATTTCTTTTCAAGACCTTACGAGCCGTCGCTTTGAGTCTCGGGCGGTCCTGTCTCGCTCGATTCTCTTTTAGACACCCATTTGGCATTTTTCTTGGAATTTCTCGGGCGGTCTAACGCCCGATGTTCCACTTCAAGTTCTTGGTCGTTAATACTATTTATGATTATTACATCCACACCAGAGTGACATTATCATGCCATGATTTAATTTCGGTCAGCATGTGCATTTAACATAGCCCATCGTGAGCATTTGCATTTGTTATATCGTTTGTTCATAATGCTTGCGAGTACATTCCAACGTACTCACAGGCTTGTCCCTGGCTATTGTCTTGGCCAGACCTGGAGGAGGACGAGCTTGCGGAGGAAGACTGCGCTAGCGAGCCCGACGAGTAGAGGTGTTCCCAGTCAGTCACCCATGGATTTGGAGTCTACCACGTGTATCATCCACTAGTGCTTCCGCTACACCAATAAAATAGTCAAGTCTCACCCTGATGCTTGACTTACTTTATTCTATTGGTGCTATATCACCATCACCCATTGTCATATTCCACCGCCACCTGTTTTACAAGTTTGTAACAAAGTGTAGAGCTCTGGCTCAACCCGATGTAATATTATGTTGTACTGGTTATCTATATCAAGGAAATCCACCAGCAGTCCTGATCTTGGGGCTGGTGTGACTTTGGGCTATTCTGTGATTTATTACGGAACTGTGCCCGACACTTTTGCCCTTTGGGGATATATAAAGGGATGGTGGAGGGGCTAAGCCTCGACTTTTATGGTCATGGTTGGGGTAGGCCAAGCCGACGAAGCTGTGGGGTAGTGAATCAGTCGAAAGACCTAAGGAAACGCGAGGTGAGATCGGCGAGGTAAGAAAAAAGAGGAGCCAATGCCAAGAAGAAATAATGGATATTATTAAATTCTGTAATTTTCAGGCAAGTGATTAAGACTTACACGAATCATTGGTTACTCTTATTTGTTAAGAAACTAGCTTAGTCTTGAACACATCCTATTTAAACACACCAGGATACTTGGCCCCTGCTTAGAAATGAGTTGGCAACTACGGCTCAGCGTGTCCTTCCTCTTTGGTTCTAGATCGATCTCGCTCCCCTCCATACCAATGGCATCCAATTCGAGACCTGGTAAGGGTTGAACTACCCTCCGAGCGGGGTCAACCAACATACTACTCCACTTCACCCCGAGATATTTTTCGCCGCTCACTTTAAACCCAGTGAGCACGCAGGAGTGCTATCTTTCACGATACAGGCGAGCAGCTTCACCGTGCAAACTAGCTCTGTGTGTGTGTGTGTGTGTGTGTGTGTGTGTGTGTGTGTGTGTGTGTGTGTGTTCTTCTCCATTTTTCACCGCATCAAACATTGGCAGTGAATATTGTTATACTCATGGCTATAGGCGAAAAAACACATTCGTGTTGCGGACACTGCTCGTCGCTATCATTGGAACCTCTTGCTCTTGTCCATCTTCTAAGGTAAACTAGTCTCGTCTTCCAAATAATTTTTTTACTTGTTCCCTTAATTTAAGATAAGTTCATCACCCAAGCCATTCAATAATCTTTTTGCTTTGTTTAGTTCAACCTAAACTCGACGGAGCACCATGTCGGACAGAAGAGGGGCGACACTGCTCGAGGACTTACCTGGGGAGAATGTAGACAATGTACTTGACCGGTTAATGCCCAAGGACATCGGTTGTTGTCGTGTTGTCAGCACGTCCGGCGTGATGCCACCCCCACACTTGAATTTATGCTCGAACACCATTGCTCGCAACGATCGCTCCCCATCATCAATGGGCAAGGGCGGCCAACTAGTTTTTTCGTCCTCCATGATGCCGCCACCAACACTTCTAGTAAACAAATCTGGCCATGTCTTCCGGGTGCCAAACAACAATCAGAGAATTGAATCCAAGCTTCCTGTGATGGCTTCCTCATCCATCGGAGATCTCAATTCTACATTTGCGACCCACTCATCCGCAAGTATGCTCTCTTGCCTAAATCGCAAGTTGGTAAAGCCAACAATAACATAATCGGTTTCTGCCAAAACCAACCAACCGGAGAATACAGGGTGCTCTAGGCTTCATATTCATGGGAACATATATTCAGCTTATATGTCCTCATAGTGGGCTCCGACGAGCCAAGGCACACTGAAGTCAGAATACCAACTACACCATTACATAATGTGGAACATATGCTGTTCTATGGGTTGTGGTTTTTGCCTCATTATCCACCACCAATCAACCACCATGGTAGCCTACACTGGTGTCCTTATTCTACCAAGGAAATTATGGGAGATAGCTGAGACATTATTGTGTTTGACACATAAGTCGAGTCATTCCGGTGGATGCATGGTCCTGCCCAGCCATACTCTAATAGGAGATTATTCAAACTGAAGGAGATGCTTGCTTTTTGGGCCAGCTAGACTCTTCGTTTCACTATTATGGATGTTTGGGTGATGCAGAATTATGCTGCCGAAACATGGGCTTTCAAGTACCGGATTGATGTGTCAATGGTGGAGAAATCACGACAACTTTACTTAATTTCTTACAAAAAGAAAAAGAAAACATCACTTCATTCAATAGTGCAATGGTCCAATGATATGGTTGTGCTCAACGAGCGTGAGCTGCTGATCGGGTTTAATTCAAAACATGTGATGCATTGCGACATTGATGCCAACTTCTTAGGTATGGTGAACATAGAAAAGAGTCAATATTGCATGTTGCTCACTCAACACCGCCTCAAAGAGAGACCAATTATGTTCTATGAGATGCAAGAAGAAGACAAGGAGTCTCCATTCTTAGTAGGGTTTGTCTAATGTCGAAGACTACTAGTTGGCCTTGCCCTTGGATTCATATCATGTCTTTCATTCGTTCTCTTCTTATTTATTATTATATCAGTAATATCAATAAGGCATACGATTTTGGATGGTTGTGGTAAAAACATGATGTGATTAGTTGGTGCTTATTAAGATGCCATGCACATACTGCTAATGTTTTGAACCATGGAGTATCCATGTATGGTGTTGTAACTTTCCATTGTTCATGCATTCGCAAAGTTTTACTTCTAATTCACATTGTTAAGAAGAAAGATTGACACTATTAAGATAAGAGATTTGGTCTTGCTCACGTCCTTTGAGTGGATGTATTTTTCTAACAGGCATGCGCCCTGACATTTTCTTAGAAGCTACCTATTCCATTTTCATTTGTAATGTTTATTCAATATGCAAGGTTGATAGGTTGATCGTGTTGTTCATAATGGAATTTGGTTTGTCTTAAGTAGTACTCCTATTTTCTAATAGCATGTGTCAAAATCCCCCAAAGAAAGAAAGAAAAAGTTTTTGTCTGGAATACTTGCATAGCTGCAGGCATTATTTATGTAAACTAATTAGCACTTTTTTTCTTCTAATTATTACTTAAGTATGTCATCGTATCCAATGAATCCACCTATGTCATGCATCCCTACATCCCATTTGCCCATCGAATCAAAATCATGCACTTGTGATGCATCATCGTCAGTCTTGCAAAGACACGAAGACATGCTTGCCTCTTGCGCAGGTTGGACATGTGATTTGGTGACAAAACCATCAGCCTTGCTCACAAAATCGTCCCCTTCTTGAATCCCCAACCATGGTCGCAATGGTAGGTGTCTACAACATCTCCCTGATGACAAGGAACACATATTGCGATGGAGACACACCAGAGGCGGGCAGGCCGCAGCTAGATCCTAGTGACGATAGCCTATGTACGTGGTCGCGTCATTGGCAACCTACTAGAATGATCCGTGTAGTTGGCCGCGACATCTCGTCGACGACAACCTGTGGTGCTACAACCATATATAGCTAGAAATTTTTAGGTGAACTCCTCTTGACGATCGTAATTGCCTTGTTTGACAATACATAGCGAGCTTCACAATGTAACTAATAGTCTAGTATGTGTTAATGAATGCTGAGAGAGGTATCCCCGGGGTAGGCCCATTACAAGGATTCGGCCCA
Organism: Aegilops longissima; assembly: GCA_021605205.1. NCBI lineage: Eukaryota > Viridiplantae > Streptophyta > Magnoliopsida > Poales > Poaceae > Aegilops > Aegilops longissima. The sequence continues at coordinate 715,762,479 of CM038682.1, forward strand.
AAAGGCCTAGAAAACCCGAGGCCTTGCTAGCTAGGAAACGCCTTGACTGGGTCGGCACCATGGAAGTCCGTCAGCTGATTCCTCTCCACAATGCCCACCCGACTGGATCAATCATGGGAAATCAAGACATGTGTTACCAATGACACCATCAAACTTGAGATATTACATTGTAGTTATAGCCAGTGGTGATGATTGTCATAATTTCACCATTACTATTGCATGGCCACTCGGTCATTGTACTCACAGCCTGTCCCCACTATAGGATTAACGAGCATTAGAGTGACATACACACAAGCCTAAGATTGATTATGCTAACACAATTGTAACGACATTGTTCATACGAGATAACCATCCAGCAAGATTATCGTGTTATCCCTAGAATAGGGGGCCTGAACCTGGGTAAAACGTCTCTCGTGTGAAATCTCATTCCTAGATCATTCATGTGCACCCTTTCCTATCTAAAATTCCCCCGTCATGAGTATTGTCGTGAAATCCCCACGACAGTTGCAAAATTGAGAAAGTGGGTGTCCAGATGGTAAATTCCTGACATAATGAACTAGTTTTACTTTCCCGTTGGTCAATGTCATTGTTGAAATCGCCGAGTTCTTGTAATTCAAGGTGCTTTTTACACTATTCATACCATAATTTCAGTTAAAAATGTCATGTACGTTGGTGCACGATTCACAATTAACGTAATCTAAGTTATAAATCTGATTAATACTGTTGGCCTTTCATTTTATGTATGGTATGGTACTACTTCTTCTACTAAAGGTACACACATCACGACATCTCCAATGCGGTGCACCAAATTATTGGGAATATTCCTTTTCTATTAAAGGAATAACTCAAATTGCCCTAGGTTGTGAAGCAACATATATTTCCATCACTCCAAAAATTCCCAAATAATTCTCATAAATTGTTTGGGTCATATCTTGATCAAATTTGGCAAAACTTTTCATTGCCATGTTCAAAAATAATTCCCCAATATTCCTTTTTCTATTCTGCCCTGAATGGCACTTTGTGAAGGAAGTGTCATTTATATTTTCCCTATTGACTCCCAACCTTTTTGGTCATATTTATATGTCCAAATAATTTCCCCATGCACAAGCTAAAATTTATTTGCCTAGCCAATATTCCTCAGTGAATTTCCAAAGTTTCTGCCAAACAGAAAGCTTTGTGAACTAAGTACTAGCTAGGAGTACCCAAATGAGTTGAACTTTTTCACACTCTTTAATGTGCTCATATTATCACCTTCCACCCATTTTCAGCCCCATCAAATCATCTATATGAGCACAGGAGCAAATCTTTGATTCTGGCAATATTTTCAGGTTGTGAAGCAAGTATATTTTATATTGCTTAAAAAGTCCTGATAAATTACCAGATCATTATTCTACTCAGGAAACATCCCTCCACCCAATTTGGCATCATTTCATTGATCCATTTGACCACCATAATTATTTCAAGTTTCTAGACAGAAATGATGTTTGTGAAGCAAGTGCTATTTTGGTTCGTCCATTTGGCATGATATTTTTACATAATCTTCATATATCCAAATGATCAAGCTTTGCCCAATATTAGCCCTAGGTGACACTCCATGTGAGTGCACCATCATGATCTTCATTTCTGGACCGAATATGCAGTTAAGCAAATCCAGTAAATCTTGATCCATTTACTCTAAAAACCTCCAGGATCATAGTCCCTCGAGAGCTAAACACCCCAGACAACTTATTCGGCCCATAGCTTATCCCTGTTGATCACCAGTGCTCACCCAAGTTTACTGCAGTAAACGTCAGAGGGTGATAACCAATTAACCAGAGTAGCTTTAACCAATTTAATACCACAGATCGAACCTACCTTGGAAGGTCTATCGGATAGACAACACTTTGGGTGTTTTAGGTCATTTAATGCCCATGTTCACGTGGTGACTACGACGCTGGCATGCCTGTGCGCGCGCTCTGTGCGCTAAGGCTTGTCCGGAGCACTGTTTGTGCTGGACCCCCTCCCCCTCTCGCCGTCTTCGCGCCCGTGAGCATGTCCAGTGGATGCTTCTCGTACTCGCCGCTCCGAGGGACCCCCCTCCCCCTCCGGCGGCTTCCTCACCGACGCTCGAAGACGAGCGCCCACGAGAGCACAGTGCACCGGCCGTCGTCTTCCTCCTCGGCCGCATCCTTCCTGCGCCCCTTTGGCCTCCTTCTCCCCGTGATCTCCGCCATGTGTGTTGCCGTCGCTTTTCCCCGAGCCCATGCACGAGCACACGCGTCCGTGGCGCCGGCCACGCGTCCACGGTGACGCCAGCGCGACTCCCTCTCGCCCGGCTATATATAGCCATCCTCGAGCCCTCCGATCTCACCAGCAGCCTTGCCACCCTCCACTAGCCCCGCCTAGCTTCTTCCCCGAGCCGGAGCTGCTCTCCTCGCCTCCCTATGCCGCCATGGCCGCCGCCTCGGCCCGGCTAGATTAGCCCGAGCCCGAGCCCCTTCCTCGCTCCTTCCACCACCAGTAGACCGCCAGGACTCCGGTGATCATCCCAAGTCCCTCTCCCCCTCGCCGGAGCTCCTCAAGCCACGATGCCCAACCCCTCTCGAAGCCATCTCCACCGGATTTCGCGCTCTGCTCGCCTCCAACCTCCTCGGCATTCGTGCCCTACGGGAACGGGAGCGGCTCGTCCCCCTGAGCTCGCCCATAGGTCGCACGGCCTGAGCGGTGGCCGGAGCCGCCGGCAAGCCTCGCCGGTGCTCGCCCCGTCCTCTGCTCCATCGGGCGAGCGCGAGGAGAGGAAGAGGACGACCCAGCCGCCCTGCTAGCTGGCCTCGGGCCCCGCCAGTCAGTGGCTGGCCGTTGACCCCGAGGGCCAGCGTGGATAAGTGACGGGCCCCACCGCGTGGGACCCGCTCGCGTCAATCCCGCCATTGTTCTTATGGATAAGGTGAAAATGTATTTCCCCGATTAGGCTTTCATTTTTTTTCTGTTCAGGCCCCTGGTTGAAAATATTTTCATTACAGATGGGTCCCTGGCAGAAAAACATCCGTATCTTTTTATCCATAACTCCAAACGACGTGAATCCAAACCCCTCTTCTTTGTTTCGTCGAGCCCATTCTGTTGGTTTCATTTTCACTATGGTTTGACACTGTGAAAATGAGCTTTATGCCCTTGCCCTTATTCAGCCCCTTCAAGAGAGAACTGTTTCCGGTGATTCGTTCCGTGATTTTCTCACACTTCTCCCCGGTGATTTTTTCCACCCCAGGCAAGCCACAATACCCACTTGCATGATAGTCATGCAGTAGCCATGGTTTTCAACTTGAATCTTTATTAAATGTTTGCTTGTTTAAAAGATGGTTATCGTTGTTCCGATAATGTTTAGATTTGCATGTTCACTTTTGTGCTATGTTGTTTTATACTCTGCGATCATGTTATACCTGCTAGTATTTCATTTCATATGTTTATGCTTGCTAGTAGTACATGTTGATGTTGATGATGGTCGTGCTAGTCAGTATGCCATGTTCAGTGGATATGAGTTATTGTTGATATGGTGGATAGTTATGTGATACCCTCATGATTATGTTGATACCATGTTCATGTATTTTATCATGACTCAGCATATTTGCATTCAAGATTAACCGGATTAAATTGAACTTGAACAACTGTTGGATGATTCTTGGTGCCGCTGAATCGATGCTGACCAGTGCAACCACACTTACCGGTATGGGACGGTCCTAACTGGGTCTATTGTTGTGCCTCTCGCCGGTGCCTCTCGCCGGTGCCTCCATCGCGGGAAGGTTATGGGCGCGCGCTACCCCGATCAGGTAGGCGGACATAAGCCTTGTGTGCCCGTTGTTGAGTTAGTTTTTGGATCCAGGTCCCAGAGTGGGAGGGGCCACGGCGGTGGTCGATGTGTCTGGAGGTAGACACGGGGCCACCCATGACTTAGCCCAGTGGGGAGTGAGTCGGAGTGGCCGGGAGAGTGTCATGGCAGTAGCACGGTTTTGTCGGAACACTGTTGGTCCACCCGAATTGGAGTGCGAGGCCATGGGTTCCGTAGTGTGGGTATAGTGTACTAACCTCTTCAGAGTGTATATTAAATCTATCGATAGCCGCGCCCGCGGATAAGGGCCCAGTTCGAAAGTCAGGTACACCATGAGTCAACAGTAATAAGAATAATGTGCTTAATAACAATAAGATAAGTTGGTTGTGATCGTCGTAAGGATCACGGGCCAAGTGTTGGTCGGGTTTTGATCGCCATAAGGATCACGTGCCAAGTGTTGGTCAGGTTGTGATCGCCATAAGGATCACCGTGGTATTGAGGATTCCGAGCTGTGGTATATTCGTGACGTTGAACGAGAGTCGTGGGTAAAGATCAAGATCCTTGTGGTCATTTATTGATTACTACGGTATTGTTTATACCAATCTTGATTTGATCCTGAGATGATCGTGTGATGTCTGAGGTTGGTAAGTGATGCAGGTGTTGGTTACGAGGTAACCCGAGCAGGATAAGTGGTGCATATAGTGGTTTCATGTTGCATGCCAGTATTGTTGGATTAATATGTTCATGTTGTGTTAGCTGTATCATGTTCATGTTATATTTTTCTGATGATATCATGTTAATCCATGCTTAACCTTTAATTGCCATGCTGTTGTTTGTCTTGAATGCTTCTGGTTATTGTGAGCTTGCAAGTACATTTAATGTACTGACCTGGCGTGTCATGCCAGCTTGCAGGTCATTCCGGATTTGATTGCTTGTTTGCCGTGGAGTCCTTGTTTGTGAGCTAGGATGAGCGTTCCAGCCAGGGTCCCTGCGGAGTGGAGTTCACCACCGTCGCCGTTGTTCCGCTGCTAGAGTTATTCCACTGTTTCGAGTTGTTCTGCTGCTTGCATAGAGCAACTGAGGATGGCGTAGTGTCGTTGTACCGATGTTATTCATTGTAATATCGAAGACCTTGTATTCATATTCGTGTAATAATAGAAAGATGATTTGTTCTATGCTAAGCAGTGCCGTATTCCATAAGACTTCTCCTTGATCTCTGGGCTAGAATACGGGGCGTTCCGATTTCTCTGAGTCGGGGTGCCACAGGTGGCTAGTCCTATGCTTGCTTGTTTCTCCCTTGTATCTGTTTCTCACATGTTACCTCATACATCTTCCATGCCCCTGTAGGCGTGGGTTCCTGGGGGTTTTATAGATCAACCCACCCAGGGTTACAATGGTAATACGCCGAGTCGGTGGGTCCGTATTGGCGGTGTCCGGGATACCGGGCTGGGTCCCTCTTGATGGCTTGTGGTTCGCCGGGTTCCCCTAGGTGTGGGCCCCGCGTTCCTAGGGGGACTGTGCGCCGTATTGTCGATCGTCAGGGCGTGGCTGAGTCGATTCGCGTACAGTGCTCTCCGTCAGGTTGCCACTTGCTGTCGTCAGCGGTGAGGGCGGGAGCACTGTTGCCACGCCAGCCCCGGTCAGCGGGTAGGTAAGGGGCACTGTTGCCACGCTCCAGCTGACCATAGGCATGGGTGGAAGCACTGTTGTCTTGGTCATCGGTGATTGAGGTCTCGTCCCATCGTACGGCCTGGATGGGACGGGAGCTTGACCCATGGCTGGATTGCGGCGCACGCCATGGGTGGGGTCAGTTTGTTGGGGAAGCCTTGGTCGTACAGGGTTCGGCTGCCTTCGCCAGTTGCCGAGTCCGGGTCGACGTACCTTGCCGGGTCAGAGAGTTTGGCCGGGTTGCGGGCCTTGCCGGGTCGAGCGACCCGGCCGGGCGCGTGCCAGTTTGAGGGGCGATGCGGGCCCCACTATTTTTGAAGAGGATCCGGGTTCCGTTGCCTGCCCGGGGTTCATCCCCCCGACAGTAGTCCCCGAAGCTGTGAAGTACCGCCGTCTTCGGATGAGTGGGCCTTCACAGTTTCCCCCTTAAGCAAGGCAGATTCTGCGAGTGTCGGGTCCGGCAACACCCAATGTGTGCCGGTTTTCTCAGAAACCGGATCGCGGCATCCCGGCCTTGGCGGGAACCGAGGAGTCCGTCAAATCTTGGGGCAATCCATCGGGCTTTGCGCGGGCGCCACGTGGTGGCCGGAAGCCGGAGGGGCCTGACAGGCCACGCGCATGACGGGACTGGGCGATGGGCTGGGGCCTGCCGCCGCGCGCCCTTGGCCCATGCGCGCGGATTTATTGGGGCGTCCGGGGGCCGGTTGCACTTCCCCGGGGCAGTTACTGCGTGTGTACATGCGCACTTATGAACGGGCGCGTGCAGACGATCCCGCTCCCCCACGTTTGAACCGAGGGTTATAAATTGGGGGGCAGGGGGGCAGCGGACATTATTCTCGCTCGCGCCCTCCTGTCCCTTCGCTCTCTCTCCGCTCTTTGCAACCGACGCACTGCGGCGCCCGCTGCTCCAAGCAGAACTTCCTCCTTCGTCCATCTTCTTCCTTCTTCTTCCATCCATGGCGCTGCCGTCGGGCTCCTGGATGGGCTCGAACGTCACCACCAAGGACATCATCCAGCTTCGGGCATTGTGGCGCCTGCCACGGGAGACAGACGTCGGTGCTCTCCTGCCGTGCGGCGAGCAGAGGCCTCGGCCCGAGGAGCAGGAGCACGTGGTCTTCCTCACGCACTTCGAGCGCGGGTTCGGGCTGCCGGCGAGCACCTTCTTCCGCGCGTTCCTGGAGTTCTTCGGGCTCCAGCCGCATCATCTTGGTGCCGGGGCCATCGTCCAGCTCTCCGCCTTCGTCACCCTCTGCGAGGGGTACCTGGGGGTCGAGCCCACGATCGACCTCTAGGCGCGCTTCTTCTCCTTAAAGCAGCAGGGCCCTTCGGCCAGGGAGTTCGCCGACTGTGGCGCCGCCGTCATCTCGAAGCGGTCATGGGCGGATTTCCCCAGGTTCCCGCTGGAGGATTCTGCCAAGAAGTGGCAGACTCCTTCTTCTACGTCTGCAACCTTGGTGCGGACCACATCAACCTTCCGCCCTTCGCCATCGCGCCGCCGCGGGCGAAGACAAACTGGGGCTACTCGCTCCAGCACCCGTCGCAGGAGATCGTCAACCTCTGCGAGCGGGTGACGGTGATGAGGACGCAGGAGGGGCTCACCGGCACCGACCTCCTTGCCGCGTTCATCATGCGTCGGGTCCTTCCGCTCCAGAGGCGCTCCTGCCTCATCGGTGAAATGATCGGCCTTCAGGACCCCAACCGCATGGGGTCGACGCGGCTGTCCGTGGAGCAGATTGCCTGCGGCGTGAACAACATCTCCAAGGCCAACCTTGGAGAGGACTGGCGGTTCGGCAAGGCGCCGTACAGCGAGTCGAACCCGGAGCCGCAGGTGAGTGTTTGGTCTTCTTACTTTGCTGCGGCGCACCTTCTCATTCGTCCCGACGCGACGCGGGTGATACTTCTGAATGCGATTCGGCATCCTTACGCCTGGGCTCCGTCGCAGGTAGCGCCTGTGGCGCCAGAGGAGCCCGCGGCCCATGGAGAGGAGGAGGTAGCCGAGTCCGACCGCTGGTAAGTTCTGCGTTTTTTTCTCTCTTCATGTGTCTTTAATTGCTGATCACGGCACGGCGCGGGTGATGCTGATGCTGGCTGTTGGTGTAGTAGCATTGGGCGGGGGAAGCGGCGACGCAGGCAGAGCCGGGTCCTCGCATGGGGCGGCGCCGAGCCACCCGCATGGGAAAGACAGCGTCGCGCCGCGACCCTGGGCCCCGAAGCGCATGCGGACCCGGCGAGGGCTAGGAGGCCGGCCAAGAAGAAGCGCGGCGGCGGGCACGGGAGGCCAACCCCGGTCCTGGTCTTGACGGGGTAAGCTTCATTTCTCGTTTGCGCCCGGATTTTTTGAGCTAGTCTTGTTTTCTTTTTGGCTCATTCTGCCTTCTTCTTCAGGTCGCCAATCGCGCTGGCGAGGGCGGCGGCGGAAGCCGCGGCCGCTGAAGGGGCCGCATTCCGCAGGAGCCGGTTCGACCTCGCCGACCAGGCCGAGGTGGAGGGACGGGCCGACTCGGACCTCGGCCTGGACCCGAACGATGCGGAAGCATTGGCCTGGCGGGACAGGAACGGGGCCGAGGCAGAGCTGGAGGCAGCGTCGGTCTAGGCTTGGACTAACGCGGTGGCGGCATGGGCGCGAGCCGGCGTGGAGTCGGCCTGGCACGAGATGCCGGAGGGCACGGTGGTGGCGGCGACGGTCTTTGAGCCATCGTCGGTGAGTGAGCACGGCCATGGAGGCCGGGCTGAGGTGGTGATCCTCGACCAGGAGGTCATGCAGGTGGGGGCGATACCCCGCCGCGGGCCGACGTGGTCGAGCGCGCGGTGGCTGATGGTGCTGGAGGCAACATCGTCTTGGGAGAGGCGCTGCAGGCGGCGGCGCCGGAGACGCCGCCAGCTATGGAGGAGGCATCGCGGGCGGCGGTGCTGGAGGCCACCCCGGCAGCTGGGCCGGTGGTGGTGACGCAGGGCGCCCCAGCGTCCGGGTCATCGTCAGCGTCGGGAGGGGCGTCGGAGGAGGTCCTGGCCACGTCGCAAGCGGCCAGCTAGGGGCACGCCTTGGTGCCCGGCAAGGAGGGCGCCGAGTTGTCGCGCCGCAGCCGGCGTGGAGTGGGGGCGCCGCTGTCTTCGGGACTCAGACCTAGGAGGAGGCGGCGCTGGACACCGTCAACCGACGCCTGCGAGGCCGGACGGAGCGGCTTGAGGCCTTCGCCCAGGCCAAGGTGGAGCGGACGCACGACCTGGAGCGTGCCGTTCTGGTAAGTCTTCTTTTTTCCTTGTAATTTCTTCTTGGTGGGGGCGCGCCAGCGCACCCACTGGGTGTATCCCCCGAGGTTCGGGCCAACTACGTAGTATTTGGGTCGAATCTTAAGAGCGTCGGCCTTGTTCTTGACTTCTGATTTCTTCAGCATCTCGACGCCTTCCGGGTTGCCGCCTACAACCGTCTTCTAGGCAAGCACCGGGAGCTCGTGGAGCAGCTCGCTGATTCCATTTTGCATCATGCTTTTAGATAAATATTTATTGCATTATGGGCTGTTATTACACATTATATCTCAATACTTATGGCTATTTTCCCTTATTTTACAAGGTTTACCATGAAGAGGGGGAATGCCGGCAGCTGGAATTCTGGCTGGAAAAGGAGCAAACATTGGAAACCTATTCTGCACTGCTCCAAAAGTCCTGAAACTCCACGAAACATGGTTTTGGATTTAATAAGAATTATTGAGCGAAAGAAATACATTAGGGGGCCCACACCCAGGCCAGGAGGGTGGGGGTGCACCCACCCCTACTGGGCACGCCCCTGTCTCCTGGGCCCCCTGGTGGCCCCCCGATGTCCATCTTCTGCTATATGAGGGATTTTACCCTGGAAAAATCGTGGGCAAGCTTACGGGACGAAACTCCGCCGCCATGAGGCGGAACCTTGGCAGAACCAATCTAGAGCTCCGGCAGAGCTGTTCTGCGGGGTAACTTCCCTCCGGTAGGGGGAAATCATCACCATCGTCATCACCAACGATCCTCTCATCGGGAGGGGGTCAATCTCCATCAACATCTTCACCAGCACCATCTCCTCTCAAAACCCTAGTTCATCTCTTGTATCCAATATTGTATCAAAACCACAAATTGGTACCTGTGGGTTGCTAGGAGTGTTGATTACTCCTTGTAGTTGATGCTAATTGGTTTACTTGGTGGAAGATCATATGTTCAGATCCTTAATGCATATTATTATCCCTCTGATTATGAACATGAATATGCTTTGTGAGTAGTTACGTTTGTTCCCGAGGACATTGGTGAAGTCTTGCTATTAGTAGTCATGTGAATTTGGTATTCATTAGATATTTTGATAAGATGTATGTTGTCTTTTCCTCTACTAGTGTTATGTGAATGTCGACTACATGACACTTCACCATTATTTGGGCCTAGAGGAAGGCATTGGGAAGTAATAAGTACATGATGGGTTGCTAGAGTGACCGAAGCTTAAACCCTAGTTTATGCGTTGCTTTGTTAGGGGCTGATTTGGATCCATATGTTTAATGATGTGGTTAGGTTTACCTTAATACTTCTTTTGTAGTTGCGGACGCTTGCAATAGGGGTTAATCATAAGTGGGATGCTTGTACAAGTAAGGGCAGTACCCAAGCATCGGTCCACCCACATATCAAATTATTAAAGTACCGAACGCGAATCATATGAACGTGATGAAAACTAGCTTGGCGATAATTCCCTTGTGTCCTCGGGAGCTCCTTTCTCATTATAAGAAATTGTCCAGGCTTATCCTTTGCTACATAAAGGATTGGGCCACCTTGCCGCACTTTATTTACTTTCATTGCTTGTTACTTGTTACAATTTATCTTATCGCAAAACTATCTATTACCTACAATTTCAGTGCTTGCAGAGAAAACCTTACTGAAAACCACTTATCATTTCCTTCTGCTCCTTGTTGGGTTCGACACTCTTACTTATCGAAAGGACTACGATAGATCCCCTACACTTGTGGGTCATCACTCGCCGCCAAGGAGGAGGAGCTCCGCGTCGCCACAGGTACTCTTGTGCTCTTTTTTAGTGGGGGCGCGCTAGCGCACCCACTGGGTGTAGCCCCTGAGATTTCAGGCCAACTGTGTAACAGTTGGGCCAAATCTTAAGTCTTGCTTTTTTCTTCTGCTGAATCCTTCTTCTTCGCAGCCGAGGTGCTGTCCTGGCGGACTCGTCTGCTCCGGGCCGGTCATCATTACGACCGGCTCGTTGCCGACACCGGCCGTCTTGGCGTCGAGACGGCGCAGGCGAGGGCGGAGGCGGCCGTGGCCCGGCGGTCTCTTGACGAGGCCAACCGGTTGCACGAGCAGCTGGCGGGTCACAAGAGCCGTCTTGAGGCCGAGGTGGAGCTCCTTAAGGTAGAGGCCGCCAAGATGGCAGAGACGCAGCAGGCCCTGGTCGAGGCGGACCAGCAGCACGACCGGCTAGCCGACGACAAGGGCCGGCTCCAGGCCGAGGTGGATCGCCTGCGGGGGCAGGTCACCACGGCTGAGGGGGCCCGTCAGGACAAGGCCCGTCGCCGTGAGGCGGCCGAGAAGGCAGCCAAAGACAAGGACGCCGAGCTGAAGGCGGCCCTTGCAAAGGAGGCCAATCTAGAGAAGGCGCTCGAGGAGCGCGACCGCGCCATGGAGCGGGAGCGGCGTGGTATGTTGCTTGAGGCGCAGCACCTGGAAGAGTCCTTCTCCAGTAAGTGCTTTTTCTTGTAGTTTGTCGGGTTGGGACCCGGCCTTTCTTCCTTGTTGTTCTTCTAACTTGCTTCTTCCTTTGTGGCAGGGGCCTTCCCGGAGATGCAGCGGCTGGCGGAGGAAGCCGTCCGCTATCAGCGTGACTCGGCCGTCGTCGTTGGGTCCGGGACAGACCCGCGGATGGCCTGGACCTTCCCGGAGATCATCACCGCTGCTGAGGCCCGCCTGCGGGTCCTGGGGACGCAGATGGAGCGGCTGTCCCGGGCCGACACCGCGATGGCGACGGCCCTTTGGCCGGGCACCGTCATGACGAGCAGCTTCACGCGCCTGGCGCGCTGGTTGGAGACGGGCCCGGACCGTCTTGACGAGTGGTGTGTCTCCGCCGCTCGTGCCGGTGTCGAGATGGCGCTCCGGTTTGCGCTGTCTTGGCATCCGGATCTTCAGCTGGACGCGCTGATGGGCCAGCGGGCCGGCTTGGAGCAGTTTCTGCAGGAGCAAGCCGGCCGGATCGCCTCCCGGGCCAGCTACATCGCCGAGTTCGCCTTCCACAACGAGTTCCATCCAGAGCGGACGAAAGACGGCAGGGCCGTGGATGGTGACGACTACGGCTTGCTTCTCCACGATCTGGAGGGGATCTCAGAGGAGACGAGCATCTACAGTGACGCGGATGCCGAGGAGGACACCGACGACTCGCCGGACCCGAAGGCCGCCAGGGGAGGGCCGTCGACTTCGCGACGCGGTGCTGGAGATGCCTGAGATACTTTGCAAAATTTGTTAAGTAGAAGGTCCACCCACCCACTGGGGTTTTTTAGGGTGTAATGAACTTGGGCCGTGGGCCTTTTGTTAAATATTTGTGTGTAAATTTCGTGAGTGCCTTTGCTTTTTGCCTTCCGTTTTCGGACCGATTTCATGCACTTTCCCTTTCTCAAACCTCCCCCCCCCCCCCCATGAGTCAGACGGCCGAGGCTCCGGTCCGTGACAAGGAGTTCGATTCTTTGAAAGAAGCACGCATGACTTGGGTCCTTCGAAACGTTGAGCGCAAGCGAAACACCCATTGGGCCGGCTGGCGGCAATCCGGCGAAGCCGGTTGGCGAGCAGCCGGTTGTGCGGCTGTTCATTTGATGAATGGCGGGCTGGGTTGTTCGACCCGGCAGCCTTTGACTTAGTGTATGAAGCGTAAAGGATCTTTGGCCCGTTGTGCTTGCCAGACGACAACCAAAGCTGGATCTGTGCCTTTAGGGCGAAGTGGGGGACCGCGACATCCTAACTTTCTCAGGAATCACCAAGTAAGGCGGCGGGGTGGCGACTGAGCCGGCCAGCCCCCGAGCCTCCGGGTCGAGTGATTCGGATCGGTGGCCGGGTTCAGTGGTATAGTGGTGCAGAAAAAAATAGGGACGCAATAAATTGGTCGACAAAAGCAGCCCCCGAGTCTCGTTCGGGGACCCCATAGTTATATGCGTTTACAAAAGGCGATGATACATACACTCGTGCGGCTAACTGTAAAACGGGCGGAGGAGTTCCGTGTTCCATGACCGGGTCGTTTCTACACCGGCAGTGTCCTTCTTGCACTTCTTTGACTTGCGTGCATCGATGAGGTAGTAGGCGTTGCAATCGCGCAAGGCCCTGCTCATGATGAATGGGCCCTCCCATGGAGGGGACAGCTTGTGCTGGCCTGCCTGCTCTTGGACGAGTAGGAGGACGAGGTCACCCTCGCGGAATGCGAGGGGCTTGATCTTCTTGTTGTGGTAGTGCCTCAGGCCTTGCTGGTAGATGGCCGAGCGGCTGAGCGCCAGGAGGCGTGCTTCTTTGAGCAGGTCGACGCCATCTTCGCGGGCTTCTCTGGCTTCGGCTTCGGTGTACATCACGACGCGCGGCGAGTCGAACTCGACGTTGGTCGGGATGATGGCTTCGGCTCCGTAGACGAGGAAGAACGGGGTGAACCCGGTCGACCGATTCGGTGTGGTGCGAAGACTCCAGAGAACGGCCGGCAACTCGTCGAGCCAGCTGCCGGGTGAGCGGATGAGTGGCTTGATGAGTCGCTGCTTGATGCCGGACAGGATGAGCCCGTTGGCCCGCTCGACCTGCCCGTTGGACTGTGGATGCGCAACGGAGGCCAGGTCGAGGCGGATGCCAGAGACGGAGCAGTATTGCTCGAGCGCGCCCTTGGCGAAGTTGGTGCCGTTGTCGGTGATGATGTTGTTCGGCATGCCGTAGCGCACCGCTATGTCCTTGATGAACCGGATGGCTCTTGGTCCATCCAGTTTCTTGATTGGTCTTGCCTCGATCCACTTGGTGAATTTGTCCACTACCACCAGCAGGTGCGTCATGCCGCCTCGAGCGGTTTTGAAGGGTCCCACCATGTCGAATCCCCAGACCGCGAAAGGCCAGGCGATCGGTATGGTGCGGAGCGCTGACGCCGCTGGTGGCTGCGTTTGCTGAAGCGCTGGCACCCCTCACACTTGAGAATGAGTGAATCGGCATCTTCGAGGGCCGTGGGCCAGTAGAAACCGTGGCGGAACATCTTGGCTACCAGGGATCGCGATGCGGCGTGGTGCCCGCACTCGCCCTGGTGGATGTCGAGGAGGATGTCGATGCCTTGTTCCTGCTCGACGCAGCACTGGAACACACCGGTGGAGCTGCGCTTGACGAGCTCATTGTTGATGATGATGTAGGCGGACGCTCGGCGCTGCACTTGCCGAGCTTCGGTCTCGTCCATGGGGAGAACCCCGTTCTTCATAAATTCTGATATTGGGAGGGCCCAAGATGGAGCTGTAACCACGGCAAAGACGGCCACCAGGGTGGGTTCTGAGTCGGCATCCCCCGAGCCGGGTTGAGCAGCCCCCGGCTCGGGGATGGCGACGGCCGGGCCCGGGTTGATGGTGGCCGGGTTGAGCTGAGCAGCCCCCGGGCCGGCTTGAGGTGCGGCCGGGTCATCTGGAACATGAATGGACTCGGAGTCCGGCGATGGCTTAACGGACGGCTTGCGCAGGTGCTCGAGGGAGACGCCGGACGGGATGGCTTGCCGTGACGAGGCAATCTTGGTGAGCGTGTCAGCTGCTTCATTCTCCACACGTGGGACGTGGAGGAACTGGCAGCCCTCTAAGGATCCGGACAGCTTCTGGACGAGGAATCGGTAGCTTGCCATGTTGGAGTCTCGGGCGTCCCATTCGCCGGAGCACTGCTGCACCACCAGGTCCGAGTCAACATAGCACAGAATGCGCCAGATGACGAGTTCCTTGGCAAGCCGGAGGCCGTGCACAAGGGCTTCATATTTGGCGACATTGTTGGAGGCGGCGAAGTGGATCTAGAGTGCGTAGCGGAGCCGGTCGCCCTTCGGGGATGACAATACGATGCCGGCCCCCAAGCCGAGTCACATCTTGGACCCGTCGAAGTGCATGCACCAATGCGTCGAGTCAGGAGGCGGCGGCAAGTACTGGGTCTCGGTCCAGTCGATGAGGAAGTCGGCTAGGGCTTGAGACTAGATCGTGGTGCGGGGCTCGTAGAGGATGGTGTGGCCGGCTAGCTGGATCGCCCACTTGGCGACCCGGCCAGAGGCGTCCCGGCACCCGATGATTTCTCCGATAGGCGCCATGCTGACGATGGTGATGACGTGCTCTTGGAAGTACTGCTTCAGCTTCTTGGCAGTGAGGTACACGCCATAACACATCTTCAGTTAGTGCGGGTAGTTCTTCTTGGAGATGGAGAGAACCTCGCTCAGGTAGTAGAATGGATGCTGGACGGCTTGGATCTTGCCCTTCTCTGGTCGCTCGACCACCAGCACCGTGCTGACCGCCCGCGAGGTCGCGACAATGTATAGCAACAGCGGCTCCTCGTCGGTCGGCGTGGCCAGGACTGGTGCGGTGGAGAGCATGCGCTTGAGGTCTTGGAAGGCCTCGTCTGCCTTGCCGTTCCATTCAAACGGGCTTGTCTTCTTCATCAGCTGGTATAGGGGTAGCGCCCTCTCGCCCAGCCGGCTTAGAAACCGGCTGACCGAGGCCAAGCACCCGGTGAACTTCTGGACATCGCGCAGCCGAGCCGGCTTGCGCATGCGCTCGATGGCCTTGATTTTCTCCGGGTTCGCCTCAATGCCGCGTTCCGTGATGAGGAAGCCGAGTAGCTTTCCGGCCGGGACATCGAAGACGCATTTTTCTGGGTTAAGCTTGACCTTGTATTCACGGAGGTTGGCAAATGTTTCCTTCAAATCATGAGGAGCGTGAGGTGCTGCTTGGTCTTCACCACGATGTCGTCCATGTAGACATGGATATTGCAGCCGAGTTGCGGCAGCAGGTATTTCTGCATGCAGCGTTGGAAGGTGGCGCCGACGTTCTTCAAGCCGAACGACATGGTGATGTAGCAATACGCCCCAAAGGGCGTGATGAAGGAAGTCTTCGGGGCATCGGCCGGGTCCAGCTTGATCTGGTGGTAGCCGGAGTAAGCATCCGGGAAGGACAGGAGCTCGCACCCGACGGCCGAGTCGATGACTTGGTCGATCCGCGGGAGAGCGAACGGATCCTTGGGACAGGCCTTGGTTGAGGCTGGTGTAGTCGACACACATGCGCCAGGTCTAGTTTTTCTTCAGGACGAGGACTGGATTGGCCAGCCACTCGGGGTGAAACACTTCCATTATGAAGCCGGCTGCCAAAAGCTTGGCGACCTCTTCACCAATGGTTCTTCTCTTCTCTTCGGAAAATCGTCGTAGGGGTTGACGGACAGGCTTGGCATCCTTGCGGACGTGAAGTTTTTGCTCGGCGTACTTCCTCGGGATGCCCAGCATGTCCTTGGGGGTCCATGCGAAGATATCCCGATTCTCACGGAGGAAGTCCACGAGCTCGCCTTCCTATTTGCTATCGAGGCGGGCGCCTATGACAACGTACTTGCTGCAGCTGGGATCTTCTGGTTTGAGCTTCACTTTCTTGGTCTCCTTGGGGGGCTTGAAGGCGGCCTCGTCGGCCGGGTCCGGGGTCGGGATCGACGCAGCGGAGGCCTCGCCTGCCAGGGCGACGATCCGGTCGAGCTGGCGCCGCTCCTCGGCAATGAACAGCGACTCGGCCAACTTGGCGCCGTCTCGGGCGCACTCTAGGGACTTGCAGTAGTCGCTGGTGACAGTGATGAGGCCCTTGGGACCCGACATCTTCATCTTCAGGTACGCGTAGTGGGGAACCGCCATGAACTTGGTGAGCGCGGGCCGACCCAGCAATGCATGATACGCGCTGGACAGGTCCACCACCTCGAACCAGATCGGTTCGCGTCGGAAGTGACTGCTGTCGCCGAACAGGACAT
Source organism: Aegilops longissima (assembly GCA_021605205.1). Lineage (NCBI taxonomy): Eukaryota > Viridiplantae > Streptophyta > Magnoliopsida > Poales > Poaceae > Aegilops > Aegilops longissima. The sequence continues at coordinate 715,778,926 of CM038682.1, forward strand.
CGAGCCGGACCCGGCCAATGGGAGAGCAGGAGAGGCCGGGCCTGATGCCATGGAAGATCGTCCGGGTTGGCTCCAGGTCCTCGGCCTTGAGGCCGAGTTTGGTCATCGTGTCGCGGTAGAGGATGTTGATGCTATTGCCGTCGTCGATGAGGACTCGGGAGAACTTGCATGTGCGTCGCGCGACGATGGTGGGGTTGAGGACGAGGGCGTAACCACCCGGACTTGTCATGACTGCCGGGTGATCCTCCCGGGTCCAGGTGATCGGGCGATCCGACCAGTGCATGAACTCTGGCTTGACCGGGACGACGGTGTTCACCTCCTGCCGAAGGAGGCGCTCGCTGTGCTTGTCGTCGCTGAGGCTGGTGAAGACGACGTAGGCCGCGTTCTGGTCCGGGTAGGCGTCGTTCCGCATCGCGCCGCCAGCGGGAGGCGGCGGTGGAGGCGGAGGCGGCTGTCCCGCGCCTGGAGCTGGAGCCGAAGCCGGAGGAGGCGGGACGCCCCCCCTCATGATGCGCTTGGTGATGGCGCACTACCGAAGCGTGTGCGTGGAGGGTCTTGCGCTGCTGTGGTGCTTGCATGGGGCGTCGAGCATCTCTTCGAAACTCATGGCGGGTTGCCACGCCATCTTGCCGGTCTGCCGGCGCTTCTCCGCCGGGTCCGCCGCGGGCTCGGCGGCCACGACGAGCCGGTTGTCGTGACGCTGCGCCGCCTGGTCGGCCTTGCACTTGTTGTTCTGGTGATGCTGCTGCCGGCTGCTTTCGCTGGTCGGCTTCGGGGGAGGAACCGGCTTCGCCTTGCCGGCTTCATCCAGCGCCACCTGGATCTTCATGGTGGAGTCGGCGTTGGCGTACCTGTCCGCCGTCACCATGAGTGCGGCCATGGTGGCTGGCTCGGAGCGTAAGAGCTTGTGCTTGAGGAGGGTGCCGTCTCAGCACCCGCTGACAAAGTACTGGATCGCCTGGACTTCATGGACACCCTCGCAGCTGTTTCGGAGCTCGGTCCAGCATGCGAGGTACTCGCGACCGGTCTCCGTCGGCCCCTGCACGCACATGGGAGCTGGCTAGGGCGACCGGGTCGCTTGTAGGTCCTCGTGAAGTTGCGGACAAAGGCCTCCTTGAATCGACCCACGCGTTGATGCTGCCCATCGGCAGACTGTTCAACCACGTGCGGGCCGACCCCTAGAGCATGAGCGGTGCGTAGCGCACGGCGAGATAGCGATTGGCACCAGTGATGCCAATGGCCGTGGTATAGTAGGTGAGCCAGTCTTCTGGCTTGACGGTCCCGTTGTACTTGGGGGTGTCGCGGGGGAGCATGAACCCTTTGGGGGAAGGGCTCCTCCCGGATGCGTGGGCCGAAACACGCCGGCCCGATAGCGCCGCTCTCCTCCACCTCCAGGGAGCAAGCGAGCTGATCGAGGCGGTGGCGAGCGTCGGCGTCGTCGATGGCGCGGGTCGAGTCGACTGGCGGCTAGGCCCCGAGGGGCCGGGTCAGTTGGAGCCTAACGCCGGCCATGCTGGCCGGGTCCGCGCTGGGTCTCCGGGGCGGGCTCGTTGCCCAGGACGTCGGCAGCTGGGCGGCCGGGTTGCGCCGAGTCCGGGCTTGGCCGGAGTGCGCCTCACCGGGCGGTGTGGAAGCCGTGTGCAGAAGTTCACCGGGTCCGCCAAGGCGGGCGGAGCCGGATCCTGCCGGCTTGGCGAGCTGGTTGAGGCGATCCTGCTGGGTGTTGGCACCGTGGAGGAGCTCGCGCATCCTCCCGATGCGCTCTTTCAGCTCCTCACCCGTGAGCTGGTCCAGGCCGACCGCGGCTGCCTCCGCAGTGCGCATGTTCTTCACTGGGGTCTTGTAGACGGTTCAGACGGTGCCGAGGGCCCGACCGATCGCTCCTCCCCGGGTACGCACATCGGCGACCCGGCTTGGCTTGGCCGCGGCAGGCGCGAATCCGTGGGCGGTGTCGTGCTCCATCTGGGCGGCCTCCAGGCGACGTTTGGTGGCGGCGAGCATCTCGGACAGGTCCAGCATCTGCTGACGCCTTTCCTCGAGCTGAGATCGGGCCTCGACGGTGTTGGTGGCGTCGATGTCAGTGCCGATGGGGATGTGGAGGCTCTGCATCGCAGCGCGCAGCGGATCGGACGGCTCGGTCCGTTCCGCAGCGGCCCTGGCTTCCGTGGCCTTCCTTGTCTTGCTCGACGAGGAGGAGGCGCCATCGCCGGTGACGTAAACCTCCACATGGACGTCCATTGCCCCGGCGGCAATGCCGCCGCCGAGGGAGAGGGGAGAGTCGGAGTAGCTGAGCACCTCGCTGGAGTACTCGTCGGCCGCGAACGCATCGGAGATGCGCAGCACGGCGAAGGAGGTGGTATGCGCGCCGACAACGTCGTCAGGCAGCGCGACGGACTCGTCGGTGTAGGAGAAGGGCCCCGTCTGAAGCATGCTCCCGGCCAGCTCCTCGAGCTGCCCCATGGTGGGCGCCAACTGTCGTGGTGGGTGCACGACAGATGCCAAGGGATGGTTAAAGAGAGGAGGAGGCTCGAGGGCGCTGGTGGGCTCCAGAGGCGAGGTTGGCATGAGCGGGCGCGGGACGCCGGACATACCCAGGTTCGGGGCTCTCCGGAGAGATAATACCCCTAGTCCTGCCGAGTGTAGTTGGATGATCGATAGTACAATGCTGCTCCTGGAGCTGTATGGAGGAGGAAGGAAGCTGGCCAAGGCTTGGGCCGCTCCTTCTGTCCGGTGTTGCGGTTTGGTGGCTAGTCCTATCACTACAAAAAAAAATACACTTCCGTGATGATACGTGTTTGTCACAGTAGGTCGCGTTTTTTGTCATGCATGTACATCCATGACAAATTTATGAAAGAATCAAGATAGTCATACCTGTGCTGTCGTAGAAGTGTTCCATGACATTACCAAAATTATCATCACGGAAGTGTCCACTTCCATGACGATAAATTGCGCTGCGATGTAAGTGCTTTCGCCAAGGGTGACCGACACGCGGCATCCACCGTAACGGAACGCCGTTAAGCTATCGGGTCGGATTTTGGATCCGATAACCCGCTAACAGCCCCGACCAATGGGAAATTTCCACGTGTAAAATTCTGATTGGCCGAAGGGAACACCGTCACCATCAAGGCCGATGTCACCCGTCCATTGGAGGAGACATGCCTATGGTACGTTGACACGTGGCTGGGCCCAATAGAGGCACATATAGGTTAAAAAGGCCGGCCCAGTCAAAGGCCCATTTACAACCCGAAACGGCCTATAGAACTTAATCAGGTACTAGTGGGCCAGCCCAATAACGGCCTGCTTAATAAAGGCCCATTTACAACCCGAAACCAGATCTGGCCTGTTAATTGTCCGCCCAATATTTGGGCCCATTTACGGCCCGAAGCCAGATCTGGCCCGTTAATTGTTCGCCCAATATTTGGGCCCATTTGCGGCCCGAAGCCAGATCTGGCCCGCTAATTGTTCGCCAATATTCGGGCCCAACTACAGCCCAAAGGACTTTCGCCTATTAGAGGCCCGATGTAGACATGGGCCCATTTCGCCGGTGTGACTTTCGCCCGAATAGCCCGTGCTGCCCATGGGCCATATATGGTCCGACGGGATATCGGGCACACTAACGCCCGCGCTAAAGGTGGCAACAGCTAAGCCCAACGTGACTTTGGGCCTGTTAAAGGCCTGTCGCGTAATTCGCCCGCTGATGCTCAGATTAAGCTTTCGCCTCTTAAAGGCCCATGATATCGATGGGCCAACTAAGGCCCGAGATATGTTTCGCCCGGTAACGCCCATGAGCTAATCGGGCCCATAACGGCTCGGTCTCACATTTCGCATGTCAAGGCCCGCCGACGACTAGTGAAAATTGAGGCCCAACATGCATTTTGGCCTGCTAAAGGCCCGTGGTTTCATCTCGGCCGAATAGGCCAAGACAACATTCACCGTTAATGGCCCAACGCTACTCGGGCCGAACTAAGCGCTGGGTCGACAAAAGGCCCAACTAAAATATAGGCCGGTGTAAGTTTGGGCCTGGCGCAATGTGTGAAGGCCCCAATCATTCGGGCCCAAGAAAGACGCAGGATGGCCCAATTGTGGCCCGCTAAAAACCTGGCCCGTTATCGAATGTTTCGGCCTGGTTGACTACATCTGATTTTTTTTTCAGATAGCGAATGATGGCGGTAACTAGTAGGAATTAAGAACAAACCTACTCTATACAATAAAAAAATTACGGCATAGTAACTAAGAATAAACCTACACTATACAATAAAGGATTTAAGGTATATTACATCCACTGGGCATCAAGTTCGCCACCAAGATCATAAAGCGCAACGAAGAAGCAGATTACAAAAATCGGGCACCATTGCAGCGTAATGTAATAATACTCGAACCGAGACCACTTCCAAGACAGTTCAAGAAAGGTTAGCCTTATGGGGAACTGCTATGCTAAGCTGCCGAAAGAAGGCTGTGAGACCGCCTAGCATGTCGGTCATAGCTTCCAGTGTGTAGCTGTTTAGCGATGAGGTTCTCATTGGTGTTCTCCACAATCTTTATTAGAGATAGGACTTCAAGTCGAAGTTGAGTTGCGTAATGCCTTTCGCTAGAACTTGGGACCAAGAAGTCGAACTGATTCGCATAAACTAATTTTGTGAGCTTATCTCGACTGTTAGTCTCAAGTAACTTGAACACTGCATCAAGACAAGACTTTGGGGTTGTCTCTATCTTCAATATGTTTTGCCTTCTTTGCTGCAATATATGTTGGGTTTGTCTCACAACCTTCAAGCAGACTTGTGCATGCCATCGCATATCACCCTGAAACAAAGCGTAGAGATGACAGGTTTTGCAATGTGTATAAACAAAGATGATAACTGCTCATTAATTCTATCCAATTTCAAATTAGAAAACAAAGAGTAAGTTCAAAATATCAATAGCATAATTTGGCATTGTTCATAATGCGGGAGCTTCACCACACTATCGGATTACCATGTCAACATAACAAGCATAGATGAAGGGCAAAGAAAATCATTGTATCTATTTTGGATAATGTGCATTGCATGTTGTTCATATCATCAGCCACATTAGTAAGATAAAACAGGAAATGACAAGGTGCAAACATGGGCTGCTTCACCACAGACTGGATTATAGATCCACAAAACCAAGCATACATATAGGGAGTATTAAGTAATGTGCATGGTATGAATAAGAAATTTGGTTTTACAAGTAAAACTTAGAACTTACGGTTCTTACGAACATGCATTTTGGTAGAAATAGCAAACTAAACAGCAGTAAACGATAGGGAGTATGAGCAAATTAAACAACAGTTGAGGATAAAGGCTTTAGAAGGACTGACTTACATTAACAGTTAACACCGGCTTTATAATGCCCTTCTCCATGTCAAGGGAAGGATAACTCAAGAATTTCAGCACGTAATCTTCTTCATAAGCATTGCCTGTACTCTACATTTTGTAGAGAGTAATTATAGATATGATAATACCGAAGGGATAGAGGATAATGAAGATAAGATGCAGATTGATGCTACATAATCAACTACCAATCCTCGAAGTACAAGCGCTACGTGACAAAATGTACCGACAAGAGCAATGGGCTACACTTCAGACCGGCATTGTCTCAGGTATTCTACTTGTTGGTAAGATTAAATATAGATCTGATCTTTTTTAGTAAATGGTGGGCGGGGAGATAAGATGCAGAATGCTACAATGAACTAATCCTCTTCCTATAATACAAGAGTGTTTTGAACACTAGTGTACTGTATAAAACGCTCTTATATTATGGGACGGAGGAGTAGCTGTTAATGTAAGTACAAGGATAGACCACGCTCAGTCCTTACAAGAGGACTGCAGAGCTAAACCTCTTCAAAAGCATTGGGTTGATTCTAAATTTGTGTAAGAGTCCATACGGATCTTATAATGTCCACCAAATGGGCGATTACGAGGCTAACATGTGCAGTGATGCTACATAATCAAACATCTATGAAAGTAACTATGGTCATACAGGGCAAGAGGTACTCACGAGAGCAATGCAGTGTGCAGTATAGTTGCGAGATTATGTGGTCCCTTGAGAACAAATGTTCTTCTGCTAACAGTTTTCGTACAAGTGAGACATTAAGGAAAATGCAGAAATGTAGTTCAAATTGTGATGTGATATCATAGACAGTACCTTACGCTGCAGCCGAGACCAATGTGTAACAAGATTATTCCAGTCACCGTCGGATAAATGTAGCACCAGAGACTTTATAGAAATTTCGTTCAGAGGCTTGCCATCGAAGTGCGCTTGCCTTAGGTAGGAACGATACTTCATCAACGAGTGCTTGAAAAGCGCAACCAACTCTTGCTCGTCATCACAATCCAGTTTGCTCCTCGCCTATTTAAAAGAATGAAATCTTGTGACTTCTGTGAGCAGAAACATATGTAGTAATGACCATGAATAACATTAGTACATTACTTACGCGTAAGTTGCGGAGGAAGACTGAAATTGTTCTGTTCATGTATAATCTTTCCATGAAGGAAAGATGCGCACAAAGTTCCCGACAACAACATAAGCTTCGCCTTCTAAACTGGGAAGAAATGGAACATGGGTCCTATTTGCTGCAATTGGGGCTCTCTCGGTTCGAAAAGGATTTGGCAATTGGATTTGGTGTACTTTTGCTGGAATGGGGTTTTATGTCAGACAATGGTGCTATGTCAACGGCATAATCATACTGCTTTGCTGCAGCTTGGGGTCTGCTGAGTTGGGGCATCGTAAATGACCAAAGTAGTAGGGCTAGAGTCTGCTAGAGTTGGGGTATTTTGTAGGTCGTGATATTGCAACTACACCTAATGGGCTATTTGATTTATCAAAGCCACTACCTTTTCCAAATACTTTGATTGTGCTCCTCCACGATCAGCAATCGCCTCTTCCTTTTGAACGCCTCGATACACAAGAACAACATTTGAATGGATAAATATGGTATGATGACAGATGGAATATGTAATCAAAATGGATAGGCAGGGCGATTCACATACACGATGTGTAAACTAAGCTAATGGCAGTTCAACAAAGTAGAAGCAATGCAAAGCATCGCTTGCAAGATATGTGCGAGCAATGTAACCTTGGAAAGTTAGAGCAAGTACCTTGATGGGTGAATAAGATAGGGCATCTTCCTCCGACTCCTCCACTAGGGAGCTACATTGACTTAGGTCTCCCTCTAGCTCAGAATCACTGTTAGGATCATATTCTGAGCATGAATCTGTAGGTGGAGAGCGTTTGCATTGCATTGCATCCAGACTTGATTTCAGTCCCTTAATGCCAAGTTTGATAGCCATGACATTGTTCTTCTTTATTCTTTTCATGCGCGCAAGCTCATTCATTATGATGCTGTTCAGAATATGAGATTCATGAAAACATAAAAAGTAGTCAAATTATCTATGGAATGCATTGCGGATTCAACTCGGAGAGTGTCTCCCTATAAACCCCTGCATATGCAAAGTTCACCTCCCCAACCGTGCTGACCAGACCACACACAGAAATACAAACCCCTTATGTCTCTATAACAGGCAGGCACACATTTCAAAATGAAGTAGGAACATTAGAATCATATGAAATTTGTATTTGAACAAATAAACTAAGCAATTATGAGTGGCGTAATGTTTAGCTTCAAGGGTGGAGTGTTGGTAGTGCGACACAAAGCAAGTAGGCAGATTGTATTCCATGTAAAAGATCGAAACCTATGTAAAAGATGGAAATGACACTTTTTTCTATACAATGCAAAGTTCGTTACCCACACATGATGGAAGAGATCACATAGAGAAATACTATTCACTCAGGTCTACGGTTCCAAGATTTAGAAACAGGGTGGTCCACCCTAAAAGAATATTGACAACAAATATGACAAGGCAAGCATAGATGTAGTGAATCAATCATTTATTTGTGAGCTTATTAGGACAAGTATGCAGAATTGTAACTGCAGTAAGAGACCGTCCAAAATCTTAATGAAGAAGTTTGTCTAGCACTTATTGTTTGCAACTAATCGACATGAATAATTGGATATTATATCGAATGAGTAAGAAAGACAAGTAAAATTGTCAACAAACCTGGCTTGCGAGTAATCTGGGTCAATGTCACTACGACCAAGAATCCAAAATTACTAGTTTCGCTCGAGGGCCGGAATTTTGAAAACCCCGTGAACTTTAGAGGTACTAAAGATTACCAAATACATATGAACCATTAAGTGTAGGTAGCATCGAGCACACAACAAACCCTAATGACAGTCCTGCCTAATGAGTAATGAATCAATTAGAAAATGGGTGATGAGGAGTGGTTGCTGAGTGTTGAGGACGTATCTCAGGATAAATCGAGTTGGCTTGGTGGGTGCTGCACGCCTGAGCCCTAAACAGACTAGGAAGGTAAGCACGGCGGCGCCCCGGGCAGCGGTGACGCTGTTGGGTGAGCGGCTCCTGGCCTCCTATTAGTCCGGCGTCTCCTCCTAGAGTCATGCCGTCCGGGGACGGCAAGTCGCCGGCGAGGCAGGCGGCTAGGGGCGAGTAGAGATCGGAAGCGCGCATCAGAACAGAGGGGAATCGGGGCCTAGGACGACCCAAAATCCCAGGGTGGGCCGGCCCACCATGGGCACCCCGTAGAGATACATACCCGAGCGGCGAACATGCATTTTTGAAACTAATTTAGGAACATTTAGCTGACCAATTAAACAACTCTGTTTTAATAATATCATATTCGTATTTGAACATCTAAGCTTATTTATCTTGATGCGTGGAGCAGTGTTATTATGACACGGCACGATTCGATCGATAGTGATCATAAAAGGGGAAACTCTAAGCATATTTTTTAGCAAAAGAGGGTTTTCCTCCGATTTCTATTAAAGAAACCACCACAGAACCAACATGATAAATTAAACCCTAAGCATGATCAATTAAACCAGATATGGCTGTGCATGGCAGATTTGAAGCTGCAAACCGAGAAATGATATTTAGCATCCATTGTTTGCTTTAACTAAGAACTAAGTTCTAAGAGCTGAAAAGAAAGTAGAGTAACCAAGTTAAGATCTATTTTCTGGTTGAGATCAAAAGTTGAGGAGATATGAAGTACCACCTCTCTTGCGGCGCCGTGTAGGCATCGGGGTGCGATGGTCTGTCGGTGGCGTTGAAGCAGATCTGCGACGGTAGACGGTGCATCGGGGATAAGTCCTGCTATGGTGGAAGAGAAGGTCATGTGAGCGGCCCTGGAAAAGAGGACGACGACACCGATGAAGCGAGAGGACACGATGCAAGGCTATTGGTCCATCGCCGTGGATGAGAAACGTCCATCTCTAGAAGTGGACGACGCGGTCTTGGTAGGCGCTCCGGCATGGTGGAGGACGGTGGCGATGGATGTGGTGGAGGACGGTTCGCTCCTAACCTAGCCGCCACCGATGACCGACACAAGACTTCCTCGCGCCCTCGCTGGAGGCGGTCGCCGGGCTTCAAGCTTAACGGAAGGACAAGAAGATGAAGATCCAACCCTAGGTGTAGCGTGTGGGGAGGCAGCAGCGGCAAAGACGGGCATGGCATCGAGCTTGCACAAACGGACAACGCAGCTTGCAAGAGTAGCATGCGCAATGAGCAGGTACATCACATCCCTGATTATATCTAATTCAACTCTTCAATTTCTGGCCAATAGTTAAACTCGGCGGTGTTGTAAACTGCTTGTATGTAGGGAATCTATGAGAAAATGAAACCAATTTCTACTTATTTTATAACTCCCCAATCAATACTGAACCGATCAATCTGATGTATCTAATCAAGTTTCCGTGCAAACATACAAGCTCATGTTGTTCTTGAGCCTCAAGTGTCTAATGAACAGATCGCTAATGAAGGATTTGATGCAAACATTTTACATGCTCCTGGTGATGAACATATAGTGTCTAATGAGTGATCTAATGCAAGCATTTTGCAAGCTCATTGAAGGATTTAGTGTCTAATGATGATCTACTATGTTGAGAGAGACAGAGATTTGCGTGCATTGATGACAAGCAAATTATAGTGCATTTTCATAGCTTGAGGAAACGCCGAGGCCATCTACCGTAAAGTTCCCGATCATGACAACATAGCATAAATACTTTTCTAATCTGTTGTTTGAAACTATTGGCATACTTGTGCAGGATAGATATATTGATATGCAGTTTGCGACCGGTAATACGTGCAATTACACTTCGATATTTTCAGCCGAGAACTAATAATTCAAGCAGGTACAGACTATGTTTGTAGTCCTTGTACACCATGTTGCATTTTGTGTTTTTGGTGCTTGCATCATTTAGTGTTTATAAACTGAACTACTTTGGATCATTAGCTGGTTTTCAAAGTGCATATAGCTTCACATTTCTCAAGTTATGTTGATTTCGGAGTGCAAGTGCCTTCAGATTTTTAAGTTAAATGTTCGCCTCGGTAACTTGAATTGTGGATCAGCCACTGCACACAAATCATACACGAATGCCAAGACGAATTAAATGAAATGCGGGACTTACGCTAGCTCACAGGCAGTGCTCACTGCAGCTCGCTTGCGCTTGGGATGTTCCATGTACAAGTCCATGTTACCACTTGCTTGGATTTGCAGGCCTTGTGCTCCTTGCACCCCCTCTGCATTTTTGACACAGCGAATGGTTGATCAAATAAGAGGAATCGACCTTGATGTTGTACCAGAGGATGATATTTACAAGGTTATACGGTGTGCAGGATGTGTACCAGATCCCGTAGAGTCTCCGCCATGCTTCGCTAAAAAATGGATTTGCTTGTTTCGATGATATCCCGTAAGAAATAAGAGTTAAAGTCGAGTTGCATAGGCGTAAGCTAAGAGAGCAGTGAAAGGATATCCAAACATCGCCGGAATAGTGCACAAGGGAGTGATGTGGATACCTAGCTCGGGCCGGCGCTTGGGCATGCTCGCTTAGCTAGAGTGCGGGTCACTTCAGAGCCGCTGAGGGTGATGCGCTGGCCGGCTGGCCGCAAGCACGGATGCAGATCTTGAGTGGCAGCGAGCGCCACGATGCGGTGGACGAGACCGCAGGTGCCCCAACGACCTCGGGGCGGAGGTGCGACGATGTGCTCGGTGAAGTAGCCCCGTGAGCTGGGAGACGGCGCCGGTAAAGCGCACCTGATGCGGTGGAACTCGTGTCTGTGGAGGCACGCCGATTATGGGCGGCCGACGTTGTCGGTGGACCACCCGTGCGGCGGACGAGGGCGATGAGGTAGCTCCGTGCGGTGGTGAAGCGCGACCGCCGCCTTCGCTGCCGCCGTCCCGCAAAGAGGTGGGGAACGGGGAAAAGAGACGAGACGAGGGGCGATTCGAGGGATGGCGCTAATTAGGGATTTGAGCAATCTGGGCGCCGAAGGGGACGGTGGAGAAGAGAGATTTTGCAGGGCTGGAATTGGGGCCGCCAGATATTTCAATCAAACGTGGAAGCGCAAACTTATATTGTCATCGCCCTATTTTTGGGGGAGGGGTGGTGGCTGGGTGCTACGCGTCCGTCCGACACACGCCACCACCCCGACAGATTACGCTTCGTGCCTTAAGGCACCTGCCTTTGTGTCCATGACATGTGGGCCCAACAGTGGCTGGCCCACATGTCGGCCACCCAAGGGCTGTTGCCTTTAAGGCACCAAGCAGCGCCCACCCCGACATTTACCTGGTCTGCCTGGTGCGCCTAACATTTGAGAATGCAAATGAATCTTCTTTCATTTGCAAACTAATCTGTATGTATTACCATGCCCATGTTTTCCTTGCAATAATTAGTCATTCAAACGAGATACTCCATCCGCTCACTTTTGTAAGTCATTTCGCATAACTTAAAATGAACTGTTTTGCACATTGTCCTAAATGTCTTCAAGGTCTTATAAAAGTGAACAGAGGGAGTACTATAAATTAATTAATGAGGAGTTATTTGAAAAAATTGAACGGTACCCACACTAACGTGGATTAGAGTGTGTCACATAATTAATTATTTGAATTAGAGTGTTTGTCACGTAGTTAGTTATTTGAATTAGAGTGTGTCACGAAGCGATCTCCAATTCTAACGTGATTTCAGATTTCACCGTATCCACGCTTACTTTTTTAATACAAATTCATATGTATATGATGAACACCATGGTAGTGAGAAAACTTTTGGATGGATTCAAACATATGACCTACAAAATAGCACAACAAATTGAGCCAATGTCAACTTTTCAAACTTAGTATGGCACTAATTCAAATAATTACCCGTATGCCTGGTCCTCGGTTCAAATCTTACAATGTACAATCAATTGAAACATCGATATTAAGTCTCGTACTATGTACATTCAAATGTTGTTTTAGCCCCCCCCCAAAGACAAACGCTACATACTTCCTATATCGGTCAATCTTCCTCTCCTAACCACCTTAGCAAGCTATCGGTTTCCAACACACGCTCATTCTTTCTCTCCATGTTTCGATCTCTAAGTCTCTCAACTACACAACCCCTTTTTCCACTCCTGTTACTAAATGTATTTACCTCACACACCGCCATTGCACCCCATGCCGAGCTCTCTCTCCCCTCTCTCCTCTCACGCCTCGCTAAATACATGCATTGCCTATCTAGCCCCCCAACCTCTCGTGCGCACAAACGCACGTTGTATATCTAGGTCACTCCTCGAGACTGTCTCACTCTTTCTTCCGCACGGCGGCCACACTCTCTCAATCTCGCCTCTTTATCTCGAGTCTCGCTTAACCTCGCTTTTCTTTCACACACAAATGATATATCTCCTGTTCGGGCCTCGATCGACACACTCTATACTCTCTCACGCAGATTGTCTATCTAGGTCAGTCCATCCAAGCCGCCGCCACTCTTTTCGCCTCATGGTGGGCCACGCCACCCAATCTCTCTCTCTCTCTCTCTCTCTGTCTCTGTGTGTGTGTGTGTGTGTGTGTGTGTGTATGTATCGATTTACCTCGCTCTTTCTCGACAAAACGATATATCACCATGTTTGAGCCCAATTCGACCTATTCACATTGTATACTCTCTCACGCACATCGCCTATCTAGGTCACTCTCTCCAACCCGCCTCACTCTTTCGATTGCACGGCGACCCTATGTGATCGGTTGACCTTGCTTCCTCCCACGCACAAAATATATCTACACGCCTGTGGATCGGATCATCTCTCAAGCTCTATCTTACAACCTCACCCTTACCAAAAGCTCAATCGACAATATCTCTCCGAGCATATATATTTGTTCAATGAATATCGGACCACACTCACTTTGTCTCTATCTATATGTCTCTCGATTGACCTTGCTTTTCATACCGTATCTTCCACGCTGAAGCTACTACCTCTCCATCCTCGCAAAGCCGGAGCTATTTACATTGCGAGGGCACTCCAACCTTGGATTAATTTGTGTAGGCATTTATTCCGGTCGGTTTAGATTATATTTTCGTAGCATTCGCCCACAACTACTCCAAACGCCGCTGCAACCCACGCAACTCCCCTAGTTGATTTCCTCTGCTCGGTCATCGCTCTCGCACGCCCTTTCTCACCTTCAACGCCGCACCATGGTATTATTGAAAAACTATGTTGTTCTCTTTATTATTATAAATAAGCTACAAAACTACACACCGATAGTCCACTTGGAATGGAACAAATTTCGACCCACAAATTAAAGTGCTACAAACTACACACCAAGGGGCCCACATGTCATGAAACAAATTTGGACCCATATACAAATTAAAAAATAAAGGACGAGGATCGAACATGCGACCGGGCCTTCAAGCCGCACGTCAATAGGCAACATACGTAGAATAGCAATGTTTGTTGTACCCCCTTTGTTCACATAATGTTTTTATATTACCACAGCCTAATTAATGGATAACATGTAATATTATTTTTAGTACTATTCGCCTTCACTTACTGGTGGGTTCCATGTGTGCTCTCTCTCTCTCTCTCTCTCTCTCTCTCTCTCTCTTAGACGACGCACGGCAAACAGGAAGAACTCATGGGCGATGTTGTTGCTGACCATATCTGGATACGCTCACAAGTCACGGCACCAGTTTCACGTACTAGCAGCACTAGTCAGTGTGTACGTGCAATGCACGTTAATTTGGAAGTATATTAAGTGCATGCGGATATTAACTACTAGGATATTATTTGCGTGTTGTCATGTGATTAGCACTATTTTTGGCATGAAATTAACTGCACGCTAAACGTGTTGAGCGCCGACATTGAAGCAGTCTAGGTCGTTGGATGACAAGGAATACATATGGCTTGATGACGCTTTTATATTTAATTTGATACGGCTCTAGCAGAACATTCAATCGATCAAACCATACATTTCGCTCAGTCTGACTCAACTTTAAATTATACGACGATCAATATAAAATAAACGGAATGATAAACATTCGGATTTTAAGCATGGCAATCCAACATTTTTCATGGCAAATTTAGATTACGCGCGGCGGCGGGGCGCTCGCGGTGGGAAGCGGCCTTTGCCGCAGCTCGTGTGTCGTCGGGCCATCGACCGACGGCGACGGCGACGCCTTGCGCCGTTGTTGGCGTTTCCTGACGCTGGCCTAGCTTCAAGGAAGGCCAAAATGTTCGACTTCGAGCGAAGTCAATCGGGCGGAGGAGGCGATCGTGTTGGTGCAAGAAAGCAGTCGACGGCGGCCATCCATGCCGCTGAGGGGGGCACTGGCACCCGCGCGGGGACAGGAGCTGTCAACGGCGCGGCGGAGACGTTCGTGTGCATGGGCACCGGCACGGGCGCTGCACGCTGCTGCACGCAGCATGTGCTGGCAGGTGCACGGCACCGACACGGGCGCAGCGCTGCAGCACGCAGGGCGCATGCGCCAGGCAGGTGCACGGGCGCGTGAAAGTCGGCGGGGACCTCGTGGAACCCCGTGGCATCAAGCTCGGCGACAATGTGCGGCTCCCAGCCCATCAATGCCATGGGGATGGGCGCTGGCGCAGTCGGGGCGACGGGAGCCGGAACGGGAGCGGGACAGGCGCGACGTCTTCCCGCAAGGCCGCCAAGCTCGCCCCAAAGCGCTTTATGTTCTTGAGACTCCGCTGGGTGTCTTCTCATGAAACCGAACACTAAGGGCAGACCATCGTGATGCGGCATGGCGACGCTTAGGTCAGCTTGTTGGAGGTAGACGACAGGAGAATCGGAGAGGAAGAGAGAGGATTGTAGCGATACCGGTAGTGTGGGGTTGATTTTAAACCGCGGCGCCAGCGACATTAAAAGTGGGAGCAGTTGGGACGACGGTGGGCGGCGGAGCCTGGTCAAAGGGCTCGCCCCGTGAGTTCTGCACAGCGGTTCGCTCGCGCCGCCTCGACAGCCGGCGAGCGGTTTGCTCGCACGCCTCCGTCGACTCACACGCTTGCTGGGACGGCACCTGCCAATGAGAAGCGGGGACTCGTGGCGGCACGTAAACGCCCACGGTTTCAATAGTGAAAGCGTTCGCCTTAACGTGACATGTCTTTTCCCTAAAAAAAGGTGACAGGTCTTTGTTCCAAAATACCTTGGCTCTTCATTTGTGCAACTTATCATAAGCAGCTTGTCTCGAATTGAATAAAAAACTTACGAAGTAATATTTGTGCCATATCACGTGACCATGCTCAGTTTCAAGAATTTATGCTCCCTTTTGGATTTTCTAAAATTTAAGACCCAGGATTCGAAACAATATCATAACCTCAATCATGCAATAAATTTTCAAGCCGTACATCTGTCCTGTTGTATTTCTTAAGAAAGGATTTGGTCAAACATTTTGCTTAGTTAAACCTCCTTTCCGGTTTATAGGGCTCAACTCAAAAATCTCACCAACCAAGGTAGATGGTGAGTGGTGGAACAATTGTTGTAGTTTGCAAAACCACTCAATTAATGCGCTTGTTTTCCTCAAAATTTGTGTTTATGAATGCATTAATTGCAATGCATGCATGCATAAAATACATGCATTGGTCAATTTTCTCTTAATACTTGCATGTAATGATTTATTGCACCTTGAAATCTGAACATGTGATGGGGAACAACCAAATTGAGACTTATAAAATGGAAAAACTAAAATTTTGAGATAAGCCCTATAAACCGGAAAGGAGGAGTAAAGGATAATCCTCCGCATCAATGCATTGCCTCGATATATTAACTCAAGTACTAGGCACGAACAAACGGGCTCAATTTCGTGCTCATCCCGTGTAGTAGTAGTAGTACTAGGCAATGCAGTTGACGGGTGACATTGACGAGCGGGCGTCCGAGGGAATTGAACCGCGTTCGACACGGTAGGTAACGTTGTTCAGTTAAAAGCATCCTCCGTTGTTCATCGGTAGTCATTATGGACCGGGACATGAGGGAATTTCCTAGGGCTGGAATTCTGACGCCAGATATTTCGACTTGAAACGCCGAGGCTTGACTGGTTGGGGTTGCCTAATGTGCATAGCATGCACGCCACCGGGCACACGAGCCCGCTTTTTTAGGATCAACACGAGCCAAGGTCTGGCTGGTACGCTGGGTCCTACCATTTGAGAATACGAAAGGAACCTTTAAATTGCCGAATCTAATCTATGTGTATTACAATACCCGTATTTTCCTTGCAAATACTAATCAACGTGGTAATTGATTTATGACGAGTCGTTGAATTAGAGTGAATTTGTGATATAGTGATCTCAACGTGGATTTCACATTTCATGGTATTCCTAGTAAGTTTTCCAATGCAAATTCAAATTTAAAAGATAAACAATATGGAGGTGAGAAAACTTTGTATGTATCAAGCATATGACCACACACACACACACACACACACACACACACACACACACACAGAGAGAGAGAGAGAGAGAGAGAGAGAGAGAGAGAGAGAGAGAGAGACACGCACGAAGATAACAACAACAATCCAATAAGTATAGTGCATCTATTTTTCCAACCCATGCATGTATGACACGAGTTCAAAAATACTCCTTCTATTCCTAAATATTAGTCTTTTAGAGAGTTCAACAAGAGACTACATACGGAGCAAAATGAGTGAATCTAGACTCTAAAATATGTCTATATACATCCGTATGTGCCAGTCCATTTGAAGCCTCTAAAAGACTAATATTTAGGAACGAAGGAGTAAATGTAAGACATCCATGGTCCTCGGCCAATATTTAAAATGAACATGAAACTGAAACATGAATATTAAGTCTAGTACTACAAGACATGCAAATGTTGTGTTTAGGAGCTATGATTGTCGGGGTCAACCCTCGACCTTAGATAAAATTGTGGAGCTCTGCTTAGGGTTGTTTAGATTATATTTGTTCCCACCTCCCAACCACCGATTGGTTGTGCACCCCCCCCTCCTCCCCGGAGAATATCATGTGCCCCCATACCTTACAGGCTATATGCCGATATTAGTTGCTTGCAGCTTGTAGATCTGAGATATAGCAACTCACATGATGTGTCTTAATTTTTTGCAGGAAACCTTGATGAGTTTGAGAATTGCACACAATTTGTACAAAAATACTTAGATGCCCTTTGATCCCATATCCAACGACTCGAAGTCAGATCACCGTAGCATCTAAGATGAAGGAGGACATCATATTCTCCTGTATGTAAGAATATCATGTGCCACCACACCTTAGATGCTTTGGTGATATAAGCTCTTCGGAGGCGTTGATTTGTGACCCAACACCTCCTCGGTGGTTCAATGGTTTTTGCGTAAAAGCCCCAAAAGAGTTCGCCACTGCTATAAGCACAAAGACTGCTCAGATGCCATTGGATCTCAGATCAAACGACCTCCAAGCTCAGATCACCGTAGCATCCAAGATGTGATAGCACCTTATGTTTTCTCGCACGGAGAGTATGAGGTGCTCCCGCACCATAGATTCTATGGTGATACGAGTTCACCGAGATCTAACGCCCACAAGGGAGGTTTGAATGTTTTTGCAATATACGATCGATAGAGTTTGGGAAATGCAGAAAGTACAAGTACTATGCATGTGCCATCCGATCATCGATCATATGACCTAGATGCTCATATCACCGTAGCGGTAATTAAGCTACGGGAGCACCTAATATTATCACCGGGAGCCGTTGGATCAAGATGCAGAGGCACACACGAGGCCTGAATGTTTTATTTGCAAAAAACTTTGGAGAGTTTGGAAATTATGATAATTACAAAGACTACCCCAAGCCATTGATCTCACTTCCAACAAGTGTAAAAACTCGATCACCATAGTATCTAAGCTGCGGGTGGATGTGATATTCTATGCCGCTGTCATTTTTGTTCGTGAACTTGCAAAATACGTAAACTCGTGTCGTTACTTGTCTAACCGCCAAAGTGTTTGTTCAAAAACCATCCTACACTGAAATATCGGAACAACACACGGGGCCCCACTTGTCATTAATCAAATTTGGACTTAAAACTAACAAATCTGAAAGACGAGATTCGAATCGCAACCTGGACTACAAAGCGTAAGTCGATAGCCCGAAAAATGAATGGTTGTTGGCTTTGTCCCATAACTTGATTTTATACAAGACTTGCGCTTGAGTAGAGTAGAGGAGTGCCTCGTCAACACGTGGATGACCGTTGTCTCACTTACGGGTGGGTCCTGTGTCCGCGATCTCAATCTCTCTCTCTCCATCGCCTAACCTTTGCACGGGCACACACGAAGAGCGGCGCTTAGCTTGCCGTGGTGTTATTACAACTAAAAAAGCTTGGAAAATAGAAGAATCGCCTAGAACAAGAGACGTTGCGGCTGGTCGAGACGGAGCTAACCGTGCGACGTTTGCATGATGAAGATGTGTGGCTAGTGGGGTGTTTTTGACCGACTGGCTGGGTCCCAAGGTCGAACCATAGGTACTACGTCTGATACAGTATATTTTTACACGCACATTTTTTTCCATGTCGAGACGTGGCACACCCTACCGCGCGGTTTCGGGGTCCTCCCGGGTGGTGCAGGCATATGTTCTTCCTGACGCGGGACGCCCTACCGCGCATTTTCTGGGTCCTCCTTGGTCGTAACGCCGAAGCAAGTAAATGAGTTGTCAAATCACGAAAGACCACCTTTCCCGCCGAGTACATCAGTGAAGCACGGTGGCTAGCTAGTTGGGCTAGTTCGACCGATTAGCTAGGCCGCCGCTACATTTGTTTTTTCACCCCTTTTTTTATCTACTTGCCGCAGGTAAATTTAAATATCCACCGCGCGTTGTTCGTGTTTGGGTGCGGCAGGATTTTAAATTTTTGATTGACGGAGCAGGCGCGAAGGATTTTAAATTTTTGATTGACGGAGCAGCGCGTAGCAATTAGTCACGATGACTCTGCTGTAAAACCATCGCTCCTCGATGTGAGAAGTCGTCGATCGGTGTTTTACCGTGGTGAAAACCAAAAGATTCCCCACTCCTCGGCTGGCTCCCTCCGCCTTCCCGTAGATTGCATTTCCTTTCAGCCATTTTACCCCCTTTGCTTCCTCTCCCCATTGCTTCTACCTGGTGCCATGGCAGCGCAGCAGATCATGGAGTCCGAGGTGAGGCGCCTGACACAGGAGCTCCATGCCAAGGATGCAGAGCTCAGGGCCAAGGACGTGGAGCTCCGTGAGCTCAAGGAGGAGAGGAGTGCCATGCTCCTCCGTTATGTGCGGGAGTTCACGGAGCTTCAAAAGCGGCAGGCGTCCACCACAAAGATGCTCGAGGCGTCGGCGGCGTTGCTGCAGAAAGCGGGAGATACGATAGGCCGTTAGGGGAGCTAGCTGGAGCGCGAGCGGACCGATCGTGACGAGGTCTAGGATCGCCTCAGCCACTTGGTGAACCAAGTTGCCACACACGTGTTGCGGCTGCGCGATGCCTACCGTTGTGCCAGCGCGACGATGCCGACCGTCGGGCTAAACCCGTTCGACCACCCGGTCGACTTCAACGAGCTGCGGTTTCCTGGCCTGGTCTCCTTCTTCACCTATATCTCCGAGGAGCTGAGTCGTCTCCGCGCGATGGTGGGGGCTGAGCTGGACAAGGAGGGGTTGCGCTGCTGCCGTCACCGCTGTCGGGCGAATCCTTTCGTGGCTCCGCCACCGAATCCATTCTGCCATTGACACCGCTCTTTGACGAGCTGGCTCCTGCCGACGAGAGCGGCTCATGGGCGGTTGCACCCTGCATCACCAACGCCATGTGCCTCGAGAAGCAGAGGGACTTCGTGGTGTTTAGGCCCCTCGCATGGGCATGTCCATGTCTCGCGCAACATGACCATTGGATCAAACTCAGAGGGTGCAGATCCGTCATCTGTAGCACAAAGCGTGTGGGTGTGTTTGGTTGCATTCTCATCTCAATATAGTTGTTTCTCTTCGTATTTTTGTCAACCTACTAGTGTGGACTCATGCACCCTTCATGCAATCTGCCAAACACCCAAAAGTGGGTCGAGAAGGAACTTTTGCTCCCATCCCATGCACCCTTCATACACCCTGCCTAACACTATAGGATGTGCTTCATATGGTTCATGTTTCGTGGAGTACTCAGTAGCACCGCATTCTCCGTCTTGCTGTGGACCTAGTTTTGTTAACATTGATCTCACTGCTCATTCTCGACCGGACAAATGAAAAAGCGGTACTATGTTACATATAGGAGTAGTTGACATGCGCACAAAACTAGCAACAAGATTGTGTAGTACTGACATATGAACCACTGCACATGCCTAGTAGTAGGAGCACTGTGTATGTTCAAGTGGCTGCTGTGTTTCGCACTCCTCCGTCATAAGAGTGGAAACGCTTGCTGTAATCATTTTTTCTTCGAATGAAAACAGTGGACACGCCTACCGTATGGATCCTCCTCCAGCCATGCACTAAATTACTCACTTTCACCGACGTAGGGACAGCCAGACTGGGTCCACCAGCCATGCACTAAATTACTCCGTAGTAGAGTGACGGTAGACTACCCCGATCGAACCGCCGCAGTAATGCCCAATGAGCCGTCAAATCACAAAGCCGCCTCCTTTCCAGCAGTAAGTTGGACGGACGAAGCAACCATCATTTCACTCTTCTCTCTCAGCTTCCTCTCTTGAAGAAAACCTCCACTCTCTTCGCTTCTCCCTCATCTCATTCCTCCTTTCACTCTTCTCTCTCAGCTTCCTCTCTTGGATGGACACCGGAGCACCGGCCGACGTGATGTCTATGGCTCTGGCCAAAACCGTCGAGGCTCATGGTACGAATAAGCGCAAGCACCCAGAAGAGACTACCGCAGACAAGCTCAAAGCCATCGCCCTGTCCAAGCCCCCCTCTCCGGGATCCCTCATTAAGCAAGTCCAGGTAATGTCTCTTGTTGATGATCTTTTTCTCGATCTTGATCGTGTTTTTTCATCTAACACGCAGTACTAGTACTGGTAGTACAACTTTCTGGGTGATCTTGCATGTGATTTTAGTGTGCCAAATGACGGTTCTAAATTCCTCTTTTGACCAAAACATGCGAGAGGTTGATACTGATTTCTTATAGATTATTAACTATTCCTCTCTGTCCCAAATTTCTTGTCTTAGATTTGTCTAGATACGGATGTATCTAATACTAAAATGTGACTTGATACATCCGTATCTAGACAAATCTAAGACAAGAATTTTGGGACGGAGGGAGTACTTTATGAACATCAATGCTACCTTTTAAGAGGGTATATTTGCCTCAGTAACTTGTGTTATGGATATTGCATGTAATCCCTCTGCTCTCATGCCTTTGAAGACATGTTCCAGTGTCTTTGTTCACTCATTTCTGTGCGTATATCTAGTCATATATGGAGTATAATATCGAAAATCATCTTATATTTCTGAACGGAGGTAGTAATGAAATATGGTTTCTGTTTGAATTAGAACCAAGTCCGCGGTGGAGATGAAGTTCTCAAAGTCATGCCGTGTGAACTGGAAGACCTGATGATGAGTTCTACTACTGAACTATCCAGCTGCTGTGTCCTTGTCGCCACGTGTCCTGAACTAGTGTTTTCCTGTAGCATTGTTGTCAGGCGTGTTCTCGAGGTTGTACTTGACCACAAAATTTTCCTGGCTGTGCCTTCGATTATGAAGGGTGTGGTTCTTGTAAAGCTTCCCAACAAATCTGATGCGGCATGTCTTCATCATCATGTTTATGAGTGGAAAGACCACTCTGTTAGGTTCTCCAAGGTTGACAAGATGGTGATGGTGCATGTAGACATCTCACACGAAGTCCATGGCCTAGTCCGTTAAGCGGGGTTCATCCCGTAGGTCGGTGGCAAGAAATAGTCTGCAGAGTTTAGTTAGTGCAACTTTGCTTGTCTATAGTAAGTACTATTGTTCAGTACTTGATTTGTGTTTGTGAACCATGTATTGTTTATTAGTACTGCCGCTTTTGGTGTGTGGCCAGTCCTGAGAACGGTCTATGTTAATGACTGTCCACTCAATTCAGTTTGTACATTTTGAAGTATCTAGATCATATTTTTTGTGAGGACGGTTTATCAATTATGGTTACACTCCAATATCTGTATGCATCGCAGGGTTTATCGCACCCACCAGGATTTCCAGTCCCATGGATGTTCGGTCCATACGATTTGTCACGACCTTTGGACTTTCCTGCTTGTGGGAGTAGGCAGGGGCCATGCATGCCACGCGTAGTTGGACGATCAATCTTATGTTTAGTACTTCATTATAGTGATTTCCTGGTAAGGATTCACTCGTGTCACATCAAGTAAATCTTATTGATTTACTGTCTAAATCTTATTGATTTAATGTCATGTTTTCTTTCTTTTCTTGTAATTTTACGATGCAACTTTGCCATGTGACATTCATCACAGAATAAACCATTTGGTTTGCTCTACGATGGCTATTTTTGCAGGTTTCACTTCTTATGTCGTGTCAGTAATGAAGGCACTGTCCATCACTTATATTACTGGAAAAATTGGATCAATCTGTTGTCTAAGTACAAGCTGAATCCCTATGATGAACTACAGTTTGGTTTAACAAAAACGCCACAATTAGTCCTTCTCGCATTTAAAAGAAATGAAGAAAAAAACTGGATCACGGTCACGGATCCTAGTTAAGTTAGAAAGCTGATCATAGCAGACCGCACACGATCGCCGCTAGTATCGCACAGATCGAGCACCGCAGCTGCTCTAGCACCGACAATGTAGCAGCCTGTCGATCCAAATGAGGATTGGGCACCGACCGCGCCACGATCACCGATCTACCGGAGGATCGGGCATCGACACCGCACCAGCTCTACAAGGAGCACCATCTCCAGCAGCAGCAGTGGCTTCGCACCGCACCAACACTTGCACTTGCATTTGGTCCGCCCGCAGTTCCACCGCCACAGATCGGGCTGCGTTCGCACTTCATATACCAAAGTCCTTACAAAACCGACATGTCCATCGCCTTGGTAAGCATTGGCCGCCCAAGTGCTTCGTTTTTTTCTTTCCATGTTGTTTCACATGATTCACTGTGTTGATCTAACTGTTTGGGTATTGTTGAGGATATAGCTACTGAGTGTAAACCGGCCAGGAGGGCCTGGTTCACCCTCGACTATGCTGAAGCCCATGAAGATCCGTAAGATGCCGCTTACTAACGGCTTAGAAGCCCGCAGCCCAAAGGTGGATTAGGGCCCATAGTGGTAAACCGCCATGACTATGTAAACTTGTAATATAAGTTAGAAAGGAGAGACCGAGCCGGCACTTTGTATGAGTCGGCCTCGGCTCAGAGACCGGCCAAGGCCAACCTCGTATATAAAGGACAACCCAACAAGCGGTTCAGGGACAACAGACAACAACTCGAGACTCAGTGCAAGCGATTTCGCCCCCGGTCATCGAAACCCAATCAATCCCATCACAACTATACGTAGGCTTTTACCTTCATCAAGGGGCCAACTAGTATCAACTCCCGTGTCCCTTGTCCGGTTTAACCCCGCTGTTAACCTGCTGCTATGGCTCCACGACTAAGTCCTTTCATGAGGACATCCGACGGTTAATTCCACGACAGCTTGGCGCCCACCGTGGGGCTATCGCACGATGGTGTCGAAGTTCTTGAAGGGCTGCTCTAAAGGACTTAAGGGGTACGTGATCGGCTGGATGACCAAAAGTCGCCGCGCAAGCTCAACATCGACGACGGCGAAGGGCCCCGAGGCCGCTCGACGAGTAAGGGTACCGGTCCCTTCGGCGGAATTCATGTCTTCATCGGCAAGATCGGCGAACCGGCCCTGAGCCGACATCTGCACCGACCTCGCCCGACGGCTCAGCGTCGTGAGTCCAGCCGGGTTAAGCCCGCCATGAAGCGCGGCGTCAGAGGATGTGTCCATGGGATCGGATATGAACCGGTGTCTGAAGGCGAGACGGCCGTGTACTCCGACGGCGAGTCATCCACTAGCGAAACTGAGTCCTTGTATCAGATTCATAGCGGTGTGTTCGAAGGATATTCCGATGGCAACAGTATTCCAGACCTCCTTGAACCGCCAAGTCGGGTTGCTGTTTACATGGCCAGAACATAGCCCATGTTGCAGTCTTCATCCACCGCAGCGATGAACACCGGATCAGCAGCCGCGGCAGGAGTCCCGACGCGCCGTTCGGCGCAAGTCCTCTCCGGTTTGATGGACGCCTAGGCGACCTTGTTGACCGCAACAGTCACCCCGGAGACGCGGGATCAGCACAATGCGGACGTTGCGAAACTGAAGGACCAAATAGCATAGACTAAGGAGGACCTGGCAGCTGAGGATGCTAGGATGGTTGAAGAGCGGGCCACTTTGGATGCTCAATCACAGCGGATACAGGCACAGAATTACCAGCTCATGATGGATCGGACCGCATCAGAGGATGTAATGCGGCGAAGTACCGTCACGCTCGCCACCGGTTTACGGCGGTTAAATCTCTTTCAGACGCCAGGCGCTGGGCCGAGCGATCCGGCAGCTGCAAACCGGGCGGAGGCGCCTAGGACAGCTCCGGATCAACTACGGATAACGGAGCCACCCCGACGGACAGATAACCCGCCGCAATACGTGCCTACACCACCGGGTCACTTCTCGAGCCCTCTGGATAACATGATTGCCACAGCTTCACGCCTGGCGGCCATTCCGATGGAAGGTGATTCAATAGCAGCAGCTTGAAACACGGCGGCGCAGAGATCTTCTCAAACCGCTGCATGGTGCAGCAGCAGGCTTATTCATATAGTCGGGATAGAATTCATTCAACCCCTCGTCCGAGCCCAAGTTATAGCAGGCGATGGATGAACCGGAGGTGTCTAGCAGCGCTGCATCGCAATGCTCAAGATGTGGTGGATCATGGCAGGCACGGCGACGCCGCTTTGGTCGTTATCAACCCGCCCGTTCAGCCAGCAACGCTGCTGACCGAGGCACCGGCTTGCCTTCAGTTCTTGGGAGTGCCGTGCCTTATTCCGCTCTCCGTAATGTGCGCTTGCCCAAAGATTTCAAGGGTCCACGCAGTGCCTAACTACACGGCGGATCAGCCACCGAGGCGGGTCGAGAGTTATGAGATGGCATTGGAGATGCTAGATGTAGATGAAGCAGCTTGTGCAAAGTACTTCACGATGATGTTGGAGGAACAACCTGCATTTGGTTGAAAAATCTGCCGCTAATTCTATCGAGTCATGGGATCGCTTGAAGGCCCGGTTTATAGCCAATTCCAAAGACACGCAAGCAGCCCATGTCCATTGTGGATCTGGATGCTTGTGTTCAAGGAGAGAACGAGTCCACAACTCATTGGGTACGCCGGTTTTAGAAGTTTTACACTCGTCTGACCGATTAACGCTGGTCAAGCGATTATCACACCGAGCGCATTAGGTGGGCGATCGATTTCTCCGGTGCTAATCCTGTGAAAACGGTCCTTGTGCTTATCAACCCCAGGATAACCGTTAGCTGATAAGGCACTAACTTGATACAGAAAATCCAAGCAAAAATACAATATATGTAGCACAAGACCATTCTGGCCTGTGAGTATAACAAAAGGTTTTACTAAAGGTTGATGGCGGAAGCGGGTTATGAAATATCCTCGTCTATGGGACACCATTTCCCACAGGAACAGCTGACCAGGTTAACTCCTATCTTCGCGTGGCTGTTATCATCGTTGCTTAGGTTCTGGGACTGTCACCGCAACGCTCCTCTCCAAGCATGAAATCTGGCCAAGACAATAGCCAGGGACAAGCCAGTGAGTACTTTGAATGTACTCGCAAACATTATGAACACAGGCATAAATTAGTAATGATGTGCTGAAAATATTTTATGCGTATGACGCTAGTCACATAAGATAAATAAAACTCTGAAGTGTCCAAGCATGTTATTTGTGAATATGCAATAACGTGATGGTATTAAAATTATGAAATAAATAACATGAAGGACTTCAAAAGAAATGCCACAATCGGGCGTCTGAGCGACACCGCATAAAGGGCTTTAAAAGAAATGCCACAGTCGGGCGTCTTAGCGACACCACATAAAGGGCTTTAAAGAATGCCACAATCAAGGCCCGAGCGACACCGCATAAAGGGCTTTAAAAGAAATGCCACGGTCAAGGCGCCTTAGCGACACCACATAAAGGGCTTTAAAAGAAATGCCACGAATAAGCGCCTTAGCGACACCACATAAAGGGCTTTAAAAGAAATGCCACAATCAAGGCCTTAGCGACACCACATAAAGGGCTTTAAAAGAAATGCCACGGTCAAGGCCCGAGCGACAACACATAAAGGGCTTTAAAAGAAATGCCACAATGAATATCCAGGAGGTAGAACCATCCTGTGGATATTCGATAATACCGAAAAATATCACGGGTTAGTCCACATCCAAAATAGTAATCATAAATTATCACAAGTCACAATCGTGCTTCCGTGTTTAAGAGTTTCACCTCCAAGACCGACACTAAGACCGACACTTGACCCATCCCAAACTGTAATCCTTAACCATGGACACGGCTATTCGAATAGGTTTAATCTCTGCAGAGGGTGTACTCTATACCCACGAGTAACGGATTTCTTTAGTCCATCGGGACTAATTCCGTCTACGGTCTTTTTGTTGAAAACACACCTAACTTGCACACACCAGCTTAACTCACATGTGTCCGGAATCAATCACCCACGACACCTGTTAAGCAAAACTCTAAGTGGGGAGGCCACAACCTCGACGTAACATGGGATCACAAAATTTATACACAAGAAACCGGGAGCTACCCCTTTCGCTACAACCAAACACCCATGCTCCTCGGACCCGTGGTATGACTACCGGATGCCTCCAAAGATCTTCCACCACGGCCTCTCCAGACGGTGTGTGCTAGGAAAGGGTTGACAACTTATCGAGCCGCACTTACTTGGTGTAGGGACGAGTGGTAGTACGAAGCAAGTATGGGGTTATCGCACAAGACTCGATCTACTATCGACTCAGAGGTTGTAATATTTCCTGCATGATTAGCATAACAATGCATATATCTCAAACGACAGATTGAAACATCACGCGACATCCCTCATGTCATACCGACACGACTGCCTCGACGGAGGACTAGGGCAAGCCCGTGTCTACCCAAGACAGAGGCCTTCCCGTCTTTCCTTCCGGTATGCATTGAAGACGTATGACGGTGATTTCCATCACAAATCATGTCAACTTCATTAGCATAAACTCATTAATATGCACCCATGAATAGGATCTCATCCTCACATAAAATGACGCATGTATGTGTCGGGGTGGTGTAGCCACCGTGCTATGCAACACGCACAAAAAAATTCACCAGGGTTCAGAATGCTTGCCTTCAGGTCATGGGAAGGAAGGGTGCATCCAAATCATCATGAAATCTTCAAAAAACCCTATTTAAAATAATATATTTGAATTAACACACAAAATAAAAACAGCACAAAAAGTTGTTTTAAATTTTTTCAAATAAATCTTAAAATAAACTAGACAATATTTGAGAGAGGTAGCAAAAGGAATCAATTCATTTGGAGTTGTTTTCAAAAAGATACAGCCGGTCAAAGTTTGGTCAAAATCTGATATTTAAAATAAAAACAGAAAGAAAACGTTTCGAAAAATACGTACACGTCGAAGGCGCATTTTGAAAATGCGCTTCCACTTATCCAGCATGGACTGCGCTGAGTCACCGCCATGGGTCAAGGGGGCCCACCGTCAGGTTTGACCAGCCTCCTTCCTCTCCTTCCTCTCGCCGAACGGAGGCGGGGACTCCGGCGATCATCGCCGGCGTTAGGCGGCTCCTCGAGGGCATCCGAGTGCAGGGATGGATCCGCCACTCCTAGGTGGTCCTTCCGGTGGTCGTAGGGTAGCCGAGGGTGGAGGGAGTCGCCGGCGGCGAGCTCCGCGGCGGAGGGGGCATTCGGGTGGATAGTGAGTTTGGAGCTGCGGTGGTCTCCGGCCAAAATTGAGCGAGGGGTTGTGCTCGTGAGAGGAAGGGAGAGTTCTTGGTGGAGAGAGTGGAGAGGGAGAGGCACTGGTGGTGATGGAATCGGCCAGGGCTTGACGGCGACCGAACAAGCCAGACCCGGGGAAGAAGGCCTTCCCTTGCTTGACTGCTGGCCAAGGCAACACTAGGAGGATCACATGAGGTTGCTCGAGGACTCGGTTGAGCTCCGGGGCCCTTATATACGCGGTGGAGGTCGGTTCTGGGGCGGCCGGCGATAAGGACGACGGCGAACCGCCTCCCTGTAGCTTGGGCGACGTGGCCGCGACGAGCGCTAGCGGACGAGGCTGCGGATGAGCTCGCACTGTTCCAGGAGACAGGTGGCAAGCTGGGGTGGCTTTGGCGGCACCGAGCACGGTTGGGCCTGCTAGCGGTCGGCAGCTAGCCGCCACGGCCATCCTGGCGGTGGCGCTGTGGGGTGCCAGGGGTGGTCGGGTGGCGTGGCGGTGCAAGGGGAAACGGTGAGCTGGCTGGGGCCGGGTTTTGTGTGCGGGGTGTGACGCGGCGGCTCGGGTGCATGCGGGTGCCAAACGCACGCTCTGGGCGCGCCCAGAGCACGCACGAAAGGTGCTCGATGAAATGCCATGGCCTGCTACAGGGCTTGGGTGAGGCTGGCAAGGAACCAGGCTAGGTTAAGGTTAGCAGGGGGATCAAGGGGCACGATGGATAGGCCAGGAGATCAAGTTCACCAAGTAAACTTGAAGTCATGCCAAAACTGGTCATGCACATAGGGTGTTTGACAAAATGCCAAAGGCACCTAGGTAGCTCTTGGAGTGGCCAAACTCTCCAGATCAGTGTCTCCTTGGATGCACAAGAGGGTGGTGAAGTCAGTTTGCAAGAAGGAGAAACTTGCTAGTGCAAGTCTTGCAAAACTACACTTCTGGGCAGGGAGTGAGTGGCATCATTACATGGACCAAAAGTGTTCCAAATAGAGAATGCTCCTGGACTTAGGGGTTTTGCAAGGTTGACTACAAGCATGAGAAAACACAAGGTCATTAGAGCAAGAAATAATAGGGTTGTAGTAGAACACACAAGTCTGGTCCAGAATGAAAAAGAGGATGTTGCACTCAAATTTTCCAAAGAACATCACTATGTTTTTGCATAAAGTTGAATGGCATGCTATCACTGACATCCCATAATTTTGGTGGAGGATCTAGGAAAATTTTTAAATGGGTTCCAGTGCAAAAGTGTCCACTGGACCAGATTTGAAAAACAGGTGTAAAACTCAAAATATGTCATGAAATAATTATTTTAATGCACAAAAGTGATTTAGAGACCTCACATGACATCTCCAAATTTTGGTTGGAATTTTAAGAGATTCTATCAAAAGGTTGTAGTTCAAAAGGAGCTCCAAAAATTTAATACAGTTCATTTTAATGAATAAAGCTCAGGGTGAAATAATTTAATAAACAATTCTACTTATTTAGAAATTGTTTTAATGAGATGGCAAAGAAGTCCAATGTATTTTGGAAAGCTCCACTTGGGAAAAATACAAAACTCCTTAACAATAAAAGAAGAGTTCTGAAATCAACAGAAATAAAGATTTTTTAAAACCCTTGGCAAAATTTTTAATATTGAAAACTTGGCAAAAATTTTGGGGTGTTACAACTACTACCCCCCTTAAGAAAAATCTCGTCCTCGATATTTGCCAAGAGTTAAATTTAAATAAATTTGCATTAAAACGGAAGTGGCTACAGTGAGAGGACAATAAGTGGTGCAAAAGTACAGTGTGGGGTACTGGCGCGGTGTGGGGGGAAAATCCACGGTCTTGGGGAAAAACTAGCGATTTCTACACTGGACAAAAATTTAGAATAAATCCTAAATCTTAAAATACGTTGGTCGCACCCGAGAGCACAGTGCTTTCTCTGGCTAACTGGTGGACCCGGCCCACGGTCAGCCTCTTCTCCTTCCTCCGGCTCTTTCTTCTTCCTCTCTCCCGCGCGCTTCCCTGCGCTTTCTCCACCGGCGACGCCTAGCGCGTAGGGTACCAAGGCCGCATCATGTAGTGCGTGGCGCGCTAGCTGCCGGTGCAGCGTGTACTCACCTCGCGGGCCAGTCGCTGTCGGCATCGCCATGATTCGCCCAACACCGGGCGGTCGGGCGACGAGCGGCGCTGGTGGACCTCGCCCACCGTACACCGAGCTCGAGCTTATAAAACGACCGCGGCGTTCTCCTCTTCTTCATCACACCTGGCCTCGCTCCTCCTTCTCTCTTCTTCTCCTCTGTTTCCGATTGCCGGAGCTCGAGACGAGGCGCTAATGGCGGAGGCGGCGCTGGACTGGTACGTGATCCTGCTGTGCAGAGGGCTGGCAGCGGTGCTGGGGCTTTCGGTGCTTCTGTGTGCGATGATCCTTGACGATCGTCAGTGATGCCGCTGCTCGGCTGCTGGCTCTCCGCGGTCGTGGTGGCCACGACGAGTAGGTGGGGTGTGCCGGGTGATACCTGTTGTCCGGAGGTGCTTAGTTAGACGCAACACAGTTGCAAAATTTTGCAAGCAGTGTATGTGTTCATGTAATTGTGGGGGTGAGTCTGCTGCCTTGGGGCTGTGTGGAATAAATGATCTATGTCGTGAGAAAACATACGATGCGGCAACTCAGGAAAAAGAAATCACGCTCCAGGATTTCTCGCGAGGGAAAACAGTAATACATTAAAGTCCAAAAGCGACAGAGCTGCTTATATTAATGATTCACTCATTGCGAAACTCGGGGTACTAAGCATAAGTTACAACACATAAATGAGAAATGCGACAATAAATACAGCGGTGCATCTAAATTGAAAACGGTAATTGGACGGGGTCTTGAGAAAACGTTTCCGGTACTAGGATACACTCTTCTTCTATCGGGGGGAGTGGATTGACCAGTCGATGTATGTGTCTCTCCTGGTCGGGCCTCAGTGATCTGCCGATGGCGATCTGAGGGTTTAAATCCGCGAGGCTTTGCAGATAACCCATCACATGTTGGGTTAAACGTTCTTGAGCGATGACGTACTGGACAAGGTTGGCCAAGACGGGGTCTCTCTCAATACGTCCACCTGGAAAAGATGTTACTCCTCCGGGTGCTGCTCGGCTCGGAAAATAATAATACCCTCGTTCGCTGGCGTAGGGTATCGCGAATCGAAGGCGAGCAAGCGCTTCACACGCAGCAGCTTCTACGGCCATGTGCGGGGTTCGCATAAATTTCCCCATGAAGGAGACTTCTGTTGGATCTTGGTTTGGGTTTACGGGCGGGATGTGCACGGCTGCCCAATATCTCGAGGTGGAAGGGGTGATCCTCGATTTGAACAGCTCGTACTGGGGTGGCTGGGTTGCGCCCATGGTACTGCGGGTAAAATCCCACAATATCTTGACAAAACTACCTGGGTAGCATCCGAGTCCTCGATAAATACTAGGGCTCGCATGGCAGGAAATGGTTGTGGGGATGGTGCACAAGGTGAAGGTGCTTGGCAAGGTCACTCGGTGGCCCTTTTATAGCACCGGGGCTGGGTCATTTACCGTGGTAAAAGGTAAAGAATCGACCGGCTCAGCATCGGGGTCAAACACAGGTACACACATCTTACTAAAGTGACGTATCACTGTGGATGTTGTCGGGGCGGTTCTGGGTAGCTGCGCCAAGGATAGAGAAATCACACTGCATGCCAATACATCCATGCAAAACTACTATATAAAACAGATGCACGATGCCAGGCTGCGCTATTTTAAGGAATCACAGAATTACAAAGCGAGGATACACTGGGACTCGCTACTACTCGAGTGTCTCAGTATACTTCGTTTACATCCAAGCGGGCGTCCCTTGTGGACGTCGAGGCTGCTCCACGGTTCTCACCGTCGGAATTTGCTGGAGAGGGCTGAGGGGCTGCAGGCTCGGGTAGTGATGATGACCGCCACGGGATTGTTGACCACAACCCGTTGGAGTGTGCTCCTGTGAGACGACGGCACTTCGGGGTCATCAAAGCACCTTGGCTGACGGCTGGGGCTGGCCTCAGGGTCTCGATCGGTTGTCCAAACAGCATGACAGGATTGTCGGCGTTGGGCTCGATCTCCTCTCTTGCTGGGGCTCGACGAACCAGCTCTCCACGAGCCGCGACCAGATCAATAGTGATCTGATCAAATAGGTCCTCCAAAGGCACTTACATAGTGCACTAGATGCAGAATGCAGGTCTGTCTCGTGGTCTCCGCTGGCAACTTGAGGTGGCCTACCATACCCTTCACGCCTGGGTAGTAGTGGAACGAGCGACGTTAACTCGGGCGGCAGTGCCGAGATGAACTATAGCCTCTCGAGCAGCTAGTTGGATGGCTTGCGGCTCAAAGGAAGTAGTCCTTCCGGTGAACTCAGTAGGGCGCTCGGTGATGTACCCCTCACCGTAGATATGTACAAGGGCCTGTAATTGACGGCTCTCGCCACTAATGGGTCCTTGGTACACAACATATTCGGGTGGCTCTTCTAACGCATAGGCACGGCGGGTATGGTTTGCGAGTATGGTCACAAAACCTCCAAGGTTGGTTGCTGTAGTCTCATGGTGTACTACGGGACCAGGCATTGTGGCTTGGTTTTGGGGTAGTGGCCGTGCTGGGCTGGGTTGAGGCGAGCGCGTACCTTTTTATAGAAAAAGGAGATGGAGTCTTCCTTCGCACGCTTGCGAATGAGACGCCTTTGGTGCTGATCACTGGTGGGTGATAGACAGGCTAGTTGAGAGGTTGGGCACCGACTGCAGAAAGCGTCGGGTCACTGTGTGGCTATCTTGTGTGAGAAGCTTGGCTGACGTCTTGGTTATGGCTCGGTGGGTTATTAGCCTAACTTTATTGACCTGGCTAAGATAGGATTAGCCAATGGTCTGCCTGGCTCTGATACCAAGTCTGTGGCGACCGATTTCTCCGGGTGTTAATCCCAGGAAAAACGGTCCTTATGCTTATCAACCCCAGGATAACTGTTAGCTGATAAGGCACTAACTTGATACAGAAAATCCAAGCAAAAATACAATATATGTAGCACAAGACCATTCTGGCCTGTGAGTATAACAAAAGGTTTTACTAAAGGTTGATGGCGGAAGCGGGTTATGAAATATCCTCGTCTATGGGACTCCATTTCCCACAGGAACAGCTGACCAGGTTAACTCCTATCTTCGTGTGGATGTTATCATCGTTGCTTAGGTTCTGGGACTGTCACCGCACCGCTCCTCTCCAAGCATGAAATCTGGCCAAGACAATAGCCAGGGACAAGCCAGTGAGTACTTTGAATGTACTCGCAAACATTATGAACACAGGCATAAATTAGTAATGATGTGCTGAAAATATTTTATGCGTATGACGCTAGTCACATAAGATAAATAAAACTCTGAAGTGTGCAAGCATGTTATTTGTGAATATGCAATAACGTGATGGTATTAAAATTATGAAATAAATAACATGAAGGACTTCAAAAGAAATGCAACAATCAGGCGTCTGAGCGACACCGCATAAAGGGCTTTAAAAGAAATGCCACAGTCGGGCGTCTTAGCGACACCACATAAAGGGCTTTAAAAGAAATGCCACAGTCGGGCGTCTTAGCGACACCACATAAAGGGCTTTAAAAGAAATGCCACAATGAAAGGCCTGAGTGACACCGCATAAAGGGCTTTAAAAGAAATGCCACAATCAAGCGCCTTAGCGACACCACATAAAGGGCTTTAAAAGAAATACCACAATCAAGGCCTTAGCGACACCACATAAAGGGCTTTAAAAGAAATGCCACAGTCGGGCGTCTGAGCGACACCACATAAAGGGCTTTAAAAGAAATGCCACAGTCGGGCGTCTTAGCGACACCACATAAAGGGCTTTAAAAGAAATGCCACAGTCGGGCGTCTGAGCGAC
Organism: Aegilops longissima; assembly: GCA_021605205.1. Classification (NCBI taxonomy): domain Eukaryota; kingdom Viridiplantae; phylum Streptophyta; class Magnoliopsida; order Poales; family Poaceae; genus Aegilops; species Aegilops longissima. The sequence goes on from CM038682.1 coordinate 715,813,113, forward strand.
ACCACATAAAGGGCTTTAAAAGAAAAGCCACAATGAATATCCAGGAGGTAGTACCATCCCAGGGATATTCGATAATACCAGAAAAATATCACTGGTTAGTCCACATCCAAAATAGTAATCATAAATTATCACAAGTCACAATCGTGCTTCCAGGTTTAACAGTTTCACCTCCGAAGACCGACACTAAGACCGACACTTGACCCATCCCAAATTGTAATCCTTAACCATGGACACGGCTATTCGAATAGGTTTAATCTCTGCAGAGGGTGTACTCTTTACCCACGAGTAACGGATTTCTTTAGTCCATCGGGACTAATTCCGTCTATGGTCTTTTTGTTGAAAACACACCTAACTTGCACACACCAGCTTAACTCACATGTGTCCGAATCACCCACGACACCTGTTAAGCAAAACTCTAAGTGGGGAGGCCACAACCTCGACGTAACATGGGATCACAAAATTTATACAGCACAAGAACCGGGAGCTACCCCTTTCGCTACAACCAAACACCCATGCTCCCGGACCCGTGGTATGACTACCGGATGCCTCAAGTATCTTCCACCACGGCCTCTCAGACGGTGTGTGCTAGGAAAGGGTTGACAACTTATCGAGCCGCACTTACTTGGTGTAGGGACGAGTGGTAGTAGTACGAAGCAAGTATGGGGTTATCGACACAAGACTCGATCTACGGTCGACTCAGAGGTTGTAATATTTCCTGCATGATTAGCATAACAATGCATATATCTCAAACAACAGATGGAAACATCACGCGACATCCCTCATGTCATACCGACACGACTGCCTCGACGGAAGACTAGGGCAAGCCCGTGTCTACCCAAGACAGAGGCCTTCCCGTCTTTCCTTCCGGTATGCATGGAAGACGTATGACGGTCATTTCCATCACAAATCATGTCAACTTCATTAGCATAAACTCATTAATATGCACCCATGAATAGGATCTCATCCTCACATAAAATGACGCATGAATGTTTCGGGGTGGTGTAGCCACCGTGCTATGCAACACACACAAAAAAAATCACCAGGGTTCAGAATGCTTGCCTTCAGGTCATGGGAAGGAAGGGTGCATCCAAATCATCATGAAATCTTCAAAAACCCTATTTAAAATAATATATTTGAATTAACACACAAAATAAAAACAGCACAAAAAGTTGTTTTAAATTTTTTTTCAAATAAATCTTAAAATAAACTAGACAATATTTGAGAGAGGTAGCAAAAGGAATCAATTCATTTGGAGTTGTTTTCAAAAAGATATAGCCGGTCAAAGTTTGGTCAAAATCTGATATTTAAAATAAAAACAGAAAGAAAACGTTTCGAAAAATACATACACGTCGAAGGCGCATTTTGAAAATGCGCTTCCACTTATCCAGCGTGGACTGCACCTGAGTCACTACTAGTGGGTCAAGGGGGGGCCCCACTGGTCAGGTTTGACCAGTCTCCTTCCCTCTCCTTCCTCTGGCCGAACGGAGGCGGGGACTCCGGCGATCGTCGCCGGCGTTAGGCGGCTCCTCGAGGGCATCCGAGTGCAGGGATGGATCCGCCACTCCTAGGTGGTCCTTCCGGTGGTCGTAGGGTAGCCGGGGGTGGAGGGAGTCGCCGGCGGCGAGCTCCGCGGCGGAGGGGGCATTCGGGTGGATAGTGAGTTTGGGGCTGCGCTGGTCTCCGGCCAAAATTGAGCGAGGGGTTGTGCTCGCGAGAGGAAGGGAGAGTTCTTGGTGGAGAGAGTGGAGAGGGAGCGGCACTGGTGGTGATGGAATTGGCCAGGGCTTGGCGGCGACCGAACCGCCCGGACTCGGGGAAGAAGGCCTTCCCTTGCTCGACTGCTGGCCAAGGCAACACTAGGAGGATCACATGAGGTTGCTCGAGGACTCGGTTGAGCTCCGGGGCCCTTATATACGCGGTGGAGGTCGGTTCTGGGGCGGCCGGCAATAAGGACGACGGCGAACCGCCTCCCTGTAGCTTGGGCGACGTGGCGGCGACGAGCGCTAGCGGACAAGGCTGCGGATGAGCTCGCACTGTTCCAGGAGGCAGGTGGCAAGCTGGGGTGGCTTTGGCGGCGCCGACCACGGTCGGGCCTGCTAGCGGTCGGCAGCTAGCCGCCACGGCCATCCTGGCGGTGGCGCTGTGGGGTGCCAGGGGTGGTCGGGTGGCGTGGCGGTGCAACGGGACACGGCGAGCTGGCTGGGGCCGGGTTTTGAGTGCGGGGTGTGACGCAGCGGCTCGGGTGCATGCGGGTGCCAAACGCACGCTCTGGGCGCGCCCAGAGCACGCACGAAAGGTGCTCGATGAAATGCCATGGCCTGCTACAGGGCTTGGGTGAGGCTGGCAAGGAACCAGGCTAGGTTAAGGTTAGCAGGGGGATCAAGGGGCACGACGGATAGGCCAGGAGATCAAGTTCACCAAGTAAACTTGAAGTCATGCCAAAACTGGTCATGCACACAGGGTGTTTGACAAAATGCCAAAGGCACCTAGGTAGCTCTTGGAGTGGCCAAACTCTCCAGATCAGTGTCTCCTTGGATGCACAAGAGGGTGGTGAAGTCAGTTTGCAAGAAGGAGAAACTTGCTAGTGCAAGTCTTGCAAAACTACACTTCTGGGCAGGGAGTGAGTGGCATCATTACATGGACCAAAAGTGTTCCAAATAGAGAATGCTCCTGGACTTAGGGGTTTTGCAAGGTTGACAACAAGCATGAGAAAACACAAGGTCATTAGAGCAAGAAATAATAGGGTTGTAGTAGAAAACACAAGTCTGGTCCAGAATGAAAAAGAGACTGTTGCACTCAAATTTTCCAAAGAACATCACTATGTTTTTGCATAAAGTTGAATGGCATGCTATCACTGACATCCCATAATTTTGGTGGAGGCTCTAGGGAAATTTTTAAATGGGTTGCAGTGCAAAAGTGTCCACTGGACCAGATTTGAAAAACAGGTGTAAAACTCAAAATATGTCATGAAATAATTATTTTAATGCACAAAAGTGATTTAGAGACCTCACATGACATCTCCAAATTTTGGTTGGAATTTTAAGAGATTCTATCAAAAGGTTGTAGTTCAAAAGGAGCTCCAAAAATTTAATACAGTTCATTTTAATGAATAAAGCTCAGGGTGAAATAATTAAATAAACAATTCTACTTATTTAGAAATTGTTTTAATGAGATGGCAAAGAAGTCCAATGTATTTTGGAAAGCTCCACTTGGGAAAAATACAAAACTCCTTAACAATAAAAGAAGAGTTCTGAAATCAACAGAAATAAATATTTTTTAAAACCCTTGGCAAAAATTTTAATATTGAAAACTTGGCAAAAAATTTGGGGTGTTACAAATTGCCGGTTTAAGTCACTGAAGATGAAGTTGGGACGGCTCAAGCGCCACTGCAGCGACATGGGAACCCTCATGGCAGCCTTGGTAAAGTATGCCGATTCAGATAATACCAAGGATACCGATTCTGATAATGAGAAACCGGAGAAGGGAAAGAAGAATGGCGGTGCAAAGGGACAGCAGCACAACCAAGGAGGCCATGGGAATAATGGTAAGCGTAAAGCGGATTCAGATTTTGTGGCTAACGCTAATGTGCAGCGTTGAAAAGGTAAACCGCCCTAGTGCGGCGGGGCGATGAATCTGGAGCGTTTGTTGAATCAGCCCTGTCCGAAGCATGGGACCAAGGAGGCTCCTGCAACGCATCTCCGAAAGGATTGTAACATTATGAAGGAGTTCAAAAACTCTGATCTTCTCCGATATGATCAGGGTCCGTCGGGCGGTTCAGGTCCAGGTTTCCATGGTGGCGGCGGTTCAAACTCTGGGTTTCAGAGTAATTATGGCAACCAGAACAACCAAGGTGGTAATAACCAGCAGAATAATCAAGGGAATCAGCAGCAGACGGGTTACCAGAGTCACCCAAAGTAGTTGAATGGTGGGCAGTATCATGTGTTCACCACTAGTCTGTGCAAGCGTGATCAGAAGCTTCACAAGAGGGCAGTAAATGCTGTTGAACCGGCAGTTCCACGTTATCTGCGGTGGTCGGAACAGCCTATTGTGTGGAGTAGGGAGGATCATCCGCCCGGGTTGACAATCCGGTCAACTAGCTCGTGGTGGCACCTCGTGGGAGGTTATAAGTTCACCAAAGTACTCATGGATGGAGGAAGCAGTATCAATATTCTGTATTATGAGACATTCCGTCGCATGGGGTTGACAGATAAGAATCTTAAACCGTCCAACACTGTTTTTCATGGTGTGGTACCAGGTAAATTGGTGTATCCCGTAGGTAAGATCGCTTTGGAAGTTGTGTTTGGTGATGAGCATGACTCTAGGTCTGAGACACTGACCTTTGAGGTAGTAAGAATCCAGAGCCCGTATCATGCGCTGTTTGGGCGGCCGGCTTATGCAAAATTCATGGCAAGGCCTTGTTATATTTATTTGCAACTCAAGATGCCGGGTCATAAAGGGACTATCACGGTTCATGGAAGTCGAAAAATCGCGTTGGATTGCAAGGAAGGTGATGCGGCTTATGCTGAGGCGGTTTGTGCTACAAAAGAGCTCAAGTTTTATAAGGAGAATGTTGATCCGGCAGATATGACCCCTCTAAAGAAGCCCACCACTGAGCATGACCCAACCCTGCAGTTCAAACCGGCTGACGAGACTAAGCTCGTTGACATCGTACCTGGCGATTCGTCCAAGCAGTTCAGCATCAGCACCAATCTGGATCCAAAATAGGAAAGCGCGCTCATCGAGTTCATCCGTGAGAACCGGGACATTCTTGCATGGAAGCCTTCTGACATGCCAGGTGTACCGAGGGAACTCGCTGAGCACACTCTTAATATTGATCCGAATTTTAAACCAGTCACGCAATTTCTTCGTCGCTTTAATGAAGAAAGACGCAAGGCAATTGGTGAAGAGGTAGCCCGGCTGTTGGCTGCTGGTTTTATCGTCGAAGTGTTTCATCCTGAATGGTTGGCTAATCCGGTGCTGGTTCTTAAGAAAAACAGCACTTGGCGTATGTGTGTGGACTACACGGACTTGAATAAAGCTTGCCCAGCTGATCCCTTTGCTCTCTCGCATATTGATCAGACCATTGATGCGATGGCGGGTTGTGAACGCCTGAGTTTTTTGGATGCTTATTCAGGATATCATCATATCAAGATGGCAGTTAAGGACCAGGAGAAGACAGCCTTCATCACTCCTTTTGGAGCCTTCTGCTATGTTTCTATGCCCTTTGGGCTCAAGAGTGCTCAGGCAACTTATCAGCGTTGTGTGCAAAATTGTCTTCACGCGCAGATTGGGCGTAATGTTCATGCTTATGTGGATGACACTATGGTAAAATCCAGGAAGAAGGAAACACTGATCGATGACCTCAAGGAGACGTTTGACAATCTTCGGATTTACAAGATGATGCTTAATCCGGATAAATGTGTTTTTGGTGTTCCGGCAGGCAAGCTTCTCGGATTTCTGGTATCCAATAAGGGCATTGAGGCTAACCCAGAAAAAATTAAGGCAATCACATCCCTGGCTAAACCGAAGTGTATCAATGATGTTCAGCGTCTCGCTGGTCGGATTGCAGCCCTTAGCCGGTTTATCAGTCGTTTAGGAGAGAAGGCAATTCCTTTGTATCAGATGTTGAAAAAGATGGATGACTTCGTCTGGAGTGACGCAGCCAATGCGGCCTTTGAGGAGCTAAAGCGGCAGTTGGTTGAACTGCCGGTTCTTGCAACCCCAGTTGATCATGAGCCTTTGATGTTATATGTGGCTGCCAATGCCCGAGCGGTCAGTGTGGCAATTGTGGTTGAGCGTAAAGAAGCTGGGAAGGAATATCCGGTTCAACGACCTGTATACTACATCAGCGAAGTCCTGATCGAGTCAAAACAACGCTATCCACATTGGCAGAAGTTGGTGTACGGGGTTTTTATGGCCAGTCAAAAACTCAAGCAATATTTTCAAGGCCATCCAATCACAGTGGTTAGTTCTGCTCCTTTGGGTGATATAATTCAAAACAGGGAAGCAACTGGCCGGGTTGCAAAGTGGGCAATCGAGCTTGGACCACACGGTTTAACGTATGTACCTCGAACAGCCATCAAGTCTCAGGCTCTTGTGGATTTTATCAATGACCGGACCGAGCTGCAAGCACCGGAAGATAAACCGGATAATACATACTGGACCATTCATTTTGATGGATCCAGGCAGTTGGAAGGCTCGGGGGCTGGAGTTGTCCTTACTTCCCCTCGAGGGGATAAAATTTGCTATGTCCTTCGCTTGATGCTTCCTTGTACTAACAACGCAGCTGAGTACGAAGCTTTACTCCATGGTCTCCGTGTGGCCAAAGAGATGAACTTAAGTCGAGTTTGTTGTTTCGGAGATTCTGATCTGGTGGCTCAGCAAGTTTCTGGTACTTGGGATTCTAAGGATCTACTCATGGCGGCTTACAGGCGTGAGGTGGATATTGTGGCGGGTCATTTCAAAGGGTATCAGGTTGAGCATATCGATCGGTGCAAAACGCGAGCAGCGACGCTTTGAGCCGGCTTGGATCTCAGCGTAAACCGTACCTCCTAACACCTTTTTAGATATCTTGCATAACCCGTCTGTTAAGGTGCCTACAGAAGAAGATTTGGCTGTCCCGGATCCGGAGGCTCAGTTGGTGGCGCTTTACACGTTATACCAGATTGGACGGTTCCATATCTGGCGTATATGAGCCGGGGTGAGCTACCAAATGATAAAGTCCTGGCTCGACAGATAGTCCGGCGGTCCAAGTCAATGGTTATTCACAATGGCGAGTTACACCGCTGTAGCGTTTCGGGCGTATTTTAGCGTTGTGTTTCTCCTGAAGAAGGCCAAGAGATCCTGCGGGAAATTCATGAAGGGGATTGTGGTCATCATGCCGGTTCAAAGTCCCTGGTTGCAAAAGCTTTTCATCATGGGTTTTACTGGTTGACAGCTCATGCTGATGCGGAGGATCTGGTAAAGCGATGTGATGCTTGTAAAAAATTCTCACGCAGAGCTCATATTCCGGCTCAGGAACTACGGATGATTCCTATTACTTGGCCTTTTGCTACTTGGGGGCTTGATATGGTGGGACCCTTTAAACATTCCCAGACAAGAAGACCCACCTGTTGGTGGCAGTTGATAAATTCACCAAGTGGGTTGAAGCGAAGCCTGTTAGCAAGTGTGATGCAGCTACGGCGGTTCAATTTCTCAAAAATATTATCTTCCGTTTTGGCTTTCCACACAGTATCATCACGGATAATGGTACCATCTTTTCCAAAGGTGAGATGGAGGATTTCTGTCAGAGAGAGCACATCCGGCTTGACCTAGCATCTGTGGCACACCCTCAATCCAACGGTCAAGCGGAGCGAGCTAATCAAGAAATTTTAAAGGGTCTTAAACCCCGGCTCATGATTCCCTTGAAGCGGACGTCGGGTTGTTGGGTGGAAAAATTACCTTCTGTGTTGTGGAGTATCAACACCACCCTCAATCGATCAACAGGTTACATGCCTTTCTTTATGGTATACGGGGCAGAGGCGGTTCTCCCAAGTGATATACATCATGACTCGCCCCGGGTTGCTAATTATGTTGAAGCGGACAACGAGCAAGCTCGCCAAGAGGCACTAGACATGTTAGATGAAAAACGGGATATGGCTCTGGCTCAATAGGCGGTTTATCAACAAGATCTACGGCGTTATCACAGCCACCGGGTTAGGACAAGAACCTTTCAAGAAGGTGACTTGGTGCTCCGGCTCATCCAGGATCAGACCGACATGCACAAGTTATCCCCGCCTTGGGAAGGACCCTTTGTGGTCAGCAAGAACCTGCACAACGGATCATACTACCTCATTGACGTTCGAGACAACTCACGCAACTCTGAGGAGGAGACCCGGCGGCCATGGAACATAGCTCTCCTCCGGCCTTATTACACTTGAGCCATAGGCTCTTCTTATGTACATATTTCGACAATTTATATATTGTGATCAATAAATAAATTAGCATCCTTGCTCTAAGTGGGGCCTCTGCTATTTTTTCTCAAATATCCTTTGAGTTACATGGGGGCTTCAGCTGACAAAGCGGAGTACTACCTGTTAAACCGGCTATCAAGCCACAAAGCTTGGGAGCTTCACACCCAAGGGGCCAAAGAGAGTCTGGATGCTATGCACAACTCAAACATAGGCACCCAATGAGCACAGCTCATCATGTTACTTGGTTGCTTCTTGTGTCAAATACCAAGGAGTTTGAATGGACCCTTGTAGCTGGGTATCGACCCACGGCTTGGAAGCCTGGTATATTTACCTAAAACCCCGGGTTAACCTGCCTTCATCAAGTAAGACACTCCTATCCAGTCATCTCAGCACGGCCCTCCTAACGCTTTTGCTTACTCTCATTGAGACCCTGCACTTGTCAAAGTTAAAACGGTGATTGGTTAGTTGGAGGTCCATCTTAAAAGGCTTTGTTAAATGGTTCAACTCAGCGGCCTGGCAGCCCACAAAAAGCCTCGAATTTGGGCCTGGCAGCCCTCAAAAAGCCTCGACTACATGGTTTTATTTGCGTTTTGCTGAATTTTATGTTAAACCGATTTTCTTGGCCTGGTCAGTCATTTTATTAGCCCGGTATTCTTTAAACCGGCTTGGTTTGCGACTACACGTTGACAGACCTTATTCTTAAATTGGAGTTTGTTAACCCGGCCTGGCGTTGACTACCAGTCACCAGCTTTGATAATCTGGTGTGCATCATCACCCGGTATGACTTACTATACAACATCAGTACATGATGGGGTTATACAAAGAATTTCATATTTGGGTTTTCACCCTTATTACAATCAAAGTTAACCAGCCAATTAAACAGGGATATTACATCACAGGTATGAATCATTTCACATTTTTACGGTTTGATTATCAATCAGCCCTTTTCTTGGGCATTATGACCCGTCCGGCGGTAAACCGCCAGGACCCTGTTTCTTTTTATGCACACACAGGAGTTGCTTATTATGATGGCAGCATATCTGAACCAAAATTGGCATTGACATGGCGGATCACATAAAGTATCTCCTCCTGCACGATGGCAGCAGATCAAAATAGTTTTTGCTACCCTATTACAAGGCATTCAGAGGCCCAAAATATGGAATTGTTTCACAACGGACAGTTTCTGACGTATCAACCGACTTGACGGATTAAGCTTCATCGCCGGGTTGATGTGAAGTAGATGGGTCATCTGGCGTCGGTTCAGCCTCCTCTTCCCCATCCAATAGCCAGAAGTCATTGGTGGTCCAGTCAATCCGGGTTAAAGCCTGAAAGACAACCTCTTCACTTATAAGCTCAGCCGGATCAACGTCAGGGGCGTAAGTGTGCTTACGGATTGGTGGAACAAGGTTCTGCACTTCAGGAATAACAGTTTCAACCCGTTTGTTGTTTGCGTCGTAGAAGGATCGGTGGACCGTCAGGTTAGCCTCTTCTGCTAACTGACTCGCCAGAGGACGCATCTCCCTTGTTACCCGTTTGAGGGCGTCGTTGTCAAATACTTTGTCGTTTTCTTGTGCACTGGGGAAGCCCTTGGCTATATCAGCCGGATCAAGATCAGCTATCCATGCCTTGGCTCGAGTCAGTGCTAGTAAAGCGCCAGCCCGGGCAGCGGATCGCTTCAATTCTTCTATCTGCGCTGGCGTCATAGATAGCCGGTCCAGCATGTCCTTGATCAGTGTTGGAGCCGCATTGTCATAAGAAGTGGTGCAGATAAGCCGTTGGATGCCGGTATACAGCTGTTCAATCAGTGTATACGCGGCCTTGAGTTTCTTCCGCACATCAGCACCCAGATGAGCAATGCGCCTACCTATAGCGGTTTAAGAAGTTCATGTTAAACCGGAGAAAATTTCAAAGCGGAATATTCATAACGCCTTGGTAAACAGTGCCTACCAAATATTGCAGAGGTCATGCCATTGACTTGGCGTTTTAATCCAGTAAGCTCTTCCGTCACCGGTTTAAGAGCTGATTCAGCGTCTTCCGCCCGCTTCAGCAATCCAGCCTTTTCAATATCCCAGTTGGCCTGCTCAGACTTGAACCATTCCTTGAGCTGCTCCATGGTGGTTAAGGCGGTTTTCAACTCATCCTTGGCCTTGGTGGTTTCTGTTTGTTGGGATTTTAGATTTTCTTGAAGGTCAGCAATTTGTGAGACTTGTTGGCTTATCTCACTCTGCAACAGTAAGAGAGCATGTTAATATCTTTGTTAAAGTCCCAAGCATCTAACCAGTTATACACTTGGCACTTGGGGGCTAATGCGGATCATTTTTATGCTGATTATTGAAGTCCCAAGGATTAATACAAGTTTTAATCATGGCACTTGGGGGCTAATGTGTGTTTGATCAGAAGTACACAAGGAAATTTCATAAAGTACAGTATGGACTATACAAAGTCCCGGTTTGACTTTCTAAAGACAAACCGGCCCTTGGGGGCTACAATACAATGAAGGTACAGAGCAAAGAGCAAAATTGTTTACCTCGTAGCGCTCCTTCATCAGATTTACTAAACCGACTTCATAATCACGGCTTGTGTAAAGCCGGTTCAAGAAGCCGGAGTGAAGGTCTTGAGCAGAAAGATCGACATAAGCTGACAAATCAGTTTTCTCCTTCCCCTTGCTCATAGCAGCAAATTCATCCTTGGCAGTGTGCTTTGATAGAGCAACCGGATCACCAGGGGCGGTATATGCAGTACCAGTAACAACAACGTCATCATCTTTGGCCGGATTGGATGAATTAACATTCTTAATAGGGCTTGGCGCCTTGGTAGCAGGGCTTGGCGGTTTGTTAGCCGGGCTTGGCGGATCAGCAGTGGAGCCCCGCTGTTCCACTGTTGGACTTGGAGGAGCAGGAGCATGTGAAGTATCAACCTCTACATTTGGTTCAACCTCTGGCGGGTTAGCGTCAGCATCTTGGTTTTTCCCAGCAGAGCTGTTTATAGCAACTTCAGGGTTTTCTCCATGATGCTCTGGAGTCTTCTCTAGATCAACATCAACAATAGGGTCGCTGGTCTTGGCTTTCTTACTTAATCGAGCCTTGGCACTACAACATCAAAGGTTAGAATATGGTAAACCGACAAATAAAAGAAACAACTTAAGGGGTAATATACTTACCCAGCGACGACTTTGAGAGGAGGCAGCTGAGTGGTTGATGAACCGCCAGACGAGTTGGAAGAAGCCTGGTAATTTGGGTCAGACGGATTGAGAGGGCATCGGAAGAAACCTTTCAAAGGATAACGTTTTTCAGGAGAACAAGTCACCTCTGGACGATGTTTCCGGGTTGGCGTATCAGCTAAACCAGACGACGTGATTTGTTGACCGCTATGCCGGGTTGTGCGACGTTCTTCAACTTGCTGTGTCTCCAAAGAAAATTTTGGATCCAAATGAGCAAAGGGGTGAGATTGTTTTACTTTCCGGACTGTCCGGCAAATTCTTTGAACCGGTACAAGGTCTGAATTGGAAGAAAGAAGGATTACCTCAACTTGTTCTGCATGGCTGGCCTCAGCATCATCCTGGGAATAGTAATTGTCAATAAGATGAACGAAAAAGGAACCAAGTGAGTCAAGTTCTACCTCAGCGTCTGATTCTTCATCTTCTGGCGGATCAGAAGACTCGGTGGTTTTCTTCTTGCCAGCTTTCTTGGTGGCCTTGATCTTTGCACGAGGAGCCCGGGCCGGTTTAGTCCATTTCCAAAAGGAGCTGTTAGCCTGAAATTAAGACAAGGAAAGGTTAGTACACAGTCAATACGGAACCAAATCAGTAAAGTATTTAGATAAACTTTACCGCTGGCGGTTTATCGGAGACGCAAAACGGAGCCAACCCGGTTTGGCTACATGTAGAGATCGGTTCATCAAGCATTTTCTTCACTGATTCAGTAACTTCAAGATATGTTATTACTATTTCGTGATATCGTTGAGGGTCTTTGACATCACCAGTATATTCATGCATCAATTCGGGGCGGCGGCTTAAAGGTAAAATGCCCCAAGAAACCCAGCAGCGGACAAGATCAATGCCGGTTAAACCGTTGGCCATCAGAGCCCGGAGCTTGGCGAGTTGAGGTGCAAAATTCTTCTGTTCTGCGGCGGTCAAGCGTAAAGGTAATGGGTGGCCGTTGCTAAGCCGGTGAGGGCGATAACCCGGCAAAGGATTTTCTCCAGCAGGGGCATTGTTCCGGCAGTAAAACCAGGTCTGATTCCAATCTTTAGGATGGCTATGATGTTTTGCATGAGGGAAGTCAACTTCGTTTCTTTTCTGAATTGTAACGCCGCCAAGCTCTGTGTTGGGACCATCTGAGAATTCCGTACAGCGGTTCAAATGAAAGAAGTCCCGAAATAGCTCCACGGTTGGCTCTTCTTGAAGATAGACTTCGCAGAATACTTGAAAGTTGCATATATTGGACACAGAGTTCGGACCAATATCTTGCGGATGGAGTTGGAAGCTTGCGAGGACATCCCGGAAATTTTTTGATCCGGGCGGACTGAATCCCCGGTCTAAATGTTGCATAAAAACAATCACCTCTCCTTCTTGAGGTTCAGGTGGACATTCCGATTCCGGAACTCGCCAGTGGAGAACCCTTTTTTAGGCTAAAACACCAGTGGTGACATAACCGTTGATTTGTGTTTCCGTGATCCGGGACGGAACCCAACTGCAAGCAGAGAATTGTTTCGCCATTCCGGAAGGGGGGAACTGAAAGGAAAAATAAGTGTCGGTTTTACAATTTACGGTTTAAGGTGTACAATTCAGTGTTAAACCGGAGAAAAATACCATGCAAGGTTCAGTTGGCGGTTTAAGAGAGGGCTAATGATATATGGCGGATTGGCTATCAAAGGTTAAACCGCCCATAGGAAAAAGGGCCAAGATTCAAAATTTCTACTAAGTGTTGACAGAAACGGGTTTCACACAATACTCAAATTTATTTGGATCTACCGCACATCTGTAAAGCAATTTTTTCTGTGCTCTCTAAAGGCGTTAAGCAGAACAGGGAAGGTCGTATATTCTACAGAAGAAAAGGAAGATCTGCTAGCATTAAAAATGGATGCGGAATAACTACCGCATGAGATCTACACTGCTATTGGATCAAAACTACCGCGGCAGAAGGAAGGACGAAGAGGAAGAATGAAGAACTGTACAGATGAGCTCGCGAACCCTAAACACAGATCTAAAGATGAAGGAAAGAGGAAACTTACCACTGCAGATTTACTGCGGAGGGGTGCGATGAGTTTCTGATCTGTTTCAGGTTGATGCAGCGGCCTTTGTCGATGCAGTTCTCAAGGGTCGCGGACGGAGGCGGAGCTTCAGAGCTTGGGCGTCGCGAGGAAGAAGAAGGCACATAAGGGGAAGAGAGAGAAGGGCCCTCGGGCCTTATTTATAGAGGAAAGAATAAATGGCAGGCGCGAGAATCAAGGATCCTGAAGCGGCAGAATGGGTGCGCCTGTCACCTCGATTTTCGGGATAGCCATTAAGTGAAGGGAATCTTTTTAATCTTTTTATACAGAGATGATGTCATGATGGACCGTTGCTGTGTTCAGAAGATGATGTCACTGCGGTTTACAAAATTTATAGGAGAAGACAATATGGCGGTTTACGAAAATACAAGAAGACGCCTACAAGATATCTTTGAAGTATTGAAGATTGACATGAACAAATTCAAATCAATCTGGGGCCTAATGTTGAGGATATAGCTACTGAGTGTAAACCGCCAGGAGGGCCCGGTTCACCCTCGACTATGCTGAAGCCCATGAAGATCCAGAAGATGGCGTTTTACTAACGAAGCTTAGAAGCCCGCAGCCCAAAGGCGGATTAGGGCCCATAGTGGTAAACCGCCATGACTATGTAAACTTATAATATAGGTTAGGAAAGGAGAGACCGAGCCGGACACTTTGTATGAGTCAGCCTCGGGGCTCAGAGACCGCCAAGGCCAACTTTGTGTATATAAAGGGACGACCCGGCGGCGGTTCAGGGACAACAGACAACAACTCGAGACTCGGGCAAGCGTATTTCGCTCCCTGGTCATCGAAACCCAATCAATCACATCACAACCAGACGTAGGCTTTTACCTTCATCGAAGGGGCCGAACTAGTATAAACTCCCGTGTCCCTTGTCCGGTTTAACCCCTTCAAGCTAACCCGTTGCGATGGCTCCACGACTAAGTCCTTTCATAAGGACATCTAACGTGTTAATTCCACGACAGGTATGTCTTCTTGTTTTCAAACAGAGAATTCCTAGAGCAACGAGGGAGTCGTTCAACAATCCGGGCGACCGCGGCCAAGTTTCTCTTACCATGCGCAGCCTTGGTGTGAATGAACCTGCTCAATATACCGTAAGTACAAAGGATGGTTGCATGATGATTGATGCTAAAGGATGGTCAAGGTTCAAATCTAAATCATATCTTACGGTAGGGGATGATGTCAAAATTGAACTTTTTCGGCAAGGAGAGCTGGTCCAAATCAACTTTGAAATTCTTCAGTAGCAGCACGCAACTGCCGAACTGATCTATCCTCCGAGAGATTTTGATGTAATAATCTGGCATGGTGAAACAAGTGTCCTGTGTGTATAAGTAGTACGACAGTATTATTTATCACATGGTATATCGTTGATAGAATTGCAACTCTGATTGCTGGTTAGGAACTGTCGTTCGATTTCATTCCAACAGCTGTCGTGCTTTATTCAATTTTGTGTATTCGCCTTGCGACAACATCTAAAACCAGCGCAGTACCGATTGCTTGCAATATGAAAAGCGCTGAGGTAGAACACATGGGCCCCCAAACATGCAGGGTCGGCCTGCGGCCCAAAGTCCAAAACCGTGAGCCCATCTAAGTATTATATTCTTAGTTGAACCCCCATAAAAAAAAGCTGAAACCCCATAATGCCCGTGCGTTGCAGAGGGAGTATATTTCTCGGCAAGGTGAGCCTGTGATATAAAAGATTTGTATATTTCTTTACAGAGGGAGTATCTCTCTGTCAAAATATATTTATGTGTAACTAGTTACTCCTGTCTTTCTACTTCCTTTCGCTGATATGTGGGGCAACCGACAACGGGGTCCACGTGCCATATGCACAAATTAGAGTGCACAACTTCATGGTAGACACACCCCGGTCGTAGCGCCGCAGTAATGCCCAATGAACCGTCAAATCACAACCCCCCCCCCCTTTCCAGCTTTAGCAGTAAGCTGGACGGACGAAGCGGCAATATTTCACTGGGCCTGAATCCCCTTCTCCATCGTCTGCTTGTTCAGAGAAAAACCCCGCTCAGCGATTGCATAGGGTTTTCTCATGGAGAACCAAGTATGAATTCTTCATCCGTCCCCGATAAATCCAAGTCCCTTGGTCGCAGGTAATCCACGGCGAGACGCCACACTTGTTCCTTCTCATCCTACCACAACATTTTGAAACACGCACAATATGTTCCTAGAATCCTCTTCTCTATCCGGGAGGGTGGGTTTTTTTAACATGTTGTGTTCTCATATTATTTTTCCTGCAGTGTATTATTTGCTCTGCCAGAACACATGTACTCAAGATGCTCGGCCTTGCCACAACTGAATACACTAGTTTAATGGTCACAGTGAAGACAATCCATGGATATTGCTTCCGAGTTGGGTTCATGAACCAAGAAGATCGCTGCTTTTTTTATGGCCGAACTTGGATAAACTTTCTCAAGTGTTACGAACTGAAAGTTGGCGCACGAATGTTGATGGAAATAGCAGAACCTGGTCTCATCTTCACTGCGATCTTCCACCCCGACGTCGTTCCAATTGTTCATCCATGTTAGTTTGTATCTGGTTCTTGCTTGTTGCCTCGATTACTTCTCAATCCACCTATTCTGTCTAACTAATCACAATTTAACTTTAGAACTAGCAATGAATCTCTCACGAAGATGCTACTTCTAACTAATATTGTCTTATAATTGGTGGCACGTGTAGGTTTTTCAGAGTTAAGCAGTCTGCTCGTTTGTTACTCTGTAATAACTCGGCTGTTACTAATGGCACTGAAGTTGACTGGATCGACATCCACATGTTCCTACACTTTATTGATCGTCTTGAGGTCCTGGTGGGGCGTTTCAATGGTGGAAGGCCACATGGGATATGTGTGCCACTGCTGCACTCGTTGAACAGGTCCAACTGTGTCGAGAAACTTATGGTATGAGCTGTTTTCTGTTATATATGTTGTTCATAAACTATTGCTTATACACAGTTTTACAGCTATGATCTTCTTGAAACAGGAATTGCCGAGTTCTATTGGTCCTATACAAATGCCTGACCATGGTCGGGTCAGACTTGCGCTTGGTCACAACATGATGTTTATGTCGACCTACTCAATTCCCCTTGGAGGTGAAAAGATACTTATTCGTGGGTGGTCTCAGATAATGAAGGCCCGTCCATCTTGGAGAATAGGACAGAAGATTATGTTCATGCTTTTCCATGGCTCTAAAGCGAATATCCTGTTTATTGACCACGTTGCGAGATGAAGCCGCTTTCAGAAGGTTGTGGATGCGCGGGGTGGCGCCTAGGCCTTGTCCTGGGGCTTGGCGGCCTCACCCTTGGTTAACTGTAGGCAAAGTAGCACTATTTGAGGCGTGCTTTGTATGGTTGAACCTGTATAAGTACTCATACTGCTTTCAACTTTGGTTGTTAAGTGCCCCTGCTGGTTTCAGTTAAGGTTGTTAAGTACTCCTGCTGCTTTTACAGTCTGTCGTGTTTCTTCAGTCCTGTCTTCCTCCAGCCGCCAAAACCAAACCAGCGCCGGCGGGGCCGCCTGCTTCCGCCTCCCACGGTGGCTGCGCCAACAAGACGCATCACCGCCCCACCGCCTCCTAAATCGTTAACGCCGACGTCCTCCGCGCTTTGGTGCGCCACTTGGCGCCGCCCTCTCGCGTTGTCAACATGGTCAACAAACAACAGGAATCGGCAGAAGCACGTGGAGAGGATGACAGTAGGGGCCCACCACGTCAGCGTATGGAAAAATAAAATGCTTCCTCCTAGTGTTTTCCTGACATCTGGGACCCACGACATTGTGAGCGTATATAGTCAATAGACAAGAGAACATCACAAGATCGGTTGACACCTGGGACGTAGCTACTCGAGCAGTATTTTTTTTGTTTGGTATTGTTGAGACGGAGCAGGGTTTGAACTGGGTTGTGGCCCATCTAGCCCAGGCTTATATTTTATGTTCACCATGTGACCAGCCCAGCTATTTTTTCTTTGTGAAAATGAGCCCAGTTTATTTTTTCTGAAGAATACCCAATCCAGGCCTACTTATTTTTCTACGCCCTGATGGGCTGCAACTCTTTCAAGATGCCTGCAAATCTTGAAAGTAATATGAAATGGGTTGTAAATATAAAAACAGATGACAAATTGGCAATTACTTTATAATTTCTGATTTTTTTCACATTTCAGATTCCTATTTCACTGGGCATTAACCTAATTCAAATATATCTTCAAAGTACTTTAAATCTGGCTCGACATTTCGGTATTAAAAATAGTTTCGAACCCATAGAAATATGCGAAATTGGCCCTGGCCAACCAAAAAAACGACTGCAATAAATTGCATAAGAAGTTGCCATGAGCTATATATAAATTATTAAAAAAAAGAGGGAGTGGTCTGACTTGTGGGCCTGTTTAGTTGACGCGTATGCAAGATTTTTTTAGTTATTATATACTACGTCAACAAACGATTCTAGCAGACGTAACCGCTGGATGTCAATCCAACGGCCGTCGTGTTTCTTCAATCTCTGATCTTCTTGCTCCAGCCGCCAAAGCAGCGTCGGCGGGACCGCCTGCTCCCGCCTCCCGTGGCCAGCTGTGCTGCCGTGCAGGCCTTAGCGCCCCCTACTACTCCCACCGCTAGCCAGGGCATCCCTCTACTCACCCACACCCCATGTTATTCTTCGGCTACGACAGCCTCACACCGCAGCCGAAACGGTGAACCCTCGTACTCCTCTCCGCGCGGGCTTCCACTGCCGCGTCCTCCCCGGCTCCGTGTCGTCCCCTTCCTAGGCCTCACCGTCGTCCACCGCCGTGGTGCTCTCGGCGCGGCATGGTCAATGTGGTCAACGACCGACTTCCATCGAAAGAGTACTGTACGTGGAGAGGCTGACAGCCGGGTCCACGGCAGCCGCAAGGAAGTGCCTCCTTATTACGCGGAAAATAATTATTCCTCCACCTGACAGCTGGGACCCACTGGACAGGCCACCAGTATTTCGTGAAAAAACGTTTCCCATGACTGCTGGGACCCACAGGTTGGGCCACAGTATTTCGCGAAAAAATGTTCCCCCCGCTGTCAGCTCGGACCCACCGGAAGTGTCTCCTTATTACGCACAAAAAAATGAATACCCCCCTACTAGCTGGGACCAACCTTGGTGGGAGGCTGACTTGTGGGCCTACTAAGTTGACTGGGACGGAGGCCTTTGTCAACTTTAGTCAATGTATGAACGATTCTAGCTCCAGTGACCATACGATGTCCATCGAACGGCCGTAGTGCTTCTTCAACCTCTGGTCTTCTTGCTCCAGCCGCCCAAAGCAGCGCCGGTCGTGACGCCTGCTCCTGCCGCCCGTGGCCGGCTGTGATGCCGCGAGGCCTCACCCCCTACTACTCCCACCACTGCCAGGCCATCCCTCTACGCACCCACACCCCCTATTATTCTGCGGCGACGGCAGCCTCACACCGCAGCCGAACGAGTGAACCCTCATACTCCTCTACGCGTGGGCATCCACTGCCGCGTCTTCCCCGGCTCCGCGTCGTCCCCTTCCTAGGCCTCGCCGTCGTCCACCGCCCTGGTGCTCTCGGCGCGGCGTGGTCAACGTGGTCAAGGAATGGCTTCCATCGGACGTGGACTGTACGTGGAGAGGCTGACAGCTGGGTCCACGGCCGCAGCAAGGAAGTGCCTCCTTATTGTGCGCAAAATAATTATTCCTCCACCTGACAGCGGGGACCCACCGGACGGGCCACCGTATTTCGCGAAAAAAACGTTTCCCCTGTCTGTTGGGACCCACCAGCTACATCTTCGCACGCAAGGAAGTGCGTCCGCGCAAAAAAAACCCAAAACGATTCGCCCCCCGACTGCTGGGACCCACCAGCTACATCTTCGCAGGCAAGGAAGTGCCTGACAGTCGGGACCCACCTGGTCGAAGCGTACGTACCGTTGTCATTCTGGTCGCGAATGTGTACGTACATACTGGTCGATGTAGAGGCACGCACGTGTCGTAGTAGAGGCGCGCACGTAGCATGTACACGTACGTACAGCGGCGAGGGTGCAAGAAAGAAAATACGGCCACGTACATACATACGGGCAGGGTCTCGAACGCCTACTCGCGCATACGTATATGGTTGGGTCGAAACGGAGAAACAGCATCGTCGTCGTGTTCATGGGGAGGCAACGGAACGCGTCGTGTTCATCGAGAGGCAACGGAACGCGTGGGAGCCAACCGGCTTGGACGGAACAGGCGATGGAAACGAGGCCTGGCGTACCGCACAATGGAGGAAACGGCCTTGTGTTCGACCGGCCACGTTCGGAACAGGGTCCTGTTGATTGGGAGGGGTGTGGCGTACCGCAAAACGGAGGAAACGAACCTCCTACGGTCGAAACGGGGG
Organism: Aegilops longissima; assembly: GCA_021605205.1. Taxonomy (NCBI): domain Eukaryota; kingdom Viridiplantae; phylum Streptophyta; class Magnoliopsida; order Poales; family Poaceae; genus Aegilops; species Aegilops longissima. Next base: position 715,832,697 of record CM038682.1, read on the forward strand.
TCCTGTTGATCGGGAGGGGTCTGGCGTACCGCAAAACGGACGAAACGGACTTGTGTTGGAGCGCTACGATCGAAACGGGGTCCTGTTCATCGGGAGGGGTGTGGCGTACCGCAAAACGGACAAAACGGACTTGTGTTGGAGCGCTATGGTCGAAACGGGGGGGAGGGGTGTGGCGTACCGCAAAAACGGGACTCCACGGGATACTGTTCATCTCCACCGTCGACCTCCTCCAGCCTCCACGGGCTACCGTCGACCTCCTCCAACCTCCACAGGCTCCTGTTCATCCAGCCTCCACCGCGCGCTACTCTACCGGCTACTGTTTAACCACCCCTCCACGGGCACCCCTCCACCGTCTACTGTTCATCCAGCCCTCCACACCACGGGGTCCTGTTCAACCCACCCCTCCACGGCCACCCCTCCACCATCTACTGTTCATCCAGCCCTCCACACCACGGGTTCCTGTTCATCCAGAGGCAACGCCACCGCCACTTGCTCATCCAACCCCTCCCCCGCAACGCCATCGCTCATCCAATCGATCGGCTTGATTAGCAGCGAGCAGCGCGGCGAATCGCTCCATCGGGTTCGATTAACAGCCATCGATCGATCGCTCGGGTTCAATAACGCGTAGCTCGCAGTCAATCGCTTCGGGTTCGCTAGAGCCCAACGCCTCGCTTCGGGTTCGATTAGAGCCAACGCCGCACACACGCTGCAGCATACAGTCACGAGAGAAATGCGACGCTCTCCCACCATAACCGCAACTCCCAAATTTTCCTCCCCTCGCTTCTACCATGGTTTTTCCATCATGGACGGCCTAAAGAATGTCATGCAGCTGCGTCTCCGGCCCGCCCAGGACGAAAAGCCCATTTTCTGTCATGATTTTTTGTCATAGAAGTAGGAGCCCACCACATCTATGATGATATCGGGTTTTGTCACAATTATCGTCATAGAAGTGTCATATGTATGACAGAATTTTTTTTTGTTTGGCCCAAAATGTCACGGATGTGTCTTTTTTTTGTAGTGTATGCTTGCTTGTTTCTCCCTTGTATCTGTTTCTCACATGCTACCTCATACATCTTCCATGCCCCTGTAGGCGTGGGTTCCTGGGGGGTTTTATAGATCAACCCACCCAGGGTTATAATGGTAATACGCTGAGTCGGTGGGTCCATATTGTCGGTGTCCGGGATACCGCTTGAGGGCTTGTGGTTCGCCGAGTTCCCCTAGGTGTGGGCCCCGCATGCCTAGGGGGACTGTGCGCCGTCTTGTCGATCGTCAGGGCGTGGCCGAGTCGAGTCGCGTGCAGTGCTCTCCGTCAGGTTGCCGCTTGATGTCGTCAGCGGTGAGGGCGGGAGCACTGTTGCCACGCCAGCCCCAGTCAGCGGGTTGGTAAGGGGCACTGTTGCCACGCTCCAGCTAACCATAGGCATGGGCGGAAGCATTGTTGTCTTGGTCATCGGCGATTGAGGTCTCGTCCCATCGTACGGCCTGGATGGGACGGGAGCTTGACCCGTGGCTGGATTGCGGCGCAGCCACGGGTGGGGTCGGTTTGTTGGGGAAGCCTTGGTCGTCCCGGGTTCGGATGCCTTGCGCCAGTTGCCGAGTCCGGGTCGACGTACCTTGCCGGGTTGGAGAGTTTGGCCGGGTTGCGGGCCTTGCCGGGTCGAGCGACCCGGCCGGGCACGTGCCGGTTTGAGGAGTGATGCGGGCCCCACTATTTTTGAAGAGGATCCGGGTTCCGTTGCCTGCCCGGGGTTCATCCCCCCGACACCACCGTTCCTTCCCATTCCGCCTTCTACTACTGCGATGGGACCACAACATGAGGACCCAACAAAGAGGATCGTCCCCAGAGCAGGAGATCCCGACCATGGTGTGGCTGCCCGCAAGGCCGCATCCTTAGAATGCAACCCCTGCAGCCACAAGATGAAGAGGGGGAACCTCATCCAATGGCGATCCCGGACTCCGATCCAGCAAAGTGTCGGGATGAGTTCCGTCGACCTGACGGCGTGGTGGCGATGATGATGCTCCACCGGCGCAGGCTTCGCCTAAGCTCATGACGATATGACTTCTCCGCGCGGGGCTTCGCTAAGCTCATGACGATATGACCGAAGTGGAATATGGTGGAAGGGGCACCGCACGGCAGCTAAAAATCAACTTGTGTGTCTTGGGGTGCCCCTGCCCGTATATAAAGGAGCCAAGGGGAGGTGGCGGCCAAGAGGAGGAGGCAACAGGGAGTCCTACTCCTCGGGAGTGGACTCCCCCAATCCTAGTTGGATTAGGATTCCCGGAGGAGAGAGAGAGGGGCGGCCCACCTTTCCTAGTCCTAATAGGACTAGGGAAGGGGGCAGCGCCACCTAGGGCTGGCCCTTCTCCTTTCCTCCAAGGCCCACTATGGGCCCATGTAGTTCAGGGGTTCGGTAACCTCCGGTACTCCGTAAATTCCGATTTCACTCGGAACCTTTCCGATGTCAAATGTAGGCTTCAATATATCAATCTTTATGTCTCGACCATTTGAGACTCCTCGTCATATCCGTGATCACATCCGGACTCGAACAACCTTGATGCATCAATACTTATAAACTCATTATGACATCGCCGAAGCGTTAAGCGTCACGGACCCTACGGGTTCGAGAACTATGTAGACATGACCGAGACACCTCTCGGTCAATAACCAATAGCGGGACCTGGATGCCCATATTGGCTCCTACATATTCTCGAAGATCTTTATCGGTCGAACCGCATAACAACATCGTTGTTCCCTTTGTCATCGGTATGTTACTTGCCCGAGATTCGATCGTCGGTATCCAATACCTAGTTCAATCTAAATTCTTGGCAAGTCTCTTTTCTCGTTCCGTAATACATCATCTCACAACTAACACATTTAGTTGCAATGCTTGCAAGGCTTATGTGATGTGCATGGGAAGCTTTATAGATAGTAATACTACTATCGGCATCTGTCTTCCTCTTGAAGATCCATTTATATAACATGGCTTGCCGATCATCGAGCAACTCCATCAAAGTCCACACTTTGTTCTCATATATGGATCCCATCTCAGATTTCATGGTCTCAAACCATTTCGCGAATCTGGGCTCATCATCGCTTCCTCATAGTTCGTGGGTTCATCATGGTCTAGTAACATGACTTCTAGAATAGGATTACCGTACCACTCTGGTGCGGATCTTACTCTGGAAGACCTCACGAGGTTTGGTAACAACTTGATCTGAAGTTTCATGATCATCATCATTAACTTCCTCACTAATTGGTGTAGGAATCACTGGAACTGATTCTGTGATGAACTACTTTCCAATAAGGGAGAAGGTACAATTACCTCATCAAGTTCTACTTTCCTCCCACTCACTTCTTTCGAGAGAAACTTCTTTTCTAGAAAGGATCCATCTTAGCAAAAACTTGCCTTGGATCTGTGATAGAAGGTGTACCCAACATTTTCTTTTGGGTATTCTATGAAGACGCACTTCTCCGATTTGGGTTCGAGCTTATCGGTGAAAACCTTTTCACATAAGCATCCCAACTCAAACTTTAAGAAAGCGACAGCTTAGGTTTCTTTGCTAAACCATAGTTCATACGGTGTCATCTCAGCGGTTTAGATGGTTGCCCTATTAAACGTGAATGCAGCTGTCTTCTAATGCATAACCCCAAAGCGATAGTGGTAAATCGGTAAGATACATCATAGATCGCACCATATCATAATAAAATGCGATTCTGACGTTCGGACACACCATAACGTTGTGGTGTTCCGTGGCGTGAGCTGTGAAACTATTCCACATTGTTTTCATTGAAGACCAAACTCGTAACTCAAATATTCATTTCCACGATCAGATCGCAGAAATTTTATTTTCTTGTTACGATGATTTTCCACTTCACTCTGAAATTCTTTGAACCTTTCAACTATTTCAGACTTTATGTTTCATCAAGTAGATATACCCATATCTTCTCAAATCATCTTGTGAAGGTCAGAAAATAACGATACTTGCCACGAGCATCAACACTCATTGGATTGCATACATCGGTATGTATTATTCCCAATAAGTCGGTAGCTTGTTCCATTGTTCTAGAGAACGGAGTTTTAGTCATCTTGCCCAAAAGGCACGGTTCGCAAGCATCAAATGATTCATAATCAAGTGATTCCAAAAGTCCATCGGCATGGAGTTTTCTTCATGCGCTTTACACCAATATGACCTAAGCGGCAATGCCACAAATAAGTTGCACTATCATTATTAACTTTGCATCTTTTGGTTTCAATATTATGAATATGTGTATCACTATGATCGAGATCCAATGAACCATTTTCATTGGGTGTGTAACCATATAAGGTTTTATTCATGTAAGCAGAACAACAATTTATTCTCTTTAAATGAATAACCGTATTGCAATAAACATGATCAAATCATATTTATGCTCAACACCAAATAACACTTATTTAGGTTCCAATGCATGCCACCACCCAGGTGTTGCTCGTTCAACCATTACAGTGGACATCCTAATTTAATCCACCCTGCTAGTTTGCCTCCCCAAAGCTCCTGCAGCAGAAATTGCCGCAACAATATGTATCCACCTTCACTTTCAGCCATGGAGTGACATCATCATCGACCTCAACACTGACTATGGCTTCACAGAGTCGCGGTCTCCTTTCTGGCAGTAAAGATCATTCCTTTTGTATCTTAAGTAATGGTTATTCCCATAGAAGAAACCTTTAGATGCCTTAAACTATCAGTTCAATTCAAGGGCTAATGAGTTTTATGAAAGGTTGGATTTTCATCTGCTGCAACTTTCCGTCGATAGCGCTATGTGTCTATGTCTGCGGCTAGGACCCGTGGACTATTTTTTCCTACCAACTGAATTCATGTTCATGTTTGTCATTTACTAAGAGAGAAATAGATGACTACGAGTTCCGAAAACCATTTATAATAAACTTTGAATAAAATGAGCATGTGTGATTCTAACAAGAATCCCTCTACACATACTACTCATTTTTATAGAAATTTCTTGTTCTCCAGAGAATCTCTTCCTCTTTGAGGAATCAAATTTTCTTGGTTTGCTCACGCCTTGTTGCTCTGTTCGTGTTCGTGCTGCAGGCAGACCCCTAGATAGAGGAGGTGTTGGAGCTGCAGCATCGAAATCTTGGGTCCAGGGCTACAAGGAGGTTAGGATTTCTTTCTATATATGATTCACTATTATGCAGCTGGTTGTGTTGGCAGTAAACTGCTAGCCCTGTAGCTACCACTAGTTGAATGTTTCCAAGCAAAGAACTAGAATGTGTTCCGGTGCCTACATAGGCGAAGTATCAGGTGAAAATAGGTTTTCGGTGAAAATTTCAAAATTCTCACGTGGTCCATCAAATCTATAACGAAGGGTGATCAAAGCTGGGATCTCTCATGGTCCACTTAAACACAATTAGCAGAAACCCCCTGACTTATCCACCATCAAGGAGGAAAAATCCTGAGTGAGCCTATGATAGGTTCACGCTTCAATCTTATATGTCGCCATGGAGGATCACGTTTTGGCGTCCATTAGCCCTTGCCTTCCAACGACAGTGACGGCCCCTCCGATGGCAGCAACAGGCCCTCCGTCCGCTATGGCTCATCCTCTGCCGGTGGCGACTCGAGCCATGCCCTTCCTCCGATGGTAGCGATGGGCCCTCCGACGGCAACGACGGGCCCTCCGTCTGCTATGGCTCATCCTCTGCCGGTGGCAACTGGAGCCATGCTGTTCCCTCCGCAACCGAACGTGAAAGGGCTTCCATTGGCTGCTCACCATTCGCCGGTTGCGTCTCAATCTTTAGAGTACTCAACATCGTCGCTCGTGACTGCCACCTCTATGTCCCCTGACATGCCTTGGGTTCTTCCTAGCCATGTAGAGGTAAGCTGCAACATGAGCATAAACCATAGATCAATCACTAGGCAATGTTCATCATCTCGTGCTCTCAAGTTATGGCGCATTTGAAAAAATAGGCTGATGCTTACCAGTAATTGAAGGGAGATGTCCCAGAAGGGGGCGGATAGTGAGGACGTGGATAGTGAGGAGGAGGGGCAGTGGCAGAGTGAGCGAAGAGCCTCGGACAACAGGTCTACGAGGGCAAAAATTTCATTTTTTGCATGGACTACTAGAGTGGTTCTTTTGTGATGGGGGGCATCCGCCTCTTTTTGGTTGTGATTGGGTTCTATAAATACCGCATTATTGGTCATATTGATATGCATTTAAAATGAAGGACGGTCGGACCTGGGCGGCTTTTAGGGGATGTGAGTGGATGGCCGGCTTCCGTTTTCATGTTTGTGGACTGATCCGGATAACTTCATAGGACAAATAATGTGTCCATTTTAGGAACGACGTTGGAGATGCCCTTACCACTTACCACCATACAAAATATAGAAACTATAGTTTAAGATCACAAGACTTAGAGCAACTTCAATAGATCCCTATTTATAAAAGACTACCGTTTACGAGAAGTAGAGGCAAAAATGTACTCCCTCCATCCCATATGTGTCAAAAAACGTCTTACATTATGGGACGAAGGGAGTAGCACATAAGTTGGAAGGAAAGCGCAGGAGAGGCGGGAGTTTTTTTCATGGCCAGGATTATCGAATGCGTGCGTCATATCGGTCCGGACGCTCGTAACCCAAGGACATTTGAACCACCGAGCGGACTGGACCGCGTCGGATGTCCAAACTCGTCCAGACGGGTCTCCATGTTAGAGATGCCCTTAGTATGTATAGGTATAGATATAGATATATTTCTTAATTCTATTTATAATTTTACTGTACAGTGTAAGAAGAACGTATACTTCCTATTAATAAAAGTAAAAATAGATGTGTATGCTGGGACGTAACGTAGGTGGCTGCTGCTGCTCCGAGTCGGAATTCGAATTTGAATTGGTTTGGTGGGACCGGGGCATGCTAACCGCCAATCGGAAACGAAGTCCCGTGTATATAAGCAGAGGCGTCGATGCACAAAGGCACAAAGCAAGCTGAGGTCTCGTCCACGATCAGGAAGCTGGTACGTGCAACTCTGCCGATGGATCGATCAAGGTTGGACATGGACACGGAGGGGCAGCGGTTGCAACGACATCCCTTGTTTTCGCGGCTCAAGTGCGGCGAGGAGGAGACGCTAGCACCGAGGAGCACCGACCAGCGCCTCTACGTCACCGACGTCTGCCTCGTCCGCCCGGGGAGTGCAGCCAGCGGCCAGAGCGTCGTGGCCGCCTGCGTCGAGATTGGCACTCGGAACCTCATGCTCGGGACGCTGTCGGCGGAGAGCCCCTGCGTGAAGCTGCAGACGCCGTTGGAGCTGGACAAGGAGTTCTGCTTTTACGTGGTACGTCTGGAAGACGGCTACGCCGCAGTCGTCGAGTTCCAGGGTTTTGCTCTCGCTCCACCGTCTCTCCATACGGAGGAGAAAGACGATGACGACCACAAGGAGGGGCAGGAGACTAACGGCCAGATTGACCTAGACGTGGCCAGGGCGGGCAGTGCCGGCGGCAACGGCAAGGGCGTTCGACAGGTTGTAGCCAGCAGAGGAATCTTTGGGATTTTTATGTTTGTTTCTATGCTGGCATCGATGATGTAATCTCGAATTCGTTTATGGATGAACTGCATGGTACGTCTATATTTGACGAGTCATGCATCTTCGATGCAGACCCTCTAAACGCATGCAATTTTTCAATCAGTTGTGCCACGGTCGAGCGTTTTTGTCCAATCGAATCAAACACTCTAGACGCAATTTGTCATTAACGGGGTCCTGTATTTGCCTCTGTTTTTGCAAATTAGAAGCAAACCAGAGACATTGCGGGAGTCCGGACCTCCGCCCGCATATTTGGAGCGATACATATTGTTTCCACGTCAAAACCCGCGCTCTCCCACCCTATCCGCTCCAATCATTTCCGCGCCAAGTTGAAGCAAGAAGGGGTGCCGGTCAAGATGACGGAGAGGTTTGAGAACATCTTAACAAAGAAGGAGGCATATGTCAAGCACTATGACGTGTAAGGAGAAAAGAATGCGGAGAGGTTCAACATCTTGATGGCGACGTCCGAGAAGAAGATCAACCTCGAAGAGAAGAAGGTTGAGCTCACGGCTGCTTCAGAGGATACCAAGGTGGCGACCATGATGAGTGGACGAGTTTGATCTCGATGCAGCGATGATCGTGCGCTTTGTCCATGTTAGGATGTTGAAGCATTTGACGCCCGCGATGGAGATGTCCTAGAAGGAGGCGGATAGTGAGGACGCGGATGAGGCGGATGATGAGAAGTAAGAGGTGGCAGAGTGAGCGAAGAGGCTTGGTTAGCAGGTCTAGGGGTCAAAAATGTCATTTTTTGCATGGACTGCCGAAGTGGTTCTTTTGTGACCGGCACATGTAAAAACTATAAGCATCCGACTCTTTTGTTTGTGATTGAGTGCTATGGATACCGCATTGTTGCTCATATTGCTATGCATTTAAAATGAAGGATAGCCCAACCGGGCGGTGTTTACGGGATGTGATTGGATGGCCGGCTCCTGTATCCATGTATGTTGACTGATTCGGACAAGTCCACAGAACAAATAGTGTGTCCATTCTAGGAACGACGTTGGAGATGCCCTTACCACTTACCACCATACAAACTACACAAACCACAGTCTAAGATCACAAGACTTAGAGCAACTCTAATAGCTTCCTTATTTGTAGAAAAAACTACCATTTATGAAAAGTAGAGGAAAAAATAGCCCTCCAACAGCCCTCGTAAACCCAGAAGTTTCCGAAAAGTTTCTTTTACACAATCCAGTATAATTGCCTCAACTCCCCTGCATTTACGGGAAGATGACCTTCTTGTATAATTTTGACAGCCTGAAACCGCCTGAACTTTATGGTTTGGGTACCCTCATGCCACCGCCATGGTCCCGCGCCACCACTCCACCAGCACCACCGTAGCCGCGCCACCACCACCATTGCTTGGAGTTTCACGTCACGACACCGGAGAGGAGCTCAGAAGTGAGGTGCCTCATGTGCTGCACCCTGGCCATGCCGACCACCGCTGATGGCGTCGCCCGTCGGCGAGCCTCCCACCATCACACCTCCTCCTCCTCCTCTTCCTCCTCTATGGTTGCCTAAATGCCACCACCAGCACCGCCGACCACCAACACTACACTGAGTTACATCGGCTTGCCGACCCGTGCCACCATGCCCCAAGTGGCACTGACTCGCGGGCCGTAGGCTACTTCTAATAGAAATAGAAAGAAGGGAAGATGTTTAAGAAAACTAAAAAGGTAGTTGTGAGACAACTTTCCCTAAATTTTACTGTCATCCCATAAAACAACTTTTACGAAAAATATCTATTGGAGTTGCTCTTAGGCCACCTTCACAGTATAGAAGAATAACAATAGAATTTGAGAAACATTCATGAGCGCCTGACTGATCGTTGCATCCGGTCAGACGCTTTCCCACTTGCGTCATGTGCCCGATCTGGTCCAACCACCACGGTTGTATTGCTCGAGGAAGTGTCTCACTAAAATGGAGACGAACCAGAATCACGTCCGATCTTCTTATCTTTCATCTTTATCTACACGACATTCATCCAGACTCCCAGCCACACATCCAAGGTTGTGGCTGGGAGCCTTGGATGTGTGGCTGAAAGCCTTCACTGAACCCATACAATCAAATAGGCATTGGAATAAAATTGAATCTTACATGAGGCTCCCACGCTCATTCTATCCTGACTCGCTCCCTCTTTCCCTTTGATGGTGGCGACTACGTTGTCGTCCACCTCCACTGCCGAGAAGCCGATGCCTCGCCTCACTAGTCGCCCCTCGTCCCCCATCACCATCTGTCCCTACTGCCGTGGCACGTCTCTCCTCGTCCTCTTCCTAGCCGATACCGATGCACCACCTCCCCAACATGCTGAGAGTTCAACTTGCCAGTCCTTCATTGCATCTGATGGATTGTACAATAGTCGTTGGTCACTCTAAGCTTCCATTTTGTGCGGTGGTAGCGGTGGTCCTTCAACTAAGCTCCTGAAAGGCAGTTTTCTGGTGTTTTTGCACTTCTCAGGAAAATCAATTTTTTGAAGACAAAAAATACGCCGCGAATTTTATGGAAGGACGAAGCCATAAGCACTTTAGCCCATTTGGGTGGGTGGGGGGTTGCGCCCACATGTCCTGCTGGCGCCCCCAGGTGGGTCGTGTGGTGGGGCTGCGAGACCTCGATGCATCACCTTTCCACCACCTGTCGGTGCCACATGCCTTTATATTTGCCCGAAAACCCTTCCAGACTTTCCAAGGAATTTTTTGCCACCGCCACATTTCTGTTCCATCACGATCCAATCGGAAGGCCTATTTCGGTACTCTATCAAAGGACTCTATCACTGGAGCTATCTTCAACAACCTAGTTGCCACCATGATAATGTGTGAGTAGTCCTCCTTTCCACCACCTGTCGGTGCCACATGCCTTTATATTTGCCCGAAAACCCTTCCAGACTTTCCAAGGAATTTTTTGCCACCGCCACATTTCTGTTCCATCACGATCCAATCGGAAGGCCTATTTCGGTACTCTATCAAAGGACTCTATCACTGGAGCTATCTTCAACAACCTAGTTGCCACCATGATAATGTGTGAGTAGTCCTCCTTGGACCATGGGTCCATAACAATAGTTAGATGGCATCTGCCTTCCCTTGTGCTTCAATAAAAGATCTCACGAGCTGCCCTACATGATTGCGGTCAATCTGATGTATTTTTTGGATGCGTTTTTTTAACACAGTACATACGTAAGCGCTCATATATACGCGCATACACTCACCCCTATAAAAGCACACACACACACCCTACCCCTATGAGCACCTCCGAGAGACTGAGCCGACATATCATCTTGAGATTTTACGAAGTCACTGTAGGTGCCTCGTAGTCGACGGGAATGTCTCCTCCCACTAAACGTGCCTCACCGAAAATCCTAAATAAATCCAAGATAAATGCGAGCATCAGGACTTAAACCCCGATGGACTGGGATTCACGGATGTGTTTGTTGCGATGTTCATATTAAGGGCCCCTAAGTTTTACTAGCGCCCCGGACCCTCGAGATCTCAAGGCTGCCCTGGTGATGACAACCATAATGGAGTTGGCAATGACAAACGTCGGCGTAATGGCAGTGGATATGGTGTTTGCAGCATCGACCTTAGGGCGGCCACGATGAAGGTGATGGAGCCCTCCACTTCATCTTTGCATCCTCCCTCATAGATGGCTTCTTGGAGGCCTGGAGGACGGTCTTGGGGTTGGAATTCGTCTCCACCGGAGGGGAATGGGGTTGGATACATGGGCAACGACTAGGGTTGGGAATGATTTGATTAAGGGCCCCTAATGTGGATCAGATGACCTTCCAACATTCCTTTGCTCCGACGTCATAAAAGGAAAGAAGTGGCACCCGAAATAAAGATCGGGTGGGAAAGATTGGGTTGGACGACACGTGTCACTGCCTATTTGAGTTGAATAAGGGGCCAAAACTGTAGTTTATGTGTAATTATGTTTTATTATGCACCATGTTGTTGATGTTTATGTATTTTGAGTACTATGTTGATGATTTTGGAGTTTATATGGATGAACTAGCGGATAGCCCGACAGACAAACTCAAAGAAGAAGCGTCGCCATCCATCCGAGTGCTGCACTTGTGAGGATTAAAAAGACCTAAACTAAACTACTAGCTGGAGCGAAGACACCGGAATTCCCCTCCCTGCCACTGGCCACCGTGGCGGCGGGCAGAGAGGAGGGGAATCCACATGCTCAGCGATGAATTCTAGAGGGGAGCGTTTGCCCTAGCCGTCGAGGCCTAGATTCCCGTCGTCTCATTGAACGGCAAGGTTAGTGTTGGGGATATTACTACTGGGCGTAAACCGGCCTATCTGGGCCGGGTTAACTTCATCAGTAGTTCAACGGTGTAAAAGCCCAAGAGGCATGAAAATAAGGGCCCAAGGCCTGTAGTCGGTTTAGAACCTGTAGTCGTAAACCGGCTGATATGTAAACTTGTATTGTAAGTTAGGAATAGAGAGAGACCAACCCGGACACGAATATGAACCGGAGATTGGAACTCTCTGAACCGACGGGCGTCACCCGTGTATAAAAGGGGCGACCGGGCGGTTCAAGGACGAACAACAACAACTCGAGGCCTAAGCGAAGCTTGTTTGCTCCTAGTCGTCGAAACCACATCAATCCCATCACAAACTAGGCGTAGGCTTTTACCTTCATCGAAGGGCGAACTAGTATAACTCTTGTGTCTTTGCGTCCGCTTTAACCCCTTCAAGTTAACCCGTAGCGATGGCTCCACGACTAAGTCCTTTCATGAGGACATCTGCCGTGACAAAACCACGACAGTTGGCGCCCACCATGGGGCTATCGCACGATGGTTTGATGATCTTGGAGGGCAAGTTCGAAGGACTCGAAGGCTATGCTGTGGGCCGGATGACCAAGAGTCGTCGCGGCAAGCTCTACATCGACGATGCAGGCTGGGGCCCCGAGGCCGGCTCGATTGAGTACGGGTACCGGGTCCCCTTTGGTGGCATACACGTTTTCATCGGCAAGATCGGTGAGCCAGGGCCTGAGCCGGACATCTGCACCGACCTCGTCGAGACGGCTCAGCGTGCGAGACCTGCCCAGGCTAAACCGGCCGTAAAGCGTGCCTTTGTGGGAGTCATCCACGGAGGAAGTTATGAGGGCGGATCAGAATCCGGTGGCGAAACCGTCGTCTACTCGGATGACGAGTCGTCGACCGGAGAAACTGAGTCTCTATATCAGCTACAAGATGGCCGGATTGGGGGTTGTTCCGATGGTGACAGTATTCTGGACCCCTCTGATCTGCCCAACCGGGTTGGAATATTCATGGCCGGTACACAAGCAATGCTTCACTCTTCGACCGCTGCGACAATGGTTGCTTGTTCAACAGCGGCGACGGCTGCCGGGGCAGGAGGCCCTGTGCGCCCGCCGGCTCAAGTTTTATCAGAACTATTCGATGCGTTGGCTGTGCTCATGCACTAGTGCAGAACCGGGCAATAGCACCGGTTCGTAAGGCCCTTTAGTGCCGGTTTAGGAACCGGCACTAAAGTGTGGGCACTAAAGGCCCCCCCCCCCTTTAGTACCGGTTCAGCACGAACCGGTGCTAAAAACCACCACGTGGCACGAGCCAGCTCGAGGGCAGAGCCCTTTAGTACCGGTTGGTAACACCAACCGGTACTAAAATGTTTGGGGGGGGGGGTTGGTTTTATGATTTCTTTTTCATTTATTTTTTGTTTTCCATTTTAATTCTTTTTCGTTTCACCCGCAGATATATATATAATAACTCATGCATGCTCGCATCATACATCATCATATATAATAACAAGTCCTACTAGCTAATTAATCAAGCATCATCATACAACTTCTACTCGTTATTAATAATAAGTCATACGATCATCATCCTCATAGTCATCGAACCCAACCCTACATAATTGTTCTTAGCACATGATCATTAGTATCAGGTAGGATCGGACCTAAACACACTTAAGGTAAAATAGCATAAAACAATATAGACCCTGACTCTCCATTATGAAGAATGGAGATCATCCTGTCTCCAATTCTTGCGCCTCGCTTCCTTTTGCTTCCAAGAAGCTCCTTACGACTGTCCATACATTTTTCCATCCTTTGATTGTCATGTCTCCACTTCTTTTAGAAATCCGGTATGGACAGTTGAGATTCAGAGGATGACCTGGATATATGTTCAAAACACGAACGCTGCCGCCATTCTCGATACATCAAATGAGGCACACAATTCTCTGGGATAAGCTGTTAAAAACATAGTAATAACTTCGTAATTAGCAATGATGTACTAGTTTTAGAAATGCATAAAAGATGCACGGATGTCGTAATAGTAAAAAAACTTACCAGGGTATCTCCATGGTAGTTATCAGAGTTCAACACGTGCACTAGTGGCGCGTATTGACCATAATGTTGAGGAGTTCGATTGTAGATATTGTAATTCTCAATATCATTACAAAATCTAACCAGATGAGTTTTCTCCTTGTAAGTTAACTCAGAGCCATCGGTGTAGTAAGTTCTATCTACCATATTCTGCACATTCTTTGATACTTCAAAATAAGCTGTCAATGGAAATAAGCTGTCAACTATTTTGAAATGAACAATATAAGTTCTATTAATAATTAACTATGTTTGAGAAACTCACATAGCGGTAGAACTGGAGGAGTATCAACAAGGACCCAAATGTCCATATTGTCTTGCTCGATTTCAGGATCACCAAGATCCATGGTGACAAGCATACCCTCATCAAAACCATACAATTTGCAAAATGCTTCCAAATTTTTGCAACCAAAATGGGTTACGCTCTCAGCATTATATAACTTTACTTCAAAATCCACATCATGATGGGTCCTTAGGTGAATTTTCTTTGTTTCAAAATTTTCATGGTCTTCAAAATCCATCCTCTCCAAGACATAGCGTCTTGCATGGCATGGGATCAACTATACTCGAATTGTAAAAGATGAAAATTACACGTTGAAATAGTTGAAGTCATGCTTAATTATGAAAAAAAACACTTGTCGTCTATGCGTCCGTTTCAACTTCGAAAGTCTCCTCGAGCTTAATGCTGAAGCGCCGACCATCGTCCGGTGAGGCCTGTCGCACTCACCTCGATCGTCGTGGCACCAACAGCACTCCCAGGAGACTTTAAATCGTCCGATGATGACATTTCCTATCGTTCATAATTCAAAGACTAAATTAGATCATTATTATTCAACTAATCATATGCATATGCCTTGCATATAGTGCTCTCAATTTGACTAAAAAGAAACTAGTTCTATTAATTTTCTTGCTAAAATAAACTACTTCAACTAGTTCAACTACTAAGCACTTACTATAAATAGAATAATGTAGTACTTACTCAAAATAAACAAGTTGCCCTCTAACATTTATCTAACATTAGACATTAATCTAACATTTATATAAACTCAAAATATATAAAAATTAAATAAACAAAAAACTCATTAACAAATAATATTTTAATTAGATCATCAAATATCAGATACCTAAATTTTCTTACTAAAAATAAACTAGTTATATTAATTATTGAACTAGTTCAAATCTCATATACCTAAATATATAAACTAGTTCGACAATTTTCTTACTAAAAATAAACTAGTTATATTAATTATTCAACTAGTTCAAATCTCTAGTTCGACAATTTTCTATCTAGCTAATTCATCTAACATTCGATCATCTAATTAACTTTTCTAAAAAACAGAAAATAAGTAAAAAAATGTGTGTGTGTGTGTGTATGTGTATGTGTGCATGTACGTGTACATATATGTGTGTGTATATGTGTGTGTGTCCCCGTACGCCGCCGCCCTGTACGTATGAGCGGGGGCGGCGCACGTACAGGCGGGGGCGTACGGGGCGGCGGCGTACGTGTGCGACGACGACGGACGGCGGCGGGGAGAGCGAGAGAGACGTATACCGCGGCGGAACGACGAAGGCGGCGCGCGGCGTTCGGGGCGGCGGCGCGAGACGACGACGACGACGGGCGGCGGCGGGGACGACGACGACGGCGGCGGCGGGGGACGACGACGACGCTTGCGACGACGGACGGCGGCGGCGGCGGCGACGACGGCGACAAGCGCGCGCGAGAGGTTGAGACGAAAGAAGTAGAGCTCTAACTGAATTTTCGCAAGTGTTGTATATAGAGAGGGCCTTTAGTACGGTTGGAGCCACCAACCGGTACTAAAGGCCAACTTTGGCCAGGCCAAGAGGCGGAAGAGCAGGCCTTTAGTACGGTTGGTGGCTCCAACCAGTACTAAAGGTGGTTTTAATACCGTTGGAGCCACCAACCGGTACTAAAACCCTTGCGCTGCCACCCCACAGTTCGCAAAGTTTAGTCCCACCTCGCCGGGCGAAGGCAGCCGACTGGTTTATAAGCCTGTCGCGGCTGCCTCTTTGAACTCCTCTATGTAGCAGGCTTGTGGGCCTAATTTCTGCAGCTGCCACAGTGAGTCTGCTGGGCCTTTAGGGCCTGTAATTGCACGCCTTTGTGGCGTGTAGCAGGCCCATAGGGCAGCGCCCAATTTTTTTATATTTTTTCTTTTCTGTTTCTTCTATTTATTTCTTCGTAGTTTTTGTATAGTTTTTCTTTTCTGTTATATTTATTTGTGAGTAGTTTTTCATCTAGTTTGCCAAAATTCAACATTTTCAGAGTTCATTTTGTAGTGATTTTCAATTTCACGGTCATTTTGTGAACGATTGAAAAATAGCAAATATAATTTTTTCTTTTCTGTTATATTTATTTCTGAGTAGTTTTTTCTTTTCTGCTATATTTATTTTCTTCTATTTATTTCTGAGTAGTTTTTTTATATAATTTTTTTCTTTCTGCTATTTTTTTTTTTTTCTGCAAAACTTGATGGTCAAAGTCTGGAGTTATAACCAAAGTTTTAAAAAAAGAAATTCTGGTGTTGTAATAAGTTTTAAAAAATAAAATGCCTTTGTAACAGATGAGTTTAATTTTGTCAGAAACCTGACTACTTCGAAAGAGATTGTTCAGTTTGTAAACGAAGTGCATCCAGTTTTAGCCGTAAGCCTCTCTACTTTCTTGCACATGCTATGTGGGTGAAATGATGATACCATGCCAGTTTCAACTTTTTCAGAGTTCATTTGTAGTGCTTTTCAATTTCCAGGTCATTTAGTTCTCAAAACAAATCATTGAATGCATGAAAAATAGCAAATGAAGGCAGAAATGGTTGAAAGTTGATGGCGTCGCTTTGAATGGTGCATACTGAACGCTTCTTCTTCTTCTTCTTCTTCTTCTTCTTCTTCTTCTTCTTCTTCTTCTTCTTCTTCTTCTTCTTCTTCTTCTTCTTCTTCTTCTTCTTCTTCTTCTTCTTCTTCTTCTTCTTCTTCTTCTTCTTCTTCTTCTTCTTCTTCTTCTTCTGCTTCCTCTTCTTCTTCTTCTTCTTCTTCTTCTTCTTCTTCTTCTTCTTCGCTTCTTCTTCTTCTTCTTCTTCTTCTTCTTCTTCTTCTTCTTCTTCTTCTTCTTCTTCTTCTTCTTCTTCTTCTTCTTCTTCTTCTTTATATAGAGTTCAATGAAGACCAAATGCTTGTGATAGTTTTAAAATAACATATTTAAATTGACATATTTAAATTGTGCATCTGAACGAAGAAAAAAAATACATTGGTCAATACCGCCTTTCAGCCAAAACGCGCTTTTACTACAGAGAAGTACATATAAAAGATACATTGAGCATCAATGATCTTTTTGTATAGAATCTACATCGTCAATAGGAATCTAGTACATATAAAAAATACATTGATCATCAATGATCTTTTTGTATAGAATCTACATCGTCAATAGGAAACTACCACCGATTTAAGAACCGGCGAAGACTCCTATTGCAGCCACAGATCCTACACATAGAGTTCAATGAAGACCAACTGCTTGTGATAGTTTGAGAAGTAACATATTTAAGGTGGTAAAAGGCTTGTTAGGGGAGCGAGGTGGGACTAAAACAGCCTGCCATTAACGTCATTAGTGCCGGTTCGTGGTTCAACCGCACTAAATGGTGATGGTGGGGCCATAGCTCGACCGCAGTGACACAGCCTCTTTAGTACCAGTTCGTGGTACGAACCGGTACTACAGGTTCGCCACGAACCGGTACTATTGATCGCCGCCACGAACCGGCACTAATATACACATTAGTGCCGGCTCTAATGCAAACCGGCACTAATGTGCTTCACGTTTGACCCTTTTTCTACTAGTGATGGCAGAGGTTAACCCGACGGACCAGGACGCTCATAACGCGGAGATTGCGAAGGTGAAGGAACAAATCACTCAGGCTAAAGCGGATCTGGCAGCTGCAGACGCCAGGATGGCGGCAGAGCGGGCCGCTTTGGATGCTCAGGCTTATAGGCTCATGCTGGATCAGATCGCGTCGCATGAAGTCATGAAGAGGAAATACAGATCCCGTTTGCCTTCAGTCTTCGAGGGAAGAGATCTCTTCAACACCCCAGGAGCGGGGACCAGTAATCCGCCGGTGGTAAACCGGGCGGAAGCACCTGGGGCGGGCGCGCCGGTTCAGCCCCGCGTAATAGATCTACCTCGCCATAATGCCAGCACGCCTCAGGCTGTGCAAACACCTCCAGGTCACTACTCCAACCCGATGGATAACCTTGTTGCAGCTGCGGCACGGCTGGAGGCAATTCCAATTGAAGGCGATTCACCACAGGCAGTAGAGACGCGCCGGGTCAAGGAGCTCCTTAGGACAGCTTTGGTCCAACAGGAAGCATATTCGTACAGCCGCGACCGGATCCACTCTACCCCCCGCCCAAGCCGGAGCTATAGCAGGCACGTGGATGAACCGGCCGTATCAAGTAATGCACGGCGTGGTGCGCCCCGTGGCAACAACCCGGCAGGTGGTTTCGACAACGCTCAGGAGGTGGTGGACCGGGCCCGAGCACGCAGGGAGGCCGAGTTAGCAGCGCAACATCAGGATTATCAGCTTACGCCGGTTCGTCCGACCATCTTTTGAGCCTGGGGTTACCTCTAGCTCTTTGGGGGTGCCTTGCCTCATCCCCGCTTTACGCAATGTACGCTTGCCCAAGGATTTCAAGGGTCCGCGCAAGGTACCAAATTACACCGCCGATTTGGCTCCAGAAGCATGGATAGAGAGTTATGAGATGGCCATGGAGATGTTGGATGTGGATTAAGCCGCGTGCGCAAAGTACTTCACCATGATGCTCGAAGGCACGGCCCGTACTTGGTTGAAAAGCTTGCCACCCAATTCTATCAATTCATGGGCCCAGTTGCGGACCCGGTTTATCCAGAATTTCAAAGATACCTGTAAGCAACCCATGTCCGTGGTGGACTTGGCGGCTTGTGTTCAGGGTGAAGGGGAGTCAACAACCCATTGGGTACGCCGCGTTTCGGAAATCTTGCACTCGTCAGACTGGATCAACGCGGATTCTGCGATCTTGACCCTGGAGAGAAACTGCCGGTTTAAACCTTTAAAGTTGAAGCTGGGGCGCATGAAGCGGTTTTGCAATGACATGGGCACTCTCATGGGCGCTTTAGTGAAGTATGCTGATTCTGATAGTACCAAGGATCCCGAGTCTGATGATGACGAGACAGGGAAGGGAAAGAAGAACAGCAACTCCAAAGGCCAGCAACATCACTCAGCAGGTAATGGTGGGGGCAAGCGTAAAGCGAACGGCAACATGGACTTCGTAGCTAACACCAACGCGCAGGACAAGGGCCAGCGGCGCAAAGGTAAACAGCCAAATCAAAGTGGAGCGCCTAATCCCAATCCGGACCGCTTGAACTATCTGTTGAATCAACCCTGTCCGAAGCATGGGACGAAGGAGGCGCCAGCAAATCACCTCTGGAAGGATTGTTACATTATGCAGGAGTTCAAGAGTTCTAATGCTTTCCGGTATGATCAAGGTTCTGGCGGCGGTTCAGGATCCGGGCCGGGTTATGGTGGAGGAAATTCCGGTTCAGGATTTAATGGTAATCCGGGCGGACATAACAATCAGAACAATCAGAATAACCAAGGTGGTTACAATCAGCAGCAGCAGCAGTCGGGTTATCAGAGCAACCCAAAGTAGTTGAATAGTGGGCAGTACCACGTCTTCACCACTAGCTTAGACAAGCGAGACCGGAAGCTTCAGAAGCGGGCAGTCAACGCTGTTGAACCAGCCGTGCCTCATTACCTACGCTGGTCAGAGCAGCCCATTGTATGGAGCAGAGAGGATCATCCTCCCTGGGTTGACAATCCGGGTCAGCTAGCCCTGGTGGTGGCACCTCAGGTGGGAGGTTATAAGTTCACCAAGGTGCTTATGGATGGAGGAAGCAGCATCAACATCCTGTACTATGAGATCTTCCGTCATATGGGGTTAACAGATAAACATCTCAAATCGTCCAATACAGTGTTCCATGGTGTAGTACCTGGCAAGTCAGCATATCCGGTTGGTAAAATAGCTCTGGAGGTGGCCTTTGGAGATGAATATGACTCCAGATCGGAAACATTGACGTTTGAAGTGGTAAAAATCCAAAGTCCATATCACGCCCTGTTTGGGCGGCCGGCCTATGCCAAGTTCATGGCACGGCCTTGTTATATATATTTGCAGCTCAAGATGTCGGGTCACAAGGGGACAATAACGGTCCATGGGAGCCGCAAGATCGCTTTAGAATGTGAGGAAGGTGATGCGGCTTACGCAGAGTCGGTTTGTGCCACCGAGGAGCTGAAGTATTATAAAGACAATGTTGATCCGGCGGACATGACTCTGTTGAAGAAGCCAACTACAGAGCATGATCCGGCCCTGAAATTCAAATCGGCAGCTGAGACTAAGCTTGTTGACTTCGTGCCTGGCGATTCGTCCAAGCAGTTCAGCATCAGTGCCAACTTGGATCCGAAATAGGAAAGCGCGCTCATCGAGTTCATCCATGAGAATCGGGACATTTTTGCATGGAAGCCTTCTGACATGCCAGGTGTACCGAGGGAGCTCGCTGAGCACACTCTTAATGTTGATCCCAAGTATAAACCGGTGAAGCAGTTTCTCCGTCGGTTTAACGAAGAAAGGCGTAAGGCCATTGGAGAGGAGGTGGCCAGGCTCTTAGCGGCTGGTTTTATCGTTGAAGTTTTTCATCCAGAGTGGCTTGCTAATCCGGTGCTGGTTCTTAAGAAAAACGGCACTTGGCGCATGTGTGTGGATTACACAGATCTTAACAAGGCTTGCCCAGCAGATCCTTTTGCCCTCCCCCGCATTGACCAGATTATTGATGCCACTGCGGGTTGTGAGCGTTTGAGCTTTTTGGATGCGTATTTTGGGTATCATCAGATCAAGATGGCAGTTAAGGACCAGGAGAAGACAGCGTTTATCACTCCCTTTGGAGCCTTCTACTATGTGTCTATGCCTTTTGGGCTCAAGAGCGCCCAAGCAACTTATCAACGCTGTGTACAGAATTGCCTGCATAAACAGATCGGCCGTAATGTGCACGCCTATGTGGACGATATTGTGGTCAAGTCAAGGAAGAAGGAAACACTGATTGACGATTTGAAGGAAACCTTTGACAACCTGCGGGTTTACAAGATGATGCTCAACCCGGCCAAATGTGTTTTTGGTGTTCCGGCAGGCAAGTTATTGGGTTTTCTCGTGTCCAACAGGGGGATTGAAGCTAATCCGGAGAAGATTACGGCTATCACCTCCCTGGCTAAACCGAAGTGTATTAATGATGTCCAACGTTTGGCAGGCCGGATTGTCGCGCTAAGCCGGTTTATCAGCCGCCTCGGAGAGAAGGCCATCCCTTTGTACCAGATGCTGAAGAAGACAGATCAGTTTGTCTGGAGTCTAGCCGCCGATGAAGCGTTGGAGGACTTAAAGCGGCAATTGGCCAACCCGCCTGTGCTCGCCGCTCCCATCGACAAGGAGCCGCTTCTACTATATGTTGCTGCTAACGCCAGGGCGGTCAGCGTGGCCATTGTGGTAGAGCGGAAGGAGGCAGGGAAGGAGCATCCGGTTCAACGTCCGGTTTATTATATCAGCGAGGTGCTTATTGAATCTAAGCAAAGGTATCCGCATTGGCAGAAGCTGGTGTATGGAGTTTTTATGGCAAGCCGGAAGCTGAAGCAGTATTTCCAAGGGCACCCCATCACGATGGTCAGTTCAGCTCCCTTAGGTGATATCATACAAAACCGGGAAGCGACTGGCCGGATTGCCAAGTGGGCTATAGAGCTTGGGCCGCACGGTTTGAAGTACGTGCCTTGGACGGCGGTGAAGTCTCAAGCACTTGTGGATTTCATTAATGATTGGACGGAGTTGCAAGCGCCTGAAGAAAAGCCGGATCATACATATTGGACCATCCATTTTGACGGATCCAGGCAGTTGGAGGGCTCGGGGGCTGGAGTCGTAATAACTTCCCCACGAGGTGATAAGTTTTGTTACGTTCTCCGCTTAATGTTCCCTTGTACTAACAATGCAGCTGAGTATGAAGCCTTGCTCCATGGTCTCCGGATGGCTAAGGAGATGAATCTAAGCCGGGTTAAGTGCTTCGGTGACTCGGACCTAGTGGCTCAACAGGTGTCTGGCACTTGGGATTCAAAGGACCCACTCATGGCTGCATATCGTCGTGAGGTGGATAATGTTGCAGGTTATTTCAAGGGCTATCAGGTGGACCACGTGGACCATCGAAAAAATGAAGCGGTGGACACTTTAAGCCGGTTGGGCTCTCAACGCAAACCGGTCCCGCCCAATGTTTTTCTGGACGTGTTGCACAACTCGTCAGTCAAGCTCCCTGGTGAAGCGGATTTGGCTATTCCTGACCCGGAGGCTCAATTGGTGGCAGCTCTGCACGTCACTCCGGATTGGACGCTTCCTTATCTGGCGTACATGAACCGGGGCGAGTTACCAGAAGATGAGACGTTGGCCCGGCAGATAGTTCGGCGATCTAAGTCTATGACCATTCTTAGTGGAGAATTGCATCATTGCAGTGTGTCAGGGGCGTTTCAACGCTTTGTGTCCCCTGAGGAAGGCTGTGAAACATTGCGTGAGATCCACGAAGGAGATTGTGGTCACCACGCCGGTTCAAAATCCTTGGTGGCTAAAGCGTTCCGCCACGGTTTCTATTGGTTGACTGCTCATGCTGATGCGGAGGATCTGGTCAGACGATGTGATGGTTGCCAAAAGTTTTCCAGACGTGCTCATGTACCGGCCCAAGAATTGAGGATGATTCCAATTACTTGGCCGTTTGCGACTTGGGGGCTGGATATGGTTGGACCTTTCAAAAGGTCCAAGGACAAGAAGACCCACCTGCTGGTGGCGGTCGACAAATTTACAAAGTGGGTAGAGGCAGAACCTGTTAGCAAGTGTGATGCGGCCACGGCGGTTCAGTTCATCAAAAAGGTGATTTTCCGGTTTGGCTTTCCACACAGTATCATCACAGATAATGGTATCAATTTGTCCAAAGGTGCCATGAAGGAGTTCTGCGAGCGTGAGCACATCCGGCTTGACATTTCTTCAGTAGCTCACCCATAGTCCAATGGTCAAGCGGAAAGAGCCAATCAAGAGATCTTGAGAGGCATCAAGCCCCGGCTTATGGTCCCTTTGCAGAGGACACCGGGTTGTTGGGTAGAAGAGCTACCGTCTGTATTATGGAGTATAAATACTACGCCTAACAGATCCACGGGATACACGCCGTTCTTTATGGTTTATGGAGCGGAGGCGGTTCTCCCAAGTGACATCCGTCATGACTCACCTCGTGTGGCAGCTTATGTTGAAGCGGACAACGAGACGGCACGGCAGGACGCTTTGGATCGGTTGGATGAAGAGCGTGACATAGCAGCTGCCCGCTCGGCGATTTACCAACAGGATCTTCGTCGTTATCATAGTTGCCGGGTCAGAACCAGAACCTTTCAAGAAGGAGATTTGGTGCTTCGGCTCATCCAAGACCAGACTGATATGCACAAGCTATCCCCACCTTGGAAGGGACCTTTTGTGGTCAGCAAGAATCTGCACAACGGGTCGTACTATCTGATCGATATTCGAGAGCATAAAGACTCACGCACATCAGAGGTGGAGACCAACAGGCCGTGGAACATAGCTCATCTTCGGCCTTATTATACCTGAGCCATCGGCTCTATTTATGTACATATTATGATAGTGTATATATTATGAATAAAGTAATAAACCGGAGCCTCAGCTAAAGCGGGGTATCTGTTCTGTTACATCATGCGTGGTTACATGGAGTTGTTCTGTCTTAAAGCGGCCTCCGGTTTACCCCCTGAGTTTGCTTTTCAAAGCTTTGTGATGTCACTTGGGACCTTGGTCGTATCCGAACCAATGCAACACCTTTTGATAGACGAAAGCCACCAGATCACTTAGGGACATGGTCAAGTCTGAACCAGTCACGCCTCTTGATCGGCCTAAGGCCATAGAGTCACTTGGGGGCTTGGTCGAACCCGAACCATTGCCACGCCACTTGATCGGCATAATGCCACGGTTTCAGTTGGGGACCTGGCTGACTTGAACCATGGCTACACCTTAAAGGGAGCTTGGTCGTGTCCAACCATGGTAACACCATCTGATCGGCTCAATAAAGCCTTATTTTTGCAAACGGTTTATCATTGCCTTTGTTTCCATGTTTGTCATAACTATTATTTGATTTTTGTTGCGTTTCTTAAACCGACAACATTTTTAAACCGGTTTCAAAACTGTCAGTTGACGAAATTCGGTCAATTTTTTAATCCAGAGATAATTTCACTGGTTTGATGTTTTTTCTGTTAACATCCTATTATGGAGTAACAGGGGGCTTATCATGACCCGGCACGGTTTACGTGGTAAATCGGCATTATAAATAACAGCAGTTGTTTTCTCCTTTGACGGTAAGGGTTTATACAACCTCCGCTTCAAGATTGGCTAAGCCAACCTTATGCCCAGCGATGGCAGGTATTTGGTATCATAAATTTCGATTATATACCTTAATATTTCATCTCACATATATATATGAACGTCACAAACCAGCTGGCGGCATAAACCGCCGTGGCGGTTTAAGATTTTGTGACTGCAGGCAATATAAGATTGAAAGTTTTGATCATTCAAGCAAGAGTATCAGCACCTATGCACGAAGGCATATTCAAAGCAAAAGTGTTGGCTATCCTATTACAAGGCAACATGGTGCCCAAATAAGATCATTGTTTCTTGACGGAATGTAATGAAGCAGCTTTTCAAACCGGCTTCTGGTTCATGCTTGCTCGCCGCCCCGGTTTGATGGTTGTGGGTCGTCCTGCGCCGCTTCAGCTTCTTCATCTCTACCCAGCTGCTGGAAGTCAACAATGGTCCAGTCGATTCCCATTAAAGCTTGAAAGACAGCCTCCTCATGGATCAGGGAAGTTGGGTCAATATCAGGAGCGTAAGTATGCTTACGGATCGGAAGGATCAGGTTCTCCGCTTCAGGAATAGGTGCAACCACTCGCTTGTTCTGGTCGTCATACTGAGCTTGATAATGCGACAAGCTGGCTTCTTCAGCTAATTGGCAAGCCAGAGGGCGCACTGCCCGGTTTATCGCTCTCAAATCATCTTCGTTGAACTCTGAGCCGTCTTCCTTGATGGGATAGCCCGAGCCGCTTCAGCGGGATCGAAATCTGGCACCCATGCTTTGGCCCGGATTAAGGCGTTGATGGCGCCGGTTCGAGCAGCAGATTTCTTCAGCTCTTCAATCCGGGCGGGAAGCATGGACAACCTCCTAAGGGTATCTTGAATTAAGGAAGGTGCCGGATTGTTATGAGATGCGGTGGAGATGATCCGCTGCGCTCCAGTATACAGCTGCTCTATTAAGGTATAGGCAGCCTTCAATTTCTTCCGAACATCTGACCCCAAGTGTCCAATGCGTGTGCCTACAGCATTGCAAGAGAAGTCACAAACCAGACTTATCATAAGAAGGTCAAAATTATCATAGAAGCCAAAGGAAACTTACCGAAGATGGCAGCAGTCATGGAATGCACTTGCCGCTTCACGCTGGTCAGCTCATCTACCACCGGTTTAAGGGCAGCCTCAGCATTTTCAACCTTTTTGGTTAAAGCGGCCTTTTCAGTGTCCCAGCCGCCCCGCTCAGACTTGAACCACTCCTTGAGTTGCTCCATAGTAGTTAAAGCGGTTTTCAGTTCATCCTTGGCCTTGGAGGTTTCTGTTTGTTGAGATTTCAGATTTTCTTGAAGGTCATGGATTTGTGAGGCTTGTTGACGTATCTCACTCTGCAACAACAAGGGAGCATGTTAAATATCGTCATTTCAAAGTCCCCAGTGCATAACCAGTTATACACTTGGCACTTGGGGGCTAATGCATATTTGATCTTCATCTATCAATAAAATCACAAAGTCCCAAGCTCAATACAAGTATTCAACTTGGCACTTGGGGGCTAATGGCTATTTGCTTGAACATGTTCTGATGCGGCGATATAAAATGCAGTCCCGGTTTAACTATGCTAAGTTGAACCGGCCCTTGGGGGCTACATCAGTGGATTCTGAAGCATTGAGTTTATATTAAGTCCCGGTTTAACTATGCTAAGTTGAACCGGCCCTTGGGGGCTACATCAGTGGATTCTGAAGCATTGAGTTTATATTAAGTCCCGGTTTAACTATGCTAAGTTGAACCGGCCCTTGGGGACTAGGAGAGTTAGCAAAAAGTTGAAATATTCAGGCGAGAAAAGAGCATGGAGGTTACCTCGAATTTCTCTTTCATCATCTTCACCAGGCCAGCTTCATAGTCACGGCTGGTATACAGCCGGTTCAAATAGCCAGAATGAAGGTCTTGGGGGTTCAGAGCGGCATAAGTTGCCAGATCAACATCCCACTTGCCCTTGCTCATAGTGGCAAACTCTTCTTTGGCAGAATGCTTGGATAAAGCGACTGGATTACCCGGTTCGCTATGGCCAAAACCAGTAATTACGACGTCATCGTCCTTGGAGACACCGGTTTGACCAGGGGCCGTCGGTTTGTCAGCAGGCCGGATTGGACTGGTGGATTTTTTAATCCGGGTCGGGCTTCTGGGCTGGTCAGCAGGAAGGGCGGTATCAACGGGCCTTTCTTCGGCAACAAAATCGTCATCTTGCTGTGGCGGATCATTGGGCGTGTCTTCGCAGATGGCCGCTTCAAGATTTGGGGCGCTGCCCGGTTCAGGGGCAGTCTCTTCGTCGGCCGCTTTATCCAGACGAGCCTTTTTGCTCGGCCTAGGCTTGGCCCTGAAAAGGCACAACAACGATTAAATCGGCATATACTACACAATGATGCAGAGAAATAATATGAAAGGTATAACTTACCCAAACACCGTTTTAGCGGCGGCAGGTGGTGGTGATGACTTCGCCGGATGAGGAGTGGAAGTGACCGATAATCGAATCGACGGATTAAGGGGTTGTGAAACCAGCCTGCTTTAGGATAAGCATCGACAAGCAAATTAGAGACCTCGAGCAGCGTTTCGAACCGGACTGTTTGGTAAACCGGTGGAGGTAACTACCTGGCCGCTGTGCCGAGTTGTGCGGCGAGCTTCATGTTGTTGAGTCTTCATAAGAAATTTGGGATCCAAGTAAGCAAGGGGATGAGAAAATTTAATTTTCCGGTTTGCCTGACGATTTTTTAGTGAAGGCAAAGGATTTGAGTCAGAGGAGAGAATAGTTACCTCTACAACATCAGCATTACTGGTTTCAGCATCATCCTGACAAACATCATCATTAATTAGGCGTGTAAAAAGTAAGCCAAGCGAATCAAGTTCTACCTCAAGGTCCGGATTACCCACATCATCATCCGCAGCCGGATCAGAAGATGCAGTGGTTTTCCTCTTATGAGTGGTCTTCTTGACAGCTTTGGTCTTTTGCCTAAGTGGTTTTTCCGGTTTATCTGGCTTCTCTGGTTTCTCTTGTGGGCGTTTCTTGCTCCAGAATGGATCATCACCCTGGTTAAGTAGCAGTTGATGTTAAAAGTTATACCGGGATGGCAATAATATATTCAGTAAAAAAAGATCAGAAGTCTTACAGATGGCGGTTTGTTGGTAGCACAGAAGGGGAGCAGACCGGTCCGGGCACAGAGGTTTTCCGGTTCGTTCAACATCTTCTTCACCGCCTCGGTGACCTCATCATCGGTAAGCTGGATATTAATATGACGGAGGGGTTCGTCGACACTACCAGTATACTCGCATATTAAACCAGAGCGCTGGGAGAGGGGCAGTATGCTCCAAGATATCCAACAGCGCGCGAGGTCAATTCCGGTTAAACCGTTAGCCATGAAGGCTCTGAGCTTGGAGAGTTGAGGAGCATATTTACTTCTCTCACTGGCAGTTAATCTTTGCAGAAAGGGATGTGTGTTGCTGAGTCGCTCCGGACGAAAACCGGGCAAGGGATTCTCGTTGGCAGGCGAAGTGTCTTTGCAATAAAACCATGTTTGATTCCATTCCTTGGGGTGGTTGTGCAGTTTGACATGAGGATAAGTGACCTCCTTTCTTTTCTGAATCGCCACACCACCCAATTCCGTGTTAGGCCCATCAGTGAATTCTGTGCGGCGGTTTAGATGGAAGCAGTCTCTAAACAGTTCAACTGTGGGTTCTTCTTGAAAGTATGCCTCACAGAGCACTTGGAAGTGGCAGATATTGGTAACAGAATTGGGGCCTGTATCTTGTGGACGGAGTTGAAAATTGGCTAGCACATCTCGATAAAATTTTGAACCGGACGGATTGAAACCCCGGGCTAGGTGATCTGCGAAAACTACAACCTCTCTTTCTTGAGGTGTGGGTGGACATTCTTTGCCAGGAACCCTCCAATGGATACTATTTTTACTGGCTAAAGCGCCAGTCAGGACCAGGTTGTTTAATTGAGTTTCGGTGACACGGGAAGGAGCCCAGTTGCACTCATACACTTGTTTGGCCATCTACAAAAAATATATAAATCCGGTTCAAAAAATGTGTTGGGACAAAGAGAGAACCGGTGTACAATGCTAAATCGGAGACAAATACGTCTAAACCGGAGTTCTGTGAAGTGACAGTGTCCGGTTAAGGAGTTCTGGCGGTTCAACAAGGGGACTAATGGTGTATACCGATTTATCTAATTTTTTCTATGTTAAGTTAAACCGCCTGGTCTAAGGTTTAAAGATTGAAAACAATTGAAGTTGCGAACGGCTAAGTATGCAGAAACAAGTTTCGTAAGATTTCTCTACAACGAAGGATCTGAAGCCAGATCAGAAAAGAAGAAAAATATCCAAAAAGGAAGACAGCAGAGCAGTACTGATGCAATGAGCAGAGGTGATGTGCGAGATCCATGGGCGCTTGCCTTGAGACTACAGACGGATGCTAAAAGCTACTACTAATCAGTGCAAGGTGTCACAGATATATCCAAGAGTCTGGTATGAGCAGGAACAGTTCATGGAGCACGGCAAGAACAGGAAACCCTAGAACGGATCTAGGTCAAAAGGGAACCGAGGACCTACCTGAGTTGAGGAGATGCGGAAGAATCTGCGTTTCTCTGGTGCGTTCAGGTCGATGCGGCGCCCAAGATGGTGCAGAGGTCGACGGCGGCGGCGAAGCTCCGAGGCCAGCGACGCGAGGAAGACGAAGAGAAAGGGGGCGAAGGGAGGAAAACGAATGACCCTTCGGTCCTATTTATAAGGCAAGATACCTGTGTCAGGCGCGGGAATCAAGGAACCACAAACCTAGGAAGCGGAGCTGTCGCCTCGATTATTGCGGATCTATTAAACAAAGAAGATATCGTGAATACTATTTTTATGGGGACGTCATGCCGGTTTACAGCAACCGGAGAAGGTGACATCATGGCGGTTCAACGATTTCAAGAAGGTATTGAAGATGAAGGCTTTTTATCAAGGATTGACATGAACCTGTTCAAATCAATCTGGAGCCTAATGTTGGGGATATTACTACTGGGCGTAAACCGGCCTATCTGGGCCGGGTTAACTTCATCAGTAGTTCAACGGTGTAAAAGCCCAAGAGGCGTGAAAGTAAGGGCCCAAGGCCTGTAGTCGGTTTAGAACCTGTAATCGTAAACCGGCCTGATATGTAAACTTGTATTGTAAGTTAGGAATAGAGAGAGACCAACCCGGACACGAATATGCACCAGAGATTGGAACTCTCTGAACCGACGGGCGTCACCCGTGTATATAAGGGGGCGACCCGGGGCGGTTCAAGGACAGACAACAACAACTCGAGACCTAGGCGAAGCTTGTTTGCTCCCTAGTCGTCGAAACCACATCAATCCCATCACAAACTAGACGTAGGCTTTTACCTTCATCGAAGGGGCCGAACTAGTATAACTCTTGTGTCTTTGCGTCCGCTTTAACCCCTTCAAGTTAACCCGTAGAGATGGCTCCACGACTAAGTCCTTTCATGAGGACATCTGCCGTGACAAAACCACGACGGTTAGGGTTTCTTGTCATGCGCGCGACACCAAGATTCAGTGTCAATTGCTTCAGATATATTCAAGGGTTCAACAACGATGGCTGCAAATCCAGGGCACATGCTCGAAGAGTTCCCGGCTGCCATCGCTGCCATCGACAAGCTCACGAGTCAACGGTAGGGTCGCGGTGGTCTAGAGTCTAGAGACCTGATGTAACTTTTTTATGTTTAACGCGGCGCCGCCCGTCACCGCCCCCACCTCGCCCGCACCGCACCGCCCCGCCCCCGGCTATCAAGAAGAGCCGGCGGCGGCCTCCCTTGGGCATGAGGCGGCCTCGGCTGTGGAAGAAGCCATGGCCTGGAAGAAGCCGGCGGCGCCGTCGCCGAACCTCCTCCCGCCACGAGGTGCTCGAGAAATGGCAACCCCATCCTCGTTCATGGACCTCCTCCAAAAGCGGAGGTGGACCTCGGGCTCGCCTCTAGACCCTTTAGGGTTGGTGGCGACTTGGAGGACAAGGAGAAAGATGAGGAGGATGAAGGGATGACGAGGAGGAGGTGGCGAGATAGGGGTGGAGGCATTCACCGTCGCTTCCCTTGAGCGGAAGATGTCCTCTTGGTTCATGCTTGGGCAGTGTGGGAATGGATGCTACCACCGCACCGATCAAACCGGTAAACTCTATTGGCAAAGGATCGAGGGCGTCTATTGTAGGATCAAGCCGAAGACTAGTGGGTTCATCCATCGCACTTACCGGTCGCTTCAAGGCGGTGGGAGTTGATCAAGCCGCTTGTTCTCGTTGGAGTGCAGCCATGGACCAAGTGAGGATGCACCACCTAGTGGAACCGTGGAGAGTGACTATGTGAGTACATATTTCTTCACTATTTTGATTATGTGTGTGCACTATGCTATTGGTGGGTTCTTATGTGATTTATGTGTGGTTGATAGGAGACAATTGCGGCTTGAGGTACAAGGAGATGGCGCTTCAATGGCAAGCCATTCCCATTTAAGCATGTTTGGTCAATTCTTCAAGGCTTTGACAAGTGGAAGTTGAGGGATCAAGAGACCGCACCCAAGAAGTCGGCAATGCTAAGGATGGACGATAGTGAAGATGAGGAGGAGAGGAGCGTGGGCAAGCCGAGGGAAACAAGAAGGGCAAGCTAAGGGTGAAGATGGAAGAAGAGGCGTCAAGCCTAAGGGAGAAGATGGACCACATGATGAAGGCAAGAGAGGAATTGACAACGAAGACATTGGAGATGAAGCTTCTTATCACGAGAAGAAGAAAGAGGTCAAGCTTGCACAAGTTGAAGCAAAGCGTGAAGAAGCAAAGCGCAAGGCCGAGTTGGAGGAGAGGATGATCAAGCTCAAAGAGGCAAAGGTATGGAAAGAACTCATGGTGGAAGAGAAAGAGCACATGATGATGTCCAAGAAGGACATGGATCAAGAGCAATTGCAATGGTGGAAGGACTACAAGGAGGACATCGCGGAGAGGAAGAGGATGTTCCGTGTTGCATCCTCTACTTTTCGAGTGACACTCCGATGAGTAGTTGTGGTGATGGCGGTGTGTGCGACTCCACGGTGCGATGGAGATGCTTGATGGAGCCGCTTGTGGTCTAGGAGATGGCGCCGAGGTGCAACTTTTGGTGATGATGCCGATGAGAGGAGGAAGATGATGATTTTGTGATGTAAACTATTAAACCATGCATCAATGATTGTCATTTGGTAGTTTGTTTGGAAGTTGATTGTGTTCTTGTTGTCATAAATTGTGAGTTCTCAAATGATAGATTTAAAGGTTGGGGTTGAGGCAAAGACTAGAACCCTCAAATCCAATCCTTAAAGCAGTTTACGGGTTGGGTTTGAGGGTTTTATTATTTGTCCCTGTTTTTCAACCCTTAAAAGTGTCAAAAAGTGGCACTTCTCAACCCTTAAAAGTGCTTTAAAAATTTGAGGGTTCGAGGGTTCTACTACTAATGCTCTTACCTCGCGAGATCCACCAGCAGCGCACACTCGCATCGCAGTCGCAGGCTGGCAGCCAGCTTTCATGTCGCGATGGCGTCGCGGCCGCCCGTCGCTGCTGCTCCTGCTCCGCCGAGCCTTCCTCCTGGCAGCCGTCTCCGCCGCCGCCCTCTTCCTTCTCCTCAGCCACCAGGGCCCTGACCCCCGCATACCATCCTCTTCGTCTCCGGACTTGGCCTTCTCGGAAGAGCTCTCCGTTGACCCGCCTCCCCACTTCGTCTTCTCGGAAGAGCTCTCCGTGGACCCGCCTCCCGCCTCGGCCTCGCCGGAAGAGGTCTCCATTGGGCCGCTTCCCGCCTCGGCCTCGTTGGACGAGCTCCATGTCGTGCCGCCTCACGTGGCGGCTGGTTCGGAGGGAGGGGCCGGCGGGTCAACGTGCGCGACGGTGGAGGAGATGGGGGAGGAGGCCGTCGGCGCGGGGTCGACGGAGGCCGCCAGCCTCCGCGTCCGCGAGCTGATTCGGCGCCACTTCCTGCTCCACGGTGCGTAATACTCACATTTGATTCCACGCTTCATCCTCTTAGTACTGAATGTGATCTGCAATCCCCTCTCTCATGGAGCTGGGCTGAATCTCACTGACGAAAACTGAGCATTACTTGCGCCTTTACCTGAATGTAGCTCTCATTTCGTTTGTCGAAGTAAACCTACTCTGAAATGTACCTGTCGCTGCGCTGTTTTCCATTCATCTGCATCAGCAATCAGAGTATACCTCTGTAGCCTGGCTAGTTTTGAATAGGAAGACTTGCAGTTCATAGGTTGGTTCAACCGCCCCCATGCTTACTTCTCCGGTTAACTTGTCAGGCGCTGCGAGAGTTAGGTCGCTGCCTGCAGCTGAGTTCTGCAAGCAAGGCTTTATGTTGGGGAAAGCATCTGAAGCTGGGTTTGGCAATGAGATGTACAAGATATTAACGGCAGCAGCTCTGAGTGTTATGTTAAACCGCTCCCTGATCATCGGCCAAACCAGGCATATGCATTCACACTCAGTTACTTTTGTTATTTATCTATGATGGGTTTCCTACTTGCATCTTTAGACAAGCAAAACATAATTTAGCAATCGGTTCATCTTTAGACATGCAAAACATAATTATTGTTAATCCGTGTGGTAATATGATTCAAATATTCCAATGTAGCACAGAAATGGTGGTGATTGTCCTCTTACCCTTTGTCTTTTGTTTGCAGGGGATTATATCCATTTGGACAGTACATTTCTTATACTGACCACTCGTTTACTACTGGAGAAATCAAACATTTATGGAGGAAAAACCGGTGTGCCCAAACACATGGTAGAGATCTGAATGTGAGGTTAGACGATTTTGAGAATCCATCAGAGACAAATGTTCTTTGCAGTGACTGGAACAGATGGAAAGATCCAATCATCTGGTTAGCACCGCACTTGCAACTTGGTACAATCAGTTAGACTTATTACAGCTGTTTTTTCTTCGCCTCGAGGCCTGATCAGATTTCGAGCTTTTAGTATGTTTTGCAGAGAACTTTTGATGCAATTCATTTAAAAGGGCTGTTAAGTAAAACACAAAGTTGTTAGCTAATCCCCTATTTCATGGACAAGTTTGTTCAACTATGTCGCCTTACATTGCCATGTGTGTATGCATTTGCAGTCAGAGAACTGAAAAGAAAAACTAAATTAGATGAGGTTTTATATGTCGCGAATTTTATACACATTTATGTTTACTTCTAGAGACACATAATGCCATAAGGGTTCTTTCGCAAGAATGAACTGGAGAAAACAAACGTGTAGTGGGGATACTGAGACAAGTTAACTTAGAACCCTGATACATAAGCTACTAATCATTTCATTTCCTGGTTGATAGGAAGTTCCTACAATGTTGAATTCAGAAGCAAGTTCTGTATTGTCATTTTTTCTTTAGATCTCCTGTCTCGTATATTGGAGTGAGATACCTTTGCGGTTACTTATGGACATATGAAGCTGTTAACGTTTGTGCTTTTGCTTTTGTGATTCCATTTACCGTTTTGTACATAATAGCACACTTTTATAATGTTTTGTATATAGAAATCCAGGCAATTAAGCGTGATGTTTTGTGAACTTATGACTGCTATCCCTTTCCTGATATCTTTTTTTCCATTTTGGGTACATAAAAAATCAGTACTCCCTCAGTACTACTTTGGTGATCTAAAAGGTTTTATATTAGTTTACAGAGGGTGTACTTCTCTAGCACAACAAGGATTTGAGCAGACATGAAAATATAAGCACCATGATATTACTTGCTTCTTTGCATTATCCTTTTGGAAAATATTTAGAGATTGTTAGGAATAGGATGCATGAGATGGACCAAAGGTTAATGAAATATCTAGGAGACTACTCCTTACCCATGCAACCGTTTGCTGACGTGAGTTTAAAGTTTGTTTGGTTTCCATCTGTATTAAGAGACATGATGAGTGATGTCTCCCCTGTACCGACCTAGCAGTTTTATCTGGACGAAACCCAATTGGCCAGCCCTGATCTAATTACCATGTCTTGGATTGGCTATTTTTTTATACTCCCTCTGTTCACTTTTATAAGGCTTTGTAGATGTTTCAGATAGTGTACAAAACAGCACAATTTCACTTGTCTGAAACGACTTATAAAAGTGAACAGAGGGAGTACATTTCTTCCATGTTTATCCGTAAATTATTTTGCACTAGTGGCTGTTGTTTTCCTTCCTCGTTCTTAAGCATCTGCTGATCGCCGAAGTAGCTTATATTTCAATTTGTATTTTCTTGTTATCTTTGCTTAGATGAATTTTATTTCTGTTGATTATTAATGTTTTTGAGAAACCTAAGTGTAAGGAACAAGTGTGCTGACAGGTGTTACTTCTTCACGACGTTAGGTTTGATGGCACAACAGATGCAGTTGGAGTCCAGTTTTTTCTGAAGAATGTCCACCCTGAAATGAAAATTGCTGCTTCAACAATTTTTGGATCCCTAGGCACGTCACATGCCAGGCCTAATACATTTGGAGAACTTATGCGAGTGATCATATCTCCCTCCCAGATAGTCCAGAAAGCAGTTCAGTGGGCATCGAACGGTTCCAGTCCAGATATTGTTCTGCACATGCGAATGATGGGCAATAGGTACGACACAGCTTAAATGGAAGAAACCTGTCATAATTGTTCAACATTAATTATAGTGATATTGACATTATGTTCACATGTCAAGAAATCCGGTTCATCAGTAGCATTGGAATATGCTGCTTCTTACCTGAAAATTGTGGATCGGAACTTTAAGTCAACCCTTTTCTCTGGTTATTTCTTCCTGATGTGTAATTTAGTTTTAGTCCTCTCCAATCTGGTGACAAATGCTGCAAAGTATGCCATCTCATGCTGAGCGTTTGCAACAAAGAGGATAGCTAGTTTGAAATTATTTCAGAAGTTTGATAGTAAAGATTTCTGAATACCCGAGAAACTAGAAAAATTAATGCGGATGGTAATGGCGTTCAAAGTCTTTGCACCTCATGCAGATTATCCTTATTTGCAACACTTTCAGCTTTAGAATGTCATCAACCTACATCATGCAGATTATCTTTATTTGCGACTCTTCCTCATCATATTATTTCAGAAGCTGAAGATAACTGATTTTCTGACTAGGCCAGTACGAGCGAGAACTGCTGCAGTTAGTTGTATTCAGAAAGCTATACAGATTTCTGGTTTGAAGGGTACACCTCGGGTGGCATTGATCTCCGACACACCGTCATTTGTTAAGGAGATGAGGCAAGAGATCAGTGAGTTTGCAGAGGTTAGTTGCTTTTGGTTGAATATTGTTAGATGGACTTTGTACTTTTGTTGAGCATTGTGGGTCATAGTTAGAATCCATGTAATTCATAGTAGCCGATTTGGAATTTTCTAGAAAATGGGATGACTATTCTATACGTTCTGGGCAGGTAACTTATTTTGATTACAAATCGTTTGCCAAGAGTTTTGACCTAGAGATGAATGGAACGGACAAGGTATGTTACACTCTTACCTGAAAGATATTTGATGCATTTTCTGCATCATCTGATAGGCGATACGCCGAAAGCCTGAAACCTTTAGTGTTTCCATGGGTATTTGGCTTATATCATGGACTGTATACTCTAGCTCAGACATATCTTTCATAAATGTACCGCGTTGATTTTTACAAAATCTCATTTCGCTCGTTCTATTGTCTATTGTGTATAGCCTTTGGAATTCCGTTCACGAGACTGGGGATCGGCTCCAAGGTGGGCGGCCTTCGTCGATTTCTTCCAGGCCTCGAGCGCCAGGCACACGGTCATCACCGGAGCGCATCGACGCGTGGGAACGACCTACGCGCAGCTCATCGCAGCGCTGGCCGCAGCAAACAGACACGGTACATATACATTGCATCACCACGCTCCGACCGTCCCTCAAAACATTTCTATAGTCTGTCGAGCCTCTTGAATCACCAAAATTGATCCATTCCGTGGCTTTGTTGTGCGTGTCAGGCCACGAGCCCTCGGGCGCGAACTTCACGTTCCTGAGCAGCATCCACAGCAACCTGCTCGTCGAGGGGCTGTCGACGCAGGCCGGCTGGGGCCACGCCTGGAGCAGGTACGCGGGGCCCCTGAGCTGCCCGCGCCAGGCGCACCAGTGCGCGCTGACCCCGCTCCTCCCGCACGCGTGGTGGGACGGCCGGTGGCGCAGCCCCACTGCGAGGGATGTCAGGAGGCTCCTGGGCTACGGCGTTTCGTTGTCGGACACGGGGGAGGTGGACGAGGAGCGGCTCGCCTCGCACTGTCGGTCGAGGGAAGATCATGTCAAGAGGTTCCATCTTCTCCCGCCGTGCAAGAGTTGAGCAATGATGTAGGAAGTAGGGTGGAGGTGGGTGAGCCAGGCGCCTCATGACATGCTTTTGGAGAGTACGCAGAGCAGTTTCGTTTGGAGAGCTCGGTTTCAAGAGAAGAGAACCGCTGAGACACACACTGAGTAGAGCTAATGGTAGTAGGCCAGAACGGTCTGGGATTTTGGTGCTAAATTTGTGGTGCACACCTGATGGTTACAGTTTTGGTAGGCTGGTGTGTAATGCTGGTGGTATACCAAAAAAGGTGGTCATGTAAGGGGGTTACTGGGGGAAAACGGTGAGGCTTTGTTCCAATCCATGTGGAGCATAATACCATATTTGTCTGCTCCAACCATTTTCTACCCTCCAGATCACTCTCTGCTTCACAGTTCAAGAAGTAAAAACCATACTAGTCTCTTGATTCTGACCCAAAAAAAGCTTGTTAGTGCACTAGAAAACAGTTTACTACTATAACATCAGCAATGCCGACCTAGCTCAGTGGTAGAGCGCGTGGCTTTTAACCACGTGGCCGTGGGTTCGATCCCCACGGTCGGCGTTCCTCGCATACATTTTGTTTTCCCGCGAAACAAAGGATTATTTTATCACTAAAGGCCTCTTCATTAAGCTAATGTTTTTCTTTTTCTTTGAAATATGAAGGATTGGTTCCTATCCTACATAAAAATAGGGATCCATTCTTACAAAACAAAGACTTCAAAGAAAAAAAATCCACTGCAAATTCTATCCCATAGAATTTCTAAAAAAATCCTATTCCCTCCGTTCCTAAATATAAAGTCTTCTTACATTTTTATACCACTAAAGGCCTCTTCATTAAGCTAATGCTTTTCCTTTTCTTCGAAATGTGAAGGATTGGTTCCTATCCTACATAAAAATAGGGATCCATTCTTACAAAACAAAGGCTTCAAAGAAAAAAAAATCCACTGCAAATTCTATCCCATAGAATTTCTAAAAAATCCTATTCCCTCCGTTCCTAAATATAAAGTCTTCTTATATTTTTATACCACTAAAGGCCTCTTCATTAAGCTAATGCTTTTCTTTTTCTTCGAAATGTGAAGGATTGGTTCCTATCCTACATAAAAATAGGGATCCATTCTTACAAAACAAAGACTTCAAAGAAAAAAAATCCACTGCAAATTCTATCCCATAGAATTTCTAAAAAAATCCTATTCCCTCCGTTCCTAAATATAAAGTCTTCTTACATTTTTATACCACTAAAGGCCTCTTCATTAAGCTAATGCTTTTCTTTTTCTTCGAAATGTGAAGGATTGGTTCCTATCCTACATAAAAATAGGGATCCATTCTTACAAAACAAAGACTTCAAAGAAAAAAATCCTACATAAAATAGGGATCCATTCTTACAAAACAAAGACTTCAAAGAAAAAAAATCCACTGCAAATTCTATCCCATAGAATTTCTAAAAAAATCCTATTTCATCCGTTCCTAAATATAAAGTCTTCTTATATTTTTATACCACTAAAGGCCTCTTCATTAAGCTAATGCTTTTCTTTTTCTTCGAAATGTGAAGGATTGGTTCCAATCCTACATAAAAATAGGGATCCATTCTTACAAAACAAAGGCTTCAAAGAAAAAAAATCCACTGCAAATTCTATCCCATAGAATTTCTAAAAAAATCCTATTCCCTCCGTTCCTAAATATAAAGTCTTCTTACATTTTTATACCACTAAAGGCCTCTTCATTAAGCTAATGCTTTTCTTTTTATTCGAAATGTGAAGGATTGGTTCCTGTCCTACATAAAAATAGGGATCCATTCTTACAAAACAAAGGCTTCAAAGAAAAAAAATCCACTGCAAATTCTATCCCATAGAATTTCTAAAAAATCATATTCCCTCCGTTCCTAAATATAAAGTCTTCTTAGATATTCCAATATAGTCTACACTCTATAATATGTTTATATACATCCGTAAAACAAAGCAGTATTACCACTAAAAACATTATTACCTATGAAAATCATAGGAAGTGAGGTGGTATATAGGATAGAAAATTTTCCATTGAGTCTAATCTAATGCTTTTTTTCTTTGAAATGTGAAGGATGGGTTCCTATCCTACGTATGAATAGGGATCCTTTCCTACAAAACAAAGGCTTCAAAAGAAAAAAAAATCCACTGCAAATTCTGCCCCATATAATTCTTACAAAAATCATATTCCCTTCGTTCCTAAATATAAGTCTTTTTATAGATTCTAATATAAACTACACTCTAAAATACGTTTGTATACATCCGTATGTAGTTCATATTCCCCACGGTCGGCGTTCCTGTCGTAGCATACATTTTTTTCCCATGAAACAAAGGATTATTTGCCACTAAAGGCCTAAGCTAATGCTTTTTTTTTTTGAAATGTCAAGGATTATGGATAGGGATCCATTCCTACCAAACAAAGGCTTCAAATGAAAAAAAAATCCACTGCAAATTCTATCCCATATAATCCTTACAAAAATCCTATTCCCTTCGTTCCTAAATATAAGTCTTTTTATAGACTCTTATATAGACTACTCTAAAATACGTTTATATACATTCGTATATAGTTCATATTGAAATCTTTAAAAAGCCTTATATTTAGAAACAGAGGGAGTATAAACAAAAAAAGCCTAAGAAAAATACACCATGCATTTTGTCATCTTGGAAATCTTCATTACACGCACTTAACAGCAGCACAATAAGGAATGGGAACTCCTCTCCTGTACATTCTTTAGTACAGTTCTTAATCCACTCCGCGAGTCCGATTTTATGTATTCAGCCCATCAGATTAATGTCCACAAAAATTATTTACTGATTTTATTTTCATATAGTACATCCGCATGTTCGAAATCCCGTAAACTGACACCAAATAAAGGAAGGTCTGCAGGCGTCCGAACTCATGCCATGTATGAGTCCAACAAAGCGGGGCCACCCAAAAATATTTCCCATGTGTGCGCTCAAACTCTACTTCCGCTCTGGGCGTCACACACATGCCGGTCCAGAGTGTCGACGTCACATTCATGCCGGTCCAAGTGCCGACATGACAGGCCACTGCAGCATGCCGGCCCAAAGGCTAGGCACACAATGGGCCCGGCAGCCGAGAGCTCGGCCTGCGCTGTGTTCGCTCGCTCGTAGCCCAAAGTCGAGAGCTCCTATACGCCGCCTGTGAGCGTCCGATCGACGCTGCTTCGCTGAGGCGAAGCGCAAACGGGCCGGCCCAATAACCACGCATCGAGCAAACATTCGAAAACGAAGCGCACAAGTTGGGATCGAACTCCCGACCTCATTCTGGATCCAAGCGGGCCAACCAGCCGAGCTAGCTACCTACAACAGTGCAATTGCAGCGCCTGTCTTAAAGTATAATATACAACGGGAAATCATGTCACTTTTTAAAATAAATATTTTCATAATATGCGTTGAACAAATTTTAAAATACAGAGAACTTTAGAAAAAAAACACTAGAAAATTTTCAAATACACAAATGAACATTTTGTAGTATATGTTGAACAAATTTTTTATATATGATGAACAAATTTTAAAGGGTTAATTAGACAAATGACACTCCAATTGTGGTGATTCATAAAAATGCCACTGCAATTTCCAAACTTGAAAAATGCCACTGCAATTTTTGCGAACTTTGAAAAACGACACCGCAGACTTCGAA
This sequence comes from Aegilops longissima, assembly GCA_021605205.1. Lineage (NCBI taxonomy): Eukaryota > Viridiplantae > Streptophyta > Magnoliopsida > Poales > Poaceae > Aegilops > Aegilops longissima. The sequence goes on from CM038682.1 coordinate 715,873,025, forward strand.
AAATGCCACTAGAAATGGCATGAAATGGTATTTTTTAAAGTTTGGAAATTACAGTGGCATTTTTCGGAATCGCCAAATTTGGAGTGGCGTTTATCAAATTAACCCAATTTTAAATACACAATGAATATTTTTTTAATATACGTTGAACAATTTCATAATATACTATGAACATTTTTGTAATACACGATGAACAATTTTAGAATGCAAGGTGCACTACTTCATAATATACTATGAACATTTTTTTAATATGACGAAGATTTTTGTAATACGCGATGAACTTTTTATGTAACTAGATGATACCCCGCGCGTTGCTGCGGGAATTTGTAGTCATGCATAGGAATAAAATTTATAGTGAGAAATAATTATATGCGAACCTTTTATGGAATTTTCAATACTAAATATATGTTTTTAACCTTTATGGAATGACATGAGCAGGTCAGATTCCAAACAAAGCAGTCAAGACAAGTTATCTATTAAACTACATCGTTAACATAGAATAGAAGGAACATATAGTTTGATCAGATTTTACTTACAATAATTCAATATAATATACTTTGATCGTCTATTAGAAGTACATCGCAGTAAAAAAAGAATTTTTCATCTTAATCGGTGAGCCTTGAGGTGTAATGCACCAAATGGGTATTAGGTTGCATTGTCCACCATCATCCATTTTGGGAGAATAACCAAAGGTGTAGAGAATGGCATGTTTCATGAGTAGGACAACATATACACTCGATTTTGTAACACATTTTTTAATAGGCTGCCAGCCAGCATATAACAATTAAACCAAGTGATGATCATCACATGCCATATTTGATCCTCTCAGCAAGGATGAACCCTTTAGACTAATGAGTGTCATCAAACCAGAACAATCATATAGTGATACTGTAATGACAGAAAAGAAATATTCTTACATCTATCAAGAGATGCTATAGGTTTGAACACATAATATCCGAAGTGCTTAGCCTTATATCGAAGATAGTTTGATTGTAACTATACATGAACATGCTTGAAACTGAACATCAGTTACCATTCCAGCGTCTATCACCAAACAAACAAACAAAAAACATCAGATGAAGAATAACTAGAGCTCCTTGCCTCCTTCTGTTGGATGCAATGCATGTGCCTCTTGATGCCGAGTAGCAATCAAATGAAACCTTCTGTTTTGAACACCTGCAGTAGAAGAACGACGATGTCAGACACATAATGGTACTGCTAGTGTATTAGATCGATCTCATGTCAGTGTGAAATAATACTGCAAGGAAAGAACATACTCAAGATGGACTACACTGTGTCAGATGCTCTGATTCTACAAATCAATCAAAAGAAAGCAATAAAAATACCAATATGATTCACACTAATGTGTGTGAGAGAGATATGCAGGTAGTACATGGTAAGTTTTATCTGTTGATTCATTCTCCTTCAAGAATAATAATAAACGGAAATTATTTTTTTCACATCTAGTGTCTACAATCAAAACCAACCAGATCGAAGAGATGAGCACGACCCATCCTATCTCGGCACATGCTTGATGACAGTGCTTGAGTTAGAGGATTGTAGGTAAACCGTGAGAGAGAAAGACATGAACAGAGCTTCCATCTCAAGCTAACCCAAAAAATTAGTCAGATATAAGGAGATGGAGAGGAAGGAGAGCCCCCCACCTTTGATGCAGTTGATGTTGGAGGAGGACGCTGACGGTGGCAGACCGGGAGCGCTGGTCGACGACTGGGTGCGTGGCTTGGGGGCAGCAGAACCTACATGGCGTGATTTGTCGGCAACGGGGTGCAGAGCTCGGTTCAATTGAGAAGATCACAGGGGCCTCCGGCGTCGACGACTCGCGAAGGCTTGGCAGGTAGGAGGTAGCAGCACCTCGTCATCAACGCCACCATTGCTCCTGAAGGTGAGTTGTTTTGCAATGGCTGGTTATATATAGTCGAACTGAATCCAAACATAAGACCAAGGGGTTGATTTATTTGTGTGAGTGGAACCGGATGGAGAAGATGAAGAAAAAGGGAAAATAGGGAGGAGACAGAATGAAAGGAAACTGTAGTGGAGATGATAACACGCCCGGAAATTAATGTTAGGAAGGGAACAGACGGATGGCCTAAAAGTACCAAGACCAAGACATGACCCAATTCATTAACTACATGCATTGGTTTAACGGACATGCATGCGCTTGGATGAAATTGGCTGCGTGCTCGTTTGGCATTACTGGCTGGTCTCACGCGCACCAAAATTCACCTTCCCTGTAATATCAACGGACGCACCTCGCTTGCACCGAACAAACAGAGTAGTAGTAGTATTTTTGTTGAACTATAACATGCGTGCGCGATTCAAAAATCTGCTGATGTGGCATGAGTGCTGAGATGGAATAGCTGCATGTTGAGATGAGGTGGGTAGGCCGCATGTCAAGAGAAATACGTTAGTGGGGATGAGCTATTTAGGTATTATAGATGCGCAATAAAGAGAAGAAAAAAAGAAAGAGAAAATAAAAAGGAAACATAAAAGAAAAATGGAACAAAAAAGGAAAAATAAAAAACAGGAAGGAAACAACTGAAAACGGGCAAAACAGTGAAAGCACTGGAAGAAAAAATCGTAGACGAAAAATGAAAAAAAAACCCGCAAGGAATAGAGAAGGACGCAGCAGCGAAGGCATCGAACGGCAAATGCTAATCCCGTACATGGCCCGGCCCAACCGGAGGCTCCCTCAGTGAAAGCACAAACATTCTGATGCTAACGAGCGTCAAATAGGGTTTGCTCCCAAAGTCTAGGCTACTGCTTTTGGCAAATGCTAAATGGCGCCCGCTGTGCCTGCTACAGTACTTTGTGCAATCGGGCGCATACCCCCCTGCTGCGCTGGGCCGGCCTGTTGTCATTGTTTTTTTTTTCCTGTTCTAACTGAAGCAAAGCAAAGAACGGTGTGTGAGGCAGTGTTCGAACCGAAGATGTGCACGTTCAAAGGGCAGCGACCCAACCACTACGATAAGCCTACAGATGTGTCCAGTTCTCTCATGTTTTGTTTATTCTTTGTCAAGGTCGCAGAATCCCCCACTTTTGGGAACTGGTTTTTCTTTTTGGAACAGTTTTTTTACTTTTATTTCTTTTTTCCTTTTCCCATTTAGTGATTCGTTTTTCTTTTTCTAAATGTGAGAACTTTTTCTCAAATTCTATCAACTTTTTTCAAATTGATGAACTTTTATTTAAAATCAATGAACTTTTTCGAAATCGATGAATTTTTTCTAACTCGATGAACTTTTTAAAAAATCATGACCTTTTTCCAAAATTTGGTGAACAGTTTTTAAAATTTCTGATCTTTTTTTTCAAAAATTGATGAACTTACTCTCAAAACTGTTCAACTCTTTTCCATTTTGATATTTTTAAAATTTTATGAACTTTTATTTCGAAATCAATGAATTTGTTTTTCAAATTTCATGAACATTTTTATAATTCGATTAATGTTTTCAAGTTCGATGAACTTTTTTCAAATTTGATGTTTTTTTTCAATTTTGATGAACTTTTTTCATATTATTGTGAACTTTTTCAAAGTCGATGAACTTTCTCAAATTCGTGAACTTTTTTCCAAAATTTAATGAATTTTTGTTTTGTATTCTTTTTTTTCTGATCGAACAAATCCGCGATCAAAACAGTAGAATAGCGGTCGAAACAGTCGAAGTGCGCGACCGAATATGGGTCTGTGTAGAAACATCCCATACCAGGACGCAGTAGGCGCCAGTTCTCCTTACAGGCGCTGAAGGCGCCAGTTAGGACCTCCCAATGCTTTTTTTTTTTGAAATGTGAAGGATTGGTTTCTATCCTATATAGGAATAGATATCCATTACTGCAAACTAAAGGGCTCCAAAAAAAATCCATTGAATATCCTGCCCTATAGAATTTCTACCAAAATCCTACAAACCAAATGAGACCCAAGTCCTCGTTACATGCACTTCACAGCAACACAGTGAGGAAGAGGAATCGAATCCCTCTCCTATACATTCTTTAGTATAGTTCTTAATCCACTCCGCGACTCCAATTTCATGCCTTCACCCCATCACATAAATGTCAACAAAAACTATTTACTGGTTTTATTCTAAACCACATTCATGTGTTAGAAATCCTGTAAACTGGCACCAAATCAGAAGAGGTTTCCAGGCGTCCGAACTCATGCGACGTATGAGTCTGAGAAAACGATGCCACCCAAAAACCTCACCCATGCATGCGTTCGAACTCTGCCTCCGCTCTGGGCGCCACAATCATGCTGGTCCAGAGCGCGGACATGACAGACCACTATAGCATGCCGGGCCAAAAGGCTAGGTATTCAATCGGCGTGGCGGCCAAGAGCGCGATCCACGGTGCGTTCGCTCGCTCTCCTTGTTGCATTCATGCTGGCTTAAAGCGACGCGATCGAATGGGACGACGGGTCGGATTCCTACTGTATTGAAGTCAGTTGCTCGTATATCCGCCTGCCCGACATTGAATAGACCTGACGGGTGAGAAACCCACTCCGGGCACTTGCACTCAAATCATCGCTTGGCCTTGCGAGCGCCCCATAATGCTTTTGTAATCCCAGTCCATGTGGATTTTGAGCAATAAAACTTGGTGAAACCCCTAAACAAAATCTGCCTTTTCTGTCCTGGTTTTCTATGTCCGTTTTCCATTTGTTACTTTTCCCGTTTTAGTTGTGATGTTTTCTTGGGATTCTTGAATCTCTATGGTTTTCGCTAAGTTTTCTTTCTGATTTTATTTTTAGTGGTTTTCTGCTGGTTTTCCCTTTCTTGTCTGTTTTTTCATCTTCCGTCTTTATTTTATTTTTTCATTTCCCCTTCTGGAAACCACATCAGGGCTGGCATTTTAACTACTCCTATAAAAGTGGAGAATCAAATTCATTTTATCCGTACATATGCTCTAATTATACGGTTCACAACGCTTACATGCTTAGCGTTGACCACCAAACACGCTTAGCATTCTAATTACCCATCATTGATGTTAGTTATAACAGTTTTGCTAAAGTACATCTAGATGTGCTCTATGTATTGCACATGTAAATCATATGTCATTGAATTTATGTTAAGATTCATGTATTTTTTCTTTTTTTTTTCTAGTTTGATTGAGTCACTTAGATATGCAATAATTAGGGCACATCTAGTTAGTTATAAACACATTGAGCCATGCCATATGATTTTTTTAGCGCAAAAAACATTTTACTAAATATTACCATTCAACTAATATCGTACCTAATATCAACCTGCATCGTATATCCTACCAAATACCAACATGCAAGTGATATCCTATCTAATGCCAACATGCATTCCTCACAAAAAAACATGCATTACATTTATACAATTACTAGTAAGAAAATATGAACCAACCTGTGATTGGATGGTTAGAGGGACAGTGCTATCTCCAGCTCATCAGGGTTCAAGTCCTGGTGTTTGCATTATTCCTGGATTTATTTCAGGATTTATGGTGATGCGCGCGTTTGTGCGTTCATAGGGACGAGTGTATGAGTATATGTATGAGCGCGTGCATATCTTCCAGCTTTTGACCACCTAAAGGCCAATGAGACCCAGCACTGATGGTATTAATCTTCCAGCTTTTGACCACCTAAGAGCATCTCCAACGGCCCGCCCCGCGCGCGAAAAGGCGCCAGCTCACGCGCCATTTTTTGCGCACCGCTTCCGGCGCGCCTATAAAAGTGCGGCGCGTGCCACGCGCCTTCTCCAAGCTTCCTCTTCTCCTCTTCCTCTCCCACTCTGCCACGCGCCTTCCAGCTCCCGCCACAACCGCGCCGCCCTGCCGCCCGCGCCGCCGAGCGTCCGGCTACAGCGGCGTCGTCTGCGCCCTAACGGCGGCTACTACGGAGATACGCTCCGGCGATCTCGGCTCGGCCTCGCACGTCTGGGGCGGCACGCGAGGCCGCCAGCAGCGTCTGACAGCGGCGGTGTGGCGCCCTAGGCGGCCGCGCGGCAGATGAACTTCAAGATGTGTACGCTCCAGCAAGCGCTCAACCGCCCGCCGCCTCGTCGAACACGGCGGAAGACCGTGCGAACACGCCGAGCGGCAACGCCGCCTCCTCGCCGCCAGAAGGACGAAGCGGGTCATGGCGGAGTGGCGCCAGCGCCACCCGGAGGACGTCGCCTACGAGGAGGCCTCTTGGGCAAGCGCCGCGAGAGACACGCTAAGCGCCCTTGGCGTGGTTGGACAGGCGTCAGCGGAAGGCGTTGGCGAATGCGCAGTCCGACCTCGTTGCAGCAGGTGGGCAGTCGTTCTTCACGCCGGACGATGATCGGTGGCTGCACATCTGGCTAGAAACCTCGGACGACACCGCCGAGGATGATAATGGTGATGATGATAGCGACTTAGAGTAGTTTTTTTATGCAATCTATGTTTTTTATCGTTTGTCGTTTTTATTTATGCAATCTATGTTTCGGATGTAAAATACCTTTGTACGTTTAAAATATATGCAATCTATCTAGTTTTTTTAAAATTTATGCTTCCAATGCCTACATTTCTAGTTTGTAAAATGAGCGTGAGCGCTGCATTTTAACGCGTTCTTTGGAGCGGCGCGCCATGCCAAACCAGGCGATGGTAGCGCTAAAAGCTGTTTTTCTGCTGCGTTAATCGCGCTGTTGGAGATGCTCTAAATACTACCCGAAGGAGTATAGTCTTTCGTCTAAATGCAAAGCTGAGGCCTTAGTTTTTTCCTTTTACCAAATCCTTTTTCTAGTAGTACTATCATACGGATAATTCAAGTGTGAACATCATATACCACAGTTCTAAGAGTTTTTTTTTGCGAGGACCACAGTTCTAAGAGTTAACATCATATATCTCACTTTATAGTCTCTGATAATTCAAGAAGCAAGACAAAATTCATCGTTCTTCATACGGCTTATATATCAGTGAACAATCTTGTTGCTACACCATTTACGATCTCATCACATTATTCAGTTGAACATGACAGTCAATCATAGCTAATTAGTTTCCATTTTTGGGAGGAATGTATGTGCACTGCTGGCACTTGCATGCCCCCGCAACACACTCGCCATATCCGCCGACCCACACACGGTCGATGCATGCCTGATTGCAGCTATTATTATCACATGGCTTTGGCGATGGGATAATGCTTGTCGTACAAGGGATTCCTCCAACTCCCGCTGACGCCTTCGTTACCACATCTGCAAAATCTCAACATGAGGAAAAGGGAAGATCAGAACTTGGCCATTCTTTGTTTGGACGAGATTTTGAAGGAACGTAGTACATGAACAAATGGGTACCTGATGCTAGGGCAAGGAAGGCGATCGCCAAGAGCAACATCTGGCTAGTCCTCATCTTAGATAGTTGTTGTATTGAAGGAAATACTTGTCGATCGTTGCTTTGCTCTGTGAGTTTTGAAGGAAAACATCACGGACAGGCCATTTTATACTGGATTTATGGTATTAAAGTACAAGATTGGTTATGATTAACTGTCATGATTATTAGTCTCCAAATATTGTTGCCCTGTAATAATTACTATCCAATATTACTACCCTGTGTATATCTTCTTTTTGTTTGGTTGTAATATTCGTTTCGTTTTTTGTTCTGACAGTACAATATAGATATGCCACGGTTCAGGGTGTCCACTGATTTCAACTAAGCCGTCGCAAACCTTGTATTATTGTTCCAGTCATCGTTTATTTTCAGCTCTTGCGAAGAGAGATAAAAATTATGGAAAAGAAGATGGATATGACATGTGGATCCATGTAGTCAATGAGAGTAGAGAGTAATCCCGGCTGGGTTCATTATTTTCCTAGCGTGACAAACCAGTTAAGACCGGTTTAGGGTTGAGATAGACCAGGAACAAAGACTGCATAGTGCCGATTTCAGGGCATTGAAGGTTCGGGTTTGATTTTGATGAGTGTTTAAAACAGACTTTACTCAATAAACAATTACAAAGGATGTACGAAGGAAATGAAAAAGGAAACCTATGGAACAGGCATCGTCACAAAAATAAGACAATTGGACGCCTTCCTAGCCATTTGTCCGCTAGACTACATTCCTTGGGACAGGCGCATGTTGCTCCGATGCATAAGTGGGACTCACTGGCCTGGTAGTGCTAAAAAAGGACTCCCGGGCAGAGTTACCATTTCATGAAATGTTTAATTGCAACTTTTTTTTTCAGATTCGCTAATTCTGTAGACGAGTTAGTGATGTCTCATCTAAATTGTCGTCCACGGGGTCTAGGGTGTTAAGATTCGTGCAAAACAATTTGCTGCGCGTCGCTATGCCATCCACGTCACTGTTTGTCGAGCCCTTTTCTAGTTTGGGGTCGCATTGACGTCTGTCCTGTGTCTACATCAGCCTCTATTTGTGTTATGTGGCCGTCATCATCATCCCTCTCTCACCGGAGCAGGGCCTAACTTATTGTCGTACACAATCATGATCTTGTCATGCCAAGGCCTCACAGCACCACCACCAAAATAACAACCATCGCCAATGAAGAGAAGTATAGATCGAAAAGATCCAACATGTAGACAAGCAAACAAAGACTGGATCCAATCAGATCCACCGAAGAGCTGTCCCGCCTAAATTTCGCGAGATCAGCCGTAGACACAATTCCACACGCCGTCTGACTGTGCTAGACGCGTCACCAGAACGGGGGATGAGCGGAGAGAACCTTATTCCATCTTCAGGTAGTCATCATCGCCTCGTCTTTTTGAGTAAGACACAAACCATAAACCGACATACAAAAACACCTAAAAACCAGCTCTGCTACACTTATGAGGGATTACCGGGTGATGATGTTATGTGATGATGTGGCAGCCTTTAACTCAAATAAGAGGTCGACTCATCTAAAATAGAGTAGAAAGAAAGCAATATATGTTGGAGATATGCCCTAGAGGCAATCATGTATGATGATATTTTCTGTGTTTATGAATAAAGATAGTCCTTGGACATTATCAATGATGTGTATCAGTAAGTACGTGACTTGTTTGTGGGACTATGCATTGTATGATGGCTGTCCTAAAAGGTCCCTAGTCGAAAGGGCTGTGTGGACGCGCAGCCGACTAGACTAGCATATGACACGGTCGATGGCTTGGTCTCACTAGCCATGGAGCATTGGATGCTAACCGGATAATATGAGCTTGGAAAGGTCTGGTCGGATTCGACGTAGTCGGATCCGAGTCGAGATAATGTCCGAGTCGGACAAACCCAACTATGAGACACAATGATATGTCATCTGTGAGTCTTTAGTACAACATACGTTCTATACTTCTATGTCCTAAGACCTGAGCTGACGCATGTACTCGGGATGGTGATAGACTTGCTTTGGGCCGACAAAACGCTACTCCGTAACTGGGTAGTTACAAAGGTAGGTTTCGGGTTTGTCTAGACCCACGCTGCGAGACGTGGTCGAGCAAGATGAGATTTGCCCCTCCGATCAGGAGAGATATACTCTGGGCCCCTCGTGTGATCCGACCAAGATAAGCATGGCCATGCGACATGGATTATGATATAATCCAGTTTGTGATCGGCATCACTAGAACGAGAAAGAGGTCGGGCTAGCACAAGGATGACATACTCGCCTTTGAGCCTGACAACATATATAGTGTGGCAAAAGGAATGGAAGTGTGATGTACAGGTTCGCCTAACCAGCTTCATCGTCTGCTTGGTGGTCGGCACGCCTTGCTAGAGGCCGCTACCAGCCATGTAGTTTAGAGGTGATTCGAACTGCGACCAAGCCGGATTGAACCTAAGGGGTCGCGCGCTTAAGGGAAGGAACCTACGAGGTCGGATCCGAGGACACTGGTAGGATGTGATCCGAGCTGTATTTGGATTGTGGCTGAGTAGACTTATGGGCATTAGGGTCCGTGTAAAGCCCAAATGTTGAGCCCGTGACCAGGATCAAAGACTGCAGAGTGTCGATTTCAGGGCATTGAAGGTTCATGTTTGTTTCTGACGAGGGTTTAAAACAAACTTTACTCAATAAACAATTACAAAGGGTGTAGGAAGGAAATGAAAAGAAAAACCTATGAAACAGGCATCGTCACAAAAATAAGCCGATTGCGCCTTCCTAGCCAGTTGTCCGCTAGACTACATTCCTTGGGACAGGCGCAAACTGAACCTTCCGCTAGTCTTGTTGACATAAGATGTCAACCTCATTAGGAATACTACGCAGCCAAACAACAGTTTTGGGGAGTAAACCACCCATTTGGGCGAGGGCATGGCTAACTTTATTCTGCTCTCGCTTAATCAACTTTGAAACAATAGCGAATTTGAAAAAGTACATGTATTATAAATAAGTACATAAATTTTAAAAGAGTTCAGGGATTTGAAACAGTAAGACGATTTGAAAATTTAAGCGAATTTGAAACAATTACGTGAACTTGAAAAAAGCATGCGAATTTGAAGAAAGTTTACGGATCTGAAAAAAAGTGGTTTTAAATAAAGTACCCATATATGGGAAAATAAACATATATAAAGAAAGTACGTAAATTTAAAAAAAATGACGGATTTGAAAAATTACCCGAATTTGAGTCAGCGCCGGTCAAAACCGACCGAGTCAGCACCAAAATCGGTCAAAACCGAGACCAGGGACAAACCTTGTTCGGTTTCAATAGTTGAGGGTGCAAATTGTCTGGTTTCAAAGTTGACGGACCAAACCTAAACTCGGCCAAGAGTTAAGGAACGAAAAGTATATTTTTCCCTTTTCAGAAGAGGGTAATATCATTATGAGTCCTAGAACTTGCGTTCGATGTTCAATTTGATGCTAAAACTTTAAAAGTATGGATTTATAGTCATTCAACTTACTTTCTGATGCAAATACAGTCACTTCGCTCGTATATAGCCGTATGGCCTGCTTGCGTGGCATGCTAGCCTTGGGAGACCCACCTATCAGTGGGTGGGAGTGCAGAAGGCGTTGGGTGACACTAGCACACCGTTTTTTCTTTTCTTGAAAACTCCGTTGTGGATATTTAACTATGCTCAAAAACCCTAAAATAAAATGAAAAATAGATGTGGCAGATGGGGTCAACCAGAAGTTCCTAACCCGGGAGCATGGATAATTTTAAGTTCCTAACCCAGGCGCAAGAATAATCTCACAGAAAAAAGGGCCGTCGGAATCAATCTCTCCATCACTAGCATAGCAAGGAAGCGCACGGAGGTAACTGCTAGACTAACCAAAGTATCTATAAATAAAAACACTTGTTTTATATTCGGACCGCGACAACTACTCGTATACACGACTTTTCTCCGGGGCCGAATTTCAAATAACCGATTTGTTTCTAGAAATTTTGGTGGTCCCCCAAAAAAATTTGTGATCACCCAAATTTTTTGAATTTGAACTACAGAAACTATGTCAAATATAATATCTTCCGTATTAAGGGGCCCCTGCTCGTGCCCACACGTGTTAACTATTAAGGGGCCCCTGCTTAATTATAAATACAGAATGTGGTGTGCTTCAGCAACAAAAAAACACGTGTCGCCCGTTTAGTCACTGATTGTGGGCCATAGCCACGCTGGCGGGGCACATAAGCTCGGAGTACGTCTGAATACGAGCAAAGTGATTGTATTTGCATGAGAACGTAAGTTAGATAACCACAAATCCGTATTTTTAAAATTTTAACACTACACTGAACATCGAACGCAAGTTCTATGACTCCCATTGATAACACCTCTTTTCAGAATAATTAGGCAAAGAGTCAATTACATCACCGGTGCTTCAACTTAGCGTGAAAAGTCACTTTAGTGCTAAAACTTGCGGTGTACATTGAATCGGTGCAACAACTTGGTTTAGACATGCAAATAGGATGCAAAATGCAACTGAATACGCCCACATGGCTGACTAGGCGTGACATCATGGCATGGGTCCACTGTCAGCGACCAAAAGTTGAAGACTTGTGGCCCTTTTTTTGCGAAAAAAGCCCCTAACGTGCGTAAAAATAATTAGTTGTCTCAGCATCCTACATACATTATATGAGAAAAACAAAATCAGTCAACTGCGGACTTCAAACGAGGACCTGTAGGGACAGGGCGTGCGCAACTACCCACTTCATCCTCAGGAATTCGTTGACTCATATGAATACATATATTTTATAACATTTCTGTTAAAGAATGTAAATTAGGATTTTTGATACAAGTTTAAACAGATGGCTTAGGCACTCGAACTAGCGACCACGTAAAGACCTGCAACCGATCCTTCCACTCCAATTAGAAATTTTTCAATTAATATCATATGAATACATATATTCTATAACATTTCGTTAAAGAATGTAAATTAGGATTTTTGATACAAGTTTAAACAGATGGCTTAGGCACTCGAAATAGCGACCACGTAAAGACCTGCAACCGATCCTTCCACTCCAATTAGAAATTTTTCATGTAATATCATATTAATTCAATTAATAAATATACACATATTTGTATAAGTCATTTAAACAAGTTCGTATATATTCAAATAAATTCTCATATAAGTTTAAAAAAACACAATTTTAATAAAATATTCATCCTTTAGAAAAAAATATGTTGCTTCAAGAAGTTGTTTTAATAAAGATTGTGTTTTTCTAAAAAACATGTATTATAACACATGAATAGAAATAAAATTATACTGGTGTGTTATATCTGTGTGTTATCAGTATTATACATACCAATGAAATAAATTACTTAAAAGTGGTCACGTATTATTTTGAAATTTTCATGTACTTAGTTTATGAATTATAAAAATGTTTGTATAATTAAAGTATACGAATATTTATTAAATTATAATTCATAAATATTTTTAAATTATAGAAACGTTTAATAATTATACACATAATTTCATAACTCATAAGTATGTCGTTTAAAATAATGTTTGTATAGTAAAAAAATCATAATTTAGAAAATAAAATCTTGATATGAATATTCAATAGTGGTTAATACTTAACTTATGTAAAAAATTGAATATATGCCATAAGTGAAAATTATACACAAGTTGACGGTTATAAATATTTAGTAAATGTTTGTATTCAATATTTTGTATACTTTATATGAGCCATGACTGTACAAAAATGTTCGTATTCATTGGACATTTTGAATGCTTTTATTTTCCAATCATATGTTTTTATGTATAATATTTATAGCATATAAATATTTGAACATTACTTTATTACTACTTACTACATGTATTTTGCAAATATCTTAAAAAAATAGCGCGTACAGTGTGCCACACTAACTACTGTCCATGCCCAGTGAGCTTACTTGTTACTCCCTTCGTTCCTAAATATTTGTTTTTCTAGAGATTTCAACAAGTGACTACATATGGAGCAAAATGAGTGAATCTACACTCTAAAATATGTCTATATACATCCATATGTGATATTATGTGATAGTCCATTTGAAATATCTAGAAAGACAAGTATTTAAGAACGGAGGGAGTATAACATATTTAGGCCAGCTATCCAGTATGGCAATGGTAAGCCCAGTGAGCGTACTTGTTATAACATATTTAGGCCAGCTATCCAGTATGGCAATGGTAAATGTTGGGCTGCTGTGTCTCAAAAAAAAAAAAATGTTGGGGTTGCCGTGGCTAGTACTACCTTTAGCGTGCACGCTGCAGTTCTTGCGTTCAACACAGAGTATGACTAATTTTTGTGATCATAGTTAAATACCCGTGCGTTGCTACGGGCAATAAATAAAGACACGTATAAAGCTACTCTAGCATATTTTCTATCCCACCCATCTCTATAATACATGCATATGTCTTCACTGCATTCGTCTCCCTCTCCTCTCACTCTCCTTCCCTCTGCTCCTTCTTCAGATCTAGCCCACCAATGCGCACTCACCTATGCCGAACACCTCTCCAACGCCCCTACGGACGAGACTGACAAGAAGCACGTGATCCGAGGACGCCGCCAACACGGAAAAGGCCTACATGGTGTACATGTCATCGTGGACTCCCGTGTGTCCGGCGCCGAATTTGTACCATGCCGCTGGGCGGAGCACAAGCAGCGTGAGACCGATGCAATGACTCAAGCCTCCTTTCTACACCAACTATAGTTCCTGCAATGACACCTGTTATACTACTATTCTTCTTTGTTGCAACACTACTCACTGTCAGAGTGAATTCCAACAGAAAGTGTCGGGTTATATTTTTTTCCACACCCATCACACTGTAGATAAAGATTGATTTGAAAAAGGTACTTACCAAAATTTATTCTACAACAAACCCCTGATTTTTATTTGCTACACTTTCTCATAGAGATAACCGGAGAAGTCCCTGCCATGATGTCATGGGTGTGATCACTCGGTGCAACCAACTCCATCAAATAAATCTAGGATATTTCATAAATTAGAAAAGTAATAAAACTTTCTTACAGTAAACTGTGAAAGCAACATATGAAAAATGAAATAGATATAATATGACTAATTTACTACATTGATAAATTAGGACTATTATATTTGAACTTACAAGTAGATTTTTTATGCATTATTATATAATTGGCTTGCACTCGTCATTCATATTACAAGATCAAAGAAGCATACCGTTTACAAATGAGGACCATGTGCCTCCGGAAGCACATACATGCTTTTGATCACAGGCTTAAAAATAACTTTCCATTACCAATAATTCTTTGCATCCACGATACTCTGAGTCTACTGTGGTTCTTTTCCACAACTACATTTAATCAGGTACCTGAACAACAAAAATTAGCTCGATTGATATACGTTGTGCACATGCATGAACGGCCCAACAAATAACTCATTAGAATCTACTAATGCAAATAGAAGTCAGTTCAGACGAAAGAAAATGCCCACAAATCCTCAAGCTATATATACAAGAATTGCAAATAGAAGTCAGTTGGGGCCTTGCCTGCGTGAGAGATGAAGCTAATGTGGTCATCATATGCAGACTGCCAAACGACGGAGAGGGCAATGCAATGGTGCGTGCGTACCATCCTAGTGCAGCCGATCAGCCTCGGTGGTGCCAGCGAAGTGGCTATGACCACGACCCGAATTAATGTCCCCAGGATCTCACGAACCTGGAGAAGAGGACGATGTGCACACAACAGCAGGTCGACGCGGATTTGTGGTGGGGCGACAGATCTACCAGTGATAGCGTCAATGAGAGATGAGACAACCATGGAGGTCGTTCGTTATGGCCAGAGATGTCGCTCATGGTGTACTGCGGTTCCAATTCAAACCAATACGCTGGTCACCTCCATCATCTTGGACAATTGGACCAACCGTACCAATGCTCTCCTTTCCTATCTTCGTCGCCACACCACCGCCTCCAAACCTCACCCCAGCTCCCTCTGCATCTCACGTTCTTCCCCACCGCTCGAGATTCCTCCACTTTCAAATCTTCTTCGCCACCGCCTTGGCTACTGACGAAGGCGAGCCCCTCCGTGACTCCCTCCAATTCCACCGCGACGACCTCACCACCCTTTTGTTAGCATTCATTCGTGTTATAGATGGTTTTAGGTGCATGTTTGTTTTTTTTTTTTTGTACGGGTGCATGCCGTGGGCATGTTGCATAGCTGCGTGTGTGTAGCCCGGGTCGTGCGCTAGGCAGCCTGGGGCACTGGGCACTACCAGTTCAACGTGGGATGGCACGTTGTGCGTGCTGGGAGTGCCGGAAGTATAGGATCAGCTGTTAGCTTAGTCTGCATGTTGCTCAAGTTATGAGCAATAAGGAGAAAACAGAAAAGCCGCAGGAAGTGTGCGCGGCACAAAAATCTCTTGTCATCTTTGTTTCAGTTACAGAGAGCGTGAGAGTCCATCTTCAGTGAGAGAGATAGCCGGCGACGACAAGTGGCATCAGAGCCCCGTTGACATCCTGCGGACATGGCCGGCGGCAAGGCGGCCGGCAGCAAGGCGCCGGTTGATGCGACCAAGGCGGGCGGCTCCCGGTCGAAGACGCCGCCACGGTCGCGGTCCCCATCACGGTCGCCCCCGAGGCGCGGCCGAGCCGCCGACGGTCTTGCGGCGCGAAGCTTGCGGCGCCTGTGGTGCGAGGGTGATCCGGAGTCCGGATCGACAAGTTGGCCGATGCTCACGAGACGAACTACAACGACTGGTCTCTGCTCATGAAAGTGAAGCTGAGGCGCTGGCTCTTGGAACGCCGTCGAGCACGACGACGTCGACTTCCACGAGGACCGCATGGCGCTGGAGGCCATCCTTGGAGCAGTGCCGCCGGAGATGGTGGGGACATCGGCCGTCAAGCCGACGGCGAAGCGGCGGGGGACGCGATCGCCACCATGCGCATCGGCGGTGACCGGTGCGCGCAGCCAAGGCGCATCTCTAGCGCGGAGTTCGAGACCATTGAATTCGCGATGGCGAGTCCGTGGGCGACTTCGCGATGCGGCTCGGGTCCATGATCACGAACCTGAACGTCCTCGGCGACAAGGTCACCGAGGAGAAGGCGATCGCAAGTTCCTTCGTGTGGTGCCCCAGCGCTATGCACAAATTGCTATGTCCATTGAGACGCTTGTTGATCTCTACTCGAGTATAGAGGATTTGACAGGCGCCTCAAGGCCGTCGAGGCGCCTCGACCACGGAGCGCCGGCGCGGGCGGCAGCCGATGCTAACCCACGAGGAGTGGTTGGCACGCACAAGCAGCAGGCCCCGGAGAGGGTCATCCCGCCGCAAGCCGTCGGGAGGCGGCCGGCGGAGGCCGTGGGAACGCCAGCGCGCGCGGCAAGAGCAAGGATGGTGGCGCGTCCAGCGGCGGCGGCGGGCTCGTCGGGTGGCGGCCATCGCTTCAAGGGGACTTGCCACAACTGTGGGATCCAGGGCACATGGCCAGGATTGCTCAGGCCCAAGCGCGAGCGCAAGGAGGAGGAAAACCTCACGCAGCTGCCGAGGAGCAACCGCTCTGCTCATGGCGGTCCACGCTGGCTGGTGCAGATCACCGACGAGCCAAAGACACGAGCAAGTCAACCTGAGCGAGGAGAAGGTGATCCCTAAAGGCGAGCCCGGCTGATGTGTGGTACCTCGTCACGGGGCCGATAATCACATGACCGGAGACCGCAGCATGTTCTCATCCATCGACGAGACCGTCCTTTGGAACCGTCAAGTTTGGTGACGGTCGGCCGTCGACATCCGCGTAGAGGCTCCGTCATGTTCATGTGCAAGAATCAAGCACACCGCGTCCTCACGGAGGTATACTTGATTCCTAGATTGCAAAGTAATATCATAAGCCTAGGACAACTTGATGAGGTGGGATGCAAGACTGTGGTTGAGGCCGGCGAGATGTGCATCTTCGACGCCGAGCGCATGTTGTTGGCGAGGGTGAGGCGATCACCCAATCGCCTGTACAAGTTGCAGCTGCAGATCACCTCTCCTGTCTGCCTCCTTGGGAAGGGGGACGACGCACCGTGGCGCTGGCATGCGCGCTACGGGCACCTGCACTTCCGTGCCCTGCACGACCTCGCCGCGATGGGACATGGTCACGGCATGCCGTGCTTGATCGGGAGCAGCAGTGTGTGACGGTGCGCCATCACCAAGATGCACAGAGCTCGTTCCGCCAGCATCCTCATATCGCGGAGCAGGGGCTAGAGCTCGTCCACGAAGACTTGTGTGGCCCCATCTCGCCGGCTACACCGAGCGGGAATCGGTTCTTCTTGCTGATCGTTGACGACTACAGCCGTTTTATGTGGGTCGAGATGCTGCGCACCAAGGACGAGGCTTTTCGCTTCTTCCGCAAGATCAAGGCGCTCGCCGAGACGGAGCACCAAGTGAAGCTGAGGGCGTTCCGGAGTGATCGCGGCGGCGAGTTCAACTCGCTGGATTTCAAAAGCTACTGCGATGAGAACGGCATCAAGCGGTACACGACGGCTCCCTACTCTCCGCAGCAAAACGGAGTGGTAGAGCGCCGCAACCAGACTGTGGTGGAGATGGCGAGAAGCCTACTCAAGTCTATGCAGGTTCCAACGCGTTTCTGGGGCGAGGCGGTGAAGACTGCCGTACACCTTCTGAACCGGGCGCCAACGCGTGCGCTCTGCGGTGTCACGCCGTACGAGGAATGGCATGGACGGAAGCCGGACGTCTCCTACCTACGCACATTTGGCTGCACCGCATTCGTGAAGAAGGTCGGGCCGGGTGTCACAAAGCTCTCGGACAGAGCGGCGCCAATGGTGTCCGTGGGGTACGAGGATGGTAGCAAGGCATACCGGGTCTATGATCCGGCAACGCACAAGCTGCACGTCACCCGCGACGTTGTCTTCGACGAGGGCAGGCCATGGAGCTGGGAGAAGGCGCCATCGATGCTGTTGCAGCCGCAACACATGCTGCACCGAGCACTTTCACCGTGGAGTACACGGTCACCACGCCCGACGATTTACCCAGCGCAGCGAGGTGGGGAGCGGCAGCGTCACACCGGCGACACCAGAGCCCGTGTATGCCGTCCCTGGTACACCGCTGCACCAAACGAGCGGCGTTAATCACGCCACCCACCGGCGAGTCTTTCGACTCCGAGGGGTTGCCGCTCCGCTACCGCGCGTATGAGGAGCTGATCGACAACACCGACCCATACGAGCTGGAGTACAGCGGGCTGTGTCTCGTGGCAGCCGAGGAGCCGCCGTGTTGAGTTGGCGTTGAAGGAGGCGTCTTTGGAAGCGCGCCATGGACGAGAGATGAACTGCATAAAGGGCAATCAGACTTGGGAGCTCACCAATCTTCCTCAAGGGCAGCATGCGATCGGGCTAAAGTGGGTATTTAAGGTGAAAAGAGACCCACAAGGTAACGTGATTAAGCACAAAGCTCGTTTAGTTGCCAAAGGCTATTCACGAAACCAGAGTCGACTTGACGAGGTGTTTGCACCGTGGCGCGCATGGAGTCTGTCTGGGTGCTCATCGCGCCGCAGCTCGGGCGGCTGGGAAGTTCATCACATGGACGTCAAGTCCGCGTTTTGAATGGAGACCTCGCCGAGGAAGTGTATGTCCGGCAGCCGCCGGGCTACATCGATGACAAAACGAGCACATGGTGCTCAAGCTGCGCAAGGCGCCAGATGGGCTTCATCAAGCTCCACGTGCATGGAACGCGGTTGGACAGCTCTCGGTGGAGCTCGGCTTCGAGCGGAGTCCTTGGAGCATGCAGTCTCTGAGGGCGAAGGAGAACGGCTTCGATCGTGGGGGTGTACGTTGATGACTTGATCATCACCGACTCCGCACGTCCGACATCGCCGAGTTCAAGGAGCAGATGAAGGCGATGTACAGCATGAGTGATCTGGGCCTCCTCTCATATTACCTCGGCATCGAGGTGAATCACTCGGGAGGCGATCACTTTGTGCCGAAAGCAGCTACGCGGAAGATCGCTCAAACGCAGGCCTAGAGGGTTGCAACCCTTGCCACACACCCATGGAGAACAGGCTGAAGTGATGAAGAATGACGGCAGCGACGCCGTCGATCCCACCGAAAACGGAGCATCGTTGGGAGCTTGCGGTACTTGGTGAACACGCGGCGGACATCTGCTACGCTGTTGGCCTCGTCGGCCGCTACATGGAAGCTCCAACAGCTCGCACATGGCGGCCGTGAGGCACATATCGAGGTACGTCGGTGACGGCGACGTCGGCTGTCGCTATGAGCAGCATGGTTCGTCACGTCCATGGGTGGTGGGCTACAGCGACAGTGACTTTGCCGGTGATCCGGATGACCGCAAGAGCACCACCGGCACAGTTTTCTTCTTCGGCTCCAGCTGCGTGCTTTGGGCATCACAAAAGAAGAAGACGGTGGCTCTCTCGTCGTGCGCGGCGAGTATATTGCTGCAGCCACGACCGCCTGCCACGGTGTGTGGCTCGGCCGGCTGGTGGAGAACTCAAGCGAAGCACCCATGGAGGCCAAGCTCCTCGTCGACAACAAGTCCGCGATCGCGTTGTGCAAGAATCCGGTTCACCATGACCGAGCAAGCATATCGACACTCGCTATCATTTCATACGCGAAAAGGCCGAGGAGAAGAGGATCGATGTTCAAAGACGTGAGGACGAGGAACAGGTTGCTTGATCTTGACCAAGTCGCTCGGGCGTGCAAAGTTCATTGAGTTCGAGAGAAGCTCGGCGTCGTGGGCGTGAAAGGAGCAGGCCACGGCCGAGGGGTGATTTGTTAGCATTCATTCGTGTCATAGATAGTTTTAGGTGCATGTTTGTTTTTTTTTCTTGTACGGGTGCATGCCGTGGGCATGTTGCATAGCTGCGTGTGTGTAGCCCGGGTCGTGCGCTAGGCAGCCCGGGGCACTGGGCACTACCAGTTCAACGTGGGATGGCACGTTGTGCGTGCTGGGAGTGCCGGAAGTATAGGATCAGCTGTTAGCTTAGTCTGCATGTTGCTCAAGTTATAAGCAATAAGGAGAAAACAGAAAAGCTGCAGGAAGTGTGCGCGGCACAAAAATCTCTTGTCATATTTGTTTCAGTTACAGAGAGCGTGAGAGTCCATCTTCAGTGAGAGAGATCGCCGGCAACGACACCTTTCTCCTCCACACTCATTGTGAGCGCTGTCCCCTCCACTCCTGGTCTTCCACATGGCGACGACCTCCACAGTGGATTATCATTGGCGCTAGGTAAACCATGGTGATAGTCAAAGAAGGAAGAATATTGATCACGGTTTCAACGAAAGAAGGAAGGAGAGATTGATCACTGTTTGTTTGAAAGAAGGAAGGTGATTGAATGAATTGATTGCCATGCATGAATTGATTGCGTTTGAATTAATTGTGTCTGGTTACCTTACGTGAAATGATTGCGTTTGGAATGATTGCCTCAGGTTACCTTATGTGATTGATTGCGTCTCTGGTTACCTTATGTGATTGATTGTGTCTTGTTTGTCCGGCCAGAGGGAGAAACCCGTGAGGGAAAAAACCGGGACGGGGGAAAGAAAATCGGGGGGTGAGTGGGTCGTAGGGGAGGTGGGACTGGGACGGGGGAAAGAAAATCAGGGGGTGAGGGGGTAGTACGAGAGGTTGGACGAAGCGAGGGAACGTAAGAGGGGAAAAGGAACACTACGTTTCTTTTAGATAAGTAGAGATTTACACTTTGTACTGAAATACTGGACCCACCTCGCTAGGGCTTTCCCGTGACAAAAAATTTCCGAGGATATTTTAGCAAATTTACAGGCCACACGCCTGCACCTTCCGTCCTGACAGCGGGCCCTATGCCATGCTGGCATGCCTAGTCAGCCTTGCAGCGTATTTAAATCTGATCGATCGAGTCGAGGCCCCAGCCGCCGCCACACGATCAATCGGATCGGAATCCTCCCCGAATACGCATGATATGGGAATCGGCGAGTCCCCCGGTCAATATAAGCAGGAAGACACAGATTAACCGTGGCCAGGCCTCGTTCACGATCAATACCTGTTCTAGCTCTGCGGATCGATCGATCGATCGAGCATGGCCATGGATCAGCAGCGGTCGAGGCAGCAGTACTGGTCGTTGTGGGTCGAGGGCGACAATGAGCAGACGGTGGCGCTGGGGGCCAACGAGCGCCTCTGCGTCTCCGGCGCCTTCCTCGTCGGCGGCCAGGGCGTAGCGGACGTCTGCGCCGTCATCAACAGTTTGTGCGGGGCGGAATGCGTTCCGCTCACGTCACTGTCGGCGGCGAACCCGTGCATGCAGACATCGGTGGTGGTGTACCAGGGGGAGGACTGCTCCTTGTTCGTGATGCCGCAGGGCGGCCCGGCCGTTGTCCGGTTTGACGGGTACGTCGTCGCTCTGCCGCCGGCGGCGGAGAAGGAGGGAGAGGCGGTGACTCCCGTGGCTAACGTAGGGGACTGGTACGTGCGGCTCGAGAGCGATGACAAAGAGAGGTTTACCCCAAGGGTCGACGCGCCCATCTGCGTCACCGCCGTCTTCCTCCCGGACCCCACTGACGCCGATAAAGGTGTCCTGGACGCCTACATCGTGATGGGCACCGGGCAGTCCCTCCTGCTCGCGTCGCTGTCGGAGAAGACACCTCGCGTTCTTATTAGCGGAGAACAAAAGATAGATATTGCTCGTAGGTTACGAGACTACCTCAAAGCTATTCTTTCCATTTGATCTATCCTAGAGTTTGTACTAGAATAACACAAGCTATTCTTGCCGATCGATCTAAACAAGAGTTCGTATTAAGATAACACCAAAGCAAATTCATATTCATAATACTCAATCCACACAAAGAACTACAAAGAGACCCCGAAGTTTCTACCGGAGAAAAACATGCATCAACCCCTATGCATAGATTACCCCAATATCACCGCGGGAATCCGCGAGTTGAATGCCATAACATATGTCAAGTGAATCAGTAAGATACCCCAATTGTCACCTCAAGTATTCATACCGCAAGACATATATCATGTGTTCTCATCCCTGAATATTCAATCCGACAAACAAAACTTCAAAGGGTAAAGATTCAATACATCATAACAAGAGTATAGAGGGTAGAAACATCATATGATCCATCTATAATAACAAAGCCCATGATATAGATCACAAGAGAGAGAGAGAGAGATTAAACACATAGCTACTGGTACAAACCCTCAGACCCGAGGATGGACTACTCCCTCCTTATCGTGGTGGCCGCCGGGATGATGAAGATGGCCACCGGAGATGATTCCCCCCTTCGGTAGGGTGCCGAAACGGGGTCTAGATTGGTTTTCGTGGATACATTCTGATCTAGGTTAACCCCGATGGGTTTCGAAATATTTGGGAATTTATAGTGCAAAGAAGGGGTGCGGGAGGCCACCGAGGTTGGCACTGAAGGAAATATGCCCTAGAGGCAATAATAAAGCTATTATTTATTTCCTTATATCATGATAAATGTTTATTATTCATGCTAGAATTGTATTAAACGGAAACATAATACATGTGTGAATACATAGACAAATAGATTGTCACTAGTATGCCTCTACTTGACTAGCTCGTTGATCAAAGATGGTTATGTTTCCTAGCCATAGACATGAGTTGTCATTTTATTAACGGGATCACATCATTAGGAGAATGATGTGATTGACATGACCCATTCCGTTAGCTTAGCACACGATCGTTTAGTATGTTGCTATTGCTTTCTTCATGACTTATACATGTTCCTATGACTATGAGATTATGCAACTCCCGTTTATCCGAGGAACACTTTGTGTGCTACCAAACGTCACAACGTAACTGGGTGATTATAAAGGTGCTCTACAGGTGTCTCCGAAGGTACTTGTTGGGTTGGCATATTTCGAGATTAGGATTTGTCACTCCGATTGTCGGAGAGGTATCTCTGGGCCCTCTCGGTAATGCACATCACTTAAGCCTTGCAAGCATTGCAACTAATGAGTTAGTTGCGGGATGATGTATTACGGTATGAGTAAAGAGATTTGCCAGTAACGAGATTGAACTAGGTATTGAGATACCGACGATCGAATCTCGGGCAAGTAACATACCGATGACAAAGGGAACAACGTATGTTGTTATGCGGTCTGACCGATAAAGATCTTCGTAGAATATGTAGAGCCAATATGAGCATCCAGGTTCCGCTATTGGTTATTGACCGAGACGTGTCTCGGTCATGTCTACATAGTTCTCGAACCCGTAGGGTCCGCACGCTTAACGTTATGATGACGCTTATATTATGAGTTTATATGTTTTGATGTACCGAAGGTTGTTCGAGTCCGGATGTGATCACGGACATGACGAGGAGTCTCGAAATGGTTGAGACATGAAGATTGATATATTGGAAGCCTATGTTTGGATATCGGAAGTGTTCCGGGTGAAATCGGGATTTTACCGGAGTACCGGGAGGTTATCGAAACCCCCCCCGGGGGGGGGGGGGAGTCCTACTCCCGGTGGGAGTAGGACTCCTCCTGGCGTGCCCTCTCCCTGGCCGGCCGCACCCCCCCTTGCTCCTTTATATACGGGGGCAGGGGGCACCTCTAGACACACAAGTTGATCAGTAGATCTCTCCCAACCGTGTGCGGTGCCCCCCTCCACTATAGTCCACCTCGATAATACTGTAGCGGTGCTTAGGCAAAGCCCTGCGTCGGTCATCAACATCGTCACCATGTCGTCGTGCTGACAAAACTCTCCCTCAACACTCGGCTGGATCGGAGTTCGAGGGACGTCATCGGGCTGAACGTGTGCTGAACTCGGAGGTGCCGTACGTTCGGTACTTGATCGATCGGATCGTGAAGACGTACGACTACATCAACCGCGTTGTGCTAATGCTTTCGCTTTCGGTCTACGAGGGTACGTGGAAAACACTCTCCCCTCTCGTTGCTATGCATCACCATGATCTTGCGTCTGCGTAGGAAAATTTTAAAATTAATACGTTCCCCAACAGTGGCATCCGAGCCAGGTTTTATGCGTAGATGTCATATGCACGAGTAGAACACAAGTGACTTGTGGGCGATATAAGTCATACTGCTTACCAGCATGTCATACTTTGGTTCGGCTGTATTGTTAGACGAAGCGGCCCGGACCGACATTACGCATACGCTTACGCGAGATCGGTTCTCCCGGCGTGCTTTGCACAAAGGTGGCTAGCGGGTGTCAGTTTCTCTAACTTTAGTTGAACCGAGTGTGGCTACGCCCGGTCCTTGCGAAGGTTAAAACAGCACCAACTTGACAAACTATCATTGTGGTTTTGATGCATAGGTAAGAACGGTTCTTGCTAAGCTCGTAGCAGCCACGTAAAATTTGCAAAAACAAAGTAGAGGACGTCTAACTTGTTTTTGCAGGGCATGTTGTGATGTGATATGGTCAAGACGTGATGCTATACTTTATTGTATGAGATGATCATGTTTTGTAACCGAGTTATCGGCAACTGGCAGGAGCCATATGGTTGTCGCTTTATTGTATGCAATGCAATCACCCTGTAATGCTTTACTTTATCACTAAGCGGTAGCGATAGTCGTAGAAGTATAAGAGTGGCGAGACGACAATGATGCTACGATGGATATCAAGGTGTCGCGCCGGTGACGATGGTGATCATGGAGGTGCTTCGGAGATGGAGATCATAAGCACAAGATGATGATGACCATATCATATCACTTCTATTGATTGCGTGTGATGTTTATCTTTTATGCATCTTATCTTGCTTTGATTGACGGTAGCACTATAAGACGATCTCTCACTAAATTTCAAGATAAAAAGTGTTCTCCCTGAGTATGCACCGTTGCCAAAGTTCGTCGTGCCCAGACACCATGTGATGATCGGTTGTGATAAGCTCTACGTCCATCTACAACGGGTGCAAGCCAGTTTTGCACACGCAGAATACTCAGGTTAAACTTGACGAGCCTAGCATATGCGAGATATGGCCTCGGAACACGAGAGACCGAAGGTCGGCGTGAATCATATAGTAGATATGATCAACATAGTGATGTTCACCATTGAAAACTACTCCATTTCACGTGATGATCGGTTATGGTTTAGTTGATTTGGATCACGTAATCACTTAGAGGATTAGAGGGATGTCTTTCTAAGTGGGAGTTCTTAAGTAATATGATTAATTGAACTTAAATTTATCATGAACTTAGTACCGATAGTATCTTGCTTGTCTATGTTTGATTGTAGATAGATGGCCCGTCTTTGTTGTTCCGTTAAATTTTAATGCTTTCCTTGAGAAAGCAAAGTTGAAAGATGATGGTAGCAATTACACGATGGGTCCATAACTTGAGGATTATCCTCATTGCTGCACGAAAAATTACGTCCCGGAAGCACCGTTGGGTGCCAGGCCTGCTTGCAGAGCAACACCGGATGTTATGAGCGTCTGCGAGCAAAGCTGATGACAACTCAATAGTTCAAGCAGCCATGCTTTACGGCTTAGAACCGGGACTTCAACGACGTTTTGAGCGACATGGAGCATATGAGATGTTCCAGGAGTTGAAGTTAATATTTCAAGCAAATGCCCTGATTGAGAGATATGAAGTCTCCAATAAGTTCTATAGCTGCAAGATGGAGGAGAATAGTTCTGTCAGTGAGCATATACTCAAAATGTCTGGGTATAATAATCACTTGATTCAACTGGGAGTTAATCTTCCGGATGATAGCGTCATTGACAGAATTCTCCAATCACTGCCACCAAGCTACAAGAGCTTCGTGATGAACTATAACATGCAAGGGATGGATAAGACAATTCCCGAGCTCTTCGCAATGCTAAAGGCCGCGGAGGTAGAAATCAAGAAGGAGCATCAAGTGTTGATGGTCAACAAGACCACTAGTTTCAAGAAAAAGGGCAAAGGGAAGAAGAAGGGGAGCTTCAAGAAGAACAGCAAGCAAGTTGCTGCTCAGGAGAAGAAACCCAAGTCTGGACCTAAGCCTGAAACTGAGTGCTTCTCCGCAAGCGGTCGGTCCTTTGGAAGCGGAACTGCCCCAAGTATTTGGCGGATAAGAAGGATGGCAAGGTGAACAAAGGTATATGTGATATACATGTTATTGATGTGTACCTTACTAGAGCTCGCAGTAGCACCTGAGTATTTGATACTGGTTCTGTTGCTAATATTTGCAACTCGAAACAGGGACTACGGATTAAGCGAACACTGGCCAAGGACGAGGTGACGATGCGCGTGGGAAATGGTTCCAAAGTCGATGTGATCACGGTCGGCACGCTACCCCTACATCTACCTTCGGGATTAGTTTAGACCTAAATAATTGTTATTTGGTGCCAGCGTTGAGCATGAACATTATATCTGGATCTTTTTTGATGCGAGACGGCTATTCATTTAAATCAGAGAATATGGTTGTTCTATTTACATGAGTAATATCTTTTATGGTCATGCACCCTTGAAGAGTGGTCTATTTTTGATGAATCTCGATAGTAGTGATACACATATTCATAATGTTGAAGCCAAAAGATGCAGAGTTGATAATGATAGTGCAACTTATTTGTGGCACTGCCGTTTAGGTCATATCGGTGTAAAGCGCGTGAAGAAACTCCATACTGATGGACTTTTGGAGCCACATGATTATGAATCACTTGGTACTTGCGAACCGTGCCTCATGGGCAAGATGACTAAAACGCCGTTCTCCGGTACTATGGAGAGAGCAACAGATTTGTTGGAAATCATACATACAGATGTATGTGGTCCAATGAATGTTGAGGCTCGTGGCGGATATCGTTATTTTCTCACCTTCACAGATGATTTAAGCAGATATGGGTATATCTACTTGATGAAGCATAAGTCTGAAATATTTGAAAAGTTCAAATAATTTCAGAGTGAAGTTGAAAACCATCGTAACAAGAAAATAAAGTTTCTACGATCTGATCATGGAGGAGAATATTTGAGTTACGATTTTGGTCTACATTTGAAACAATGCGGAATAGTTTCGCAACTCACGCCACCCGGAACACCACAGTGTAATGGTGTGTCCGAACGTCGTAATCATACTTTACTGGATATGGTGCGATCTATGATGTCTCTTACTGATTTACCGCTATCGTTTTGGGGTTATGCTTTAGAGACAGCTGCATTCACGTTAAATAGGGCACCATCAAAATCCGTTGAGACGACGCCTTATGAACTGTGATTTGGCAAGAAACCAAAGTTGTCGTTTCTGAAAGTTTGGGGCTGCGATGCTTATGTGAAAAAGCTTCAACCTGATAAGCTCGAACCCAAATCGGAGAAATGTGTCTACATAGGATACCCAAAGGAGACTGTTGGGTACACCTTCTATCATAGATCCGAAGGCAAGACATTCGTTGCTAAGAATGGATCCTTTCTAGGGAAGGAGTTTCTCTTGAAAGAAGTGAATGGGAGGAAAGTAGAACTTGATGAGGTAATTGTACTTGCTCCCTTATTGGAAAGTAGTTCATCACAGAAACCGGTTTGTGTGACACCTACACCAATTAGTGAGGAAGTTAATGATGATGATCATGGAACTTCGGATCAAGTTGTTACTGAACCTCGTAGATCAACCAGAGTAAGATCCGCACCAGAGTGGTACGGTAATCCTGTTCTAGAAGTCATGCTACTAGATCATGATGAACCTACGAACTATGAAGAAGCGATGGTAAGCCCAGATTCCGCAAAATGGCTTGAAGCCATGAAATCTGAGATGGGATCCATGTATGAGAACACATTGTGGACTTTGGTTGACTTGCCCGATGATCGGCAAGCAATTGAGAATAAATGGATCTTCAAGAAGAAGACTGACGCTGACGGTAATGTTACTGTCTACAAAGCTCGACTTGTTGTGAAAGGTTTTCGACAAGTTCAAGGGATTGACTACGATGAGACCTTCTCACCCGTAGCGATGCCTAAGTCTGTCCGAATCATGTTAGTGATTGCCGCATTTTATGATTATGAAATTTGGCAGATGGATGTCAAAACTGCATTCCTGAATGGATTCTGGAAGAAGAGTTGTATATGATGCAACCGGAAGGTTTTGTCGATCCAAAGAGAGCTAACAAAGTGTGCAAGCTCCAGCGATCCATTTATGGACTGGTGCAAGCCTCTCGGAGTTGGAATAAACGCCTTGATAGTGTGATCAAAGCATTTGGTTGTGTACAGACTTTTGGAGAAGCCTGTATTTACAAGAAAGTAAGTGGGAGCTCTATAGCATTTCTAATATTATATGTGGATGACATATTGTTGATTGGAAATGATATAGAATTTATGGATAGCATAAAGGGATACTTGAATAAGAGTTTTTCAATGAAAGACCTCGGTGAAGCTGCTTACATATTAGGCATTAAGATCTATAGAGATGACTCTTAATTGGACTTTCACAAAGCACATACCTTGACAAGGTTTAGAAGAAGTTCAAAATGGATCAAGCAAAGAAAGGGTTCTTGCCTGTGTTACAAGGTGTGAAGTTGAGTAAGACTCAATGCCCGACCACTGCAGAAGATAGAGAGAAAATGAAAGATGTTCCCTATGCTTCAGCCGTAGGCTCTATCATGTATGCAATGCTGTGTACCAGACCTGATGTGTGCCTTGCTATAAGTCCGGCAGGAGGTACCAAAGTAATCCAGTGGATCAACGGACAGCGGTCAAGAACATCCTGAAATACCTGAAAAGGACCAAGGATATGTTTCTCATTTATGGAGGTGACAAGGAGCTCATCGTAAATGGTTACGTTGATGCAAGCTTTGACACTGATCCGGACGATTCTAAATCGCAAACCGGATACGTATTTACATTGAACGGTGGAGCTGTCAGTTGGTGCAGTTCTAAACAAAGCGTCGTGGCGGGATCTACGTGAAGGAAATATGCCCTAGAAGCAATAATAAAGTTATTATTTATTTCCTCATATCATGATAAATGTTTATTATTCATGCTAGAATTGTATTACCCGGAAACATGATACATGTGTGAATACATAGACAAACATAATGTCACTAGTATGCCTCTACTTGACTAGCTCATTAATCAAAGATGGTTATGTTTCCTAAGCATAGACATGTGTTGTCATTTGATTAACGGGATCACATCATTAGGAGAATGATGTGATTGACTTGACCCATTCTGTTAGCCTACCACTTGATCGTTTAGTATGTTGCTATTGCTTTCTTCATGACTTATACAAAGTTCCTACAACTATGAGATTATGCAACTCCCGTTTACCGGAGGAACAATTTGTGTGCTACCAAACGTCACAACGTAACTGGGTGATTATAAAGGTGCTCTACAGGTGTCTCCGAAGGTACATGTTGGGTTGGCGTATTTCAAGATTAGGTTTTGTCACTCCGATTGTCGGAGAGGTATCTCTGGGCCCTCTTGATAATGCACATCACTATAAGCCTTGCAAGCAATGTGGCCAATGAGTTGGTTATAGAATGATGCATTACGGAACGAGTAAAGAGACTTGTCGGTAACGAGATTGAACTAGGTATTGGATACCGACGATCGAATCTCGGGCAAGTAACATACCGATGACAAAGGGAACAACACATGTTGTTATGCGGTTTGACCGATAAAGATCTTCGTAGAATGTGTAGGAGCCAATATGAGCATCCAGGTTCCGCTATTGGTTATTGACCGGAAACAGTTCTAGGTCATGTCTACATAGTTCTCGAACCCGTAGGGTCCGCACGCTTAACGTTACGATGACAGTTTTATTTTGAGTTTATAAGTTTTGATGTACCGAAGGTTGTTCGGAGTCCCGGATATGATCACGGACATGACGAGGAGTCTCGAAATGGTCGAGACATAAAGATTGATATATTGGACGACTATATTCGGACACGGAAGTGTTCGGGTGATTTGGAGAAAACCGGAGTGCCGGTGGGTTACTGAACCCCGGAGAAGTAATGGGCCTTATGGGCTTTAGTGGAGAGAGAGGGGCAGCCAGGATGGGTCGCGCGCCTCCCCTTTGGTCCGATTGGACTAGGAGAGGGGGGGGCCCCTCTTCCCTCTCCTCTCCCCTTCCTATCCCCCTCCTAGTAGGAGTAGGAAAGATGGAGTCCTACTCCTACTAGGAGGAGGACTCCTCCTCCTTGGCGCATCCCAAGGGCCGGCCGGCCTCCCCCCTTGCTCCTTTATATCACGGGGCAGGGGCACCCTAGAAGACACAAGTTGATCTTCGTGATCATTCCTTAGCCGTGTCGGTGCCCCCTCCACCATATTCCACCTCGGTCATATCGTTGCGGTGCTTAGGCGAAGCCTGCGTCGATAGAACATCATCATCGTCCACCACGCCGTCGTCTTGTGGAACTCATCCCGACACTTTGCTGGATCGGAGTCCGGGGATCGTCATCGAGCTGAACGTGTGCTAGAACTCGGAGGTGCCGTAGTTTCGGTGCTTGATCGTCCGGGCCGTGAAGACGTACGACTATCATCAACCGCGTTTTTATAACGCTTCCGCTTTCGGTCTATGAGGGTACGTGGACAATACTCTCCCCTCTCGTTGCTACGCATCACCATGATCTTGCGTGTGCGTAGGACATTTTTTGAAATTACTACGTTCCCCAACAGTGGCATCCGAGCCTGGTTTTATGCGTTGATGTTATATGCACGAGTAGAACACAAGTGAGTTGTGGGCGATACAAGTCATACTACTTACCAGCATGTCATACTTTGGTTCAGCGGTATTGTTGGATGAAGCGGCCCGGACCGACATTACGCGTATGCTTACGCGAGACTGGTTCTACCGATGTGCTTTGCACACAGGTGGCTGGCGGGTGTCAGTTTCTCCAACTTTAGTTGAACCGAGTGTGGCTACGCCCGGTCCTTGCGAAGGTTAAAACAACACTAACTTGACGAACTATCGTTGTGGTTTTGATGCGTAGGTAAGAACGGTTCTTGCTCAGCCCGTAGCAGCCACGTAAAACTTGCAACAACAAAGTAGAGGACATCTAACTTGTTTTTGCAGGTCATGTTGTGGTGTGATATGGTCAAGACGTGATGCTATATTTTATTGTATGAGATGATCATGTTTTGTAACCGAGTTATTGGCAACTGGCAGGAGCCATATGGTTGTCGCTTTATTGTATGAAATGCAAACGCCCTGTAATTGCTTTACTTTATCACTAAGCGGTAGCGATAGTCGTAGAAGCAATAGTTGGCGAGACGACAACGATGCTATGATGGAGTTCAAGGTGTCGCGCCGGTGACGATTGTGATCATGACGGTGCTTTGGAGATGGAGATCACAAGCACAAGATGATGATGGCCATATCATATCACTTACATTGATTGCATGTGATGTTTATCCTTTATGCATCTTATCTTGCTTTGATTGACAGTAGCATTTTAAGATGATCTCTCACTAATTATCAAGAAGTGTTCTCCTTGAGTATGCACCGTTGCCAAAGTTCGTCGTGCCCAGACACCACGTGATGATCGAGTGTGATAAGCTCTACGTCCATCTACAACGGGTGCAAGCCAGTTTTGCACACGCAGAATACTCAGGTTAAACTTGACGAGCCTAGCATATGCAGATATGGCCTCGGAACACGGAGGCCGAAAGGTCGAGTGTGAATCATATAGTAGATATGATCAACATAGTGATGTTCACCATTGAAAACTACTCCATCTCACGTGATGATCGGTTATGGTTTAGTTGATTTGGATCACGTGATCACTTAGATGACTAGAGAGATGTCCGTCTAAGTGGGAGTTCTTAAGTAATATGATTAATTGAACTTAAATTTATCATGAACTTAGTACCTGATAGTATTTTTCTTATCTATGTTTGTTGTAGATAGATGGCTCGTGTTGTTGTTCCGTTGAATTTAATGCGTTCCTTGAGAAAGCAAAGTTGAAAGATGATGGTAGCAATTACACGGATTGGGTCCGTAACTTGAGGATTATCCTCATTGCTGCACGTAAGAATTACGTCCCGGAAGCGCCCTGGGTGCCAGAACCTGCTGCAGAACAACGCCGGATGTTATGAGCGTCTGGCGAGCAAAGCGATGACTACTCAATAGTTCATGTGCCATGCTTTACGGCTTAGAACCGGGTCTTCAACGACATTTTGAGCGTCATGGAGCATATAAGATGTTCCAGAGTTGAAGTTAATATTTCAAGCAAATGCCCGGATTGAGAGATATGAAGTCTCCAATAAGTTCTATAGCTGCAAGATGGAGGAGAATAGTTACATCGGTGAGCATATACTCAAAATGTCCGGGTATAATAATCACTTGATTCAACCGGGAGTTAATCTTCCGGATGATAGCGTCATTGATGAAATTCTCCAATCACGCCACCAAGCTACAAGAGCTTCGTGATGAACTATAATATGCAAGGGACGGAAAAGACAATTCCCGAGCTCTTCGCAATGCTAAAAGCTGTGGAGGTAGAAATCAAGAAGGAGCATCAAGTGTTGATGGTCAACAAGACCACTAGTTTCAAGAAAAAGGGCAAAGGGAATTAGAAGGGGAACTTCAAGAAGAACAGCAAGCAAGTTGCTGCTCAAGAGAAGAAACCCAAGTCTGGACCTAAGCCTGAAACCGAGTGCTTCTCTGCGCAAGCAAACTGGTCCTTTGGAGCGGAACTGCCCCAAGTATTTGGCGGATAAGAAGGATGGCAAGGTGAACAAAGGTACATGTGATATACATGTTATTGATGTGTACCTTACTAGAGCTCGCAGATAGCACTGGGTATTTGATACTAGTTCTGTGCTAATATTTGCAACTCAAAGCAGGGGACTACGGAATAAGCGAACACCGGCCAAGGGCGAGGTGACGATGCGGCGTGGGAAATGGTTCCAAAGTCGATGTGATCGCGGTCGGCACGCTACCTCTACATCTACCTTGGGATTAGTTTTAGACCTGAATAATTGCTATTTGGTGCCAGCGTTGAGCATGAACATTATATCTGGATCTTGTTTGATGCGAGACGGTTATTCATTTAAATCAGAGAATAATGGTTGTTCTATTTATATGAGTAATATCTTTTATGGTCATGCACCCTTAAAGAGTGGTCTATTTTTGATGAATCTCGATAGTAGTGATACACATATTCATAATGTTGAAGCCAAAAGATGCAGAGTTGATAATGATAGTGCAACTTATTAGTGGCACTGCCGTTTAGGTCATATTGGTGTAAAACGCATGAAGAAACTCCATACTGATGGACTTTCGGAACCACTTGATTATGAATCACTTGGTACTTGCGAACCGTGCCTCATGGGCAAGATGACTAAAACGCCGTTCTCCGGTTCTATGGAGAGAGCAACAGATTTGTTAGAAATCATGCATACAGATGTATGTGGTCCAATGAATGTTGAAGCTTGTGGCGGATATCGTTATTTTCTCACCTTCACAGATGATTTAAGCAGATATGGGTATATCTACTTAATCAAGCATAAATTTGAAACATTTGAAAAGTCTAAAGAATTTCAGAGTGAAGTTGAAAATCATCGTAACAAGAAAATAAAGTTTTTACGATCTGATCGTGGAGGAGAATATTTGAGTTACGAGTTTGGTCTACATTTGAAACAATGCGGAATAGTTTCGCAACTCACGCCACCTGGAACACCACAGCGTAATGGTGTGTCCGAACGTCGTAATCGTACTTTACTAGATATGGTACGATCTATGATGTCTCTTACCGATTTACCGCTATCGTTTTGGGGTTATGCTTTAGAGACGGCCACATTCACGTTAAATAGGGCACCATCAAAATCCGTTGAGACGACCCCTTATGAACTATGGTTTGGCAAGAAACCAAAGTTGTCGTTTCTGAAAGTTTGGGGCTGCGATGCTTATGTGAAAAAACTTCAACCTGATAAGCTCGAACCCAAATCGAAAAAATGTGTCTTCATAGGATACCCAAAGGAGACAATTGGGTACACCTTCTATCACAGATCCGAAGGCAAGACATTCGTTGCTAAGAATGGATCCTTTCTAGAGAAGGAGTTTCTCTCGAAAGAAGTGAGTGGGAGGAAAGTAGAACTTGATGAGGTAACAGATACCAGCTCCCTTATTGGAAAGTTGTTCATCACGAAATTGGTTCTGTGACACCTACACCAATTAGTGAGGAAGTTAATGATGATGATCATGAAACTTGAGATCAAGTTATTCTTGAACCGTAGATCAACTAGAGTAAGATCCGCACTGAGTGGTACGGTGATCCTATTCAGGAAGTCATGCTACTAGATCATGGTGAACCTACGAACTATGAAGAAGCGATGGTGAGCCCAGATTCCGCAAAATGGCTTGAAGCCATGAAATCTGAGATAGGATCCATGTATGAGAACAAAGTATGGACTTTGGTTGACTTTCCCGATGATCGGCAAGCAATAGAGAATAAATGGATCTTCA
Organism: Aegilops longissima; assembly: GCA_021605205.1. Classification (NCBI taxonomy): domain Eukaryota; kingdom Viridiplantae; phylum Streptophyta; class Magnoliopsida; order Poales; family Poaceae; genus Aegilops; species Aegilops longissima. The sequence goes on from CM038682.1 coordinate 715,907,622, forward strand.
AGAAGAAGACTGACGCTGACTGTAATGTTACTGTTTATAAAGCTCGAATTGTTGCAAAAGGTTTTCAACAAGTTCAAGGGGTTGACTACGATGAGACCTTCTCACCCGTAGCGACGCTTAAGTCTGTCCGAATCATTTTAGCGATTGCCGCATTTTATGATTATGAAATATGGCAGATGGATGTCAAAACTGCATTCCTGAATGGATTTCTGGAAGAAGAGTTGTATATCATGCAACCGGAAGGTTTTGTCGATCCTAAGGGAGCTAACAAAGTGTGCAAGCTCCAGCGATCCATTTATGGTCTGGTGCAAGCCTCTCGGAGTTGGAATAAACGCTTTGATTGTGTGATCAAAGCATATGGTTTTATACAAACTTTTGGAGAAGCCTGTATTTACAAGAAAGTGAGTGGGAGCTCTGTAGCATTTCTGATATTATATATAGATGACATATTGTTAATTGGAAATGATATAGAATTTCTGGATGGCATAAAGGGATACTTGAATAAAAGTTTTTCAATGAAAGACCTCGGTGAAGCTGCTTACATATTGGGCATCAAAATCTATAGAGATAGATCAAGACGCTTAATTGGACTTTCACAAAGCACATACCTTGATAAAGTTTTGAAGAAGTTCAAAATGGATCAGGCAAAGAAAGGGTTCTTGCCTGTATTACAAGGTGTGAAGTTGAGTCAGACTCAATGCCCGACCACAGCAGAAGATAGAGAGAAAATGAAAGATGTTCCCTATGCTTCAGCCATAGGCTCTATCATGTATGCAATGTTGTGTACCAGACCTGGCCTGTAGCATTTCTAATATTATATGTGGACGACATATTGTTGATTGGAAATGATATAGAATTTCTGGATAACATAAAAGGATACTTGAATAAAAGTTTTTCAATGAAAGACCTCGGTGAAGCTGCTTACATATTGGGCATCAAGATCTATTGAGATAGATCAAGACGCTTGATTGGACTTTCACAAAGCACATACCTTGATAAAGTTTTGAAAAAGTTCAAAATGGATCAGGCAAAGAAAGGATTCTTGCATGTATTACAAGGTGTGAAGTTGAGTCAGACTCAATGCCCGACCACTGCAGAAGATAGAGAGAAAATGAAAGGAGTTCCTATGCTTCACCATAGGCTCTATCATGTATGCAATCTTGTGTATCAGACCTGATGTGTGCCTTGCTATTAGTTTAGCAGGAGGTACCAATGTAATCCAGAGTGGATCACTGGACAGCGTGAAGAACATCTGAAATACGAAAAGGACTAAGGATATGTTTCTCGTTTATGGAGGTGACAAAGAGCTTGTCGTAAATGGTTACATCGATGCAAGCTTTGACACTGATCTGGACGATTCTAAATCGCAAACCGGATACGTGTTTATATTAAACGGTGGAGTTGTCAGTTGGTGCAGTTCTAAACAAAGCGTTGTAGCGGGATCTACATGCGAAGCGGAGTACATAGCTGCTTCGGAAGCAGCAAATGAAGGAGTCTGGATGAAGGAGTTCATTTCCAATCTAGGTGTCATACCTAGTGCATCGGGACCAACGAAGATCTTCTGTGACAATACGGGTGCAATTGCCTTGGCAAAGGAATCCAGATTTCACAAGAGGACCAAGCACATCAAGAGACGCTTCAATTCCATCCGGGACCAAGTGCAGGTGGCAGACATAGAGATTTGCAAGATACATACGGATCTGAATGTTGCAGACCCGTTGACTAAGCCTCTTCCACGAGCAAAACATGATCATCACCAAGACTCCATGGGTGTTAGAATCATTACTGTGTAATCTAGATTATTGACTCTAGTGCAAGTGGGAGACTGAAGGAAATATGCCCTAGAGGCAATAATAAAGTTATTATTTATTTCCTCATATCATGATAAATGTTTATTATTCATGCTAGAATTGTATTACCCGGAAACATGATACATGTGTGAATACATAGACAAACATAAATGTCACTAGTATGCCTCTACTTGACTAGCTCATTAATCAAAGATGGTTATGTTTCCTAACCATATACATGTGTTGTCATTTGATTAACGGGATCACATCATTAGGAGAATGATGTGATTGACTTGACCCATTCCATTAGCCTAGCACTTGATCGTTTAGTATGTTGCTATTGCTTTCTTCATGACTTATACAAAGTTCCTACAACTATGAGATTATGCAACTCCCGTTTACCGGAGGAACACCTTGTGTGCTACCAAACATCACAACGTAACTGCGTGATTATAAAGGTGCTCTACAGGTGTCTCCGAAGGTACATGTTGGGTTGGCGTATTTCAAGATTAGGTTTTGTCACTCCGATTGTCGGAGAGGTATCTTTGGGCCCTCTCGGTAATGCACATCACTATAAGCCTTGCAAGCAATGTGGCCAATGAGTTGGTTATGGAATGATGCATTATGGAACGAGTAAAGAGACTTGTCGGTAACGAGATTGAACTAGGTATTGGATACCGACGATCGAATCTCCGGCAAGTAACATACCGATGACAAAGGGAACAACGTATGTTGTTATGCGGTTTGACCAATAAAGATCTTCGTAGAATATGTAGGAGCCAATATGAGGATCCAGGTTCCGCTATTGGTTATTGACCGGAAACAGTTCTAGGTCATGTCTACATAGTTCTCGAACCCGTAGGGTCCGCACGCTTAACGTTACGATGACAGTTTTATTATGAGTTTATAAGTTTTGATGTACTGAAGGTTGTTCGGAGTCTCGGATATGATCACGGACATGACGAGGAGTCTCGAAATGGTCGATACATAAAGATTGATATATTGGACGACTATATTCAGACACCGGAAGTGTTCCGGGTGATTTCGGAGAAAACCGGAGTCTTGGGAGGTTTACTGGAACCCCTCCCCGGAGAAGTAATGGCCTTATGGGCTTTAGTGGAGAGAGAGAGAGAGGGGCAGCCAGGATGGGCCGCACGCCCCCTCCCCCTCTGGTCCGAATTGGACTAGGAGAGGGGGCGCCCCTCTTTCCTCTCCCCCCCTTCCTTTCCCCTCCTAGTAGGAGTAGGAAAGAGGGAGTCCTACTCCTACTAGGAGGAGGAATCCTCCTCCTTGGCGCGCCCCAAGGGCCGGCCGGCCTCCCCCCTTGCTCCTTTATATATGGGGGCGGGGGGGGCACCCTAGAAGACACAAGTTGATCTTCGTGATCGTTCCTTAGCCGTGTGCGGTGCCCCCCTCCATCATATTCCACCTCGGTCATATCATTGCGGTGCTTAGGCGAAGCCCTGCGTCGGTAGAACATCATCATCGTCACCATGCCGTCGTGCTTATGGAACTCATCCCCGACACTTTGCTGGATCGGAGTCCGGGGATCGTCATCGAGCTGAACGTGTGCTAGAACTCGGAGGTGCCGAAGTTTCAGTGCTTGATCGGTCGAGCCGTGAAGACGTACGACTACATCAACCGCGTTGTTATAACGCTTCATCTTTCGGTCTACGAGGGTACGTGGACAATACTCTCCCCTCTCGTTGCTATGCATCACCATGATCTTGCGTGTGCGTAGGATTTTTTTTTTGAAATTACTACGTTCCCCAACACTACGTGTGAAGCAGAGTACATAGCTGCTTCGGAAGCAGCAAATGAAGGAGTCTGGATGAAGGAGTTCATATCCGATCTAGGTGTCATACCTAGTGCATCGGTCTAATGAAAATCTTTTGTGACAATCTTGGTGCAATTGCCTTGGCGAAGGAATCCAGATTTCACAAGAGAACCAAGCACATCAAGAGGCGCTTCAATTCCATCCGGGATCTAGTCGGTGGGAGACCTAGAAATTTGCAAGATACATACGGATCTGAATGTTGCGAGACCCGTTGACTAAGCCTCTTCCACGAGCAAAACATGATCAACACCAAGGCTCCATGGGTGTTAGAATCATTCTTGTGTAATCTAGATTATTGACTCTAGTGCAAGTGGGAGGCGAAGGAAATATGCCCTAGAGGCAATAATAAAGTTATTATTTATTTCCTTATATCATGATAAATGTTTATTATTCATGCTAGAATTGTATTAACCGAAAACATAATACATGTGTGAATACATAGACAAACAGATTGTCACTAGTATGCCTCTACTTGACTAGCTCGTTGATCAAAGATGGTTATGTTTCCTAGCCATAGACATGAGTTGTCATTTGATTAACGGGATCACATCACAAAGAGAATGATGTGATTGACATGACCCATTCTGTTAGCTTAGCACACGATCGTTTAGTATGTTGCTATTGCTTTATTCATGACTTATACATGTACCTAGGACTATGAGATTATGCAACTCCCGTTTACCGAAGGAACACTTTGTGTGCTACCAAGCGTCACAACGTGAATCGGGTGATTATAAAGGTGCTCTCAGGTGTCTCCGAAGGTACTTGTTGGGTTGGCGTATTTCGAGATTAGGATTTGTCACTCCGATTGTCGGAGAGGTATCTCTGGCCCTCTCGATAATGCACATCACTTAAGCCTTGCAAGCATTGCAAATAATGAGTTAGTTATGGGATGATGTATTACAGATGCGAGTAAAGAGACTTGCGGTAATGAGATTGAACTAGGTATTGAGATACCGATGATCGAATCTCGGGCAAGTAACATACCGATGACAAAGGAACAACGTATGTTGTTATGCGGTCTGACCGATAAAGATCTTCGTAGAATATGTGGGAGCCAATATGAGCATCCAGGTTCCGCTATTGGTTGTTGACCGGAGACGTGTCTCGGTCATGTCTACATAGTTCTCGAACCCGTAGGGTCCGCACGCTTAACGTTACGATGACAGTTATATTATGAGTTTATATGTTTTGATGTACCGAAGGTTGTTCGGAGTCCCGGATGTGATCACGGACATGACGAGGAGTGTCGAAATGGTCTAGACATGAATATTGATATATTGGAAGCCTATGTTTGGATATCGGAAGTGTTCCGGGTGAAATCGGGATTTTACCGGAGTACCGGGAGGTTATCGGAACCCCCCGGGAGGTAAATGGGCCTTAGTGGGCCTTTACGGAGAAGAGGAGAGGCGGACAGGTCTGGGCCGCGCGCCCCTCCCCCCCTAGTCCGAATAGGACAAGGAGAGGGGGGCGGCGCCCCCCTTCCTTCTCTCCCTCCTCTTTCCCCCTCCCGAATCCTATTCCAACTAGGAAAGGGGGGGAGTCCTACTCCCGGTGGGAGTAGGACTCCTCCTGGCGCACCCTCTCCCTGGCCGGCCGCACCCCCCCCCCCTTGCTCCTTTATATACGGGGGAAGGGGGCACCTCTAGACACACAAGTTGATCAGTTGATCTCTCCCAACCGTGTGCGGTGCCCCCCTCCACTATAGTCCACCTCGATATCTTGTGGCGGTGCTTAGGCGAAGCCTGAGTCGATAGAACATCAACATCGTCACCACGCCGCCGTCGTCTTGTGAAACTCTCCCTCAACACTCGGCTGGATCGGAGTTCGAGGGACATCATCGGGCTGAGCGTGTGCTGAACTCGGAGGTGTCGTGCGTTCGGTACTTGATCGGTCGGATCGTGAAGGCGTCGACTACATCAACAGCGTTGTGCTAACGCTTCGCTTTCGGTCTCGAGGGTACATGGACAACACTCTCTGTGCGCCCGATGCGGCTATATCTCCCACGTGTCGAGGCACGACTTAGAGGCATAACCGCATTGAAAGCAATGTCGCAAGTGAGGTAATCTTCACACAACCCATGTAATAAATAAGGAAAGAGATACATAGTTGGCTTACGATCGCCACTTCACACAAGACATAAATAAACATCCATCATTGAGTACACTCAAGGTCCGACTACGGAACCAAAATAAAAGAAGATACCCCAAATGCTACACGGATCCCGATCATCCCAACTGGGCACCACTCTGATCGTCGGGAAAAGACACATAATAACGACCACGTTCCTCGTCGAACTCCCACTTGAGCTCGGTTCGTCACACCTGCCTTTGGTCTCGTCGGAACCTGCAACTGTTTTGGAAGTATCTGTGAGTCACGGGACTCAGCAATCTCACATCCGAGATCAAGACTATTTAAGCTTATAGGAAGGACAGAGTAGTAAACTAGAGCTGCAGCAAGCGACTAGCATATATGGTGGCTATTTCGCAAAAGAGCGAGAAGAGGAGCAAAAGCACGGTCGTGAAGCTAGTAGCGATCAAGAAGTGATCTGAACTACTTCGTCGGACATAACTCCAACACCGTGTTCACTTCCGGACTCCGCCGAGAAGAGACCATCACGGTTACACACGCGTTGATGTGTATTTTATTTGAGGTCAACTTGGGTTTTCTACAACGGACATTAACAAATTCCCATCTGCCTCATAACCGCGGGCACGGCTTTGAAAGATATTACCTGCGGGGTGTCCCAACTTAGCCCATTATAAGCTCTCACGGTCAGCGAAGGATATTCCTTCTACCGGAAGACCCGATCAATCTCGGAATCCGGACTACAAGACATTTCGACAGCAATAAAACAAGACCAGCAAAGCCGCGCGAATGTGCCGACAAATCCGATAGGAGCTGCACATATCTCGTTCTCGGGGCACACCGGATAAGCGAAGCGTCTGAGAACCCGCGTAATCCAAGTTGCCAAGGAATGGTCCCTTACGGTGCTCTAGTTTGGACCAACACTCGGAGGAGCATTGGCCGGGGGGTTAAAATAAGATGACCCTCGGGCTCGCGAAAACCGGGGAAAAAGGCTTAGGTGGCAAATGGTAAAACCAATGTTGGGCCTTCTTTGGGCGAGTCTTATTCAAAGCGAACTGTCAAGGGGTCCCATAAATCACCCAACCGTGTAAGGAACGCGAAATCAAGGAACATAACACGGTATGGCGGAAACTAGGGTGGCAAGAGTGGAACAAAACACCGGGCATAAGGCCGAGCCTTCCACCCTTTACGAAGTATATAGATGTATTAAAAATATAGCAGATATATATATTGTGATATCCCCAACAAGTAAACATGTTCCAAAAGGAACAACATCTCCATGTTCAACAAGGAACAAACTTCAGCTTCACTGCAACTAGCAACGCTATAAGAGGGCTGAGCAAAGCGGTAACATAGCCAATCAACGGTTTGCTAGGAAAGGATGGTTAGGGCTGACATGGTAATATGGGTGGCATGATATAGCAAGTGGTAGGCATCGCAGCATAGGCATAGCAATAGAGCGAGCAACTAGCATAGCAAAGATAGAAGTGATTTCGAGGTATGGTCATCTTGCGCAATGTTCTCGAGTTGTCGAAAGCTTGATCCTCGTAAGCGTTCTCAACAGGTTCCTCGTTCACGTACTCGTCTCCGGCTCTACCCAAAGCAACAACACAAACAAAGGAACCACAATAAATCACGGTGCAATGCACAATCAACATGATGCAAAACATGACATGATATGCGGGATGTGATATGCAATGCGTATGTGCGCTCCGGAAGGTAAATGATGAACCAGGCATCAACTTGGCAAACCAAGTATGCCACTGGAAAGATGAGATGATTTCGGTTGAAATCGATATAAAGATCACCGGAATCGGATGCACGGTTTGCAAATGACAAGCAAAACAAGAATGGCGCAAATCTGCCATTAACAGCATGATGCCACTTAGCAAGCAACAATTAATTAAGCTACTGCACCCAAACGTATCAAAAAAGCACATGGCAGTGATCTACACAAGATGCTCGACAAAAGATGAGCACTAAGCTACGGCTAGTTCACATCATAACAGGTTCAAACAAGCATGGCAAAAGTGCACAAAATATCAGGCTGGACATGGCAAAAACAACATCAAGTTGCAATGTTCAGAGCAACAAAACTACATGCTACAGGAACTCAAAATAGCAAAACATGGCATGGCATGAATCTACTCAAAGCATAGAACAAAAGTCCCTTACTGACCATAAGCCAAAAAGGATCAGAAAATATAGTAACACCCATGTCAATATTGAAAGTTCCGTTAACAGATTCAGCAACATGACATGTCAAAAACTGATAACAAGTAGGCATGTTTACAAGCTCAATGCACTCACTACAGAGCCTTATATGATAAACTAAGCATACATACATCAATAAGACATGACATAGAAGACATACATGGCAAGAAAAATAACATAGCATACATGGATCAACCACAACAACCTAGGCAAAATTGAATAACATGTAAACAATCTGCCAGGAAACATTTGATAGCAAAAGTAGAGCTCGATTGACTCAAGCTATGGCACTCCATAATTGCAAAAAAAGGCATGGATGGATAGATCAAGACATGCTTTACAAAACATCCTTACTGAAGTATCTCAAAATATGCATGGATCTCTCGGTAGCATCAAGTTAACATGGCATCAAAATATCAGCTAAACAGGGCTGAAAACAGCAACATCAGGACACCTACTTTGCATGCTTGTGCTAGTCACCACATAGATCACAAAAATACATGGCATACACCCCTGGAAATATGGCATGTCATATTACAAAACACATGTAGGACTCAAATTCATAGGGTGCACACATCAATCATGGCAAAAATAACAAAAGTGCAAGTTCTGTTAAGAAACAAAAACTAACATCACATAGTCCTCTTCTAACAGCATTTCAGGCATCAAGATGAGCTCAAATGAAAATGATGCAATGAGATGAAATGATCTACTCTTCGAGACGAACATTTTGATATATTATACGCGCAAAATGGAGCTACAATGACAGAGATATAGCACGTTGAAAATGCTACAAAATATCAAAAGATGCAAAATAACTTAGAAGAAAATTAGGAGGGGGAAGAGAAGTCAACGGGCTCGGCGCGCGAACCGAGGCGGATCTGGATCGGGCGACGGCGGCTCGGTGAGCTCGGCGGCTCGCCGAGCCGGGCGAGGAGGAGGAGGCGGCCGTGGGGCGGTGGTGGCGGCGTGGTGGGAGGCGGCGACCACCGGGGGCCGGCGGCGGATCGGTGGTGGCGCCCGGCGGCGAGGGCGGCGGGCGGCGGCGGCCGGCCGGGGGCGGGCGGCGGCGCGCGGGGGCGGAGCAGGCGACGGGACGGAGCGGGCGGGCGGGGCCGTGGGCTCGCGGGCCAGGCGGCGCGTGAGTGGCGGCGCCACGTGGCAGCCCGATTGGCGTGGGCGGCGAAGTGTCCGCGGCGGCGGACGTGTCCGGCGGGCGCGGGACGGATTTTAGGCGGGGAAGAAGGCCGGGATTGGAAAAGGGTTTGCTTAAATAGGCATAGAGGAGCTAGGAGAGTCCAAATGAGGTGTAGTTTTAGCCCACGGTCGTGATCGAGCGACGGAGAGCATAAAGTGACTTAGATGGGTTATTGGGCTGTTTTGGAGGGTGTTGGGCTGCAACTTAAAAGAGGCTTTTGCGAGAGTCGGTTAACCGTTGGAGTACCAAACGAGCTCCAAATGACCGAAACTTGACCGATGGTCTCGGGTGGTATACCAAGGCCACTAGACAAACCTCGGTCCATTTCAAGAAGGTTTAGTACCCTTTGCGGAAAAAGCGTAAAAGGGCGCGGGGAAGATAGGAGTGCGGATTGCAAAAGCGGACAACGGGAAAAATGCTCGGAATCATGAGACGAACACGTATGCAAATGCGATGCACATGATGACATAATATAAAATGCATGACATGGACAAAATGCAAAAAGGAGAAAGACCCAACCACGGAGGGAATATCATATATCAATGCCGAAAATGGCAAGAGTTGGAGTTACAAATATGGAAAGTTACTTCCGGGGTGTTACATCTCCCCTCTCGTTGCTATGCATCACCATGATCTTGTGTGTGCGTAAGAAAATTTTGAAATTACTACGTTCCCCAACAGGCACAACCCACCTGGGCGCGCCATAAACAAAAGTGACTCTAATTTTTGTGTCAACCAGCTCATCAACTATCACATCAATATGATACTCAGAGTAACCAACAACCTCAAGCTTTATTTCATCATTCCAAAATATTCCTAAACCACCACTTCTACCAGAACTGGTCACAGCAAAACTTTTATTAAAACCCAATGATCCTACCATATTCTCTACTCGAGAGCCCTCAATTTGTGTTTCAACAATGCATAAGATTGAGGGGGCAAGTTGACTTGTGAGATCATGAAACTCTCGAACTGTCGCGGGTTTGCCAGCCCTGCGGCAGTTCCAGCATAGGAGACTCATTACGCTAGGCGCGACTCCCCATGGGAGCCCGCCAAACGCGCATCATTGGTATTGTGGGGAGCTGGGATCTTTTCCTGAGCTTCAACTTGGCTGGATGGATTCTGTTTGACCCTTTTAGGATCTTGTTTGGGGACTGGATGGGACCTCTGGTGGTGGCATAAGTCGTGGCATGTTTTGTTTCTGCAGGAGCGCCGATGTAGCTAAGGACGTCTTTGGGTCAGCGACAGGAACTGCACTTCTCTTTCTATTCCGGTCTCCCTCCTCCATAGAAATATCAGTTTGAGATTTCTCTGTGTCCTCCTGAGCAGTGGGCTCAAAAGGTTCTGCTGATAAGCTTCCCGACCATGTCCTCTACCAGCTCGGCCCCTCCCTCGGCCTCCTCTAGTGATGTTTCCTTCTCCTGGACCCCTCCCTAGACCTCTGAACCATGAAGCTCTAAGGTCCTTGAAAACCAGCGCCTTGGGTGGATGAACCCCATCTCTGCACTCCTTGAACAGGTGTCCCAAATTACCACATACCGCACACCAATCTGGCAGTCTCTCGTATTTGACCCTAAAGATATCCCTGTGAAGCACCTCTTTCCTCCTTACAACCAGAGAGACATCATTCTTGAGCGGTTTTGTGACATCTAGCTTTATCCTGACACGGAAAAAGTTCCCTTCGAAATCTTGTGATTTTGGTTCTGCATAGATGAATTCTCCTACTGTTGACGATAGTGCCTTAACTTTGGAGAAAAAGCCATCCGGGAGATCATGGATTTGCATCCATATATCGATCTTATCAAGGTTCACCAGCGAGGGTTTTGTGAAGCCATCATATCGGGCAAGAACAACCGCTTTACCTTTGAAAGTCCATGGCCCTTCCTCCATAACTCGCTCCCAATCTCCAAGACAAGAAAACCGCAGGGTGTAAAGATTGTCCTCAAGCGGCTGGATCTTCACCTCCTGGGCCAGATCCCAAGCCGCCCTCATATTCTTGTAGAACCAATATTGGCTGTAAGTCTTGTCTGTGTAAACCCTAGCGACCGCCATCCATCTGGTGGCCTCCTCCGGTAGCTCGGTATCATCGATCACCACATCCTCCAGATCGTCCTCCTTCAACCCCAATTCTGCCATCATTGCCTCGAGATCGGATGCGCCCGAGCCGAGACTTGCCTCATCTGTCGCCATTAGTTTTCTAGCCTGTGGTTTCAGTCCGCGAGCGGTATGGACCCCAGCGATCCCGTTCCCCCACCCCTGCTAGGTCCTTGCAGCCCTGGCAGTCTGGCATGGATGGGAGGGAGTAGGGGGAAGTCGCGTCTCAATGGTGGCGGACGAGAGTCGCCGCCGAGAGGAAGTAAACCCTAACGAGAGGGGAACGTACGATTTGTGTTGCTGGTTCGTTCGCTCGTCGCGGACCAAAATTAGCTAAGAAATCACTAACCACATTCTGGTTGTCAAAGGAAGCCTTATTGGAAGATTAATCGATGTATAGTTTTCAGAATAGTTGGGCAAATCTGAATGTCACGTTGTGTTCCTAGTGTTCTGCATGTCTGTATGTTGCTCAAACATTCGAGATTTGTTTTGATGGTTCTGACCGTAGGTGTAGCAATTTTGCGTGCATGACTGCATCTTCCACTGATACTCGTCGTCGTAGGGGCCCCACTCCTTCGCGACGGCCGCCACGGGAGGATCGCCATCGCCATCGCCGGCCATGGAACAAGAATCTAGCTGGGGTTTGGTGTTTTGAGATCGATCGAGTCGAGGCCCTAGCCGCCGCCACACGATAGACGCGCGTCAACGATGTCCGTCTGATCGCAGATCGATCGGGTCGGAATCCTCCCCGAATACGCATGATATTGGAATCGGCGAGTCCCCAAGTCAATATAAGCAGGAGGACACAAAAATTAACAGTGGCCAGGCCTAGTTCGTTCTAGGCTTCTAGCTCCGCGGATCGATCGATCGATAGAGCATGGCCATGGATCAGCAGCGGTCGAGGCAGCACCACTGGAGGATCTACAGGGTGGCCAGGGTGGGCCGCGGCCCACCCTGGGATTTTGCACCAGCCCTATATACCTATGCAACTAGAGATGGGCCAGAAAGAAGCAAGAAGCTCAATAACGCAAGCACGCACGCAGCCACCACAATCGAGCAGAGACCAGCCGTCCTGAACTCCTGATTCCCCATCTGCCTCCAGTGCTCGCTGGGATGCTCCCTCCGGCGGCCCCCTCCCGCATCGCCACCGCGGCACCGCCGATCGCCGCTCCTCCCCCTTCTGCGGTGCCAATCCTGCTTCTCTGGCTCTCCATCCAGTACAACGCAACCGGCGCTCGGAGCCAGGCACGCCCATCGCGCCTCCGCCCCTCCTGCCGATTGCGGGCTTGCGGCCCTGCCCCGGCCGCTGCAAGCCGACGTCAGCCGCCCAAACACCCAATCTGCACTCTAGCATTTCCGGTGGTTGCCCTCTTGCACGATTTGAGGTACCAGCCCATTGGCCCCCATTACCAAATTTTAATATAGGGTTTCTTCTTTGTTGTCCTATACACTAATCCAGTACACAAACCAATTAAACTTATACATTATTTTTTGTTTAATTATATCATATTGTAAGACCATATTGATCTATTTTTATGTTGTATTGATAGTTAGAATGAGAATCATAATGTGTTTGTAAGACCATATCGATCTATTTTAGTGTGTTTGTACAACATTCACATGTCAAGTTTGTCGCAAAAAAAATTTTAGACGGACCACCCTGTTGTCAAACGCTAGCTCCGCCACTGCCACTGGTCCTTGTGGGTCGAGGGCGACAAGGAGCAGACGGTGGCGCCGGGGCCCAACGAGCGCCTCTACGTCACCGGCGCCTTCCTCGTCGGCGGCCAGGGCGCAGCGGACATCTGCGCCGTCATCAACAAGCCGTGCGGGGCGGACTGCGTCCCGCTCGCGTCGCTGTCGGCAGCGAACCCGTGCGTGGAGACATCGGTGGTGGTGTACCAGGGGGAGGAGTGCTCCTTGTTCGTGATGCCGCAGGGAGGCCCGGCCGTCGTCCGGTTTGACGGATACGTTGTCGCTCTGCCGCCGGCGGCGAAGAAGGAGGGAGAGGCGGCGACTCCCGTGGACAACGTAGGGGACTGGTACGTGCGGGTCGAGAGCAGCGACAAACAGAGGTTTGCCCAAAGTTTTGGATTTCGTCCGAGAAAACCGAAATTCCAACGATTTTCGGACATCTCGTTAGGGCCCGATAATAGGGTGTACCGGCCCAAAAAATTCGGCCACTTTTAAACTCACAGCCCAGCCCATGGTCTACTACAGCGCACACAAACCCCCCTTGGTATAAAAGCACGAATTCATCTCCTCCTAATCCTAAAATTCATTTTTCCCGTCTCCATCCGACTGAGCGGCGGCTGTGGGCAACGAAACCCTAGCATAGTGAGGCGGGGGCGCGGTGCAGCACCGCCTCCTCCCATCCAGCTTGTCTCCCTCCCTCCCAATCTCCTCCCTCCCAGTCTCTTTCCCGTCCATGGACGGTGGTGGCAGTGCCATGGAGCACGGCCGCACAACTTCGATGTCGGGGCAGGTGGGCTCGGGCGTTGAACGGCTCCACGGGAGCAGCGAGATCTGGCGCATCCAATCGGGCTTAGGCGGTGCCCGGCGTCCGACGCCTGCGCTGGTTTCCGGCAAGCTGGACATGTTACTGACGTACTGTAACAATGTTCCTCTAATCTTGATCTGTAGCTAGCTTTTCATTTGTGAAGATCTGTAGCTAGGTTCATTTGTTGTTCTGTTATACTTCAAAATTAAACTTCGCCCATTTTTCGTTCATTTTTCATTCAGTTTTCGTTCCAAAATTCAAATTTTGTTTTATGATTTTCGTTCGAGATTTTCCGGAAAAATCCGAAAAATCCTAATTTCGCCCATTTCGTCCAGGACCGGTAAAAATCAAAAAACGAAATCCGAAATTCTGGTTTGCCCCGAGGGCCGACGCGCCCATCTGCGTCACCACCGTCCTCCTCCCGGACCCGGCTGACGCCGATAGAGGCGCCCTGGACGTCTACGTCGTGATGGGCACCGGGCAGCCCCTCCTACTCGCGTCGATGTCCGAGAAGACGCCCCGCGTGGAGCTTCGGCCCCCGGTGGTGCTGGACCAGAAGTTCGCCTTCTCCGCGACCGGCCGCTGGCCCCCGGGCATTGTCCAGTTTGAGGGTTACATTCTTGCTCCGTCGGCTCCGGAGGAGGAGAAAGCGGGTGACGAAGACGGCAAGGCTGGGAGTTCCGAGCTTGACTATGCCAGCATGGACGACGGCGAGGTCGAAAGGCTAGCGGCAGTCAGCGCGAGCGACGAGGAGAAGGAAGAAGAGATGTCGAGCTCCGAGGATGACGAGGTGGAGGAAGAAGAGGCGTCGAGTTCAGAGGATGACGAAGGGTATCAGGAGGAGGAGAGCGACGGCGACGGAAACGCGGCTACGGAGAGCAGTGCCGGCGGTGGCAACACGCTGCTGCGCCGCAGGAGCAGGAGTTTCGTCCCCGAGGCCCTGGGGCGGCCCCTGGGTGTGCTGGCGCCGCTCGTTCAACAAGTTGCGGCCGGCGCGCTCATCGGAGTCTGCGTGTTCATCTATCTGGCTGCCTTCTTCAAAGTGATGATCTCGATTCATCTCTCCAACTGAGTTATATACTTGATTTGAAGATATTACCGTGACAAATATTTTTCTAGGACCTAGCATAAATTCGAGCTCGTCCAGCATCTGGCACACTAGTATAGCTTGAGGTTCTCGGTGTGGCACGTCAGGTGTTCGATAAAATGTCACCAGACATGATGGGTATGTGATTGAAACCGGGGCCGGTTGGGTCGAGAGCGAAACTTGTCTGGTTTGAGAAGTTATAAGGTGCAAATGGTGTATTCTTTCTCTAAAACAAATATGCATTCTGTTTGAAACCATTTTAGCTACTTGTAAGTCACCTGAAAATAATATCTGAGTCGGTCGATTTCGCATGAAGGAAGCAATTGCCGGAGGGAAGGAAGGAGCAGCAGCTGGAGAAGCCCTCTGAGTCTATCTTAACGTGGCAGGTGACCTCGGTGTCTATCTTAGAGTGGTAGGCGACCCCGGATTCTATCACAGGGGAAATTTGTTCAAGTTAAAGGGATGGTCGGGGCAGCGTTAGCATGGACGTGGATGATGGTGAAGGCGAGGGTTGGGCGGCAAGATGCAAAACGAGCGGTCAGGTTCCTTCTTCAACCTCCATCGCCCTACGTTTGTTTTCTCCTTCAACCGCCCCACGTACGAACATACCATCCGCCGAACCGCTGTATGCAAACGCAACCTACCCATGACCAAATACCTCTAAGGCCTTGGCGGGAGGAGGGGGAAAACAGCGGGAAAGCCCGGCTCCTCTTCCCTCCAATTGTTTGTTGGCGTCCCGTTTATTCCGCCGCGGAGGCAAGGCCGCCGCCACCCGCGTCTCCCGCTCCATCTCCCCCGATTCTGGCCGAGAGCTCCCCAGTCCGCAGAGACCCCAACTCCGCTCGACCATCCCGTCCGGTCTGTTGGGAACGTAGTAATTTCAAAAAAAATTCTACGCACACACAAGATCATGATGATGCATAGCAACGAGAGGGAAGAGTGTTGTCCACGTATCCTCGTAGACCGAAAGCGAAAGCGTTATCACAACGCGGTTGATGTAGTCGTACGTCTTCACAACCCGACCGATCAAGCACCGAAACTACGGCACCTCCGAGTTTTAACACACGTTCAACTCGATGACGATCCCCGGACTCCGATCCAGCAAAGTGTTGGGGATGAGTTCCGTCAGCACGACGGTGTGGTGACGATCTTGATGTTCTACCGTCGCAGGGCTTCGCCTAAGCACCGGTACAATATTATACGAGGAGAACTATGGTTGAGGGGGGCACTGCACATGGCTAAGAGATCTCAAGGATCAATTGTTGTGTCTCTAGGGTGCCCCCCGCCCCGTATATAAAGGAGCAAGGGGAGGTGCGGCCGACGGAGGAGGCGCGCCCAGAGGAGTCCTACTCCCACCGGAGTAGGACTCCCTCCCTTCCTTGTTGGAGTAGGAGAGGAGAGGGAAGGAGAGAGAGGGGGAAAGGAAAGGGGGGGCTGCCCCCCTCTTTGTCCAATTCGGACTTGCGGGGAGGGGCGCGCGGCTGCCCCTTGGCCGCCTCTCCTCTTCCTCCTCTTGGGCCCATGAGGCCCATTAACCTCCGGGGGGGTTCCGGTAACCCCCCGGTACTCCGGTATATACCCGATAACTCCTGGAACCATTCCGGTGTCCAAATATAGTCGTCCAATATATCAATCTTCATGTCTCGACCATTTGGAGACTCCTCGTTATGTCCGTAATCACATCCGAGACACCTAACAAACTTCGGTACATCAAAAATTATAAACTCATAATAAAACAGTCATCGTAACGTTAAGCGTGCGGACCCTACGGGTTCGAGAACAATGTAGACATGACCAAGAACTGTTTCCGGTCAATAACCAATAGCGGAACCTGGATGCTCATATTGGCCCCTACATATTCTACGAAGATCTTTATCGGTCAAACCGCATAACAACATACGTTGTTCATTTTGTCATCAGTATGTTACTTGCCCGAGATTCGATCGTCGGTATCCAATACCTAGTTCAATCTCGTTACCGGCAAGTCTCTTTACTCGTTACATAATGCATCATTCCGTAACTAACTCATTAGCTACATTGCTTGCAAGGCTTATAATTATGTGCATTACCGAGAGGGCCCAGAGATACCTCTCCGACAATCGGAGTGACAAAACCTAATCTCGAAATACGCCAACTCAACATGTACCTTTGGAGACACCTATAGAGCTCCTTTATAATCACCCAGTTACGTTGTGACGTTTGGTAGCACACAAAGTGTTCCTTCGGTAAATGGGAGTTGCATAATCTCATAGTCCTAGGAACATGTATAAGTCATGAATAAAGCAATAGCAACATACTAAACGATCGTGTGCTAAGCTAACAGAATGGGTCATGTCAATCACATCATTCTCCTAATGATGTGATCCCGTTAATCAAATGACAACTCATGTCTATGGCTAGGAAACATAACCATCTTTGATCAACGAGCTAGTCAAGTAGAGGCATACTAGTGACTTTAAGTTTGTCTATGTATTCACACATGTATCATGTTTCCGGTTAATACAATTATAGCATGAATAATAAACATTTATCATGATATGAGGAAATAAATAATAACTTTATTATTGCCTCTAGGGCATATTTCCTTGATCTTCCACTTGCACTAGAGTCAATAATCTAGATTACACAAGAATGATTCTAACACCCATGGAGTCTTGGTGCTGATCATGTTTTGCTCGTGGAAGAGGCTTAGTCAGCGGGTCTGCAACATTCAGATCCGTATGTATATTGCAAATCTCTATGTCTCCCACCGGACTTGGTCCCGGATGGAATTGAAGCGTCTCTTGATGTGCTTGGTCCTCTTGTGAAATCTGGATTCCTTTGCCAAGGCAATTGCACCAAGATGTCACGAAAGATCTTCATTGGTCCCGATGCACTAGGTATGACACCTAGATCGGTAATGAACTCTTTTATCCAGACTCCTTCATCTGCTGCTTCCGAAGCAGCTATGTACTCGGCTTCGCATGTAGATCCCGCGACGACGCTTTGTTTAGAACTGCACCAACTGACAACTCCACCGTTCAATATAAACACGTATCCGGTTTGCGATTTAGAATCGTCCGGATCAGTGTCAAAGCTTGCATCGACGAAACCATTTACGACTAACTCTTTGTCACCTCCATAAATGAGAAACATATCCTTAGTCCTTTTCAGGTATTTCAGGATATTCTTGACCGATGTCCAGTGATCCACTCCTTGATTACTTTGGTACATCCCTGCCAAGCTTATCGCTAAGCACACGCCAGGTCTGGTACACAACATTGCATACATGATAGAGCCTATGGCTGAAGCATAGGGAACATCTTTCATTTTCTCTCTATCTTCTGCTGTGGTCGGGCATTGAGTCGACTCAACTTCACACCTTATAATCTGTGCAAGAAGCCTTTCTTTGCTCGATCCATTTTGAACTTCTTCAAAACTTTATCAAGGTATGTGCTTTGTGAAAGTCCAATTAAGCGTCTTGATCTATCTCTATAGATTTTGATGCCCAATATGTAAGCAGCTTCACCGAGGTCTTTCATTGAAAAACTTTTATTCAAGTATCCCTTTATGCCATCCAGAAATTCTATATCATTTCCAATTAACAATATGTCATCTATATATAATATCAGAAATGCTACAGAGCTCCCACTCACTTTCTTGTAAATACAGTCTTCTTCAAAAGTCTATATAAAACCATATGCTTTGATCACACTATCAAAGCATTTATTCCAACTCCGAGAGGCTTGCACCAGTCCATAAATGGATCGCTGGAGCTTGCACACTTTGTTAGCACCTATTGGATCAACAAAACCTTCCGGTTGCATCATATACAACTCTTCTTCTAGAAATCCATTCAGGAATGCAGTTTTGACATCCATTTGCCAAATTTCATAATCATGAAATGCGGCAATTGCTAACATGATTCAGACAGACTTAAGCATCGCTACGGGTGAGAAAGTCTCATCGTAGTCAACCCCTTGAACTTGTCGAAAACCTTTCGCAACAAGTCGAGCTTTGTAGACAGTTACATTACCATCAGCGTCAGTCTTCTTCTTGAAGATCCATTTATTTTCTATGGCTTGCTGATCATCGGGCAAGTCAACCAAAGTCAATACTTTGTTCTCATACATGGATCCCATCTCAGATTTCATGGCCTCAAGCCATTTTGCGGAATCTGGGCTCATCATCGCTTCCTCATAGTTCGTGGGTTTGCCATGGTCAAGTAACATGACTTCCAGAATAGGATTACCGTACCACTCTGGTGCGGATCTTACTCTAGTAGACCTACGAAGTTCGGTAGTAACTTGATCTGAAGTTTCATGATTAGTGTCATTAGCTTCCTCACTGATTGGTGCAGTTGTCACAGGAACCGGTTCTTGTGATGAAGTACTTTCCAATAAGGGAGTAGGTACAGTTACCTCATCAAGTTCTACTTTCCTCCCACTCACTTCTTTCCTCCCACAGGATCCGAATTTAGCAACAAATATCTTGCCCTCGGATCTGTGATAGAAGGTGTACCCAATAGTCTCTTTTGGGTATCCTATGAAGACACATTTCTCCGATTTGGGTTCGAGCTTATCTGGTTGAAGTTTCTTCACATAAGCATCGTAGCCCCAAACTTTAAGAAACGACAACTTTGGTTTCGTGCCAAACCATAGTTCATAAGGCGTCGTCTCAACGGATTTTGATGGTGCCCTATTTAACGTGAATGCGGCCGTCTCTATAGCATAACCCCAAAACGATAGCGGTAAATCAGTAAGAGACATCATAGATCGCACCATATCTAGTAAAGTACGATTACGACGTTCGGACACACCATTTCGTTGTGGTGTTCCGGGTGGTGTGAGTTGCGAAACTATTTCGCATTGCTTCAAATGTAAACCAAACTCGTAACTTAAATATTCTCCTCCACGATCAGATCGTAGAAATTTTATTTTCTTGTTACGATGATTTTCTACTTCACTCTGAAATTCTTTGAACTTTTCAAATGTTTCAGACTTGTGTTTCATTAAGTAGATATACCCATATCTGCTCAAATCATCTGTGAAGGTGAGAAAATAATGATACCCACCGTGAGCCTCAATATTCATTGGACCACATACATCAGTATGTATGATTTCCAATAAATCAGTTGCTCGCTCCATAGTTCCGGAGAACGGCGTTTTAGTCATCTTGCCCATGAGGCACGGTTCGCAAGTACCAAGTGATTCATAATCAAGTGATTCGAAAGTCCATCGATGGAGTTTCTTCATGCGTTTTACATCGATATGACCTAAACGCGGCGATGCCACAAATAAGTTGCACTATCATTATCAACTCTGCATCTTTTGGCTTCAACATTATGAATATGTGTATCACTACTATCGAGATTCAATAAAAATAGACCACTCTTCAAGGGTGCATGACCATAAAAGATATTACTCATATAAATAGAACAGCCATTATTCTCTGATTTAAATGAATAACCGTCTCGCATCAAACAAGATCCAGATATAATGTTCATGCTTAACGCTGGCACCAAATAACAATTATTTAGGTCTAAAGCTAATCCCGATGGTAGATGTAGAGGTAGCGTGCCGACCGCGATGACATCGACATTGGAACCATTTCCACGCGCATCGTCACCTCGTCCTTAGCCAATCTTCGCTTAATCCGTAGTCCTGTTTGAGTTGCAAATATTAGCAATGAACCAGTATCAAATACCAGTGCTACTTGAGCATTAGTAAGGTACACATCAATAACATGTATATCACATATACCTTTTCTCACCTTGCCATCCTTCTTATCCGCCAAATACTTGGGGCAGTTCCGCTTCCGATGTCGGTCTGCTTGCGGTAGAAGCACTCGATTTCAGGCTTAGGTCCAGACTTGGGTTTCTTCTCTGAGCAGACAACTTGCTCTTCATGAATCGGTGGTCTTATTGACCATCAACACTTGATGCTCCTTCTTGATTTTTACCTCCATGACCTTTAGCATTGCGAAGAGCTCGAGAATAGTCTTGTCCATCCCTTGCATATTATAGTTCATCACGAAGCTCTTGTAGGTTGGTGGCGTTGATTGAAGAATTCATCAATGACACTATCATCGGAAGATTAACTCCCGTTGAATCAAGTGATTATTATACCCGGACATTTTGAGTATATGTTCACCGACAAAACTATTCTCCTCCATCTTACAGCTATAGAACTTATTGGAGACTTCATATCTCTCAATCCGGGCATTTGCTTGAAATATTAACTTCAACTCCTGGAACATCTCATATGCTCCATGACGTTCAAAACATCGTTGAAGACTCGGTTCTAAACCGTAAAGCATGGCACACTGAACTATTGAGTAGTCATCAGCTTTGCTCTGCCAGACGTTCTTAATGTCGTCAGTTGCATCTGCAACAGGCCTGTCACCCAGTGGTGCTTCCAGGATGTAATTCTTCTGTGCAGCAATGAGGATAATCCTCAAGTTACGGACCCAGTCCGTGTAGTAGCTACCATCATCTTTCAACTTAGCTTTCTCAAGGAACGCATTAAAATTCAACGGAACAATAGCGCGAGCCATCTATCTACAACAAACATAGACAAGCAAAATACTATCAGGTACTAAGTTCATGATAAATTTAAGTTCAATTAATCATATTACTTAAGAACTCCCACTTAGACAGACATCTCTCTTATCATCTAAGTGATCACGTGATCCAAATCAACTAAACCATGTCCGATCATCACGTGAGATGGAGTAGTTTCAATGGTGAACATCACTATGTTGACCATATCTACTATATGATTCACGTTCGACCTTTCGGTCTCCGTGTTCCGAGGCCATATCTGTATATGCTAGGCTCGTCAAGTTTAACCTGAGTATTCGCGTGCGCAACTGTTTTGCACCGTTGTATTTGAGCGTAGAGCCTATCACACCCGATCATCACGTGGTGTCTCAAAGACGAAGAACTTTCGCAGCGGTGCATACTCGGGAGAACACTTCTTGATAATTAGTGAGAGATCATCTTAAAATGCTACCGTCAACCAAAGCAAGATAAGATGCATAAAGGATAAACATCACATGCAATCAATATAAGTGATATGATATGGCCATCATCATCTTGTGCTTGTGACCTTCATCTCCAAAGCACCGTCGTGATCACCATCGTCACCGGTGCGACACCTTGATCTCTGAGGGAGTCCTGGACTAGGGGTGTCCGGATAGCCGAACTATCATCACGGCCAGACTCCAAGATTATGAAGATACAAGATTGAAGACTTCGTCCCGTGTCCGGATGAGACTTTCCTTGGCGTGGAAGGCAAGCTTGGCGATCTGATATGTAGATCTCCTACCATTGTAACCGACTCTGTAACCCTAACCTATCCGGTGTCTATATAAACCGGAGGGTTTTAGTCCATAGGACGAACAACAATCATACCATAGGCTAGCTTCTAGGGTTTAGCCTCCTTGATCTCGTGGTAGATCTACTCTTGTACTACCCATATCATCAATATTAATCAAGCAGGAGTAGGGTATTACCTCCATCGAGAGGGCCCAACACAGGTAAAAACATCGTGTCCCTTGTCTCCTGTTACCATCCGCCTAGACGCACGCTCGGGACCCCCTACCCGAGATCCGCGGTTTGACACCGACATTGGTGCTTTCATTGAGAGTTCCTCCGTATGCGTCATCGATAGGCCCGATGGCTCCTTGATCATCAACAACGACGCGTCCAGGTGAGACTTTTCTCCCGACAGATCTTCGTGTTCGGCGGCTTTGCATCGCGGGCCAATTCGCTGGCCATCTGGAGCAGATCGAAGCTTCGCCCGCCATCGGTCAGATTTGGAAGTTTGAACTATACGGCCGATGTCGCGGAGACTTGATCTTGACGGATTCGAGCCGCAGCCAAGCGTGCTACCTTTGTTTGATGGGCATGATCTAGCTCTGCAGCCGAACAGTGCCCTAGAGGCCGCACCAGCGTCCGCTCCGATACTTAATCCGGTGCCGGATTCCCCGATCGAGGACGAGTGGCTGGACACCGCCTCGGGGGCTACGATCTCTACGGCGATTGAGCCGAATTCCATCCCTGTCCTTTGCAAAGACCTTGACTCCAGGGTGCCGAACTCCTTTCCGGACTCCGAACCCTCCGCCCCGCCAATCGAATCCGATCGGGCGCCGGTCGCGGAGTTCAACTGCCATGGACATCTTTCAAAGACTCGCCCTTTGGCGACATCCTGAATTCACTAAAGTCTCTCTTTATCCGGAGAGCCTGGCGGACTACGGCCAGGAAGGTTGAGATGCGGACGACGAAGAAATTCAACGCCCACCCACCACCCACTTCGTAGCCATCATCGCCGAAAGCTTACACGGCGTGCTCGATTTTGACTCCGAAGACATCGACGGTATGGACGACGATGTCGGAGACAACCACGAACCAGCGCCTATAGGACGCTGGACAACCACCTCATCCCACGATGTATACATGGTGGATACACCTAAATGAAATGAAGACGAGGAACAACGGGACGCTACGAAGGATAAATCTCTCGAAAAGCAGTCAAAACGGCAACGTAAACGTCAAACCAAGTCTCGCCTCAACAAAGACCCAGCCATAGAGCAGGGCGAACTGGTGGACGACGAACAAGCTATCGAGCAATTGTCCGAACAAGATAACTTGGACAAACAACCCGTCCCCGGCGAAGACAACAGTCCGGACGATCTCACGCCGGACAAACTGTTCGAGCAAAATAACCTCCAGAAAAGGCTCGTCGCCACTGCGCGTAGCCTGAAAAAGCATAAGCGAAAGCTCAAAACAGCGGAGGATGCACTCAGGATCAGATGGAGCAAAGTATTCAACACCGCAGAACAAATCTGGCGACGATCGCGAACAAAGAGCTACCCAAAAAGAAAGCTACTGCCCGAATTCGACGAGGAGGCCTTAGAGCCACCACAATCAAAAAGTATGAAGGCCACCCGGTCGGATGGACGACCCCACGGCAAGAAGAGAGCGGCAAATGGCGCCGCACACAAGCCGATATGCGATCCGCATAAGGATTCACATCAAAAGGATGGCCCAGTTAGGTCCATCTATGGGCCAAGAAAGCAAGCTCTTCGCGACACGCCAAATATCCGAACATCACGGCACACCCAAATACAGGGGCGCCGCACATCCCCTATGTTTCACCGATGAGGTCTTTGGATCATGAATTTCAGTGAGATTCAAACCCGTAAACATAGAGGCATCTGACGGAACAATGCAGACCCAGAGTCGGATTGAGGATTATATCCTCCACATACACATGGCTAGAGGAGATGATCTCCACGCCATAAAATACTTACCCTCAAACTCAAAGGGCCAGCTCGGCATTGGCTTAAAAGCTTCCCGAAAATACTATTGAAGCTGGGAAGAGCTCGAGGATGCGTTTGAACAAATTTTTCAGGGACCTATGTCCGCCCTCGGATGCAGCGATCTAAGTCACATAACTCAACAGCCCGGAGAGTCAGTCCGGAAATTCTGGAACAGGTTCCTTACTAAAAAGAACCAAATAGTCGACTGTCCGGACGCCGAAGCCTTAGCGGCCTTCAAACACAACGTCCGAGACGAATGGCTCACCAGACACCTCGGCCAAGAAAAAGCCAAGAACAATGGCCGCATTAACAAGCCTCATGACCCGCTTTTGCACGGGAGAGGACAGCTGGCTAGCAAGACGCAGCACCAGCGACCCAAGTACATCTGAAGTCAGGGATGGAAACGGGAAACCACAGCGCAACAAGGACCAGCGCCGGATTAAAGGGAGCGGTCCAAAGAGCGCGGCAGTCAATGCCGGATTCAAAAGCTCACGGCAGAACAATAAAAAACTGCCCCTTAAGGACAATAGCGATGAGCTATCCAACTTAAATAAAATCTTGGACAAGATATGTCAAATCCACAGTACCTCCGCGAGGCCTGCAAACCATACCCACAGAAATTACTGGGTCTTCAAACAGTCCGGCAGACTCAACGCCGAACACAAGGGGCTCGACACACCAAGTGAAGATGACGACGAGCACCACAAACAGAGCCCCGGAAAACAAAAGAACTTCCCACAAGAGGTTAAAACAGTAAACTCACTTCATGTGATAAAAGGGAAAAACAGAGCGGCGCCTGCTAAAATGCGCGCTGCACATACTACCCTAGCGGAGTACCAACACTGGTTGTCAAAACTAATCACCTTCGACCATCAGGACTACTCCGAAGGTATCTGGATCGCAGGATGGACTGCCTTGATATTGGATCCTATAATCGACGGATTCCAATTTACACAAGTCCTCATGGATGGCGGCAGTGACATAAACCTGATATATCAGGACACAATCCGCAGGATGGGGATAAACCCAACCAAATTTCGCCATAGCAACACCTCCTTTAAAGGGGTAATGCCAGACCCATATGCCCATTGTACGGGCTCCCTATTGTTAGAAGTTGTGTTCGTTCACCCGACAACTTCCGTCATGAAAAGTTAGTCTTCCATATCGCCCCATTTAAAAGTAGCCATCAAGCACTATTGGGACGTGAAGCTTTACCGCTTTAACATAATACCGCATTATGCATCTCTAACACTTAAAATGCCGGTCCACGCGGCATCATCTCATTAAAAGGGAATATTAAGTGTTACTCGAGCACGGAAGAACGTGAGACTGCCTTGACAGCCCCACACCTATCCGGCTTCGCTAGTCAAAGAACTAGAATAGGTCATTCAAACCCCGGACACGGCTAGACGAGTCCGGCGCCTACTAGCGGCATACCCCCATACAAGGGGCTGCATGCATGTACAACAAGAGCCAATAAAGCTCAATTTTATTCACTTCTTCGAATCATGCTCTGTTTATTTAATATAAAGTACATCTTTCGCACTATCCTTTTTCTTTTAAACTAAGTTCCTCTCTTTTACAGATGAACAACGTGCTACACCCGTCCAGGATACGGCACAAGGAGACACATGCGCAGACGTGTAGCAGGGACCCGTTGCAAGGATTCTTTTCAGATTAAGACCCTGCGTAAACCTTTTTTACTGTCTCTTGTTGATATACATTCCCGGTTTCTTACTATAACCGAGGAGGAGGCTGGCGTTTGGCATTGTCCGCACCAGAATTTTTGCGCTGCACTGGACACGGGGCTTAGGCATTATTCTGCCTGTTTTATAAAGACCGAATACCTTAGGGAGTGTTCGGCGTCTCGAGTTAGGCCTTATATGCATCAGCTCCGAATCATGTCTTTGGTCAAATGTTGGGTTTGCCCGGCTCCTATGTTTTGCTGCCTTACGTTCCGTTTTTAGGCTAACGCGGCACCAGGAGAACTACTGCGATTGTGCCCCGGTTCGGCCGGGCAAGCACCTCAGTAGAGAAAGCCAAAAACTCAAGCACCTCAGTAGAGAAAGCCAAAAACTGACTGTCATGATATAGCGAGAGACTGGTCAACCACTCGATGACTCATCGGAATGTTTAGAATTCCTCCGCATTAACGAAGGACGGTTTTGGTCGTGCACATACGCACCCAAATTCGGGAGAGTGCGGTGCCCCGAGGGCTATATAGTAGCCCCACCTCGAACTCCTATGGCTAAGTGAAAGTGATAAAGCATTATAGTCCGGTTGCCTAGTTTGCTCGCTACCACCTCCTTAACAGGACCAAGACTTTGGATTAAGTGTGAAAAGCGCCTTCTTTGCAAACACCCCGCACTATGTGTGTGGGGGCTGAAATAAGGACTGCCATCTTTCAAAGTTATATATACATATACATAAACAGCCGCCTGAGGGAGTAGTTTACTACTTGAGCGCACAAGTATAAAAAGCTCTTATATCATATTGAAATATTATTTTCACAAATCATACATGTCATTTAAACATGATATCCTTGAAGCCTTCGTCTCTATTAAGCAGCGCCTTGCAGGACTTCCTCAAAATAGTGCTCGGCAGTACTCAACTTCGCCATCGAATCTTGGGATGCAACATCGGTGGCCTTCATATCCGCCCAATATGTCTTGACATGGGCCAGAGCTATCCGCGCTCCCTCAATGCACGCCGACCGCTTCATCGCGTCGTCTGCGTACCGCACCAAGGAACTGTTGCACTAAGCCAAAATAACTCTTGGTGGGGTCCGACCGGCCACAAATGAGTCATGACATGCTTCATGGCAAGTCCGGATAATCGATTCAGCTCGGCCCATTCGCCAACCGATCGGTCAGCGGAAGAGGACGCTCCGGACTATGGAATTGCGACCAATATAGCTCTTCCCTTACGCCCCTTCGGCCTCGGAAGTGCTCAATCGTGTCGCGGCGCTTCGCCGCTAAATCCGATAAGCATCCTCCGAACTCCACAACTTGTCCAACCGAGCATACTTTGGATCTGTATATTTCCTCCGGCGTAAACGGCTTTCCAGCCGCAATCGCCCGGCTGACTCAGCTCCTCCTTGGCAGCTCTCAAAGCGAGCGGGCATCCTTGGATTCGGCGGCGACCTTTTCGAGCCCTCTTGCTCCGCTTTGCGTTCTTTTCAAGAACCTCGCAGTGGTCGGTAGCATCCTTTAATTTTCTGGCTATATCGGCCATTTCCTCTTTGCTTCGGCAGTGAGCAGCCCGTTCGGCTTCTAGCTCTTCGGCCGCCCTTAAAGCGGCCGCATTACTATTTACGGCTTGCTCTTTCGCTCGGCGAGTTCCGCCAAGCTCCTCCACAGCAGCGGCACCATCTGCATTAAGCATACAAGTAGTAAGACATGGGCGTCAAGCTCCCTTACCAGGTGTCCGCGTAGAAGTCGCATACCTTGTGACTCGTCAAACCGTTTATTGACCAGCGCGATGTACGCATCCGCCTCGTCAAGTTGCCGCTTTAGTTTGGCATATTCATCAGTCCGGCTGGCCACCGGACGCCCCGCCACCTATTTAGGAGCGGCGATATGTTATAACTGAGATTTTGATCCCCGGCATGATGTCAATTTTGACAACATACCGAGTCTCAGGGGCTACTATCTATACATGGCGCATTATATATGCATAACTGTCAGAAGGTACATCATTTTTGCGTACCTCGAACCCCGTCAGTAAGCTTCTGACGGCTTCATGCAATCCGCTCTCCGCGGATGCAATTCTCTCAATCACCATACCCATTAGAGCACGGTGATCTTCTGAGATAGCCGCTCGCCCGAGCAAATCCTTCAGCTCCTCCGACCGCACACCACTTGGCGCCAGACCTTCCGGCCCCGCCGGACTTGGGGAAACCCTCCGCGACGACACCTCAGGGTCGTCCGCCTTGACAGGTGGAGGCGTTTCGCTCTCCATCATCTCCGGAAGAAGATCCCCCGAAGACGAGCTCTGCTGAGAAGGGCTGAGATCCGAACTACAAGGTACAATTTCGGTTATCTCTAGAAACAAATACAGGGATGTTCCTTATTTACAAGACCCTACTTTTTACTTACGGCTCATTGGAGGGCTGATCCCTTGGGAAATAGTGCGGCTGGGTTACTTCCCGGCGCGGACTCTCGACAAAGATTCCTTTCCCTCTTTGAGGCCTTGACCTCCGGATCTTCCAAGCGGTCCTCTTCTCTCCTCTAAAGATGGGACTTTTAATCCCTCCTTCCTTGATAGCCTCCTTCGTAGAGGCGGTCGCTTCTCGCTCCCCCTTCACCTTCTTCAAAAGGCGCGCCTTCAACATCTTGGTCGACATGGGATCCGGCGTGGTCTCCGGAGGGAGCCGGACACCTTATTAACTTTGCCTTGGCTATCCACTCCTGTTCAAGAAACGGCTCCTTTAAAGGGCATATATATATGATAAATGAATGAACAGCTGTGCAGTTACAGGGACTACTTACATGAGTATCCGGCGATTGCAGCTTAGTCCTGCATCCTCAGTCAGGTCCGGACACCTCTCTTGTGATCCGAAGAACAGTTTATACATCTCCACGGGCGTCGTGCCCATAAAATTTTGGAGAGCTCGTGGTTCCTCCGGATTAAATTCCCACAGGCGGAGGCGGCGTTTGCAGGCGGCGCCGGATCAACATAACTGCGTCACCGCAACAGATTGATCTCTCTTTCTTGAAGGTCTCGAATCGGCCCCTGCAGCAAAGAACGTCCTTGGGCGGCCCCAGTCGAGTCCCTTGTTGGCCCATGACGCCCATGTGGTGGACTGAGCGAAAGGCGGGAGTGCCACCCATTTGGTGCCCACAGGAGCGGTGATATAAAACCACTCCCGTTGCCACAAACCAAGCTCCTCTTGAAAAGAGCCCTCGGGCACGGAGCATCATCGACACATTGCTTATGACCGCCCCTCCGCTTTCTGCTTGTTGCCCTCGATCATCTTTGGCTCCACCTTGAAGGTCTTGAGCCACAATCCAAAGTGGGGGTAATATGGAGGAAGGCCTCACATCGACAATGAATGACGAGATATGGAGGATGGACTCGGATTCAAGTCATGGAAATCCAACCCATAATAAAACATGAGCCCCGCACAAAGGGGTCCGTCGGAAGCCTAAACCCGAAGGAAGTGAGACACGAACACCACATTCTCGCTGGGCTCGGAGTGGGAATGACCTACCTGGAGCAGGCAGCCTATCACGAGATCTCGCCGTTAGATACTGGCGTTTAGCAGCTTTAACACATCTTCTTACGTGACGGAGAAAGACATCCATCGGCCGTGCTGGTCGGAGCCGGACATCATCGAAGGTCCAAGCGCCTAAATCTGAAGCTTTGGGTGTTAGAACTTCGAGCGAGGCGAACTCGATGGAGGGTGTAAAAGAAGAGGGCCTTGGTCTCATTATAAAGAGGTTGAATACCAAGAGCCCTCCCCGTGGTCGATTAGGACTCGCCGATAGAGGAGGCGTGCCAGCGAACACGCTTGGGTTACCCACATCCGTATTGATGAGAATCCCGGAATAAGGGGCACGATCTATGCTTTGATAAGGCGTGCGGTGGAAACCGCCTCGCTAAACGCGCTAAGGCGGAACGGTAAAAAATGATTCATATAAAGGCCTGGCCGTGGTGTGATGTCACGCCGCGGAATACGTCAGCAGATCTGTGCAAAAGTTATTCTCTCTACGGTGGTATGTGGAACTTGTTTTGCAGAGCCGGACACTATCCTTGTGTTCAAAACCTTCTATGAAGTATTCGGAGGAGGAACCCGCCTTGCAATGCCGAAGACAATATGCGCCGGACTCGTCGTCATTGAAGCCTGGTTCGAGGGCTCTTGAGGAGTCTGGACTAGGGGTGTCCGGATAGCGAACTATCATCACGGCCGGACTCTAAGATTATGAAGATACAAGATTGAAGACTTAGTCACGTATGCCGGATGGGACTTTCCTTGGCGTGGAAGGCAAGCTTGGCGATACGGATATGTAGATCTCCTACCATTGTAACCGACTCTGTGTAACCCTAACCTATCCGGTGTCTATATAAACCGGAGGGTTTTAGTCCATAGGATGAACAACAATCATACCATAGGCTAGCTTCTAGGGTTTAGCCTCCTTGATCTCGTGGTAGATCTACTCTTGTACTACCCATATCATCAATATTAATCAAGCAGGAGTAGGGTATTACCTCCATCGAGAGGGCCCGAACCTGGGTAAAAACATCGTGTCCCTTGTCTCCTGTTACCATCCGCCTAGACGCACAGTTCGGGACCCCCTACCCGAGATCCGCCGGTTTTGACACCGACAATCTCCATCGTAGCATCGTTGTCATTTATGTCGTCTATTGCTTCTACGACTATCGCTACCGCTTAGTGATAAAGTAAAGCAATTACAGGGCGTTTTGCATTTCATACAATAAAGCGACAACCATATGGCTCCTGCCTGTTGCCGATAACTTCGGTTACAAAACATGATCATCTCATACAAGTAAAATATAGCATCACGTCTTGACCATATCACATCACAACATGCCCTGCAAAAACAAGTTAGGCGTCCTCTACTTTCTTGTTGCAAGTTTTACGTGGCTGCTACGGGCTTAGCAAGAACCGTTCTTACCTCGCATCAAAACCACAGCGATAGTTCGTCAAGTTAGTGTTGTTTTAACCTTCGCAAGGACCGGCGTAGCTACACTTGGTTCAACTAAAGTTGGAGAAAATAACACCGCCACCACCGTGTGCAAAGCACGTCGGTAGAACCAGTCTCGCATAAGCGTCTGCGTAATGTCGGTCCCGGCCGCTTCATCCAACAATACTAACGAACCAAAGTATGACATGCTGGTAAGCAGTATGACTTGTATTGCCCACAACTCACTTGTGTTCTACTCGTGCATATAACATCTACGCATAAAACCTGGCTCGGATGCCACTGTTGGGGAACGTAGTAATTTCAAAAAAATTCCTACGCACACGCAAGATCATGGTGATGCATAGCAACGAGAGGGAAGAGTGTTGTCCACGTACCCTCGTAGACCGAAAGAGGAAACGTTATAACAACGCGGTGATGTAGTCGTACGTCTTCACGGCCCGACCGATCAAGCACCGAAACTACGGCACCTCTGAGTTTTAGCACACGTTCAGCTTGATGACAATCCCCGGACTCCGATCCAGCAAAGTGTTGGGGATGAGTTCCGTCAGCACGACGACGTGGTGACGATCTTGATGTTCTACTGTCGCAGGGCTTCGCTTAAGCACCGCTACAATATTATACGAGGAGAACTATGGTGGAGGGGGGCACCGCACACGGCTAAGAGATCTCAAGGATCAATTGTTGTGTCTCTAGGGTGCCCCCTGCCCCCGTATATAAAGGAGCAACAGGGGGAGGTGCGGCCGGCCGGAGGAGGCGCCAGAGGAGTCCTACTCCCACGGGAGTAGGACTCCCTCCTTCCTTGTTGGAGTAGGAGAGGAGAGGGAAGGAGAGGGGGGAAAGGAAGAGCGGCGCCCCTCTTGTCCAATTCGGACTTGGGGGAGGCGTGCGGCTGCCCTTGGCCGCCTCCTCTTCCTCCTCTTGGGCCCATGAGGCCCATTAACCTCCGGGGGGTTCCGGTAACCCCCCGGTACTCCGGTATATATCCGATAACTCCCGGAACCATTCCGGTGTCCAAATATAGTCGTCCAATATATCAATCTTCATGTCTCGACCATTTCGAGACTCCTCGTTATGTCCATAATCACATCCGGGACACCGAACAAACTTCGGTACATCAAAAACTATAAACTCATAATAAAACAGTCATCGTAACGTTAAGCGTGCGGACCCTACGGGTTCGAGAACAATGTAGACATGACCTAGAACTGTTTCCGGTCAATAACCAATAGCGGAACCTGGATGCTCATATTGGCTCCTACATATTCTACGAAGATCTTTATCGGTCAAACCGCATAACAACATACGTTGTTCCTTTTGTCATCGGTATGTTACTTGCCCGAGATTCGATCGTCGGTATCCAATACCTAGTTCAATCTCGTTACCGGCAAGTCTCTTTACTCGTTACATAATGCATC
Source organism: Aegilops longissima (assembly GCA_021605205.1). Lineage (NCBI taxonomy): Eukaryota > Viridiplantae > Streptophyta > Magnoliopsida > Poales > Poaceae > Aegilops > Aegilops longissima. Next base: position 715,939,813 of record CM038682.1, read on the forward strand.
ATTCCGTAACTAACTCATTAGCTACATTGCTTGCAAGGCTTATAGTGATGTGCATTACCGAGAGGGCCCAGAGATACCTCTCCGACAATCGGAGTGACAAAACCTAATCTCGAAATACGCCAACTCAACATGTACCTTTGGAGACACCTATAGAGCTCCTTTATAATCACCCAGTTACGTTGTGATGTTTGGTAGCACACAAAGTGTTCCTCCGGTAAACGGGAGTTGCATAATCTCATAGTTGTAGGAACATGTATAAATCATGAAGAAAGCAATAGCAACATACTAAACGATCAAGTGCTAAGCTAACGGAATGGGTCATGTCAATCACATCATTCTCCTAATGATGTGATCCCGTTAATCAAATGACAACACATGTCTATGGTTAGGAAACATAACCATCTTTGATTAATGAGCTAGTCAAGTAGAGGCATACTAGTGACTTTAAGTTTTTCTATGTATTCACACATTTATCATGTTTCCGGTTAATACAATTATAGCATGAATAATAAACATTTATCATGATATGAGGAAATAAATAATAACTTTATTATTGCCTCTAGGGCATATTTCCTTCACGGTCGACCCCTCTCTAGCACGCGCGTGGCAACAGTAGGCATAGATCAAGACTGTGACAGTCCCAATCCCGACTGCGGCGGCACCAACGAAGACGAGAGGATGGTGAATGGTGAGTCCCTTTTGAGGCCATTCGAGGCGACGGATCCGTAATCTCATGTTTCCTCTCTGGATTTTACCTTTCACACGGAAGTTACTTGGTCAGCGCGACTACGCCCAGGCAGTGGCGGAGATAGAATTTAACACCAGGATGGTCCACCTCTAATTTTTTTACAACAACTATTACATGTAAACATTTTAACTAATTGCAGATACCAGAAAAATAGATAAATACGGTCTTACAAACACACTAAAATTCTCATTCAAGTCTCAATTTTGCATAAAAGATGCTTGCATAGTATAGTACATACCTTGAGAAGTTAACCATGTAAGCATCAATTATATGATCTTCACTAGATCACGAAGACGCGCGTCACCGCGCCGGTCCATTCGAAAGGGATAATACAATATATTTAAGAACTAGTTAGAAAATGTTAAATAATGGATATTAATTGAAGAGTTCAAATTACAATGTTGTCCATATCCATAGGGAAAGTTGGTTTGACAGAGAGGCCACATGTCAGCTTGAATACTTAGCATCTGTTTAACATTTAGAAGAAAAAACTTGACATCGGTTTTTGTTCTAGCACAAATATATTACCGGCAAAAGATAACATCCAATTCCAAACCATATATTGAGCTTTCTATCAGATATATTTCCACCATTTTATTTCTCAACTTGCTCTTGACTATAACATGATGGTGAAAAAGTTTTGCAATATCTTCGGTTCTCTTCATTCTTCAATAACTCTGCAATACAAATTTACTTTCTTTCAATCATAAATTCACAATGACAGAATTGAACAGAAATAATATGCTTAATTATGTTTGTGCTCATTGGTTCATCTTCATCAGTCCATGTATTGTACTATCCAGTGCACAATACAACAAGCAAACCCTAAATAAAAAAACTGAAGAATTGGGGAATGGATGAACGGCACCTCAAATCAGAATGAGCCGAGTGGCGGAAAGCGAACTGGGCGGTTGCTACGGGCTTGTAGGGGCGCCAGGCGGTCGGGATAGGGCAGGGTCGCAGCCTGGGACGGTTGTGCGGCTGGCGTAGAGCGCCGGACAGGCCGAAGGCGCAGCGAGGATGTAGGAGCGGAGGAGCCTCCTGGAGGCTGAGGTCATGGCGACATGAGGCAAAGCGAAGGCGGAGCCGAGGACAGGGATGGGGCGGCGGCGGCTGGGCTGGGTGTTGGGCGGAGGGTCGCCCATAGTCATGCGTCGTCGTGGTGTCTCGCTCACGAACCTCGAGCGAGCCATTGTTGGGCCTTTTTTTACTTCTCTGGCCCACCCTGTAGCTCCGCCCCTGCGCCCAGGGAAAGGGGAACAGGAGGAGCCAGGGGCGATTCATTTTGTTAGCATTAATCTGACAGTCATGTGTGCCCTAAAATGTTGCTATTAGGCTTCTTTGCTTGGTTGTTCAATACTGTTCTACGTACATATACAACACTGCTGAAACATTGATTAATCCACAAATGTTGTTCAACAGTGTTCTTTGCTTGGTTGTACAATGGTGCTTTACATATACAACACTCCTGAGATGTTGATTTGTCCGCTACGCGTGTTTGATTATTCCTGTATGAGAAAGTTGAGCAGTTTATCTCGTGCATGGAAGTTTCTTCAAGTGCACTAGGGCAATGTTTGGTCCGCAATAGATCTCTGCTCAACTGAAAGTCTGCTCAGTTAACCCTCTTATTGTATATGAAAAGCAAAATGCACGTTCAGTTAACCTCTCCTAGCACTTATATTTTTATTGAAATACTTGCCTCAACTTGTTTCATATTGAAATACTGATATTTTTATAAAAATAAGTACTTATATTTTGCTATGCCTAGGCGTGGAGCATGCAGCTGGCAATGCCAGCAATCAAAAAGATGAGAGCACTGGCAGTACCCCTAGTCCACTGCTCTTGGGCGCGAAGCCAAAGAAATAACTCACTTCCAAGTGCAGCCCTAGGATTCAGACTCAGAAGAGGCAAAAGAATCAGGAGGATATTCAGAATGGGTCTCATGAGGAACCTGCAGCGCCCAAGCAGAAGAATCTAGCTTCGCCAGTTCTTTCAACTGATCAGAATAAGAAGAATCAAGGGACCGATCAGAACATTTCTCGTGAAGAACTCGTCAGGATATTTGCCATGCACGGACACGCGACAAGGATGGTGGAACAAGGTGACTTTTGGAAGCTTGTTGCTGCCTGAATCCTGCGCTCAAGATTCCATCCCGCTTCGGCCTGAAGAATGAGACCTTTAACTTGTTTGATCAAGAAAAGGCCAAGCTGAGGGAGAAGTTAACAGCTTTACCATGCCGTGTTTGCCTGAGTGCATATGTGTGGCACTACAGTCCACTGCAGGCATTCTTGTGCTTGACTGTTCACTATATCGACAACGTATGGGAGAAGCAGAAGAAGATCATCAAATTTAGCCCCGTGGACCCCTCTTGCAGTGGAGAAGAACTAAGTCGTACCATATTGCGAGCTATTGGAGAATGGGGCCTTGATGACAAGGTTTTCAGCATCATACTGGATGACGCATTCACTGATGATTGAGTGGCTTCAAATGTCAAAATTGGTCTTCAGAAAAGGAACAAAGTTGCTGCAAATCGGAGCTTGTTTGTGGCACGTTATGCAACTCGTTTACTTGATGAGGTTATTCAGGTGGGGCTGGATGAACTTGACACAATCATGGAGAATACCAGCAAGTGTTCCAGGATGTATCCGACCCCTTCACTAGCGCATTATCACAAGCGCAGATATGCATCAGCGGATGATTGGAAAAAAGCACAGAAAATTTGTAAATACTTGCAAGACTTCAATAGATACAAGGACTTGGTCCACAAATCGCCTAGCCTAGACAAAGTGTTTGATAAGGTGTGAAATGTGAAGGAGAAGGTGCTTCGCAATACTGACACTGATAGGTTCAAGACACTCGCCGAAGTCTTTTTACGGGACAAGGAGGAGGAGGGAATTTCCGTTATGCGGCGGAATATGGAAAAGAAGTTCAAGAAATGCTGGAAAGTCTGTTTCTTGCATTTTTGTATGCCTATGGTCATGGATCCTAAATACCGTCTGCAACACATCAAGTCATGCATACAAGCCTTCACTGTGCAAAGTGCCTATACCGTGGACGGCGACATAGATGATTTTATTTGCGAGGTGCATGACACACTGCTTAACCTCTATGGTGAATATTCAGACCAGGCCCAAGAACCTGACCGCAAATCTTGGTCTAAAATTAGGATGGGAAAGTTCATAGGTAGAGATATTCTGCACGAGTTATATCTATGTACCGAATATCCACATTGTCAGCAACCACTGACTGAACTTGATGATTACTTGCAAGAGGCGCAACTTCCAGCAGGTGAGTCCAGTGTGCTCCAATGGTGGAAGGAACATAGCCTGACCTATCCTTCGATCGGTCGGATGGCACGCGATATATTGGCACTACCATGCCGTACTGACTGCAAGGCCGCAGCAACAAGAACTGCGAGGCTAGTAATGTCTGAGCCGGGTAATAAAAACCGGGTTGAGAGTCTTGTCTGTATTCAGGACTGGCTCGCACCTGCTGGTATAGCCTTGCTCTTGCTTCTCTTGATTTTATCTCATTATTATCTTATCAGTCCTTAATAGCTGAAATCCTCGTGTCTTTATTATAGGTAATACTACAAGTGTGGAGTCAAATCTTCAAAATTGAAAACTTTACAATTCCTGAATCCAACATTCCAGTGAGCCGATTTCTTAATCTGCCCCTGTAACTGTAATTGATGCGACCAAACAATGGCTCTACGATGCAGGATTCAAAGATGGAAAACTGCGAGGCACTTCGGATGGTGTTAACACAATTTGTGGATACTAGGTTAAGTTACCGGTGGAGCTGTAATGAATCTTATGAGTGTGGTGAGTAGAGGACCTCTAGTTTCAGATACTTGCCTTACGCGCACCCTCTATGCTAAAGTGCTTATATTCGATAATTAATCATATATTCGGATGTCTTAATGTACGCAGTAATGTTCACTTGCTACGTGCATGTTCTGTAGTCCTATACTCTGCTCAAGTTCTTCTCTCTGGTGCTTGTTTTGTCTGACTGACTCCTGCAGCCCTGCTGCACCAGTTTGATGTATCGGTAAAGGAAGTTCAGACTATCTCTGGCCGATGGTAGCCACTTTGCATCTTTCGATGTTTAGGTAGCTTTCTTGCCGATTGTTGAAAATATATTTAGGTGAAACAGTTTGAAGCACATACAATTTTGGACTTTCAGTTTCATCAGAATATATATGAATTTAGTTCAACATGTAAGTCCACTACAAAATATCACCAGAAGAATATATACCTTTTTTTAGAAAAGGAGGATGACCCCCGGCCTCTGCATCTGGAAGATGCATGCGGCCACTAGAAGAATATATACCTTGACGCTGCCACTAGTAATTCGATCTACTATATGGGCAGTAGCCTTTTCTACGTTTTTCAGCTATGGAGAAAAACAATTCTTGTAGCTCAGGAATTGAATTCCATTTTCTAAGTTCCATAACCACATGAACATACTACATGAAAATGTGACCTCAGCTAAACCTCTAGCCACAGGTGAGATGAGATAATGCTAACAAGATAGGCAATTAGACCCCGTAAAATGTCCAATTTTTTTACAAGTTCCCCTAAAATATAGGCTTCGTCCAATAACTATCTCGGATTGGAGGCTTTTTTTCAGGGATTTGTAAAACAAAAAACGGTTGGCAGAAGAGAACTTTCATCTCCTGCCATGGTCTCCCGGCCATCCTTGCCACCTCTGCTCGATCCTCCCCAAACGCCTCCACACCATATCATCGTTATACCTCGACGCCGGCAATCACCGAATCCCTAGGAGGAGACGGGGAAGTTGCGGCGCTGCTCGATCCCCCCGCACGAGGAGACGACGGAAAGTGGCGGAGCTGCTGGAGTCGCTACACGCCGTGCGAGGATTCGATTGCTTTTTCTTTTATAGGTTCCCCTAAAATATAGGCTTCGTCTGGTAGATATTTCGGATTGGAGGCAGTTTTTGCAGGGATCTGTAAAACAAGAAACGGTTGGCGAGAGGGAACTTTCATCTCATGCCACGGTCTTCCGGCGATCCCTGCCGCGTCTGCTCGATCCTCCCCAAGCGCCTCCACGCCACCTCACCGGAATACCTCGACACCGGCGACCATCGGACCCTAGGAGGAGACGACGAAAGTGGCGGCGCTGCTCGTTCCTCCTTGCACAAGGAGATGACGGAAGTGGCGGAGTTGCTGTCGCCGCTGCACGCCGCGCGAGGATTCGATTGCTTTTTTCCTTTTATGTGTGAGGGTGTTTTGTGCTCTTTTACAGGGACCCTTTGTAAATTCAATTGGTTTATACGGAATCTATTTTGAGGACATACAAATCGTATGGTAAATTCTCACAAATTCCTTTTAGGGGAAATCGTATACTGTTTTCTTAGAGGACGCGGTTTTAGCGGATCTGTCAAACGCTGTCAAAGGAAGCTGTTTTCACCCTCCCAGATCGCACTCTACCCATGGCTGAATCGGCCGGCGGCGGTCAGCCCCGGCTCCCCGAGGAGCTCGTCCTCTGGGAGATCCTGACGCGCCTTCCGGCCAAGTCCCTGCTACGGTGCCGCGCCGTCTGCACATCCTGGCGCCGCAGCCTTACCTCCGACACGGGCCTCCTCCTCGCGCACCACCGCCGTCAGCCGGCGCTCCAGCTCGTCACCACCCGGGACGAGCTCGAGGGCAGGATCGACGCGCTGGACCACCGCGCCGGCGAGCGGCGCCCCGTCGCCCGCACGGACCGGGCCGCCTCCCCCATGGACCTCGATCTGCTCGCCGCCTGCGACGGCCTCCTCGTCGTCTGCGCCTACGGCGCCCTCCACATCTGCAATCCGGCCACCCGCCAGCGCGCCCCGCTCCTGCTGCTCCACACCTACCACATCTCCGGCCTCTACCCTCACGCCGCGTCCCGGTCGTACTCTTACCGGGTGCTGTGCTGGAGGAAGGAGCCCCACGCCGCCGACGGCCGCGCCGTCTACTATGTGCACACCGTGGGATCCGCCGAGGTCAGGTGCGTCGGCGAGCCCCCCGAGCCGTGGGCCACCGGGGACATCGCCGAGGTGATGCCAATGCTGGAGCTCTTCCACCCGCACGTCCTCGTGCAGGGCAGGTTTCACTGGCGCCTCGTCGAGTTGCCCGGCCGAAAAAAATACAACAACATGCTGGTTTTCGACACGATTTCCGAGTCCTTCCGGCATGTCGAGACCCCTGTCGAGGGCCCCTGGGCTGACCCCTTTGAGATGAAGGGGGAGCTTGGGCTGTACAACTACAATGGCTTCCGGACGGGAGATCTCTGGGTGCTAGAGGACTACCAGAGCAACGTCTGGTCGCTCAAGCACCGCATCAAGGTGCAGAGGCCGGTCCTTTTCCTGGTGCAGGACGCCCAAGGAGATGTGTTCATTAATTCTAAGAAAAAGGGGAGCGTGGGGATTATGTCGCAGCGTCTGCGGCACTTGTCTGGCACCGATGGCACTGTGTTGACACGGTATGAATGGAACGGTCGCCTCAATCTTAAGCGGCATCGGTTCAAAGAAAGCCTTGTCCGGCATGCCTTCTTCCCGGCAGACGGTAATGCTGCTGTCGATGAAACACCATTGTTCGATGGGTTGTCAGCTGTGGTGTTGCTTCCTGATGATAATTCTGAGCCAGATTGAGGAAGCAGATGTAGTTGTCCATGCCAGCAAAGTTTATTGCACCGTAACCCGAGTGAGTAGCTCTAGGCTCTTAGTTGACGATCTTTATTATTCCTGGTTATTATCTGTGTTCAGAGTGAAACAGAATCCACTGAAACTTGGTCTTCTGAAATGAGATATTTATGTTATAAGTAATTGCTAGTGGATAGCAAATTAGATGAAAATATTTATCTTGAGATAATCATATTGTACACCTGGTTTTATAGTTTTGGGGCATATTCTCTTTGCTCTGACTGTCTCTTTCAGTAGGTGTTGTGCTGATTGTCCTTACTGTCCTATCCATACTTCTGATCATGCTATTGTGTAGGCTTATTTTTTGTGTAGTCCTCATTTTTTTTCCCAAATACTTATGTTGTGAGTTGTGACACATAAGCTTCATGAACTCTTGATTTTTGTGCTCTTGATTAAACTGCCGTAGCTGCCCAAATTACACGCCTCCTAATATCAGTCCTTGCTATATATTTAATGTCTGTATTTGTACTGTACTGGTAACCCTACTCCTACTGTAACAAGTAGCAATGTAGTGTTAATTGATACTCCCTCCTTTCCACAATACATGCCTTCCATTTGTCAAAATATAGATGTATCTAGACATGTTTTAGTATATAGGTACATTCATTTTTGAACAAATGGAAGTCAAGTTTTTTGGAACGGAGGGAGTATGATATTCGATTGTCGTCTTCATAGCAGGTTTTTTGTTTTGAAAAATATTGATTCCTGCTTTTCACTTTATTTCTTAACTGTCTAGAAGTATCTATTCACACACTTTGGTTAGCTTTTCTGGTAAATCTGTGAAGTTTTTTATATTATCCTGACATAAGCAGTTTTCTATGATATTCTTTCCGGTTGTCTTGATATATATACCAAATGCAGCCCTAAAAGCATACCTAGGCATGTTTATCCGTAGTAACATATTTGACATATGCCATTCTCAATTATTCTGTAACGAGTTTGTGTTACAGAAATTTTATTAGGAATAGGACAATTATTCCCTAAGCCCCGGATGAATGGCACCAACCCACTGTCATCTTTGAAGCCACTTTACCTCAGATAAGACCCCCAAGGTAGATGGTTTTAGAATATTGAAGGACAAGGCTGAGGGGGCCAAATCTAAACAAAATATTTTTATCTAATTTCATCACCCCTACTGGCTGAAAGATCCTGCAAAAGTGTACAGTCAAAGGTGTTGAGATCAAATGGTTACTTAATTTGTTTCCTGTACAAAATACCGTGGTTTCAAATGTCAGCTTGCTTATGGTATACAGTTTACACTGGTAACAGATAAAATGCACACACTCGTAATCTTCTTGCACCACACTGAGACCATGTTTTTGACAACAAGCTGTTTTATTTTTATTTCCAACATTATGCAGTAGACTGAGAAAGATATAAGTAGGGAACATTCTGTAACGTGCTTATGGAAATTGAGAGCAGAACAGATAACAAAATTGACTCGAAGCACAAGCCCAAACCCCTGAAGCTTCTGTTGGACGATGTGGTCTAACTTCTTGCCCATCTCGCGGCTCATGTGGTTCACCCAGTACCCTACTCCTTTTCTATAAAATGAGAAATTACCAAAGTAAACTTTTTTTCCGTAGCTAACGCCCCCAACCTGGTTAGCTTTTAGGCTGGTAAGCATCTCAAAACTGGAGAGTCTCACCACCTCTTGATCAACACCAGAGCTCTCCTCCTCTTCAGTCAGTGGGACGCCGAGGAATATAGCTAACTTCCTCACAACTTGCACCGGATTTGAGGACATATTTTATTACCGCAGCATCTGCAAAACTAGTCCACTCCAGCCAAGTTAATTATTGCAATGTGACCCGAGTGAGTGGCTGTAGGTCCTTAGCTGATGCTGTTCATTTCTGGTTATCTGTCTTCAATATCAAGCAGAATCCACCAAGTTTCAGATGTTTTTTCTTTTCTTTTCTTTATTATGAGCTATGTTGGTCATCTGAAGCAAAATGTTTACATTGTGCCTTTTTTGCTTTCAGTCTATAGATTGTACACCCAGTTGTTGTTGGATATATACTCGCAAATTAGATGATAGTATTTGCCTCGAGATAAACATATTCTACACTTGTTCTTATAGTTTCAGGGCATATATCCTTGTCGTTGCAAGTGTATTTTCAGTAGACGTTCTGCTTGTTTTCCTCGGTGTCCTATCCGTACTTACGATCATATTATTGTTTAGCCTTTCTTTGTTCTAATTTTCTCTGACATTATTGTTTTTCTCAGAGAATCTTTTGACCTAGCACCAATCAAATTGTTGTTGAAGAAACCAGCATTTTGTGCTAATTTTGTCCCCTCAATGAACAAACTGATACAATAATAGGATTATGTGGCACATTACTTCATCGCCCAGGAGCATTTACAGTCTGTAAAATATACACTTGACACTCTTTAAGATGAAATACAGACCACTAAAATCATAGCTGCAGAGCAGCTAGTTGTGAATGAATCAATATCCCAGCCTATGATGAGGCCATATGCTTGACTGTTTAATTCTTATTCCCAAAATTAAACCACAATTAATCAACATAGGCCTCTCCCCAACAAGAAGAAGCAGAGTGGAAAGGAAAACACAACAGATGACTCTTGTTCAAAACACAAGCCCTGACCCCTGGAGCTTCTCCTGGACGATGCAGTCGAACTTCTCCCGCATCTCGCGGCTCATGTGGTTCGCCCAGTCCCCAACCTCTCCCTTTCTATAGAACACGGAGTTATCAACGTGAACTTTATTCCCGTGACTGCCGCCGCCGACCTGGTTCACCTCAAGGCCGGTGAGCGTCTCTAAGCTGCACATCCTCGCCACCTCCTCCGCGATGCCGGAGCCCTCCTCCTCGGTCAGCGGGACACCGAGGAACCTCGCGAGCCTCCTCACGACCCGTGCTGGGTTTAATTTGATCTCCTCGTACTTGAGGAAGAGGACGGTGTCGGGCCTCGCCACGCTCTCCTCCCAGTACCCGAGGCAGTGGTCCCAGAAGGGGCCGTAGGTCGATAACCCCTCGCAGAACATGCCGTTGGCGTCATCCGTCGACAGGCCGGCGCCGCCGCCCCGCGCCACCTTGTTCTCGAAGTGCAGCCTGGAGACGAGCATGTCCTTGGGGTCCCGGCACAGGTACACGACCCGGCAGCCGAGCGACGGCGTCTTTGACCGGAGCAGTGCATGGGCAGGTGTGTGGCGAGGAGCCTCGGGGACGGGAGCGCGTCGAGGTCAACATGGCCACCAGCAGCGCCAGGGATCTCGATGAACGACACAAGGTGATGGGGTGACGGTTGAGGAGCGGGTGGTCGGCGCCGAGGCCGTGGCAGGACCGGTTGACGACGCTGAAGGCAAGGGCCTTGAGCCAGGTGGTGCCGCACTTGGGCTGCGTGGCGAGAACGAGGTTTGTTGGCGCGGGGCGCAAAAGCCCGACTGGCGCGCAGGACCCCCTCCAGGATCCCCGGCTTGAACCAGTAGCCCTTGTACCGGATGAGCGGTTGCGGCCACCCCTCCCTTGATGGGAGCGAGGATACGATCCCCTTGAGGCTCTCTTCGGATATGGCGTCTACCGGTGAGCTCTCGGTGGCGGTGGCGCTCATCGGTGGAGCTGCTGCTGCCGGTTGGGCCATGTCTGGTGTGGGAGGGGAGGCGAAGCTAGGTAGTTTTTTTTTTTAAATGGAACACACCGATTCCACACTTTAAACTGGCTCAGCCAAATTGCTGGCCATACGAACTAGTACATCGTTAGGCAGGCCCTCCGGCCAAAGCTGGGTAGCCGCCTGATGGGTGGCACCAAAAGCATCGATAGTATGCGCAAGATTATTACAGGCCCTGGGGGCAAAAGAGAACGAGCAAGCATTAAAACTTGGGCGAGCAAAGACTCTGATTTCTCTGAACAGGATGCCTTCTGGTGTCCGGTCTAGCTCAGAGCTTTGCAGCGCTTTGACGAGCGTCTGGCAACCAGACTCCACCTGCACATACTGCATACCCCATTGCGCCGACGCTTCCGTCTGCAGCGCACTTGCTACATGCCGCAAGCAACCCGCGCCGGAGCCTCTTAGGCCAACTCCACAGCACGACCCTAAACGGACATCCGGTTTGGTCGGATTTTGTTCCTTTGGAGCGCCGATGGATTCGCCCGTGTCCCGTTTTGTCAGATGGGTCGTGCGTGCGCCCACCGTGCGGCCGCACCCCAAATCGTGTCCGGGATGGACTTAAATAAAAAAATATAAACACTAGAATGAAATAACTAAAAAAGTAAATAAACGCATTTAAAAAAACATAAAACATATATAAGGGTCGGCCACAAAACGGCCCAGTTTTCACGGCCACTTAAAAAGCCCGGTTTCAAAATTAACATATAAAAAAAACGCCTCCGCGCTCTCTGCCGCGCCCGTCGGTGCTGCGGGCGTGGCGGTCTTCATCGGCCCGGTGTCGCTGCTGTCGCGACGAAGTTCGGCGAGGCCGGCGGCGCCCACAGTGGGGCGGCGGTGCGTGGTAGACGGGCGGGCTGGGCGGCCGAGGTGCTCGCACCACCTCCTCCCGCGGCGACGCCCCGCTCCGGTGACCGCGGCGGAGTGGGGGCACCGCTTCACGCCACGCCACGCCGCCATCTCCGGCGCAAAGACAGACCAGCCCCACCTCGCCCAAAGGCTTCTCGAACGCCGACGGTCCTCCTCCATCGACTCCTCCGTGACGGCCGCCACCGCAGCCCGGAAGGCGACGCCCCGCGGCGAGAGGGCCATGGCCTCCTCCAGCCGCCCCACCGCCTCTCGTCGTGCGTGTTCATGGAGTCGCCCATGACACGCCGCAGAGACGGCCTCCTCCTTCGCCGTCATGCGAGGAGGTGGAGGGGCGACGAGACGGGAAGGCGACGGCGTGGGCGTCGCAGACTCGCAGACACTACACCAGCGGCTCGCGACATGGCCTCCGCGGACCCGACACGGTGCGGCGCGGCGGGACGCGCGCCGCGCGCCGTGCTCGCCCCGGAGCCATGTGTCCCAGAGCGGAGGCGGGGCATACCCGTGGTCGTAGTACAAGTCGCCGGGGAAGAGGCGGCGGCGGTTGATCTCATTGCGCTGCACGGCCGGTCGCCCGCATCGGGATGGGGACCCGTCCGCGGAGAGGTGCCACCCGTTGGGGAGGTGGGCGTCGCTCCACGGGACCGGCGTCCTCGTCTCCCAGTACCTCCGGCGCACGTCTGCGCAGATGTACTGCCGGTCGCGCTCGCCGGAGGGCCTAGGGGCAATGGTGAAGGGGGCCGGCGCGGGGGCTCGACGGGAGGAGTGCGGCGGTGACGCGGGGGCTCGACGGGAGGAGCGCGGCGGTGACGCGGGCTCCTCCTTTTTCACGGATCCGCGACGGCGGCCGGAGGAGGAGCCGGCCTCGCGGTCGTGCTTCCCCTTGCGGTTCCACAGACCCATGGCTGCGGCCGGCCGGCGAGCTCGAGGGCGGGGAGTGGCTAGGGTTTGGGCGTGTCGACTTTCGAGGGGCAAGAGGGCGGCGTGGGGATGAGGACGACGACCGTCCACGGGTCCCATTTAAGAAGGACGCCACCCGTCATTGTCGCGGATGACAGGTGGGGCCTCCCGCCCATGCGCATTTATGTTGGCGGGTGGGAGGTAGGTGGCCGCCTGCCACGCGGCCCCGACGCAGACGTTCGAAGCGTCCATTCGCTGTCCGCCACGACCCAAACCCGGCGCAAGTTTGCGCTCGAAATGGGTCGGCACGGACACAAAACGGACCAGATGGGTCCGGGCCGTCGCGCGCTGGGCCGTCCCATTTGTCCTTTTTACCCCAGACGGATGGGGCCGGACAAGATAGGATCGCGCGGTGGAGTTGGCCTTACGTCTCCAGCCTGGTCATGGATCACAAAGCCCCAGCCTCCCGAACCATCAGCTGCAGAAAACGCCCCATCACAGTTTATTTTCAGCCAGTCTCCTTCAGGTTTCTTCCACACACACACAACTGGGGCAGGGGTGTCAGTACGAGGTTTCGCGCAGAAAGTCAGAGAATCACTAGCCCAGTGATTGATCTCTGCAGCTAGGTTCTCCAGAAGTATTGTCTTCTCTCCAGCATTATTTTTATTTCTCCAGGTCCACCATCGCCACAAGAGACAGGTAACCAGGTACTCTTTTCTGTTCCGGCAACCTGAGAACAAAAAGCATCAGCTCTCCCACATCTTTGCAATTGGTCATACATAGGCGTTCCTTCTCCAGAAGCAAACTACGCCACACATTCTTAACACGTTTGCAATTCAGAAATAAGTGTGCTCCATCCTCATCCCTTCTTCTACAGCAGACACAAATGGTATCACACTTGATACCCCTCCTTTTCATAGACAGTTTCAGGGGCCGACTGTTATGGGCTAGACGCCACATGAATTGTTGTATTTTTGGTTGGCAAGGGAGGTTCCAGATCTCCTTCCAGTCCCACTCTCTTGGTGCGGGACTAGCGGAAGATGGCAGGCCCGCATCTGTTTGTTGCACATACACCTGGTAGGCTGATTTGATTGAAAAAATGCCCTTGCTGTCATAGTACCATGCAAAGGAATCCTCAAAATCATCTCTGACTGGGGTAGCTAGGATCACTTTCGCATCCTCCTTCATGAAGATCGCTCGCACTAGGTGCTCATCCCAGGTTTGGGTGTCAGGATCAACAAGTTCACAAACTCTGGTGAGAAGACAACGCCCTCTTGGCGTTACTGGAGTTCGCCTCCCCTCGCGAGCAAGCCATGGATCTTTCCAAATGTTGATAGAGGTGCCATCTCCTACCCGGAAAATAAGTTCGTCTTTCAGCAACCCTATTCCTTTTAGAATACTCCTCCATGTATACGAAATCCCTGGGTGTGCAGCCGCTCCCAGGATAGAAGTATTCGGGAAATACCGTGCCTTGAGAACCCATGCACATAGTGATTCTGGCGCTTCCTGAAGGAAATATGCCCTAGAGGCAATAATAAAGTTGTTATTTATATTTCCTTATATCATGATAAATGTTTATTATTCATGCTAGAATTGTATTAACCAGAAATTTAGTACATGTGTGAATACATAGACAAACAGAGTGTCACTAGTATGCCTCTACTTGACTAGCTCGTTGAATCAAAGATGGTTAAGTTTCCTAGCCATAGACATGAGTTGCCATTTGATTAACGGGACCACATCATTAGAGAATGATGTGATTGACTTGACCCATTCCGTTAGCTTAGCATTTGATCGTTTAGTATGTTGCTATTGCTTTCTTCATGACTTATACATGTTCATATGACTATGAGATTATGCAACTCCCAAATACCGGAGGAACACTTTGTGTGCTACCAAACGTCATAACGTAACTGGGTGATTATAAAGGTGCTCTACAGGTGTCTTCGATGGTACTTGTTGAGTTGGCATAGATCGAGATTAGGATTTGTCACTCCGATTGTCGGAGAGGTATCTCTGGGCCCTCTCGGTAATGCACATCACTATAAGCCTTGCAAGCAATGTGACTAATGAGTTAGTTGCGGGATGATGCATTACGGAACGGGTAAAGAGACTTGCCGGTAACGAGATTGAACTAGGTATTGAGATATCGACGATCAAATCTCGGGCAAGTAACATACCGATGACAAAGGGAACAACGTATGTTGTTATGCGGTTTGACCGACAAAGATCTTCGTAGAATATGTAGGATCCAATATGAACATCTAGGTTCCGCTATTGGTTATTGACCGGAGACGTGTCTCGGTCATGTCTACATAGTTCTCGAACCCGTAGGGTCCGCACGCTTAACGTTTGGTGATGATCAGTATTATGAGTTTATGTGTTTTGATGTACTGAAGATAGTTCGGAGTCCCGGATGTGATCATGGACATGACGAGGAGTCTCGAAATGGTCGATACATAAAGATTGATATATTGGATGACTATATTCGGACATCGGATGAGTTCCGGGGGTCACTGGATAATTATCGGAGTGTCGGGGGGTTATCGGAACTCCCGGAAGAACTATTGGGCCTACATGGGCCATAGGGAAGAGGGGAGGCAGCCCACAAGGGGCAGTCGCTCCCCCTCCCTATAGGGAGTCCGAATTGGACTAGAGAGGGGCGCGCCCCCCCTTTCCTTCTCCTCTCCCTCTCCTTCCTTCCCCCTTCCTCCTCCTAGTTGGACTAGGAAAGGGGGAGTCCTACACCTACTAGGAGGAGGACTCCTCCCCCTCCTTGGCGCGCCCCAAGGGCCATCCGGCCTCCCCCTTGCTCCTTTATATACGGGGGCAAGGGGCACCCTAGAACACACAAGTTGATCATTGATCTCTTAGCCGTGTGCGATGCCCCCTTCCACCATAATCCACCTCGGTCATATCGTTGCAGTGATTAGGCGAAGCCCTGCGCCGGTAGCTTCATCATCACCGTCATCACGCCGTCGTGCTGACGAATCTCTCCCTCGACACTCTGCTGGATCGTGAGTTCGTGGGACGCCACCGAGCTGAACGTGTTTAGATCGCGGAGGTGGCGTACTTTCGATACTAGGATCGGTCGACCGTGAAGACGTACGACTAAATCAACCGCGTTGTCATAATGCTTCCGCTTTCGGTCTACGAGGGTACGTGAACAACACTCTTCCCTCTCGTTGCTATGCATCACCACGATCTTGCGTGTGCGTAGGATTTTTTTTTTTTTTGAAATTACTACGTTCCCCAACACTTCCAGCATACGCCATGCTTGTCGGGCCAGCATGGCCAAATTGAACCCATAGATGTCACGGAAGCCCAGGCCTCCCTCCTTCTTCGGCTTCTTTAATAGCTCCCAACTCAACCAATGCATGGTGTTGTTTTTTTCTTGCTTTGCCCACCAAAATCTGCAAATCATCATTCCAATCTCTTCACAAAACGTTTTCGTAAGATCAAAGCAGGACATGCTAAAGGTCGGGATTGCCTGCGTGTTGGGGAACGTAGTAATTTCAAAAAAAATTCCTACGCACACGCAAGATCATGGTGATTGAGGGAGTTCCGGACTAGGGGGTGTCCGGATAGCCGAACTATCATCATCTGCCGGACTCCAAGACTATGAAGATACAAGATTGAAGACTTCGTCCCGTGTCCGGATGGGACTTTCCTTGGCGTGGAAGGCAAGCTTGGCGATACGGATATGTAGATCTCCTACCACTGTAACCGACTCTGTGTAACCCTAACCCTATCCGGTGTCTATATAAACCGGAGGGCTTTAGTCCATAGGACGAACAACAATCATACCATAGGCTAGCTTCTAGGGTTTAGCCTCTTTGATCTCGTGGTAGATCCACTCTTGTAACACACATCATCAATATTAATCAAGCAGGACGTAGGGTTTTACCTCCATCAAGAGGGCCCGAACCTGGGTAAAACATCGTGTCCCTTGTCTCCTGTTACCATCCGCCTAGACGCACAGTTCGGGACCCCTACCCGAGATCCGCCGGTTTTGACACCGACATTGGTGCTTTCATTGAGAGTTCCTCTGTGTCGTCGCCATCAGGTAGGATGCCTCATCTCGTCTTTAAAGACGATACTATCGCCAAAGGAGCCTTGGCCGCCGCCGAACTCTTCGCTGGTGGTTTTCTTATGACCGCCATCCGCCACCGCTACCGACAATGACCTCTCGAGTCATCGAAACCAATCTTCATGTCAATTCGGAACTTGCCGAACAATTAGATCCGATCGAGCTCTCCTCCGTAAACGAGCTCTTGGATCGAATCGCCGCCCTGGGAGTCGCCACAGACTACGACCGGATCGGACCTAAAACCGATCTGAGAGAGATCAGCTCTCCCCAGGCTACCCATCATATTGTTGTGATAGAGGAGCAACGCAGCGATTCTTCTTCTATCTTAAGGACTAGCTACGTCCGGATTCCCGATCCCTCCATGCCGGATTCTCGCGGAGGAACGGATGTCGATCAAGCCCTGAACCTAAAGTCAGGCGGCGGGTCGGACTCATTGGATAACACTCAAAATCCAAAGTTCCGAGTTCGAAACTTCTCGCCCCTCGAGTCCTAAATTGGACGGGTTCCGGATTTAGTACCACCGCCCACCCAAACATTAGCGATCTTCTCGAATTCGCAAGAGCCCGCCAAACAATACATCATTATCGGGCGATTCCTCCCGGTTATGAACAGGATAAAAGATCGCCGAGAGGAGGACGAATCCCAATCTTCTGCAATAATTGCACGGACAAGGGAATCCTAAACGCCATAAGTCGTTGCGAGATTACACGCTTTTCTGGCTTCGTGACCATAGTACAAAAGTACTATGTGATGGAGAGCGCCTGGAAAACCGAAAGTAAATTTTGGGATAATCCGGCCCCGAATACATCCCTAGTCCGAAACAAAAGGGTGCATCATTATCAAGCACCTAGGTTAAATACCAAAAAACCAAAACCCCCCAAAGGGTACGGAACCGTACTGGAGGGTTGGCTAAACGGACCCTGCAAAATTCATAGCACAGAGGGCGCCACTCCAATTCATAGCCTTCGAGCATGTTGGGTACTATGGCAGGTGGCCAAAAGTGGCGAAGAGCTTCTAGCTTCGGAATCCCAGCCCAGCAACACCAGTACGGTGTTAACAGTCTTCGAGACTTTCGCATCAAACAACATGCGAAAACGAACAATCCGCAGCCTCGCCGAAGTCTACCAAGTAGCAACAACAAATCCATGGAGCGACACGGCTATCACCTTCAACGCCAGCGACGAACCTAAATTCCGAACAGCTAGAGCACCAGCCGCATTGGTCCTCAGTCCGATTGTGGACGGTTTCCGTCTTACTAAGGTACTCATGGATAGCGGCAGCGGATTAAACCTCATCTATGAGGAAACCCTTCAAAAAATGGAAATTGACTGGAGCCGCATTGAGCGAAGCAGCACAACCTTCAGAGGGATAATCCCTAGTCGAGAAGTACGCTGCACAGGAAAAATCACACTAGATGTAGTGTTTGGCTCACCGGACAATTACAGGTCCGAGGAGGTCACGTTCCAAGTGGCCCCATTCGGCAGCGGATATCACGCTTTGTTAGGGCGAGAGGCATTCACAATCTTCCAAGCTATACCCCACTACGGGTACATGAAGCTCAAAATGCCCGGACCCAATGGGATAATCACTCTCGCTAGTGACCCAGATATAGCACTCCGCGCTGAAAATAAGACAGCCGCACTGGCCCTAGAGGCATTGTCTGAAGCCCTAGCGGCAGAGGAACTAACTACGCTGCGCTCCACGGTGGATAGGGACGATGTGATACTCGATAAGAGGTCCAAGTCCACCTCTTTTAAACCAGCAGAAGAAATAGTCAAATTTCAGGTCCATCCAACGGACCCCACAACGATGGCCTCCATTGGGGCACAATTAAGTCCTGATGTCGAAGCCGCACTACGAGAATTCCTTCGGGAAAATTTGGACATTTTTGCCTGGCACCCTTCAGATATGCCAGGAATCCCATGCAGGCTGGCAGAGCACAGCCTAAATATCCTAAAAGGATTCAAGCCAGTCAAACAAGCTCTTCGGCGATTTTTCGAACCCAAAAGATAGGCAATGGGAGAGGAGCTAGCCAAACTCTTAGAAGCCGGATTCAACAGAGATATAAAACATCCGGACTGGCTAGCCAATCTAGTAATGGTACCAAAAAAGGACAAATCCTGGCGCCTCTGCGTCGATTTTAAAGACCTTAACAAGGCCTGTCCAAAGGACCCTTTCCCCCTCCCTTGCATCGACCAAATCATCGATGCTAACGCAGGGCACGATTCATTGTGCTTCCTCGACGCTTACTCCGGATACCATCAAATCAAGATGGCGGAAAAAGATTAGGCCGCAACGGCATTCATTACTCCATATGGGCCATTCTCGCTTCAACACAATGCCCTTCGACTCAAAAACGCCGCGCAACATATCAGCGCATGATTCAAACATGTCTGGCTACCCAGATAGGCAAAACAGTAGAGGCATATGTAGACGATGTGGTCGTCAAGACCAAACACGTCGGAACTCTAGTAGAAGACTTGAGGATGACATTCGACAACCTCCGAGCATATGACATTAAGCTCAATCCGAAAATGCGTCTTGGCATACAGCCGGAAAGCTCTTGGGCTTCATCGATCCGTAGAGGAATTGAAGCAAACCCGCCAAAATCCGAGCTCTGTCACAATTGGATATTCCAAAAGACCTCAAGCAGATACAAAACTAACCAGATGCGTAGCGGCCTTAAGTCGCTTCATCTCCGCTTGGGGAGAAAAGGCTCGCCCTCTACCGCCTCCTCCGGCGCACCAAACATTTCGAATGGACGGATGCTGCCACAGCCGGACTCGAAGAAATAAAGGCCATACGGCAACAACCGGTTCGCCGCGCCAACCTGGGCGAACCTATGTTATTATATATCGCAGCAACACATCAAGTTGTCGTTGGTACTCGTCGTTGAACGAGAAACGAAGGGCACAGATTCCCTCTTCAAAACCAGGTACTACGATCCACCGTTCTAACTCCATGCAAATCCGGTACCCACATTATCAAAAGATAGCGTATGCGGTGTTCATGGCATCCCGGAAGCTGCGACACTACTTTCAAGAGTGTTCAATAACGGTGGCCTCCGAAGTACCTCTCAACGATATTATAAACAATCACGAGCAACGGGCAGGATTGCAAAATGGGCTATCGAGCTCTTACCATTTGACATACCTACAAACCACGGCGAGCTATAAAGTCGCAGGTTCTGGCTGACTTCGTCGCCGAATGGACCGAAGCCGAACTCCCGAAAGAGTACGGCGCGTACTCCAACTGGATCATGCATTTCGACGGATCCAAAATGTTGGCTGGCTTGGAGGTCAAGGTCGTCTGGACGTCCCCAACTGGAGACACAATCCAATACGTACTTCAAATAATGTACATGGACTCCAACAACGCAACCGAATACGAGGCCCTTCTACTGAAGGAAATATGCCCTAGAGGCAATAATAAAGTTATTATTTATTTCCTTATATCATGATAAATGTTTATTATTCATGCTAGAATTGTATTAACCGGAAACATAATACATGTGTGAATACATAGACCAACATAACGTCACTAGTATGCCTCTACTTGACTAGCTCATTAATCAAAGATGGTTATGTTTCCTAACCATAGACATGTGTTGTCATTTGATTAACGGGATCACATCATTAGGAGAATGATGTGATTGACATGACCCATTCCGTTAGCCTAGCACTTGATCGTTTAGTATATTACTATTGCTTTCTTCATGACTTATACATGTTCCTGTTACTATTGCTTTACAGAAATCAGTTCCAGTGATTCCTACACCAATTAGTGAGGAAGTTAATGATGATGATCATGATACTTCAGATCAAGTTGTTACCAAACCTCGTAGGTCTTCCAGAGTAAAATCCGCACTGAGAGTGGTACGGTAATCGTGTTCGAAGTCATGTTACTAGACCATGATGAACCCACGGACTATGAGGAAGCGATGATGAGCCCAGATTCATGAAATGGCTTGAGGCCATGAAATCTGAGATAGGATCCATGTATGAGAACAAAGTATGGACTTTGATTGACTTGCTCGATGATCAGCAAGCCATGTTAAATAAATGGATCTTCAAGAGGAAGACGGACACCGATAGTAGTGTTACTATCTATAAAGCTCAACTTGTCACAAAAGGTTTTTTCGACAAGTTCAAGGTGTTGACTACAATGAGATTTTCTCAACTCAGTAGCGATGCTTAAGTCTGTCCGAATCATGTTAGCAATTGCCACATTTTATGAAATCTGCAAATGGATGTCAAAACTGCATTCCTTAATGGTTTTCTTAAAGAAGAGTTGTATATGATGCAACCGAAGGTTTTGTCAATCCTAAAGGTGCTAACAAAATGTGCAAGCTCCAGCGATCCATCTATGGACTGGTGCAAGCATCTCAGAGTTGGAATATACGCTTTGATAAGTTGATCAAAGCATATAGTTTTATACAGACTTGCGGTGAAGCCTGTATTTACAATAAAGTGAGTGGGAGCACTACCGCCTTTCTGATAAATATGTGTGAGTAACATATTGTTGATCAGAAATGATGTAGAATTTTTCTGGAAAGCATAAAGGAGTATTTGAAAGGAGTTCTTTAAAAAGAAAGACCTTAGTAAAGCTACTTACATATTGAGCATCAAGATCTATTGAGATAGATCAAGACGCTTGATAAGTTTTTTCAATAAGTACATACCTTGTCAAGATTTTGAAGTAGTTCAAAATAAAACAGTCAAAGAAAAGTTCTTGCCTGTGTTGCAAGGTATGAAGTTGAGTAAGACTCAAGACCCGACCATGGCAGAAAATAGAAAGAGAATGGAAAAGTCATTCCCTATGCCTCACCATAGGTTCTATAAAGTATGCTATGTCAGTGAACTGACCTATTGTATACCTTGCTCGGTTTGGCGGAGGAATACAATTTTGATCTAATAGTAGATCAACGACAATGTCAAGAATATCCTTAGTGAGGACTAAGGAGATGTTTCTCGATTATGGAGGTGATAAAAGAGTTCATTGTAAAATTACATCGATGCAAACTTTTACACCGATCCAGATGACTCTAAGTCTCAATCTGATACATATTGAAAGTGGGAGCAATTAGCTAGAGTAGCTCCGCAAGAGCATTGTAGACATAGAATATTTGCAAAATACATACGGCTCTAAATGTGATGAGACCTGCTGACTAAGCTTCTCTCACGAGCAAAACATGATCATACCTTAGTACTCTTTGGGTGTTAATCACATATCGATGTGAGCTAGATTATTGACTCTAGTAAACCCTTCGGGTGTTGGTCACATGACGATGTGAACTATGGGTGTGGATTGGTGTTAAATCACATGGTGATGTGAACTAGATTATTGACTCTAGTGCAAGTGGGAGACTGAAGGAAATATGCCCTAGAGGCAATAATAAAGTTATTATTTATTTCCTTATATCATGATAAATGTTTATTATTCATGCTAGAATTGTATTAACCGGAAACATAATACATGTGTGAATACATAGACCAACATAACGTCACTAGTATGCCTCTACTTGACTAGCTCATTAATCAAAGATGGTTATGTTTCCTAACCATAGACATGTGTTGTCATTTGATTAACGGGATCACATCATTAGGAGAATGATGTGATTGACATGACCCATTCCGTTAGCCTAGCACTTGATCGCTTAGTATATTGCTATTGCTTTCTTCATGACTTATACATGTTCCCGTAACTATGAGATTATGCAACTCCGCTTACGGAGGAACACTTTGGTGCTACCAAACGTCACAACGTAATCGGGTGATTATAAAGGAGTACTACAGGTGTATCCAAAGGTAGATGTTGGGTTGGCGATTTCGAGATTGGGTTTTGTCACTCCGATTGTCGGAGAGGTATCTCTGGGCCCTCTCGGTAATGCACATCACTATAAGCCTTGCAAGCAATGTAGCTAATGAGTTAGTTACGGAATGATGCATTACGTAACGAGTAAAGAGACTTGCCGGTAACGAGATTGAACTAGGTATTAGATACCGACGATCGAATCTCGGGCAAGTAACATACCGATGACAAAGGGAACAACGTATGTTGTTATGTGGTTTGATCGATAAAGATCTTCGTAGAATATGTAGGAGCCAATATGAGCATCCAGGTTCCGCTATTGGTTATTGACCGAGAATAGTTCTAGGTCATGTCTACATAGTTCTCGAACCCGTAGGGTCCGCACGCTTAAGGTTTCGATGACAATTATATTATGAGTTTATGAGTTTTGATGTACCGAAGGAGTTCGGAGTCCCGGATGAGATCGGGGACATGATGAGGAGTCTCGAAATGGTCGAGACGTAAAGATCGATATATTGGACGACTATATTCGGAGTTCGGAAAGGTTCCGAGCCATTCAGGTATTTTTCGGAGTACCGGAGAGTTACGGGAATTCGCCGGGGAGTATATGGGCCTTATTGGGCCATACGGGAATAGAGAAGAAAGGCCAAAAGGAAAGAAGCCTGCGCCCCCCTTCTGGTCCGAATTGGACAAGGGGAGCAGCCCCCTTTTCCTTCTCCCTCTCCTCCTCTTTCCTTCTCTCCTACTCCAACAATGAAAGGAGGAGTCCTACTCCCGGGGAGTAGGACTCCCCCTGGTGCGCCTCCTCCCTAGGCCGCCGCCTCCCCTTGCTCCTTTATATACGGGGCAGGGGCACCCCAGACACACAAGTTGATCTACGGATCGCTCCTTAGCCGTGTGCGGTGCCCCTCCACCATATTCCACCTCGGTCATATCGTCGCGAGTTTAGGCGAAGCCTCGCGCCGTAGAGCATCATCATCGCCACCACGCCGTCGTCGGTCGACGGAACTCATCCCCACACTTTGCTGGATCGAGTCCGGGATCGCCATCGAGTTGAACGTGTGCTGAACTCGGAGGTGCCGTGACGCTCGGTACTTGGATCGGTCGGATCGTGAAGACGCATTTACTACATCAACCGCGTTGTCATAACGCTCGCCACGGCCTCACAGGGTACGTGGACATACACTCTCCCTCTCGCTGCTATGCCATCACCATGATCTTGCGTGTGCGTAGGAAATTTTTTGAAATTACTACGTTCCCCAACATCTACATGGCCTCCGGATGTCAATCTCCATGGGCATTCAACGCCTAGAGGTGCGCGGGGATTCAAACCTCGCAATATCCCAAGTAAATGGAGACTTTGACGCCAAAGATCCAAAAATGGCAGCTTATCGCAACGCCGCCTTAAAATGTCACTCGGTTCAAGGACTCGAATTCCACCATGTAGCCCGGATAATAACCAGGCAGCAGACGTGTTAGCACGCATCAGCCAAACGAGACGCCGCCCCTCCAAACATCTTCCCGAACGGCTTTGTAAGCCATCCTTATTATGGGAAGAGGAGTCCGAAATAACAATCCGGAGCCACCTGCATCACCCAACTCAGCACCATTCTCGACACAATCGGCGGCTCAGCCAATGAAATAACACCTTCACTCATGAAATAATGGCAGTAATTGCCCGTGGACAGAACCATTCCTAGCCTACTTAATGCGGCAGAACTTCCCAAGACCAAAATGAGGCCCGCTGCATAGTTCGCGATCTAAAGCCTACAAGGTCCATGAGGGAGAACTTTATAAGAAAAGCACAACCAGAGTCCTTCAAAGGTGTATCTCCAAGAGGAAGGGCGAAATCTCCTGGCTGAAATTCACGCCGACTTGGCGGGCACCACGCTGCAGCCCGGGCCCTTGTAGGCAAGGCCTTCCGTCTGAGGATTTTATTGGCCGACAGCCCGGCAGATGCTCAGACTTAGTCCAACGATGCGTCGGTTGCCGCCTCTTTGCTAATCAGAGCCACATGCCACCCACCGCCTCAAAACTATACCTATTACCTGGTCGTCATGGGTCCGGGGCTTGACATGGTTGGACCCTTAAAGGGGGAACCCACAAGCACAAATATTTATTGGTCATGGTGGACAAATTCACCAAATGGATTGAGGCCAAGCCGGTTAAAACGGCGAATCCGGACCGGTGATAGACTTCATATCCGGGTAGTACACCGCTTTACGCCCCCACAAAGATCATCACCGATAACGGCACGAACTTCACCGCCGACGAGGTTAAACTCGTGCAAAACATGGGCATCAAGCTCGACACGCTTCGCCTATTACCCCCAAACTAACGGTCAAGTCGAGCGAGCAAATGGTCTAATCATGAGCGGCATCAAACCCAGACTAGTGCGGTCCTCAAGGAATCTAACACGACTTTGGTAGAGGAGCTCGACCAGACTGGGGCTGCGGACCACGCCAAACCGAACTCATGGATTCACACCATTTTTATGGTATACGGCGCAGAGGCAGTTCTCCCTCGCGATATAATTCATGACTCACCTCGTAGCGCATGTACGAAGAAAGAGAAGCTGAGTTGGATCGGCAGGACAGTTTGACGCCTTAGAGGAGGAGCGGACGTGGCAAAGGCTCGCTCCGCATTTTATCGCCAGCAGGCTCAAGATATCAAAGCAGATAAGTACGGGCCAAAACTTACAATGTTGGCGAACTTGTTCTACGCTCACGGACAAGAAAAAGGACAAACTTAAGCCCAAGTGGAAGGTCCTTCATCATCGACCAAGTCCCGACCGGCGGAGCATACTGTCTCACGTAACGATCTCGACAACCGACTCGAGCCGAACCCATGGAACGCAGCCCGCCTCCTCAAGATTCTACGCCTAACGCCGACCCCAAGTTCGCCTCACTCCCCGTCCACCTTTTTATATTTTTTACTGTCTCTTGTCCCCTCCTTCTTCCCACTTTTTTCAATACCTTTTATAGGCTGATTTGCGCTTTGTTCAAGACACACTTGATGTGCTCTCTGCACTCATTATACTCGGGGCTTCTTTAATGTGCTTATTCATACGGGCTTCATGCCCAATACATGTGGCATACTTCCGCATGTACCTTTTATTCACCATTGTATGCATCGATATGACTTAAGTTTTGGCCAAGCTGGGTTGCTCGCTCCTGTGCTTACCCCTCGCTCCCGATTGTTCGCTAGGAGGTAAAGGAGCACCTCTGCGATTACATCACGCCGGTCAGCCGGATGTGTACCTCAGACTGGGTGAAGCCGAAAGCTAGCGTTTTAAGAGAATATTTGGTCGGTGATTTGAAAGATGATTTATTACTTACTTATTTATCTGCCCCGGATGCTTTTTTCTGCTATTTTCGCAGTCCGCATTGCACTTTAGGGCATGCCTCCCAGTGGAAAGGAACCCTTAACGAACTATTCTCCCGGAAGATGTTTCTTACTAACCATGTAATATAACATAACTAGTTGGGCACTTGTCTGATAAAGCAATTATGACCCCGACGCCTTGTCTCTATGCATGCCCCGGTTCTTTTATAACCGTAAGGGTATTCGGACACACTCCGGACTGTTGGGTCCCGAGGTTGAAGCGAAACGGTCCGCAAAGACAAACGATCTACAGTCCGGCTAGAAGGCATTTTTCATGTCATTTTAAATTACATCGTCAAACCGACTGATTGTACTCCTCCTCAATCCCATCTAACAGGCTGTCTAATTTACAGTCCGGTTGGGAATATTTCGCGGCCAGTTCTACTTGACCATACATCAAGCTCACAGGGATCTCCTTCCCATCAGGCCCCGCAGGTCCGACCTCGGCCATGTGGTTGTTGGGGAACGTTGCAGAAAATTAAAAAATTTCCTACGGTTTCACCAAGATCCATCTATGAGTTCATCTAAGTAACGAGTAATGGGAGAGAGATTGCATCTACATACAACTTGTAGATCGCGTGCGGAAGCGTTCACTAGAACGTGGATGATGGAGTCGTACTCGCCGTGATCCAAATCACCGATGACCGAGTGCCGAACGGATGGCACCTCCGCTCCAACACACGTGACGGAGCGGATGACGCCTCCTCCTTCTTGATCCAGCAAGGGGGAGGAGAGGTTGAAGAAGATGGCTCCAGCAGCAGCACGACGGCGTGGTGGTGGTGGAGCAGCAAGATTCTACAGGCTTCGCCAAGCTCGTGACGGAGGAGGAAGAGGTAGCAGGGAAGGGAGGCGCCAGAACTTCAGGGTGCGGCTGCCCCCTCCCCCCTCCCTTTATGTAGGCCCCCAGGGGAGGCCGGCCCTTGGAGATCTAATCTCCCAAGGGGGGCGGCGGCCGAGGGGGGTGGAGTGCCCCAAGGCAGTGGGCGCCCCACCCTAGGGTTTCAACCCTAGGCGCAGGGGGTGGGCCAAGGGGGGCGCACCAGCCCACTATGGGCTGGTTCCCCTCCCCACTTCAGCCCATGGGGCCCTTCGGGATGGGTGGCCCCACCCGATGGACCGCCGGGACCCTTCCGGTGGTCCCGGTACAATACCGGGTGACCCCGAAACTTTCCCGATGGCCGAAACAACACTTCCTATATATAATTCTTTACCTCCGACCATTCCGAACTCCTCGTGACGTCCGGGATCTCATCCGGACTCAACAACATTCGGTTTACTGCATACTCATATTCATACAACCCTAGCGCCACCGAACCTTATGTGTAGACCCTCACGGGTTCGGGGACACGAGACATGACCGAGACGGCTCTCGGGCAATAACCAACAGCGGATCTGGATACCCATGTTGGCTCCTACATGCTCCTCGATGATCTCATCGGATGAACCACGATGTCAAGGATTCAAACAACCCGTATACAATTCCCTTTGTCAATCGGTATAGTTACTTGCCCGAGATTCGATCGTCGGTATCCCAATACCTCGCTCAATCTCGCACGGCAAGTCACTTTACTCGCATCAGAATGCATGATCCCGTGACCGGACACTTGGTCACTTTGAGCTCATTATGATGATGCACTACCGAAAGTGGGCCCAGTGATACCTCTCCGTAACACGGAGTGACAAATCCCAGCCTCGATCCGTGTCAACCCAATGACACTTTCGGAGATACCGTAGTGTACCTTTATAGTCACCCGCTTACGCCAGAAGTTTGGTACACCCAAAGCACTCCTACGGTATCCGGAGTTACACGATCTCATGGTCTAAGGAAGAGATACTTGACATTGGAAAAGCTCTAGCAAAACGAACTACACGATCTTGTGCTATGCTTAGGATTGGGTCTTGTCCACCACATCATTCTCCTAATGATGTGATCCCGTTATCATTGACATCCAATGTCCATTGTCAGGAAACCATGACTATCTATTGATCAACGAGCTAGTCAACTAGAGGCTCACTAGGGACATATTATGGTCTATGTATTCACACGTGTATTACGATTTCCGGATAATACAATTATAGCATGAATAAAAGACAATTATCATGAACAAGGAAATATAATAATAATCCTTTTATTATTGCCTCTAGGGCATATTTCCAACAGTGGTTTGGGTCAGCCTTCGGGTAACGTGTCTTCACCATGGCCCAGGCCTCCCTGGTGCCCTGATGGCAGGCCAATATCTTCCACAAACGGAGGCGTCGTCGTGCTCCCTGAAGCTTCTCAGCAAGCTCACCAAGGCCCTCGGGTAGGGAGACGGATGGCCATAAAGCATGAACGACGCCACTCATCGCCTGCCGAACACGTTCGAGCAATTGTACCAGCTCGAAGTTGGTCACCCGCTGACTCAGCATTTCTCCGCAGGCGACTGTGAGCACACCTAAAGACATATTTCGTCAATCGACTTCCTCGCTGAATTCTTCTTTTCAAAGGAATTTGTTCAAGCACTTACTATAAATGCCGTGATTTAAGCCGCTGATTCTCCTTCACGGAGCTGCATACCTGGGCCCAACACCTTTCAGCTCTTCTCCTCGCTGGGTGTGGGCATCTTGGAGCTTGTTTCTCCCTGCTGCACCTTCATAAGAACCTCTCGCCGCCTTTAGCCGACGCAGTAGCTGTTGCTTGTCCGGATCTAGTCCGGCGCCTCTCGCCATATTATTGTCGATTCACGCCGCACTTTGTTAAATAATTATCTTTTCAAAGCACGCCTTACCAAAGGGGGTCTCTGTGGCTCCCCACATGGCGGCATCTTGGCCTCAAGTTGGGCCTTGCACTCTTGGAGCTCCCGGGACAGATGGGTATTCTTCTCCATAAGAGCTCAGATTATAATTGATCCTTAAATCAGTTATTTCAACTATTTTAAGTCTCGGGGCTACTTGCATATATAACTATTAAAATTACTTACCCGTATGTCTTTCACATACCGCTCCGTGGCTCTAGTTAACCCATCTTGAGCGGCACGGAGGTGCTGCTTCCGCATCAAAGGCATTTAACGCCCGGGAGAAACACGCCACACGAAGAACTGTCCGCCGACGCCTGTGATTCATGGCGCTCTCCACCTCGCACGGGTGGCGGACAGCTGTCGGCATCCTCCGTCGGAGGAGCGTCCGCTCATGCCTTGTATTCGCCTCCCCTCCGGACCATGCGTTGGAGCATGGCTGGCGGAGGCTTGATTGGCAACCTCTCCGGACACTGTCCGGCGAGCGCTCTTTCTCGAAAAGTTATGAGCATTAATATACCTCCGGGATCCTTCCTTAAAAATAGCGGTGTTCGCATCGCTGCGGCGACGCTTCGTTCGCGCCAGACTCCTCTTCCGCCACTTTGCCGGATCGACCTTGTTGGTCGGCCGCTGGTTCGCTTCCCGCCTTAAAGGCACCTCTCTGCGATGCACCATCAAGATGGGATGGTCGAATTGAGCGGATCAAATGATGGTGTCAAGACCTCGGTCATAGTCACCGGGAGGCTGAAACAAACCGGGTAGTCACCGTAATGGCGACTAGGGCATTGTCTATGCTACGCTGGTGGAACACCCCGCCAATCAGCTCCACCTTTATGTCCGGATCCTCTTCGAGGTCGGATCAAGGATCGCCCGGATCCTCGGCTGTGGAGTTAGGCTTCAGATACCCTCCACGCCCCGGCGCAGCTCTGCGCCGAAATCACGAGTAAGATACTTGACTTTAAAAGTATGGATCGGGTAGGTGAACATCCGCTTACCCAGCTCCGAGGGTTATTCATAGAAAATCCATTCAATGGACTCTTGCGGAGGAAGTCCTCCTCCTCTCCCTTGTACAAGCCAGACAGGATCTTTGCCAGATCGGCTGCCGAGCCTGGCCCTTTGCGGCCATGACGGGTGGCGTCATCTTCCCATTGAAATCCCACATAGGGTGGCCCTCAGATTGGAGTGGCTGCACCCTCGCATAATGCACGTGGCCATGACTCCAATCATGGTCAATCCAGTGGGCCAAGAACCTAATCCGCCCATCGATAATGGACGCCCTATCATCTTCCCGCTGAGGGCTCAAGGAGCCAACTCAGCGCTTCTTCAAGGGAGCATTGTTGAACTCCGGGAGGCCGATCCGAACTGGATCCGCAGAGGGCGCCTCCATGTAGAACCATTCCGGTTAGTCTTGGACGCTTCTTCGGGTGCCGGATAGATATCCGTCCCGCGATCGTCATATTTCGCTCCGCCCACTTGATATATCGACCCTCATGAGAACGGGTACGAGACAAAACAATCTCTTCCACGGCGCAAAATGGGGCTCGATGCCCAAGAACAGCTCGCAAAAAGCTACGAACTCGCGATGTGCAAAATGGAGGCGGGCGTGAGATGGTGAAGCTGGAGTCCGAGAACTCTAGGAGCCCCGAGAAACGGATGTATGGAAATCCGAGTCCCTTATTAGATAGGGGACAAAGCATACCCGCTCCCCTTGAAGGGTTGGGGACGCCTCCGCCTGCTTTCCACCCTTGTAGGTGGCTAGTCCGCTCGAACCGAACCATGAAAGCTGGGGAATATATCCCTCGGTTTGGAGTGCCACTAGCTCAGGTGTGGAATCGAGCATCTCCCAATCTCCTGGCTTAGGGCTGGGAGCGAGAGAGGAGGAGCCGCCGGCTATCCATGATGGAATGGATTTTTGTCGAGGCGCTCGATGAGAACTTGCGGATGGAGAATGGTGTGAGCTGGATCTAGATCCTCGCCTCTTATAGGCGGCCTGCTCGCATGGCTAGGGGTAAAATGTAAAAATACCCCAGCCTTTCGCATTCGTGACGACACGTGGAAGAAGGCCACTATTGGGCGAGAAGCCAAGGAGCGCAACATTTGTAAGGAAGCCGACACTATTCGACGGAAACATGAAGGTTGAAGGAGAACCCGACTTGCAACGCCGAAGACAATATACGCTACCGGACTCGTCGTCAGCCAAGCCTGTTCGGGGCTACCGAGGAGTTCGGACTAGGGGTGTCCGGATAGCCGAACTATCATCATCACCGGACTCAATACTATGAAGATACAAGATTGAAGACTTCGCCCCGTGTCCGGATGGGACTTTCCTTGGCGTGGAAGGCAAGCTTGGCGATACGGATATGTAGATCTCCTACCATTGTAACCGATTCTGTAACCCTAACCCTATCCGTGTCTATATAAACCGGAGGGCTTTAGTCCATAGGACTAACAACAATCATACCATAGGCTAGCTTCTAGGGTTTAGCCTCTTTGATCTCGTGGTAGATCCACTCTTGTAACACACATCATCAATATTAATCAAGCAGGACGTAGGGTTTTACCTCCATCAAGAGGGCCCGAACCTGGGTAAAACATCGTGTCCCTTGTCTCCTGTTACCATCCGCCTAGACGCACAGTTCGGGACCCCCTACCTGAGATCCGCCGGTTTTGACACCGACAGTGATACATAGCAACGAGAGGGGAGAGTGTTGTCCATGTACCCTCGTAGACCGAAAGCGGAAGCGTTAGCACAACGCGGTTGATGTAGTCGTACGTCTTCATGATCCGACCGATCAAGTATCGAACGCACGACACCTCCAAGTTCAGCACACGTTCAACCCAATGACGTCCCTCGGACTCCGATCCAGCCGAGTGTTGAGGGAGAGTTTCGTCAGCATGACGGTGTGGTGACGATGATGATGTTCTACCGACGCAGGACTTCGCCTAAGCACCGCTACAGTATTATCGAGGTGGACTATGGTGGAGGGGGGCACCGCACACTGCTAAAAGATCAAACGATCAATTGTTGTGTGTCTAGGGTGCCCCCTGCCCCCGTATATAAAGGAGAAAGGGGGGGGGTGCGGCCGGCCAGGAGAGGGGGCGCGCCAGGAGGAGTCCTACTCCCACCGGGAGTAGGACTCCCTCCCTTTTCCTAGTTGGACTAGGAGTGGAGGGGGAAAGAGGTGGAGGAGAATAAGGAAACGGGGGCACCGCCCCCCTCTCCTTGTCCTATTCGGACTAGGGGGGAGGGGCGCGTGGCCCTTGCCCTGGCCGCCTCTCCTCTCTTCCACCAAGGCCCACTAAGGCCCATTAACCTCCCGGGGGGTTCCGGTAACCTCCCGGTACTCCGGTAAAATCCCGATTTCACCCGGAGCACTTCCGATATCCAAACATAGGCTTACAATATATCAATCTTCATGTCTCGACCATTTCGATACTCCTCGTCATGCCCGTGATCACATCCCGAACTCCGAACAACCTTCGGTACATCAAAGCATATAAACTCATAATATAACTGTCATCGAAACGTTAAGCGTGCGGACCCTACGGGTTCGAGAACTATGTAGACATGATCGAGACACGTCTCCAGTCAATAACCAATAGCGGAACCTGGATGCTCATATTGGCTCCCACATATTCTACGAAGATCTTTATCGGTCAGACCGCATAACAAGATACGTTGTTCCCTTTGTCATCGGTATGTTACTTGTCCGAGATTCGATCGTCGGTATCTCAATACCTAGTTCAATCTCGTTACCGGCAAGTCTCTTTACTCGTTCCGTAATACATCATCTTGCAACTAACTCATTAGTTGCTATGCTTGCAAGGCTTAAGTGATGTGCATTACCGAGAGGGCCCAGAGATACCTCTCCGACAATCGGAGTGACAAATCCTAATCTCAAATACGCCAACCCAACAAGTACCTTCGGAGACACCTGAGAGCACCTTTATAATCACCCGATACGCCAGACGCTTTGGTAGCACACAAAGTGTTCCTCCGTAAACGGAGTTGCATAATCTCATAGTCATAGGAACATGTATAAGTCATGAAGAAAGCAATAGCAACATACTAAACGATCGAGTGCTAAGCTAACGGAATGGGTCAAGTCAATCACATCATTCTCCTAATGATGTGATCCCGTTAATCAAATGACAACTCATGTCAATGGTTAGGAAACATAACCATCTTTGATTAACGAGCTAGTCAAGTAGAGGCATACTAGTGACACTCTGTTTGTCTATAAATCCATACATGTATGATGTTTCCGGTTAATACAATTCTAGCATGAATAATAAACATTTATCATGATATAAGGAAATAAATAATAACTTTATTATTGCCTCTAGGGCATATTTCCTTCAGTCTCCCACTTGCACTAGAGTCAATAATCTAGGTTACACAGTAATGATTCTAACACCCTGGAGTCTTGGTGCTGATCATGTTTTGCTCGTGGAAGAGGCTTAGTCAACGGGTCTGCAACATTCAGATCCGCATGTATCTTGCAAATTTCTATGTCTCCCACCTGGACTAAATCCCGGATGGAATTGAAGCGTCTCTTGATGTGCTTGGTTCTCTTGTGAAATCTAGATTCCTTCGCCAAGGCAATTGCACCAGTATTGTCACAAAAGATTTTCATTAGACCCGATGCACTAGGTATGACACCTAGATCGGATATGAACTCCTTCATCCAGACTCTTTCATTTGCTGCTTCCGAAGCAGCTATGTACTCCGCTTCACACATAGATCTCGCCACGACGCTTTGTTTAGAACTGCACCAACTGACAGCTCCATCATTCAATGTAAACACGTATCCGGTTTGCGATTTAGAATCGTCCGGATCAGTGTCAAAGCTTGCATCAACGTAACCATTTACGATGAGCTCTTTGCCACCTCCATAAATGAGAAACATATCCTTAGTCCTTTTCGTATTTCAGATGTTCTTGACCGATGTCCAAGATCCACTCTGGATTACTTTGGTACCTCCTGCTAAACTTATAGCAAGGCACACATCAGTTCTGGTACACAACATTGCATACATGATAGAGCCTATGGCTGAAGCATAGGGAACATCTTTCATTTTCTCTCTATCTTCTGCAGTGGTCGGGCATTGAGTCTTACTCAACTTCACACCTTGTAACACAGGCAAGAACCCTTTCTTTGCTTGATCCATTTTGAACTTCTTCAAAACTTTGTCAAGGTATGTGCTTTGTGAAAGTCCAATTAAGCGTCTTGATCTCTCTATAGATCTTGATGCCTAATATATAAGCAGCTTCACCGAGGTCTTTCATTGAAAAACTCTTATTCAAGTAGCCCTTTATGATATCCAGAAATTCTATATCATTTCCAATCAGCAATATGTCATCCACATATAATATTAAAAATGCTACAGAGCTCCCACTCACTTTCTTGTATATACAGGCTTCTCCAAAAGTCTGTACAAAACCAAATGCTTTGATCACACTATAAAAGCGTTTATTACAACTCCGAGAGGCTTGCACCAGTCCATAAATGGATCGCTGGAGCTTGCACACTTTGTTAGCTCCATTTGGATCGACAAAACCTTCTGGTTGCATCATATACAACTCTTCTTCCAGAAATCCATTTAGGAATGCAGTTTTTACATCCATTTGCCAAATTTCATAATCATAAAATGCGGCAATTGCTAACATGATTCGGACAAACTTAAGCATCGCTACGGTGAGAAGGTCTCATCGTAGTCAATCCCTTGAACTTGTCGAAAACCTTTTGCAACAAGTCGAGCTTTATAGACAGTAACATTACCGTCGGCGTCAGTCTTCTTCTTGAAGATCCATTTATTCTCAATTGCTTGCCGATCATCGAGCAAGTCAACCAAAATCCATACTTTGTTCTCATACATGGATCCCATCTCAGATTTCATGGCCTCAAGCCATTTTGCGGAATCTGGGCTCACCATCGCTTCTTCATAGTTCATAGGTTCGTCATGGTCTAGTAACATAACTTCCAGAACAGGATTACCGTACCACTTTGGTGCGGATCTTATTCTGGTTGACCTACGAGGTTCAGTAACAATTGGTGTAGGTGTCGCAGAAACCGGTTTCTGCGATGAACTACTTTCCAATAGGGGAGCAGGTATAGTTACCTCATCTAGTTCTACTTTCCTCCCACTCACTTCTTTCGAGAGAAACTCCTTCTCTAGAAAGATTCCGAATTTAGCAACAAAAGTCTTTCCTTTGGATATGTGATAGAAGGTGTACCCAACAGTCTCCTTTGGGTATCCTATGAAGACACAGTTCTTCCATTTGGGTTCGAGCTTATCAGGTTGAAGCGTTTTCACATAAGCATCGCAGCCCCAAACTTTCAGAAACGACAACTTTGGTTTCTTGCCAAACCACAGTTCATAAGGCGTCGTCTCAACGGATTTCGATAATGCCCTATTTAACGTGAATGCGGCCATCTCTAAAGCATAACTCCAAAATGATAGCGGTAAATCCGTAAGAGACATCATAGATTGCACCATATCTAGTAAAGTACGATTACGACGTTCGGACACACCATTACGCTGTGGTGTTCCGGGTGGCGTGAGTTGCGAAACTATTCCGCATTGTTTCAAATGTAGACCAAACTCGTAACTCAAATATTCTCCTCCACGATCAGATCGTAGAAACTTTATTTTCTTTTTACGATGATTTTCAACTTCACTTAGAAATTCTTTGAACTTTTCAAACATTTCAGACTTATGTTTCATTAAGTAGATATACCCATATCTGATTAAATCATCTGTGAAGGTGAGAAAATAATGATATTCGCCACGAGCCTCAACATTCATCGGACCACATATATCTGTATGTATGATTTCCAACAAATCTGTTGCTCTATCCATAGTTTCAGAGAACGGCGTTTTAGTCATCTTGCCCATGAGGCACGGTTCGCAAGTACCAAGTGATTCATAATCAAGTGGTTCCAAAAGTCCATCGGTATGGAGTTTCTTCATGCGCTTTACACCGATATGACCTAAACGGCAGTGCCACAAATAAGTTGCACTATCATTATCAACTCTGCATCTTTTGGCTTCAACATTATGAATATGTGTATCACTACTATCGAGATTCAACAAGAATAGATCACTCTTCAAGGGTGCATGACCATAAAAGATATTACTCATATAAATAGAACAACCATTATTCCCTGATTTAAATGAATAACCGTCTCGCATCAAACAAGATCCAGATATAATGTTCATGCTCAACGCTGGCACCAAATAACAATTATTTAGGTCTAATACTAATCCCGGAGGTAGATGTAGAGGTAGCGTGCCGACCGCGATCACATCGACTTTGAACCATTTCCCACGCGCATCGTCACCTCGGCCTTAGCCAATCTTTGCTTAATCCGTAGCCCCTGTTTCGAGTTGCAAATACTAGCAATGTAACCAGATCAAATACCCAAAAGCTACTGGCGAGCATTAGTAAGGTACACATCAATAACATGTATATCACATATACCTTTGTTCACCTTGCCATCCTTCTTATCCGCCAAATACTTGGGGCAGTTCCGCTTCCAGCGACCAGTCTTCTTGCAGTAGAAGCACTCAGTCTCAGGCTTAGGTCCAGACTTGGGTTTCTTCTCCTAAGCAGCAAATTGCTTGCTGTTCTTCTTGAAGTTCCCCTTCTTCTTCCCTTTGCCCTTTTTCTTGAAACTGGTGGTCTTATTGACCATCAACACTTGATACTCCTTCTTGATTTCTACCTCCATAGCCTTTAGCATTGCGAAGAGCTCGGGAATCGTCTTATCCATCCCTTGCATGTTATAGTTCATCACGAAGCTCTTGTAGCTTGGTGGCAGTGATTGGAGAATTATGTCAATGACGCTATCATCCGGAAGATTAACTCCCAGTTGAATCAAGTGATTGCAGTACCCAGACATCTTGAGTATATGCTCACTGACTGAACTATTCTCCTCCATCTTGCAGCTGTAGAACTTATTGGAGACTTCATATCTCTCAATCCGGGCATTCTTTTGAAATATTAACTTCAACTCCTAGAACATCTCATATGCTCCATGACGTTCAAAACGTCGTTGAAGTCCCGGTTCTAAGTTGTAAAGCATGGCACCCTAAACTATCGAGTATTTATCAACACGTGACTGCCAGGCATTCACAATGTCTGCAGTTGCTGGCGCAGGTGGTACACCTAGCGGTGCTTCCAGGACGTAACTCTTCTGTGCAGCAATGAGGATAATCCTCAAGTTACGGACCCAGTCCGTGTAATTGCTACCATTATCTTTCAACTTTGCTTTCTCAAGGAACACATTAAAATTCAACGGAACAATAGCACGGGCCATCTATCTACAATCAACATAGATAAGCAAGATACTATCAGCTACTAAGTTCATGATAAATTTAAGTTCAATTAATCATATTACTTATGAACTCCCACTTAGATAGACATCCCTCTAATCCTCTAAGTGATCACGTGATCCATATCAACTAAACCATCTCCGATCATCACGTGAGATGGAGTAGTTTCAACGGTGAACATCACTATGTTGATCATATCTACTATATGATTCACGCTCGACCTTTCGGTCTCCGTGTTCCAAGGCCATATCTGTTATATGCTAGGCTCGTCAAGTTTAACCTGAGTATTCTGCGTGTGCAACTGTTTTGCACCCGTTGTATTTGAACGTAGAGCCTATCACACCCGATCATCACGTGGTGTCTCAGCACGAAGAACTTTCACAACGGTGCATACTCAGGGAGAACACTTATACTTTGGTAATTTAGTGAGGGATCATCTTATAATGCTACCGTCAATCAAAGCAAGATAAGATGCATAAAAGATAAACATCACATGCAATCAATATAAGTGATATGATATGCCCATCATCATCTTGTGCTTGTGATCTCCATCTCCGAAGCACCGTCATGATCACCATCGTCACCGGGGCGACACCTTGATCTCCATCGTAGCATCGTTGTCGTCTCGCCAATCTTATGCTTCTACGACTATCGCTACCGCTTAGTGATAAAGTAAAGCATTACAGGGCTATCGCATTGCATCCAATAAAGCGACAACCATATGGCTCATGCCAATTGCCGATAACTCAGTTACAAAACATGATCATCTCATACAATAAAATTTAGCATCATGTCTTGACCATATCACATCACAACATGTCCTGCAAAAACAAGTTAGACATCCTCTACTTTGTTGTTGCAAATTTTACGTGGCAGCTACGGGCTTAGCAAGAACCGTTCTTACCTACGCATCAAAACCACAACGATAGTTTGTCAAGTTGGTGTTGTTTTAACCTTCGCAAGGACCGGGCGTAGCCACACTCGGTTCAACTAAAGTGAGAGAGACAGACACCCGCCAGTCACCTTTAAGCAACGAGTGCTCGCAGCGGTGAAACCAGTCTTGTGTAAGCGTACGCGTAATATCGGTCCGGGCCGCTTCATCTCACAATACCGCTGAACCAAAGTATGACATGCTGGTAAGCAGTATGACTTATATCGCCCACAACTCACTTGTGTTCTACTCGTGCATATGACATCTACGCATAAAACCAGGCTCGGATGCCACTGATGGGGAACGTAGTAATTTCAAAAAAATTCCTACGCACACGCAAGATCATGGTGATGCATAGCAACGAGAGGGGAGAGTGTTGTCCACATACCCTCGTAGACCGAAAGCGGAAGCGTTAGCACAACGCGGTTGATGTAGTCGTACGTCTTCACGATCCGAACGATCAAGTACCGAACGCACGGCACCTTCGAGTTCAGCACACGTTCAGCCCGATGACATCCCTCGAACTCCGATCCAGCCGAGTGTTGAGGGAGAGTTTCGTCAGCACGACGGTGTGGTGCCGATGATGATGTTCTACCGAGGCAGGGCTTCGCCTAAGCACCGCTACAGTATTATCGAGGTGTACTATGGTGGAGGGGGGCACCGCACGCGGCTAAAAGATCAAACGATCAATTGTTGTGTGTCTAGGGTGCCCCCCTTCCCCCGTATATAAAGGTGCAAGGGGGTGCGGCCGGCCAGGAGAGGGGGCGCGCCAGGAGGAGTCCTACTCCCTCCCTTTTCTTAGTTGGACTAGGAGTGGAGGGGGAAAGAGGTGGAGGAGAAGAAGGAAAGGGGGGGCGCCGGCCCCCTCTCCTTGTCCTATTCGGACTAGGGGGGAGGGGCGCGCAGCCCTTGCCCTGGTCGCCTCTCCTCTCTTCCACCAAGGCCCACTATGGTCCATTAACCTCCCGGGGGGTTCCGGTAACCTCCCGGTACTCCGGTAAAATCCCGATTTCACCCGAAACACTTCCGATATCCAAACATAGGCTTCCAATATATCAATCTTCATGTCTCGAACATTTCGAGACTCCTCGTCATGTCTGTGATCACATCCGGGACTCCGAACATCCTTCGGTACATCAAAACATATAAACTCATAATATAATTGTCATCGAAACGTTAAGCGTGCGGACCCTACGGGTTCGAGAACTATGTAGACATGATCGAGACACGTCTCCGGTCAATAACCAATAGCAGAACCTGGATGCTCATATTGGCTCCCACATATTCTACGAAGATCTTTATCGGTCAGACCGCAGAACAACATACGTTGTTCCCTTTGTCATCGGTATGTTACTTGTCCGAGATTCGATCGTCGGTATCTCAATACCTAGTTCAATCTCGTTACCGACAATTCTCTTTACTCGTTCCGTAATACATCATCCCGCAACTAACTCATTAGTTGCTATGCTTGCAAGGCTTAAGTGATGTGCATTACCGAGAGGACCCAGAGATACCTCTCCGAAAATCGGAGTGACAAATCCTAATCTCGAAATACGCCAACCCAACAAGTACCTTCGGAGACACCTGTAGAGCACCTTTATAATCACCGAGTTACGTTGTTACGTTTGGTAGCACACAAAGCGTTCCTCCGGTAAACGGGAGTTGCATAATCTCATAGTCGTAGGAACATGTATAAGTCATGAAGAAAGCAATAGCAACATACTAAACGATCGAGTGCTAAGCTAACGGAATGGGTCAAGTCAATCACATCATTCTCCTAATGATGTGATCCCGTTAATCAAATGACAACTCATGTCAATGGTTAGGAAACATAACCATCTTTGATTAACGAGCTAGTCAAGTAGAGGCATACTAGTGACACTCTGTTTGTCTATAAATCCTCACATGTATTATGTTTCCGGTTAATACAATTCTAGCATGAATAATAAACATTTATCATGATATAAGGAAATAAATAATAACTTTATTATTGCCTCTAGGGCATATTTCCTTCACTGCGCACATGCTTTAATAAGAACATCCTTCCCTATCTTTGAAAGGAGCCTTTCTTGCCACCCTTGAATCTTTTTCCATATTCGATCCTTCATGTATTC
This sequence comes from Aegilops longissima, assembly GCA_021605205.1. Taxonomy (NCBI): domain Eukaryota; kingdom Viridiplantae; phylum Streptophyta; class Magnoliopsida; order Poales; family Poaceae; genus Aegilops; species Aegilops longissima. The sequence goes on from CM038682.1 coordinate 715,980,088, forward strand.
AAAGATTTTTGTCCTAGATTGTCCCACATAGACGGGGAGCCCAAGATACCGCTCAGTCTTAGCTTCGGCTCTGATGTTTAAGGCTTGGAGCACCTCATTTTTATGTCCTACTCTCGTGTTCTTGCTGAACATAACCAAAGATTTGTCATAATTCACAATCTGTCCCGAGCAAACCTCATATAGTTTTAGCACATTCTGCAGATACGTAGCACTCTCACGTGACACTTTAATGAGTACTAGTGAGTCATCTGCAAACAGTAGATGGTTGAAACTCGGGGCTGCATTGCAAATGCGGATTCCTTTCAGTGTGCCCTCAACCTCGACCTTGTTCAACAATGAAGAAAAACCTACTGCACAAATCAGAAATAGGTATGGCGATAAAGTATCACCCTGGCGCAGCCCTCTTTGAGGCATGATAACATCTGCGCATTTCCCATTAACTCTGAATTTGTATGAAACTGAAGTCACACACAACATGATCTTGTTTATCCATTCCTCTTGGAACCCCAGCTTGTTCATCATTCTTTCCAAAAAAGCCATTCCACTCGGTCATATGCCTTGCTCATGTCTAACTTCACCACTACAAAACGCTCCTTTCATCCACGTTTGTTCTGCATATAGTGCGTACATTCATAGGCCAGCAAGATGTTATCCGTAATCAAACGTCCCAGAACAAAGGCACTTTGATTTGGTGAGATGATATTGGGTAGGATCTGTTTCAACCGGTTAGATAGTACCTTTGACACCAACTTGTACACCACATTACAAAGACTGATTGGTCGAAGGTCCTTCATGCTCTCTGGATTATTTACCTTCGGGATAAGGACCACACAAGTCTCATTCCAGCCCTCTGGCATAGGCCCTCCATTAAGGACATTCAGCACCTCCGCAACTACTTTATCGCCAACAATGTCCCAACATTTTTTATAGAAGATGGACGGCATGCCATCTGGTCCCGGAGCTTTTAGGTCACCAATGCTTTGCAAGGCCTCAAAAATTTCTTCTCTAGTGAACACTGCCCAACATCTCGTTCATCGGGGCTGTTACTCGTGGCTCAGTTTGGCTCAAGAGCTCATCAAGACGGGTACCTGCATGGGAGGTGAACAGGTTTATAAAATAGTTAGTCACAACATTCTTCAACTCCTCCCTATCCTCCACAACTCTCCCATCCTCCCTCCTTAATCTTTTAATACGGTTCTTCCTTCTTCTCTCCGAAGTCGAGGCATGGAAATTTTTTTGTATGGCGGTCTCCTGCCTTCATCCAGTGAATGTGAGCGCCTTGTTTCGAGTAGGTCTCCCTTTGTACTTCCAAACGGTTTAACTTGAACCGCAGCATTTGCTCGCGTTGCACTTGCTCCTCTCCTATATTCATTCTCCTGCACCTCTCAAGCTCCTTTTCAGCCTACATATCCACTTATCCAAGTCTCCTAAAATATTTTTGCTCCAATCCACCAATTCCTTCATCACTCCCTTAACCGCCACTGCCACCTCATTCCGTGTAGCTTGTGTTTCTAGCTGCCATGCATCCCTCACGATCTCTTTACATCCCTCCTCTTCAAGCCAGCTTTCCTCAAACCTTGGAGTAAGGCTTTGGGCAGATCCACGCCTTACCCTCGCTGCACCCGTTGTGTCCACAATGACCGGTCTGTGATCTGAGTGGCGCAGGTCCCCATTCGTCACCCGGAAGGCTGGGAACCGATCACACCAAAGTTGAGTCGCCACCGCTCTGTCCAATCTTTCCTTTATATAATTGGCTGATGTGTGACTATGACTTCTCCATGTAAATGTGTCCCACACATATCCCAGATCACCAAGTTCACACACTTCCAAGGCTGCCTTGAACCGGTACTAAAGGTTAGCCCTTTATTACCGGTTCGTGCCACGAACCGGGACTAAAGGGGTCTGACCTATAGTCCCGGTTGGAGACACAAACCGAGACTATAGGGCAATTTTCAAACTCTACCCCGTGTATCGCCATTTCAGTTTTGAAAAAAAAACAAAAGAAAATGATAAAAAATTCAAAAATTAAAATCCTTCGAGATGTAGTTATGTTACTACATCTACAAGTTAGGAAAATTTAAAAACTTAAATTTGGACATGTTTTGCATAAAAGTGTGATGAAAAAGTAAAACGACTATATCTTTTGCATACGATGTCGAAAAAAATAGTATAATATATCAAAGTGTTCAGCATGATAATCCGCATCCGATTTTGACACCTGTAAGCCTGTTTGCAAAATTTTAGAATCCTGGGAGCATCGACCATCTTCTTCAGGAGCATATCTGATCCTCCAACACTCGAAACTCTGGCGGTAAGAGAAGCTATGCTAGCAGAGGATTTGAATTTGCAGGTCATCCATGTGTCATCCGACTGTAAGGTGGTTATCGACGACATCCAGCAGAAGAGTTGTGCTGCTTACGGTCCTATCATACACGCAATAGTAGAATATTCTAGTAGGTTTAATTCTTCAACTTTGTTCATGAGTTTAGGAGCTCGAATGTGGAAGCTCACAATCTAGCGAAGCATACTTTAAACTTAACGGTTGGTGGCCATGTTTGGTTAGGAAACCCCGGTGAACTTTCCTTCATGCATGTAAACATTGTGATGGGTCAATAAAGCTTCATATAATTGTCTAGAAAATCATTTTTTATGTTTTGTTTGAAATTGAATATGAGTTAAAAACAATTCATTTTGATTCAGAAAATTCTACAAAAAATCTAATAAATCTAATATAACATGGAGATTAGGGAAACTATTTCAAACTCAATACTAAATGAAAAAGATATAATAATTTTATAAAATCTTTTTGAGAATTATAAATATCCATTAAAAATAAATTTATGGTTCCTAATTATTTCAAAATGATTTTTTTTACTCCAAATAAAATCGGAGGCTTCAAATCCTAATCAAGTCTAGCTAACATCAAGAAAGACAAGCAAAAAAAAATAACCATGTTTAAATTACTAACATTACAAAATTTAAAATTTTGGGATGCTGCACTATGAGGCTGCCCGGTCAAAGCCAGCGACGGTCGTGCTCCCGGTCGCTGGGCGCGACTATGTCTACAAAATGTAATCATGTATCTGAAAAATGTTAAATGTGTGTATAAAAATGTTCCTAAAGTATACAAAAAATGTAGAATGTGTATGAAAGAAAGTTGAAATAAAAAATATATGTTAAAAAAATGTTAATCAAGTATTTGAAAACTATTCAAGGTGTACACAAAAAATGTTTCATGTATTTTCATAAACATGTATAAAAAAATGTTGTTGTCCAACATGAAAAGAGGAAGAAATTTGATGGATACTAAAAAGAAACAAAGGAAACGAAAGAAAATATATTAAAATACCACGCATAGGAATGGAACCTGTGAAAACCGAGACAGAAACAAATAAAATAAACCAAGAAAGAAAAAATAAAAATGTAGATGGAAGAAAGAAAATACATAAACAATGAAAACTAAGACAAAAACAAGAAAAGTAAAGAAAAAACGAAAGTAAATAAAAATGAATTAAAACCATGAAAGAAACTAAGAAAACTGATAAAAAAAGAAATTTCTGAAGAAACCCCAATAACAAATAGAGAAATCGAATATAAAAAATAAATAAAAATTAAAAAAAATCTCATAAGAAATCAGCACTTCGGCCACTATGAGCGCGTGTCTCGATCCAAAACAACGAAAGAAAATAGATGAAAACGGATCGACCTAGTACCTACATGTGGATTGTGGAGGAAAAGTTTTAGACGAGGGTAGCATATATCTCGCTATAAGCAAGATGTAGCTCCCATCCGGGTTGATGGTTTAGAGCAAGTACAATAAAGAGACGTAGGCGGGTTATAAGAGATGCCACATCAAATTTATGCCTAGTTGGAGGAGAGTGGGGATGAAAGAGAAGACAAACGGACTACAAACTTACAGCCGGCTCTAGCATGAGCCCCAACAATCTTTCTGAAAGAAAGAGGGGGCATATATTGATTGTATAGCCTACTAGTATGACTAACTATTATATGAGTGGGCTATTAAGTTGACTATTAGTGACATGGCAACTTCATATAGGTGGCTCTTGGTTATATTATTAGCCATGCTCTTACTAGAAAATTTTGGGGCTATTGTGAGCTCAAGATGGAAAATCCTTTAAAAGCCTCCCAAGCCATGTGTGCCAAACAAGGCCCTTGTGTTTAGCACTTTTACAGATGGTCCTACTATATTATATATCAACGAGACCAAACATGTGTATATCATGCACAATTTCCCACATTTTATTTTAGTAGTTGTTAATACCAAAGTCAATGTGGAAACATCAATGTTTTTTTATTGGTGGGGAGGAAACATCAATGTTGGTAATACTAAAATTAATGTGGACGTCTCTTATGTGAAGAGGTGCAAGAAGGGGCCATAGGATTGATTTAGAGGACAACTTGGGACATGTGAAGGGGCCCACCCCAGTGAAATTCAGGGGGGGGGGGTTATAGTTTGAAAAGTTAAGTAAATGTTTGTAGAATTTTTGTATGTCTAGCAAAGGACACCAATTGTATGGCCTTCCCTTAAAAAAAAGCAAAGGACACCAATTGCGGAGTGGAGATAGCTATCCAGCAAGCCCACATTGAGACTCATGCAACACATAGTTACTCTTCAGAAAGCCAATGACTTTGGAAGATCAGACGTGGGTAGTATTCTTCATGATTTTAAGAATATGAATGATAGTTTCCCTAATTTTACCTTAAGCTTTATTGGAAGGGATATTTTCTTTTGCGGGGATTATTGGAAGGGGTGTTAATGTTGTGGCTCATCTTTGTGCTAAGAAAGTAAGCGTGTCTATGCGTAGATGCGTATGGCTTAATAACACCCCTCCTTTGCTGACACTCTACAGCAAGATTGTAACACTGATCATTGCTCAATAAAGTTCATTGATTGGAAAACAAACATGTCCGTCTCCTCCACCCAGTATGATCGGTGCGCTTGGTCGATACTCGGTGGCCACCCCGCTCCGGGTTCACCTCCTAATCTATCTATACTACTTAAAAGGAATATAAGGTTCTCATTTCACCTCTTTTTCGTTCAACCTTACTTATATGTCCCACTTTTCCTTTCTCCTCTTTGATTTTTTCCTCACAACTCTGATTTTCTCCCATCATTCTCCCAAAAATAGAATCAGTTGTTTCATGATTTATTAACTTACCACAATAAAATTATATTTTTTTTGTAAGTCATTAAATTCTTACCAAATAAGTGCTTGACAAAAAAAGATAGATAAATCATGACGATTGCATACAAAATCTTGCTATGGTTTTAACGCAATAATATAATAATAGACGTGTGGGCTAATCTACTAGAATATTTATACTCCCGTTATAACGCACGGGCAATTATCTAGTCTATAAGAAAAAATAGCACGTTACAATAAAATAGTGCCGGCCTCAACGTACGCTATTACCGTGATATTAACAGTGTGTTGTACTCTAATTTATTTGAGTCAATTCAGAACATGGTATAGCGACTGAGCCTAATCGGCAACGATTATTTGGGTCCTATATGAGATAACAGATCCGGCCGGGGTAAAAGAGTGGATCAACTCTGAAAAAAATTTATCGCTCAACTAATTAACCGACGATTGCTCCCCGGATACAGATGGGAGTCGGCTAAGTCCCCGGACGATATGTATGCTCGGACACACAAACCAAGGGCGAGGTCTCCTTCACGGTCACGAAGCTAGCACAGGACAAGATATCGATCAACTCGACATCGCAACTCTGCCGATCGATCGGGCATGGCCATGGATCAGCGGCGGTGGAAGGAGCATCGCTGGTACTTGCAGGTCGAGGGCGGCGAGGAGCAGACGGTAGCACCGAGGGCCAAAGAGCGCCTCTACGTCGCCGACGCCTTCCTAGTCGGCGGCCAGGGCGTCGCGGACGCCTGCGTCGTCAATTCATCGGCAGCTCGTGGGGGGCGGATTGCATCCCGCTCGCGTCGCTGTCGGCGGCGAACCCCGGCGTGCGGGGCATGGTGGCCGTGCGCGAGGGGCAGGAGTGCACCTTCTTCGTGATGCCGCAGGGAGGCGAGGCCGCCGCCGGCCCGGTTGTTGTCCAGTTCATGGGCTACGTTCTTGCCATGCCGCCGGCGGAGGAGGAGGGAGAGGCGGCGACCACCGTGGAGAACGAAGGGGGTTGGTTCGTGCGGGTCGAGTGCGGCGACGTGGAGACATTTGCACCGAGGGCCAACGCGCCCATCTGCGTCACCGCCGTCTTCCTCCCCGACCCGGCTGACGCCGGCATGGGCGTCATGCAAGCCTGCGTCGTTATCGGCACCGCACCGCCCCACCTGTTCTTGTCGCTGTCGAAGGTGACGCCCCGCGTGGAGCTCCGTCGCCCGCTGGTGCTGGACGACAGATTCTCCTTTTCCGCGACCGGCCCGCCCTCGGCCGTTGTCCAGTTCGAGGGTTACGTTCTTGCTCCGCCGGCTCCGGAGGAGGAGGAGGAAGAGAACGATGACGAAAAGGCGGGGAGTTCGAAGCTCGAGCATGACAGCAGGGACGACGACGAGGTCGAAGGGCTAGCGGCAGTCAGCGTGAGCGACGAGGAGGAGAAGGAAGAAGAGACGTCGGCCTCCGAGGATGACGCGGGGTATCAGGAGGAGGAGAGCGACGGTGATGTCGGCGGACACGCGGCTACGGAGAGCAGCGCCGCAGGGGCAGGAGTTTCGTCCCCGAGGCCCCTCGGTGTGCTGGCGCCGCGGTTCGCCTTGGACAGGGAGAACAGGTTGCGGCCGGCGCGCTCATCGGATTCTGTGTGTTCGTCTATCTGGTTGCCTGCTTGATCTCGATTCATCTCTGCACCTGAGCTATACTCCTTGATTTTAAGATATTACCGTGACAAAGCATAAATTCGAGCTCGTCCAGCATCCCGGCGAACTAAGGTGCTGTTTGGATTGTGACTATCTTTGCCATATATCGCGACATGATTTTTGTCACACTTGCTTTTGTTGAGTTGCTTAAATTGTTAGCCACTTTTGGCTTGTCAAAGGAAATCTTGCCACATTTTTTCTATTTATGACATGTGAGGTTCACCGCTCATAAAAAAAATCCTTATCTTAGGTGTGGCTAGAACCAAACACCTACCTAACTTGTCAAACTTGCCTAAGATTAGGTGTGACAAAGTATGACAAAGTGTGGCTGGGAACCAAACAACCCTTAAGTAGCTTAGATTCTCGGTGTGGCGCGTTAGGTGTTCGATAAAATGTCACCAGACAGACAGGATGAACAGATAGGATGGGTATGTGATTGAAACCTCGAGAGCAAAACTTGTCTGGTTTGAGAAGTTATAAGGTGTATTCTTTCTCTAAAACAAATACGCACTCTATTTGAAATCATTTTAGCTGCTTGTGAGTCACCTGAAAAATAATATTTGAGTCAGTCAATTTCGCATGAAGGAAGGAACTGCCGGAGGGAAGGAAGGAGCAGCCGCCGACTCGCCGGAGAAGCCCTCTGAGCCAATCTTAGGTTGACAGGCGACATCGGTGTCTATCTTAGAGTGGCAGGCGACTCAACTTCTATCTTACGGGAAATTTGTTCAAGTTAAAGGGATGGCCGGGGGCAGCGTCAGCATGGCGGTGGACGGCGGTGGACGGTGGATGGGAGGGTGGGGCGGCCAGATGCAAAACGAGCTGCCAAGTTCCTTCTTCAGCCTCCAGCACCCCATTTCTTCTTCAACCGTCCCACGTACAGACTACCATCCGCCGAACCGCCAGCCATCACCGCCCACGGCCGATGGCTTAAACAAGTCGACTGGCCCGTACTGAATTTTCAGTCGACTTACCTGTAGTCACTCCCATTTAAAATAGAGAAATTATTGTGCATAAAAACGTGCAGTTTAGCCCCTGCCAGGACCACCAAAACGTGCACCACCATAAACTCCTAAACCAAATGTCATACCATCACCAGTTCACAACACACGCGCAAAGTAGTCGACTCCTTGCTACGTGCAGAGAGAGCGGCATATGTACACGACGCAGAATCCTACTCACACCGCACCTTCCCCTACCGCCGCCGGCGCGCGACACGCATCGGCATCGTCGATCACCCGGAGCAGCAGAACCACCGTCCACCGACGCCGCGCTGGCCGTCGTGCAGGACCATCCCGGCTGGATCGTTCGGCCGCACCTTCACCAGTCTCTCGGCTGCCGATAAACACACGTATGAGTACTCCAAGCAGAGCAAGCAGGCCATCGCCGGCCACAGCAAGAGATGAAGCCGATCGAGAAGAAGCAGGTAGAGTTTATCGGTGCTTGCCTAGCTCGTAGAAGAGCTCGCCGACGTTCTGCGCCGTCTTGGCCGACGTCTCCATGAAGAAGAGGCCGTTCCGCTCCGCGTACTCCAGCGCCTCCTGCTCGCATTCATTCAGAGAAAGAAAACACAGAGACGGTGATGTGTTTGACTGACAGATGCAGCACTCGGGGTTCTGAAATTTTTTGTCTGCAAATATGTCGTAAGTAAGTATATACCTGTGTGCCAACCTTCCTCTTTTTTTCCAGATCGACCTTGTTGCCCACTAACGCCATCACCAGATGAGGGTTCCCTGTTTGGATGTGCAGAAAAACCTAAGCACTTACTTGCATTTTGAGTTCCAGCCACGAGATGGAAGCACAGAGACGTGTTCAGTTATGATACCTTGTCTCTGAAGCTCGTCGACCCACCTCTTTGCTCGGATGTAGGAATCCTGGCGCCCATGCAGCGAAAAAATCGAACAGATTAACGATCGAACACGAAGCAGGGCAGAGCAATCAGTTTGAGTTTCCATCATCATCAGACACGACACGATCGACTCATTCAGCACAGATTCAGAGAAGATCGCTAAACGATGTACCGACGAGAAGGGGACATCTCTCTCACCGTGCTGGTGATGTCGTAGACGACGACTGCGGCAGCGGCGCCGCGGTAGTACATGGGGGCGAGGCTGTGGTAGCGCTCCTGGCCGGCGGTGTCCCAGATGTCGAACCTGACGGTGGCGTCCTCGCCACCACCGGCGCCGCTCACGGGCAGCGCCTGCGAGAAGAAGGCCGCGCCGATGGTCGACTCCTGGCACTCGTAGTAGAGCCCCTTGGCGAAGCGGACCACGATGCTGGTCTTCCCGGCGCCCAGGTCCCCCAGCAGCACCTGCACACGCACGCACGCCGCAAATCCGATCACTCTCGCCATGATAAGCAGCATGCTAGATCGATCGTTACAAGCAAAAGCCATGGTAGAGAGACAAGGTGGCTGGTGATGATCGGACGGAGAAGCAAAAAAACTGCATGCCTGGGCGACGTACCCACCAGCTTGGCCTGGATGACGGTGCTCGGAGTCGGCGCCATCATCGATCTTGCCGGCCGGGGTCGAGGTGGCGACGATGGCGGTTCGGGTTGTTCACGCGTTGGCGCGGTTCAGCGAGAAGCATGTGGTTTTGCACGCAAAAGTTGCCGTGCGTGCTTACGGCGAAGACCGGTGGTTGTGCAGGCTTGTATGGCTCCGGCCTCCGGCAAAGCGAGCTTCTGCCTGCTGGTAGGTTCAGGTTCAAGACTGTTCGGTACAGGTCTCTGCTTTTTTTTTAGACAAGCATAGAGGTCTCTGCTTTTTTTTTTTTTTTTGAGACACGCCGGGCAAGTTTGTGTGCTGTGTGCCGGGCCAGACAATTCCATGGGCCCTTGGTGACATTGGGCTTCTGGCAATCACTCCGCACGGCCCACCGCCCCCACGGTTACCAAAACCATGATAAACCCTTTGGTGAGGAAGAGTTTCAATCATAAGAAAAAAAAAACATTGATTTGGATAGTGTAGATGATTAGCCCCCAAGTGATTCGTGCAATTCAACAATGTCTACTACTCTAGTTCAAGAATTCTCAAAAAACAAAACTACTCTAGTTCAAGTTACAACTTCGACGCCACGTTGGCGGCAATGGCTAGGGCCACCTGATGATATCATCAAGATGAATGTAGATGACATTGTAGCACACACTTGCGCTAGCTGATGTAGTGAGCTTGGTATACTGTGCAACGACCCTCCTGGCGGGAGCGCCCTGCTATATCGGCCCATTCCAGGTTTTGGAAGGTTAACCTTACATGAACCTGTTTCTTCTTCTTCTTTTTGTTTTTTCTTTCGGTTTTCTTGGTTTTTTTCCTTTTTCCTTTTTTTAATTATAAAATTTCATGAAATTATTTCAAAACTGTGATCATTTTTCGAATTTTGAAAACATTTTCCAATTCGTGAACATTTTGGAAATGTGGGAAAATTATTCAAATTTGTGAACATTTCTAAATTAAGAGAATAAAACCAAAATTAAAGAACTTATTTAAACCCGGGAACAATTTTTAAATTCTTGAACATTTTTTAAATTCATGAACCTTTTTTCAAATCTGGGAACATGTTTTTCAAATTGTGAATTTTCTGAAACCCTGAACATTTATTCAAATTTTTGAGCATTTTTTAGAAACTTCATGAACATTTTGAAGTTAAAAAGGGAAGAAGAAATGAAGAAAACAAGAAACAAAAGAGGGGTGCCCCACCCCCACATGGGTTAGCCCAAAATCATGCGACGGGGTGTGAGTTTGCTCGCCCACGCCGCCCTATGCGGGGAACAGGAGGTCTCCCTTGCGGTGTCAGTTGTTTGGAGCCCCCTTTCGGGGACTTCTTGTGAGATATAGGCCCACCTTTTCTCTCGTCTTTTTATTTTTTCTTCTCTGCCTTTGGGCGCTTCTTCTATCTTTATCCCTGGCCTTTTTGGTCGTTGTAAATTACTACTCCCTTCTATCAATATGAAAATCCAGTAATTTCTAGATCTTTCAAAAAATATCCTTTAGGCTAGGCTCCTCAAAGCTCTTTGCATGCATCAAAACTCTTTCTTTGGCAAAAGATCCGCTTCTTAAGAAAGTAGCTATTTGCGAGTGACTCTTTGGCAGTCATCAACAGTCTTGAGAGCGGAGCTTTCTGCTCATATTTTATGGTGGTGAAAGGGTGAATTTAGAGAGTCAAATTTCAAGGCACATAACCTTACAAAGCCGGCATATCAAGTGGTCGCCATGTTTGGCTCCTATCACCCCCTCCTCTCAGATTGTGTGTATTTTGTATCTATTTTGGAACAATAATGCAGTCCGGTCGCTAAAAAGCATGCTACGGTTTTGAACCTTTTTATTTAATTGTGTTGTCTTACTGCAATGTTGGGGAAATCGAATCTTTTTCAAAGACAAAATAAAATCTTCTGTTGTCTAAAAATGGTCAAACTAGTTCCTGCGGGTCATCGAGCCAACAATGGCGTGTTCTAAAGATATTAGAGAAAACGCATCATTTGCTTTCACTATGAGGTTTAAGTCCCGCTTCGGTACAACCCCCCTCACAAAATGTATACAGGGCAATAGGGACATTTCACAAATTATACCCACTTTTGTATGTATCAGGACGAATACGCCGTATGTTTTCGCATAGGATCCAATACGGGCCGGCCGGCCCACTAACAGTAACTGAGCAGGTGCAACTCAAAATCACAAAAATATGGCATGCGCTGCCAAGGATTCGATCTTGCGACCATCCCGCTGTGTACTACTGCTGCTAGCCACTAGACCAACCACCTACCTGGTACGTCGACAAGCGTACGCTTTTCATAAACATGGATAAGCGGCACATTTAATTTCGAACGTTCCACTGAAATTGTGAACTTTTTAATAACGAAATACGGATACGAATAATTTTTAGATTCTGTGATTTTTTTGGAAACATAAAAAAAATTAAAATTCCAAAACAAAATTAAAAACACAAACGTTTTTTGAAATCCATGAACTTTTTTAATGCACGATTTTTTTTTATAAATCTGTGAAGAATATTTGAAAATGAGAGCAGTCTTTTGAAAATTTGGAGCACATTTTTGAAATTACGAACACATTAAAAAATGAGAACTAAAATCAAAATCTGATTTTTTTTTAATGTTCACATAAGCAAATTCCAAAGGAAACATAAAATCAGAAAAGAAACAAAAATGCAAAAAAATAGAAACAAAACTAAAGCTAGAAAAATGCGACAAATCCGTTTAGGAACCTTTTAGATAGTTTCCAAAACAAGCCAGGAACCTTCCAGAAGATTCACAATACTGTGGCTCCAACGCTCGGATGGGCTGGCCCATTCAACGATTGTCTGTGTGATTGCCCGGTTATTTTCCACAAGTTGTGGCAAATAAATAATTCCGTACGTTCAGGGAGTAACGTCAAATAGACGGCACCATGCACAGAAGGTCACCTGACTGAACCACCCCATTGTCGCGTGCGGAAATAGGAAAAAACTCATTGAAAAAAGAATGGCAATGCATGGGATCGAACAATATAACTTCCACTGCTGACCACTTGTCGCTAGCCACACGAGCTGAAAGGCTTCCGTATCTAACTAGGTAGCGCGGACTATAAGAACCATCCATCAGTGACCGCTTTACTGTAGAGAACCAGTCTTTTTCCCACTATTTTTTTATTTTTCTATTTTCTATTTTCTATTTGTTTTGTTTTAGTTTTATTTTTTGTTTTCCATAAACTGCTCATGCTTTCAAAAATTTGTTCACTTTTAAAAATTTTGTTCATAAAATACAAATATTAGCATTTTAAAAAATTGTAAGCTTTTTTTAAATGCTCGTGTCTTTTAAAATTGCTCAGAATGCCAAAACACAAATATTTTCTAAAAAGAGCGAACAAGAATTTGAAAGCATGTTAAAAGCCCAAAAGGCCTTGTTTGGAAGCACGTTCTTTTTGATAAATTTTGCATTTTTTGGAGTTTATTGGTCAAAAAAGGCCAATAAATGGCCGGGCATGTCGAAAATTGTTCAAACATGGATGGATGCCTACCAAGGCATGCCAACCTGCTCATAAAAGTTAGGGTCATTTCGAGAATGTTCAAAAATAGACCATGTTCAATGTAGAGTGTTCGGGTAGGACAGAATGCTCCGTCTGAGAGCATGTTCAATGAAGGGTATTCGGGTTTGCCAGAAGGTTTCGTCAGAGAGCGTGTTGTTTTCTCAACATCCTTGAAATGGACTAAAAAAATTTGACGGTCTTGTATGACCAATTCAAGTCACCGTGCCAAGTTATTTTGGTTTTCAATATTTTTTACATTTTTTGGAGTTCTCTCGGTTAAAAGGGACTGATAAATGGCCGGTGTCGCAACTTGCATACGGTGTAAAAAATCGCTCAAACATGACATGGATATCTACTATGGGCATGCCCAACAGATTGCAAAAGTTGGGGTCATTTCAAGGATGTCCAATAATAGACCATGTTGAACGAAGTGTGTTCGGGTAGATGAGATGGTCCGTTTGAGAGCATGTTGTTTCTCAGCATCCTTGAAATGGAACCAATTTTTTTACATGGCCTTATATGACCAATTCAAGGCACCATGCCAAGCTGTTTTGATTTCTGACAAATTTTGCATTTTCTGAAGTTATCGCGGTAAAAAAGGGCCGATAAATGGCCGGACGTGTCACGACTTCCATATAGTGTTCGAAATCAATCAAACTTGACATGGATGGCTAGCATGAGCATGTCCACCTACTTGCAAAAGGTGTGGTCATTTCATAGATGTCAAAAATAGACCATGTTCAATTGAGGGTGTCCGGGTAGGGCAAAAGGCTCCGTCTCATCGCTTGTTCTTTCTAGACATCCTTGCAATGGCCCCAAATTTTTCCATGCCTTTTTGTGACCAATTCAAGGAACAATGCCAATTTGTTTTGAATTTTTGACAAGTCTTACATTTTCTAGAGTTTTCTTGGTGAAAAAGGCCAATAAACGGCTGGACGTGTCGCAGCTTGCATATGATGTCAGAAATCGTTCAAACTTGACATGAATGCCTATGACAAAGTTGGGGCCATTACAATCGTTCAAACTGTTTGAAAGCATGTTGTTTTCCGACATCCGTTGAATGATCCCATTTTTTCCCACCAGTTTATATGACCAATTCAAGACATCATGACAAGTTATTTGGATTTTGAAAAGTTTTGCATTTTCTGGAGTTTTCTCGGTCAAAAAAGATAGATAATTGGCTAGATGTGTCGCAACGTGCAAACTTTATTGGAAGTCATTCAAACCTGACATGAACGCCTCATATGTCCATGTTAGGCTCCTGCAAGAAGTTGGGGTAACTTATTCATATATCAAAATAAACCATCAGTTGAGGTGCTTCCATGAGCATGTAGTTTTTTCTAATTTGAATGTTAATTGCAATTTTTGTCATTATCAATCAACATGAACAAATTGTGTGTGAAAATTTTACAAGGTTGAACACTTTTTTTTGAAATTGTTAACAAATTCTGAATACTTGATGAAAATTTTGTACACAAATAGAAAACTATGTACATTTTGAAAGCTATGACCTTTTACTAAAACGCAAACATTTCTTAAATTTGTGAACACAAACTTTGAAAAGCGTGATTTTTTTTTGAATTTCTAGAAAACTTTTTTAAATTGCAAAGAATATTTGAAAAGAAGAACATTTTTTTCAAATGTTTGATCATATTTTAAAAAGAGTAATAAAGTATTAAAAGGAGAAAAATAAATTACCAAGAAAAATAAAAACAAAAATATAGAAAAGAAATGCTTAAGCCCTGGTCCAACTAGGCGACACTCCTGTCGGGCGCCTGCTGGGAGAAAACCTTATTTGACATTTATTGCGTCAAACAATCGTTGTTTCTCACAAACCCGACTGATAACGAGTGAACATGGGCCAAGCCATTTAAATTTTTTGTTGCCTCTACGCATGATGGGTTTGGGAACCTTCTAGATGGTTCCAGGTCATTTTTTACCTGTTTGGATACCTTCTAGAAGGTTCATGAATCCATTTTTTGTCTTTTTCTTATTTCTTTTTCTTTTTCAAAATTGCAAAGTTCAATGTATTTATTTGTTCATATTTTCCAAAAAGATTCGAATATTTCAAATAATGGTCGCGTTTTCAACAAAGTTAAGAGTTTCAAAATTGTTTGCGTTTTGAAAATTGTTTGGAATTTTATTTTTCTCTCAATTTTCAGAATTGTTTAGAGTTTCAAAATTTGTTCCAGTTTTTGAGATAATTGTTTGCATTTGTTTCATGTTTAAAAGAGTCACATTCAAAATTCCAAACAATGTTCAAATTGTTACGTTCAAATTTGTTTCGCAATAAAAAAAGTCATATTCAAAATTTCTAAAAAGGTTTAAACTTGTCGCTGTTCATACTACCTCCATCTGGGATTTGAAGGCCAGCAAGCCGAAGCGGCAGTACCAAAAAATCTGTTAGGAATTAATTAGATTAATTAATTGTAAATCCATGCTATGTCGGTGGCCATGTTTTGGCAACCGCCTCCTTTGTAACTGCCTTGTAATGAGGGTATAAATACCCCAATCTTCAATCAATGAAAAAACTGTTCCATCATTTACTTCCTCTCTCTCTCGTTCTCTCTTCACACGTTATCAGCACGCTCATAACCGAGAGCGATTAGGCAGAGAAGAACGGAGGCGCTCGCGAGCAGACCTTGTCAACGTCTGGCGCGATCCCAGACGTGCCCTGGAAAGCCCTACGTTGTAGCGGCGCTATCAGGCACGGCGGAGTGAAGCATGAAGGCCCGACGCGCATGGCTATGACTGACACATCCAGCGCTCAGGAACCACGCAAGGATAAGCGCACGGCGGCGGCCGACGCGGCCGGCCCTAAACATGGCAACAAGCAACAAAAGACATGCATGCATCCTCACGGAAGAAAGCGATCTGCTAATTCCATTTCTTTTATCGCGATTAAGTAAGAAACTACTCACGATTGAATTCATTTTCCATGAACATGGAACGGAGGACGCATGGCACTGCAGAATGCAGATGCACAACGGGTTCCAGCGACGGTGTACTTTTACGGAGGCGGCGTAAAACGGCGGCTTGACGCCACACGTACGGGAGCAGCATGGCCGCAGCATATGCCCCGGCCTCTCACAGCGCGGCGACGCCCGCTACCATGGCCCTCGGCCTGGTTCTGCCCTGCGCAGAGGAGGACCTCCGCTGTTCCGCAACAGCCCGAGGCGCGTGGCGACTTCCGCCGTCAGGGGCCCTCGGCCTCCCGGTGATGTCCTCTCTGTGGCGCCCGGCGGCACCCCTCAGGCCGGAGCACGGCCCCGACATCCAGCGGCGGCGGTGGCTAGAAAAGAAAATTCCCCACGGGAATCGTAACTGCACGACGATAGCGGCAGTTGTTTTCTATGGCCACCACGAACCCACGCACGGGACATCTTATCCTTTCAATAATTTTTATTTTCAATTCAGTCCTTGAATATCTGTTAATCCCATATGTCATGTAATCTTCAATTTAGCCCACTGGCTTAACATCATGTTACAGATTTACAGCAATCTGGCTTCATGTGTTTTTACAAATATAGCAATGCATTTACATCAACTGAAATTGCTATTTGAAGCCCTCAGGTCTTCATATATTATATATGTATTTACATGTATTCCTAAGAATACTATTGCAACCAAATTCCTTCAGAATTTAAGACTTCTCTTATGCCTATATCCTAGCATCACATGCCATTTATAACAACAACTATGATTTTGCAATAGAATTATTCATTTATTTTGCAAATCTCAAGAATTATAAAGTGTCATACTTGATATGACTAGCCCAAATTTTATTTGTGAATCACAAGGTGTTTGATGGCATCTACTGCATGTACTTTGCAGATTATCCATCATGACTGCGAGATCTACATCTTGTAATTTTTATAAGATGATTATCTTCAACGTGATTTTCCAAATATTAATGCTAATGTGACTACCTCAAATTTTATTTGTGAATCACAAGGTATGGTGGCATCTACTGCACGGTCTGTAGATTATCCACCACTACTGTGAGGTCTACGTTTTGTCTATTTGACAAAATGATTACCTTCAAAGTGCTCTTCCAAATATAAATATTATAATTAACACAAGGTAATAGAAACCATGAGCATCTACTGATTAAGTCAGATTATGCATCCTATTACTGCGAGATCTACACCGCATCCGGTGATTATCTTCATAGTGTTATCCTATATAAATTGAGGTCTACACATATGAGTGTATAGCATCAGTTGTCATAAAATGTGCTCCTCTGAAGCAATTGTTGTTGTTCACTAAGATTATTTACTCTCATAGTAAATATTAATCATACACAATCGCTATATGCGAAATTGGTATTTTTGTGCTAGTATTAACCATTTAAGCCTCACTTTGCTTGAATGAGTCATGCAAATATTTGCATACTCTAATAATTACCTTCTATTACATTAGCAAATCACAAGGCATTGAAGTCTATGTTACTATTTGTGATTATATTGTCATCCACCCATCAAGGTGAAGACCTTAATTTATAGCAACGATCGAGTGTCTCAAACAAGGTTGCTAGATTCACATCACATTGTGGTTGTTATTTTCATAGTGACTACACAATGTTAAACTTGCAAAGTCTATGTTTTGATCGTGACTCTAAGTCACCATTCTCTCAAGAATGAAGCCTAGAATAGTAGCAATGATTTCATCACATGCTATATATTGAAGGCTACACACATATTCACTAAGGATCACCTTAGCCATGATTGTACTCGATTGGATAGTTTCATCCATAATATTTTACTCTCATTAGTAAAACTAAATAAATGCATGAAAAATTCATGCATCACATGGTTCATATGTGTTTTATTTATCAACTCCAATTAGTTCTCAAACTAAGCATAACAGATGAATATATATTTATCTTATATTTTCCTTAAGAAAAACATGCTGCTATGAGCACATTATGAATGATCACCCATTCATTTTGAAGACCTCATGTCTACACAATTCTGTCACTTAATCAACTTCAAGTTGAGATTTTGTGATCAAACATTGTCAAATGCAGATCTGGTTTAAAAGCCCTTAGTACACTTTACATCCTCTTATGATGGTACCACAATTTCCATGGTAAAGAAACATAGTTTTTTTTTCTTAAATCATTAGATTCACCCAACGGGTGCTATACCATCATTTGAAATTCTTGCTAGTACTGAATACTATGCAAATAAGTGGCGACGAAATATAATCATGAGGACTTCAAAGTAAAGTGGAGGCTAAAAGATAATCAAAGACATAATTATCTCTTAATATGGAATCGGTCATTTTCAAATGATCACAAAGACAACTCTCAAGTTTGTCAAATGTGTGGTTATACAAATATCGTACATATGATTACCAAACCCTCAAACATATGGCCAAACCACACCACAAATTTATTAAAAGGCAAATAAAATCATTGGGATAAATTTGAAATCTACAAACGTACGATTAGAGAATATTTTGGTAAGAGATTGTTCTCAAAATCTTCATCAAAGCAGGACCAAATCTGGTGAGATAAAATGAGAATCATCTCATTTGCTTTTAGTAAATATAAGAGACCTCGGGTAAGCTCCTAATTATCCCAAAATACCATTAGCCTATACTTGTACTACTACATGTAGTAGGATGTTTAATATTATATTCCTCGGATATAATATTTGATAAATTTGAATGTATGAGTCAATTCATACTCAATGTTGTTGCGTACATAATAATTTTCTAAATTTTAATAAATTAAACATCTGACTTCATAGCCTTAACCATCCTGGTTTGGGGATGATTCGAAAATTATTGACAAGTCTGTTGGTCAAAACTTAACAAGTTACAAAATTCCTAAAAATCATCAGATTTCTTGTGCACCACATGTGCCATTGGGGAATTTATTTTAAGGCACTCTCACCTTAAAGTTCTATATAAGCCACTTATTCTTCCTTGAACACATTCAGAAGAAATATGTGGATTGCTTAACCATTATCTGGAATTATTTAGATACATCATGGTACTCATATACACATTTGTAAAATGTTTTTAAGTGTGTATCTTATCGCACACAACCATGATCATATCGAATAAATTGCTCAACTTATCAAAGTAAGAGCAAATTCTCTTGAATATAGAATAAACCCATTCGAATGAACAATGTCGTTAAACTCATTTCACCGCATTTTCTGATTGCATTCAATACTTTATGTACATACCCAGAGTGGTTACAAGAAACAAAAATCTTATGAAAGATAGTCAAATTAATTACATGACCATTCTACAGAATTGTAATTCACCAATCTCATGTTGGACATATACGGCTTTACACACCGTAAGTATGATCTAAATCATACCAACTGCATATCATACTACTTTCCCCTTGTAGTAAGTAAGTGGAAATCAACAAAGTATTTCCTATCTGCGATAATTTGGTTACATACCGATATCACCACTCCACCGTACATCAATGGGCTCTCACAAAATATTAGGGATCTATGTGAGGAATAACAATTTATCCGTCAATTAGAACATTATTCATAGCCCGTATGCTGATTGCATCCGCAATAAGGACAATTTCCGGCATTAGGGGGAGATAAGTACCACAAAGAATGCCAAGAAATAAATTATAAATGTTATTGACATTCAATCCTTATATCCACATACTCAAAGAATCTGAACTATAAGTTTGAGAATCGATATATTGCAACACATTGCAAATTTGCCACATACATTTACTGATGACAAGGTGTCACTAAATTCTATATTCCTGCAGTAAAGTGTCAGAAAGAGTGGAGGTACCTGATAAACCACTCTTCTCCCCAAATGAGAGCAAGAGGGGGAGAAAGTCTGACAACACGAGATATAACTTCTCATATGCTTCCGCGGAAACAGAGGAAATCAATTCCTCAACCAGTAAATGTAATTCAACATCAAGTTGAAAGGCACCTCACTGGATGCTCATCATCCAAAGCACGACATAAATGTGCATAAATGTTTTGGTACCGGGACATCGAAACACCTTGCCTCCATTTGTTGTAGGAAATCACAAGGAGTTAAAAAGGAATAAATATATTATCCACAAACTTCAATGATTCCATCAGAATCATATAAACTAAAGACTACATTTGTCGACATATATTTCTTCTCAAATTGCTAAACCTTTTGGGCCCCGAACCAAAATCCATGGTAGAGTGCCTCTTGCGCTCATATTGGTTCACATAAAAGGAAGTAAGTAATGAAGAATAGCACTCGCTCTACAAATGAGTAGTATTTACCGCAATAATACCTACTCCTCATAAGTATCTTCCATATGGAATACTAAAAACTTCTCATTCATAGACAAAGTCAATGATGTGGTGAGAAAGCGAGGCTTGTAGCTAAAGGGTTCACGCAGAGACCCGACATCGATTATGATGTAACATACCCTCTTGGTATGAGTGGAATTATGTTTCGATAGTAAATATCATTGGCAATAAAAATAATAACAATATCCATGCAGTTGATGGATGAAGTGGCTACATACTCATATGAGTCTCTCATTTCGGAAATCTCTATTCAAGTCCCTGAAGGGCTTATACTTCCGAATCCAAAAGAAAATCGCAACAATTTTTGTGTAAAACTCCATAAGTCACTCTATGACTTGAAATAGTCGGAAATCATATGGTACTACCGACTAAATGAGTTCCTTCTTCAAAAGGATTACTCGAATAATGATGATTATTTACATGTTTAATAAAGGAATCCCAAATTTGATTTCCTTTCATCACCTCAGTGTATATTGATGACCTCATCATCAATGTCTATACAAGACCTAAACATACACATAATCATCTCAAGACGGGAAATTTGGATTCAACCAAATTTAGCTTAAGCTTACAACTTGAGCATTCTGTCAAGAATACATATCAGTCTACATATATCCAAGACATATACGAGAAGTTCAATGTGGATATATCAAACCAATAAAAGACATGTAATATGGTCAAAGTACCCCTGATATGGTACAAATCCATTCATACCTAGGGGTGATAATGAAGTGATATCAGGACCTGAAGTTCTATCTCACTAATATCAAAGCACTCATATAATTGCAAAACTACGTCAGGCCTGACACTAAACTTGCTATCTTTGTTCAGAGTGCAACCCACAACAAAAGGTATATGGCCAATATAAGAAATATTAGCTTATATCTCAAGCTCACAATAAAGCTTGGATATTTCCATCAGGAAATACAAGATATGACCATGATATGATATAATGATATTGGCTCTTTCTTTGATCCCAACAATGCCATATCAATGACTGAATTTGCGGGAATATCCTTCATATGGAAGTCATCTAAATGAGCATTAATGGCTATTTCTAGTTATCATTTTGACATAATTGATTTATCTAAAAGCATTGCAAAATATGCATGGCTTAGCAGAATGATTAACCACATTCAAAATCATGTGGTTGAGATTCATCAGGATCACATAACTTGATTTATCAAGATGCTACCACTTGTGTTACTCAATACCTAAAGGTTATATGAAGAGCAATATCATAAAGCACATTGCTCAAAAATTACTTATCCTCACAAATTATAGAAAGTGAGGAAACAATATGCAAACAACATACTTTGAAAATCCTACAGATTATTAATAATGTCATGATCATATCAATGGAATTTGTATTACACATTCTCTAGGTTTGCAAAGTTCAGGGGGAGTAATTTCCCAAATCTATAACCTGTTAACAATCATGAGACTGCATATATTGTACTCTTTTTCCCTTCATGAGTTTTTCCCTAATGGTTTCTCATAAAAGGTTTTTAATGAGACAATAGAAGCACAAGTGTACATATATGTCATATCATTTCTCCTTATATTTTTCCCACTGGGTTTTAAAGGAGTTTTCAATGGTATATATAATCGCACTTTTTTTCCTTATGAGTTTTCTCTCAAAGTTTCTCATAATGGTTTTTAATGAGGCTATATCTTCTCAAAGATCATATGTCATACTTTCTATTTTCCCTATAGGGGTTTTTAAAGGAAGTACTCAAGACATATTTATTGGTCCCTAAACTCACTTATGAGTGTTATCCTTCTCTGAAGGTTTTTCTCATATGGGTTATCAAGAGACATAATCATTATATGTTGCCTCATTTTCTCCTTATTTTTCCCACTGGGTTTAAAGGAGTTTTAGCAACATATCAAATAAAATTCTCGTCATATTTTTCCCACAGGATTTTTAGAAGAGCCTTTTCCAAGATGAAGATGATGAACGTTCAAGGCAAATACATACTAGGAGGAGTCTTTATCAAGATGATGTATATTCACAAAGACAAGCATTGATTAGGGGGAGTGTTAGGAATTAATTAGATTAATTAATTGTAAATCCATGCTATGTCGGTGGCCATGTTTTGGCAACCGCCTCCTTTGTAACCGCCTTGTAATGAGGGTATAAATACCCCAATCTTCAATCAATGAAAAAACTGTTCCATCATTTACTTCCTCTCTCTCTCGTTCTCTCTTCACAAAATCCACAATGGTTAATTTATAGCGTTGGGTAGAGCTGTAATCCTGGGAGGCAGTTAATGCCGATGGCTCAAGACACGATTGCCTGCGTGCATTGGCTCATCTTTTTTTTTTTCGAATGGATACATTGGCTGGTCCTCTAATATAGGACGTCGGTTATATTACTTAGTTAATTAATCCAGCCATCGCTCCTGCATGCCGGCTCGTTGCAACGCCTCAGAGAGAAAGTCTCGTGTTTCTGGAGCAGCCTTCAAATAACGTATGCGCACTCATGCTTCGCTGCCCTTGAAATCCTGGGTGGTGTTAACGTTCTTTAAGACGTGCTGCAAATTAGCCATCACATTATAGTAAAAAAAATAGCCATCAGATAACTTGTTCGGCCTATTGGTCGGCCCGTTTCGGTGAGAGCAGGAGGTCACAGAGAGAGTTGCTGGGCCGGCTCAGTTGACCTCCCAGGTACGCCTGGCTGTATACGGAATTGTATTTTGCAAAAAGACTATCCTTTCTTAGAAAAAATATATAAAATGACCATCCTATCCTTTATTATGAAGAGGTATCGAAAGATCTCATCCATTGATGTGGGTTGTACCCAAGCAGAAGTGATGAGGTTTTTGTGTTTTGTTTTAGTTTCATTTGTTTGCATGTACTTTGTTGGGTTAAAATCAATAGAATTGGTAATTTCTTGGTCAACTTATAAATTAGTTATTTCATAACGCTTAGATCAAAGTTTGTTTCTTAGCGTCACCTTTGATATAGTTCTTGTCAGTTGCCTAGAAACAACATTGGGCATCGTATGAAGTAAGGATGGCAATGGGTAGGGTGTGGGGCGGGTGGAGCAATACCATACCCATACCCATGTAGTTAATGGGTACAAAATTCTATCCATACCCGTACCCATAGGTATGAAACTTTACCCGTACCCATACCCGGCGGGTACCCATACCCATTAGATACCCAACGAGTAGACCAAATAGTACATAAGTTATTCATAGTTTTACATTCATCTATAGCAAATAGATGAATACATGAGAATTATCTGAGTTCAAATTGACAATCGGTGAGGTTCATAAACTCAGAACACCACTTTAACATATGCACACTTGTGAATAATGGATAAGGTTCACTTGTCAGTATAAACGGGTAGGGTTTGAGTATACCCATGGGTAAAAGGCTATACCTGTGCCCTACCCATGACTTAATGAGTAGGGTATGGGTACTACCCATGGGTATAAAATTGTGCCCATACCCTGCCCATGCGGGTACGGTATCCGCGGGTACCCGTACACGGGTAAAATTGCCATCCTTAGTATGAAGCGGCCAACGACCACACCATTGTTATTGTAGCCGCAGGAGATTTTTTCTTCTTCGGAAAATTGGTATTTGTCACATTAGTTTCCCACTTCCAACCAAAACCGCAGACAACTTTCGACAAATAATGAAAAAAAAATATTGAAAAGCAGAAGTTTCTTCGTATGCGTTCATACATATTTCAGCCAATCACTTTAGTGATTCAAGCTTGAAACTTTTAGCCCAACAACACTGACGGACGTTCAGAAATCAGTACTCCCACCGATCACAAATATAAAATTAATGTTTTGTAAATTTTCAATATGAATTGCATACGAATTGAAATGAGTGTACAAACACAGTAAAAATGTGTGTATGCATGTCGATCTGTAGAAAAAAGTTAGAGCATCTTATATTTGTGAACTGAGGGAGTGGTTTTTTTTTTGTGGCTGATTTTATTCATTGCTTGATGCTACAGAAGAATACGGGGTATGATCAATCATGCGTACCACTATCATTCATGGCAAGAAAAACAATTATGCGTCCTAGTAACATCATTCATGTGAAAAATAATAATCTATACATGTCATGGCAACATGTCAAGGACGGCACACACTGCTAGACATCCAAATCCAAGCCGTCAAACGGGAGGCGTGCAAACTGCATGGCGTGGTCGGGCGTGGCCGCTGCTCCGGTTGTGGGCGGCGGCGTGGGGAGGTCTCGGTGATGATCTTTCGGTGTCGTGGCGGCTTCACAGTGGCTCGACGGATCTGTCCGCGGCAGCGGTCGGCTTCTCCGGCGTCGGCTCGCCAGTGGTCGGGCCGTCTCGACCTTCACCCCATCTCCTCGTCGCCCGGGCGCTTCTCCCATCAAGGGGCTGGTTCTCTCCCGGTTGCGGTCCATCGCTCGTCTCGCGCCCGGTGCCGCAGAACCGAGCTCGTCTCGCGCACGATGCAGCAGGACCGACCTCGTCCCCCTCTCGATGTTGCAGGACCGAGCTCGTTTCGCGCTAGGGGCAGCAAGACAGGTCGGTGGATGCCAGTTCTAGCCGACCTATTGGGTCTCGACGCTGGGGGTGGCCCAGGAGCGCGAAAGGTGAGACCTTTCCGCTCGTCTCTTTAGTTGGGGTGCGGCAGGTCTCGGGTGAGGTGGTGTCGAGGTCTTGGATGCTGGGGCGGCGGCCTTGGTGGTGGTTGCGCAGTGCTCTTGGGCAGAGCCCGTGCCTTGGTGCTGCCCGGTCATCATGGTCGTGTGGGCGGCGTGGTTGCCGGGGTGTGGCGTTCGGTGGCGGTAATGGTTGGTCAAGGTGAAAACCTGCTCTATCTTCAGACGGACCGGTGGCGGCGAAGATCGTTCCCTTCTTGAAGGCGTCGTCGCGACTCTCATTGCCCGTCATGCGGCTTCGGAGGAAACTCTAATCCTTGGATCGGGCGGTGGCGGCGCTCTGATGTCGTATCCTTCCTGAAGGCGTCGTCCTGGAACGCATGGTTCGTCATATGTAGTCTCACCTTTTCGGGGCCGTAGTGCTAGTGGTGGTGTTGCTGCGCTCAGCGCCTATGTATCCTGTCCTGGGTGTGTGCGTGTGTTGCGGTGACGTGGCGGGTGTTTGTACTGGATGCTTGTGGTTTGATGCTTTATATATAAAGTGGGACGAGCCTTCTTGGGTAAACTGCATGGCGTCCGGTGCCAATTGGCAACAAAATCGATCGGAAGTTCCTACGCGATGCAACGCACAAGGGCCGGTGAGGGTGACACGCACAGGCCGCGGCCATGATTTCGACTTTTGGGTCATCTTTCCACCCCCGCACGCGCCCGCCGTCGCAGCATCATCATCATCACCGCTGCTCGCTCCATGCCCAGCAGGTCCTACCCGTTGCCCGCGCGCTCGATGCCTCCCTCCATGCCGAGCGAGAGCGATCGTTCCCATCCCGCAGCCGCAGGCACGCTGCTGGCGCAGCAGGGCAGGGGTTTGCCCCGTCCCGACCGTTGGGAAGCTAGCCCACGGGCCACGGCCACGGCCAAGGTGAAGCTGTGCGACGACTGCGCCTCCTCCTCCACGGCTGTCGCTGTCCAGAAGAACCTGACGCCCTGTGCCTCCAACTGTCGATGCACGTAGCCACGTACCACAGTCGTGGGAGGTCTCGCCGTTTTTGTCGGTCGCTCCACGAAGCCCTGACACTAGGGTCATGATGTTGATCAAATGCAAAGGTTTCTTGGTTACCTGTCAACGGCGGTTCGCGAGAGCAAGCAAAGCAAGCTTGCCATTTGTCAACGGCCGAGCACGTTCCCAAAGGCCAAAGCCAAATCGGCTCCGGCCGGCACCCGGCGGCGAACATGCGTGCATACGTACATATGCATACACGAAAACAGAGTGAAAAACAATTCCCTCACGCCGCGGCAGTGCCAAATGTCGGGGACAGAGGCCATGGAGGGAGGAAAGCGAGCTGCCCGTGAACCTCCATTTTCATGGCGCCGGTCGAGCTTTCATTTCATCACCCAAATGGACACGCAGCACATGATGCGACGAGGGACGCCTGGCGGGTCCTGGCCGGCAATGCATGCACCCCCACCTCGTGATGCGCAGGAACCCGCTCGTGCTCATCACTCCGTTAGACCTCCTCCAATGCAAGTCTTAGATGAGGTCTTAAGTCGACAAGACTCATGCTTACTCGACTCTCAACGATCGTAGGTCTTAACTTGTTCTAAGCACACTTTATTTAATGAATTAACACCTAAAGCCGTTCATCCATTGGTCAAGTTGTTTCATTTAAGTGGTTTGCCTGGGTTCACGCGTTTGGCAGACGGTTCTTTCTGGGTCACCAAAGTGCTCTCTCTCCTTCTTAATTGTTGCGCCATGTCAATTTTTTGCTTATGTGGCATGCTTAGCACCTGTCCACCATGGAGCACTGGGAAGGGCCTTATCCCACGCGCAAGTGCCTCTCACAAGCGTACCAGAAGTCAAAACTATTTTTATGGTGTTGTTAACAGGTTACAGGAACATGTTGGAATGTCGGTCTGTTGACCTACACTTTATTTTTTGCGGGGAGTTGACCTACACTTATTTGTTGAGAATTATCAGAACTGCCTGCCAGGTGCCCCGAGGAAGACATAATTCTCAGGATATATATACTTTGGAGAAATTGCATACCCTCCCGAGAATAAGTTATTTTGGATAATTCCATTACTATTTTTCTTGAGTTGATTTTTTTCCATTATGTAGAAATATGTAATGGAGCATGTACATACAAGATGAGAGCATGTACATAGACCATCACACACAAGCACTTTGCGGACCTCCCCCCATGCCCCCACCCTTCACTTTTTCTGAACACCCCCAACCCTTTAGCTAACATTAACGAGATGATGTAAATATCATTTTTAGACTATTTCAAAATTAATGCATTCTAACCATTCTTTACAAAACGCAGACCCAGGCATACACCTTAACACACATGGCGCACGCAAAATGCAACCCCATCAACAGGGGGTGCAAACTTTATTTTCTCCTTTAAATCGTACTGAATTAATGATTTCTAACCATACCGCAGAAAGAACAAGCTAAATTAATAGAAATATTACGAAACTAGTTTAGTACCACGAAATAGAATACAATGTCTATTAAATCACACATTTACATATTTCTTCGCTATGCTTGAATATTTTAGCCTGAAATTTAATATATGAAACACAATAATAACTGATATTTTACAGGGACTCAACTAATACTCTGCAACGGGCCAATGATGCTCTGCCAGGGGCTCCCAAATTTCAAAACCCAGTTTGTTTCTCCTTTTCGTTGGGAGCGAGCTTTATCCCCCCACGTCTGTTACGATCCTCCGCCTCGCATCCGATCCCTGCCGTCGATCCCCGATCGCGCGGCCCGCGACGGGCGGAAACCCCGGGCCGCCACCTGGCCGCCCCTCCCGCAAGGCTGACACACGCCTGCGACGCAACAGCCTTTTCTGCACCCAGTTTCCGTTCCTTCCCTTCTCCTGTTCTGTGCAGCCCACCACCGCCACCACCTCCGCCTCCACCTCCGCCTCCCCTCTCGCCGTCTCGCGCGGTAGCTTCTGCCCTCCCCTCCGCCTCCGACCCCGTGCCTGGTCATGCTTTGACGCCGTCGGGAGCTCCGCCTGCTGGTCGAAGAGGAGCCGCAGAGGGGGAGGAGGAGAAGGCGCCCCGGAGAGGGGAGGGGAGGCGGAGGGAAGCGGGGCGGCGGCCGCGGAGGAAGATGTTCGACGGCCTCATCAACTCCAAGTTCTACAACCGATGGTACGCGATGAGATTCGCTGCTAGCTAGTTTCGCTTGGGTTCGCCGGGTTCCGGCGAGCTCGTCGGAGTCCTCGGGGCGTGGGTTGCTTAGATGGGCGGTTCCTTCGTCTTTTCGAGTCGAATCCGGTGTCTCCAGATGCTGCTCTGCTGCTTGGTCCCTGGGCTGCGCGGCCCCAATCCGCGCGGCGTGATGTTCGGGATTTTGTTCCGCTTCGTGCTTCCGAACTCGTTGGGTTCGTGGCCAGTTGCCTCCGCATTTGGAGGCTGTTTCTCCCCGCGGATTCTCTGATTTGTTTTGCAAGGAAAAATATCCTGTGTCGGGTCGAATTTGGGTTCCATCTCCAGTAGCATTTCCGGGCGAGTCGGTTGCGTTAATTTCGTTCCGTTTGGTGTGGTGTTGGATTAATTTGGCTAACAGAGCGCTGGGTTTCTGAACAATGGATGCAGCAAGCACGCCTTCAAATGCACCCGGACGCGGCTGGTCGTCATACGCCGGAAGAAGCAGGCCATGATCGGGTTCCTCAAGAAGGACGTCGCCGACCTCCTCGCCAACGGCCTCGACATCCATGCCTTCGGACGGGTGAGATGTTTTTCCTGGGCAGTTCTCGCCTGCGCAGCATTTTCACTGCTGAAGTACATTGCTCAGGATTGCTACGAATTGCTCTGGTTGAAGCCGAATTAGATATGTTTTTGCCTTCTGGCCCCCTTTCTCCACGGGAGAAGTTGGCAAAAGCTTCTACTTTACTAGAGAAGAATTCTGACTGTAAACTAGAGAAGAATTCTGACTGTAATGACTGAACTTCTAGTTCTGTTTCCTGTCTCTGCTTCCAGATGGATGCGCTGATAATGGAGATGAACCATGCTTCGTGCTACGACTTGATTGAGCAATACTGCGATTTCCTTGGTAAACAACTTAACAGCCTGCAGAAACAGAGGTATATCTATCTGGTTACTCAACTCTGCACCCTTAATTTTGTATCCCTTGTGGGTCAAAACAGTAGGGAAGGATGTCCCACTATTTCTGTGATCAACGGGAAGCAAAGTTTGTTAATGGCCAAGAGAGTTATGCATCGCTTAGTTTGGCAGCACTGTTTTTGGAAAACCATAGTAATCCAAAACCTCAGTTTTTAAATGCATGGGCAGTGAATACTTCGGTTTCTAAAAACCATAGTTTTTCTCAGTTTTCACAAAACCACCGATGAGTTTGGCAAGTGATGTTTTGACTCGCTGTGCCTTGCTCAACTATAACCATGGAGCTGATCTGCATGTAGAAACGGCCCCCAATGCATGCAGCATGTCATGCACGTCAAATCCCCTCCTAGCTACCCGGGGCAAAAATAATTGTGCGTGTACGTGCGCCTATATGCGCTTAGAATCGATTGTGTAACTAGCTTTAGCCTGCTGCGTACGAGTGCTCCAACGACCAATCGATATACCCCACGAGCAAGTTTGTTTGAATCCCGCGTTACTCGTGTATTTTGCAGCCAGTGATCGGATAAAAGCTTGCAAGATCGCCAGAAGTAACATGCGCCACCTCCGTAGACAAACTAACAACCAAACCTGAAATGCCTAATAATCAGGAGCACTCTGTTGAAAAGACAATAGATAGAGGAATCGGAGGCGGCAATCGCATTTGATCATCTTTGGACGTAGACGAGCAGGCAACGAATTCTCTCAGTTCGGTTTAGAAAAAAGAGGTCCTGACCTCTTTTTTAGATACCGCAAAGAAACCACAGTATGACACATACCTTGGTATCTGAAACTACAGTATTTATTTTATCCAAACACCTCAAAGTATTTAATACCAAAGTTTTTTCAGAAACCACGGTATTTTCAGAAAACTGCAAAAATACTTTGCCTCCAAACGCACCCTAAACTCTCTTTGTGGGACCTCTGTGTGGCATTATATTGAGGAATCGATTTAGCAGGACTGTAGCATCCACGGTATACGATTCTTCTGATGGTCTAGTTTTTCTTGGGTAATGGAAGACCGTAGCCTCTGCATGAAGTGAAGCACACATCCAGCTGATGGTCTAGTTTAATCTATACAAAAACCTTTCTGCTTGGACCTTCAGTTGGTGAATACTCCCTCCGTCCGAAAAAACTTATCATCAAAATGGACAAAAAAGGATGTATTTAGAACTAAAATACATCTAGATACATCCCCTTTTATTCATTTTGATGACAAGTATTTCCGGACGGAGGGAGTATAAAATAGTAAAGGCCAATTGACCTTTTTTTTCTATTCAAGAAAGGTCAATTAACCATTATTAGTATGCCTGTGATCGGAATGACTGCACACGCACTTTTCTGCCCGATGGTGCACATGACACTCTGTTGTCAGCCGCATGGATGGCTACTACAGCTCATCGTTCAACCAGAGGGCATAAAACGTCATGCACCAAGCAGTGCTTGCCTGTGATTGCTTTAGGATAAAATCAGTGTGGCAACAGAGTTTTAAGTCTTTTTTGGCGATGAAACAGAGTTGTAATCCATGATACATATCTCTTTGATTCATTTTATGCTCTGGTTTTAGTGTTATCACAAGGATTTTATTTTGGAGCTTCAGTTAATGAATATAACCGTTAAATTTATCTTAGGGGTGCAAGCAAACAGGTAGTTTAATTATCTTCATGGTGCAATTCATCATGACACTCGTTCATTTTTGCATCAACAGGGATTGCCCCCAGGAAGCCATGGAGGCCGTGTCAACTCTAATTTTTGCTACTGCTCGGTTCCCAGACTTGCCTGAACTGTGCGACTTAAGGCATATATTCACAGAAAGATATGGTGGTTCCCTTGAGCCTTTTGTTAGCCTCGAGGTGCGAGAGATGCTCCAATAATTTATTGTCGCTAAACTGCTTCATAGGGTTCTACTTAACCTAATTAATGTTTTTTGTACCTGCAGTTTATCCGGAAACTTGAGTCTGAATTATTTACAGATGAGGAGAAGTTTCAAGTAATGCAAAGTATTGCTGAAGAATCCTCAGTTGGTTTTGACATGAGGGCATTGGAAATCAAGTTATGGGCTGCACGGGAGTATGAAGATGTATGTTTACATGAACTTGCCTAAATGAATTTACTACTTGAACAAAAGCATGTGTCGTTAACTTGGCAGCTTGGATTTTGTATTTCAGGATCTTCTTGAAAAGGATTCATTGAAAAAGGGTGAACTGGCAGTGCCTTTGCCCATCAAGCAGAAGGATGATGGTCCATTAAATGATAGTACAGGAAGGAAGAATTCTGATAAATCTCATGGTAAGGAACAATTGGAGAAATCAGTTTCTCCTTTGGACTTGAAAAGAGAGAACGCTCAAAAAGATGATAATACCAGAAGGCGGCATGCTGACAAAGCTGACGGTAAGGAACATTTGGAGAAATCAGTATCTCCTCTGCAAACGGAAAGAGAGGAAGCTCAAAGGCGAGTTCAGAAACTGAAGAAAAAAGATGTCCGCCCTTCCGAGAAGGAGCTGATGGAAGCTGTGGAGCTAGATATCAATGGCCTACCGAAACAAGGATCTGGTTCGGTGAAATCTCCTGAGAAAGAAAGCAACAGAATTGTTCCACCAATTGTGAAGCCAAAAGAAACAAAGAAAGAACTTGGTGTCGAAAAAGAGAATAACAGGGGGCTTGGCTATCACCACCGATCACCCATACCTGGCCGTCCTGATTATACCAGAAGGCATGCAAACTTAGGGTGCAAAGCTCTTGGCCTGCAGAATCAAGGACCTACTTCACTGAGTCCTACAAGTGGTAAAACTACAAGCAGGCCCCCTCCTATTTCCAATCCGAATGGAGTAAAGGGAAGGAATTGTGATGAAAAAGAAGAGGGCAACAGTTGCTTGCGTGACAAACCACAGCACTTGGAAGATCTCGGACACACTGTGCAATATGGACAGCGAGCGCCACACAGGGTGGCTAATGTGCAGCCTCCTTATGTCAATCCTAAACTTGGCATGCAGCCTGTGAACGATGATCCTGCAAAACCAATTGACAGGAACTGCAATATGAGTGAAAGGACAGATCGCTTGGCTGACAAAGGTGTGCTTCGGCCTGTTTCTGTCAGAAGGAGGCCAGCAGCACCTTCTTATGATGAGGCACCTAACGGTGAAAAGGCCACAAGCCAAAAGGCCAACATTCACAGAACACAAGCAAGCAAGCACAAGGGTGCTAACGAGGGCTATGACCGGAAGGGCAATGGTGTTGGCAATGGCAGGAACGTTGAGAGAACTCCTGGTGGTCGACCAAGTCACTCAGGCATGAGAAACGGAGTTCTGTATGACGATGACTACGATGGACCCATGCAGCGGCCTAAAGCAGACGAAGATGAGACTGCTATTGATTTTGGTAGTCTGTTGCCTCAGACTGCAAATGGTCATCATCGAGTCAATAGCAGGAACACTGATGCTGATAGTGGAGATCCCGATGAGGAGGAGAGGATGATGGACAAACTCCTGATGCATTATAGCAAGAAAGGTTCAGGTGCCGATGAAACCAAAACAGCAACAGTAGAAACCAGCAGAACTGCTAACTATCATGGAGCCCAAACGCAATGTCAGCAAAACGGTTCTTTGCACACTCCAGGAAGAGCAGTCTCGCTACCGCATGAATCCGTCAGCCCGGGTGAAGCTGCCAAGGTTCCTTCTCGGTCCACCTCACTGCGGTCAGACTGTCCTGGGGGTGTGCGCGTGCACCCAAAGATGCCGGACTTTGAGGAACTGGCTGCCCGGGTCATGGCCCTGAGGAATGCTTGAGGAGAAGGCACAAAGATTGAATATATTTGGGCTGTGTATACTTTCAGAACTGGAGCTTTCTGACAGTTTCTTCGCCGTGAGCCAGAGCTCACACCCTTTCTGAATTCTGAGACTGAATAGATGATATGTGCATGTGTTTTCCCCTTCTTCTTTTTTGCCCCAACATTGGTGTATTTTTCCAGCTTGAGGTTATCACTGCTGGCGTGGTGTTTCTTGTCTAGATTGGGCATTGGTACAGGGACAACAGGATACAGGTGATAGGATTTGGGTTTCGTTCTATAGCATATTGGTTTTGATGCATACAGATACACTTCAGACTGCAGTTCCAGAAATTAATTTCGTTGCTCCACCATGTACTAGTACTTCAGAAAATTTTGATTATGTGTAAATTTTGTTGGTGGAGCCACACAGATTCTCTTCTTTCTCGTTTCTCCAGATTATGATGAGTTTGTATCATGGTTTCAAATTTTGGATCATGTGAGCATTTTGGCCACCACTGATAGTTCTGAAATCTTGGTTTCCTGTTCGGCCAAATAACCGAATTTCACTTCAGTTCTACCCACACCAGACCTACAGTACTTTGATCAGCTCGACGGCGTGCTCTCGACACTGAGAACCTACGAACCTACAGTACTTTGACCGGGCCGGCGATCTAGCAGAGGCAGCTCACCACGCTGACGACGAGACGCGCGATGCAGTCGTGGCCCCCGCCGCCGTCGCCGAGCAGGTCATCCCTGACGAGCCGCCGCAACGCGCGGTTCCTCGGGAGCACGCCGGCGCGGTGCAGCACCGTGGCCGCCGCCTCCGCCGGGCGGCCCGCCAGGAACGGCCCCAGGAACCGCGCCGCCGGCCTGAGGAACAGCGGCAGCAGAGACTGCAAACACATGCCAAGAATTGTACTACTATGTAAACCACGGCCACGCAATGAGCGGCATATGCATCGGACGAGGCAAAGACAGAAGATCAGCGCGTACTAGCCTGACGCAGAGACGTACCATTGGATTGTCAGGACGGCGCGGCGCCTGGCCTGGCCGGCTTTGGTTGCTCGATGCGACGGCCGCCGGCGTCAGCTGGCAGTAGCAATCAGCAATGGCGATGACTGGCGGGAGCAATGGCGATGACTGGCGTGGTTGCCCGTGCGTGCGTTGCGACCTTGGATGGAGAGGCAGGAGCCTTTTGGGGCGTGTGGTCGATGGGCAGGTGTGCAAGCAAACCGTGCGTGCATGAGGCATGGGATTCCGAGAGCCCAGAGCCCGGACCGGGCGACGACGAAAACAGTTGGCGCGCGGCGGCACCTGCCATGCGCCCATCGTTTGGTACGCGCCACCCGCCGTGGAAACCCCAACGCCGCCGTCCGCATGGGCCTATCTCGGCCGCATGAGCCAGCCGTGCCTCTGTTGCTTCTGCTCCGCGTGGCGCTCTCTGCAGGTGTCCTTTCTGGTGGAGCACTGCGCCTGTTGAGAGAGACACCTGTGTGCTTTGCTTCTTGCGTCTTGCCGTCACCAAAGCTACCAAGAGAGTTGGGACACATGATCAGTGCTCACATTAGCAGTATGTTCGCCCTAAGTCGATTGATTGTTGCTGCCAACAGGCAACGCCTCGCGTGCGTCTGCGTGCATGCAGCGTGTTGTTTTAAGTGGTGAACAGTTTAGTGACCAGCGCCGGCAAGCAAGGGATAAGTTAAAGGTGAAAAAGGCAATCGCTCAGGGGGCGGAAATCCTCGAAAGAACACAAAAGAAATGAAAATCTTTCATTTATATTAAAGAAAATAAATGAAAATCTTTGTACGGACATCACCGAGCGTGTTTGCATACCAGGGATACGCACTATCACGAGCACGCAAGGAACAAAGCTCAAACCTTTTTGCTATTTTATTTGCTCTCCTCTTCTTGCTGAGCGCATATATCCATCCCTTTTCTTTGCGCATTGCATATATCCATTCTTAGGGCAACCCCAACTGATTCCCAATAACCGGTTAGAGGAGTAAGAAAAAAAAACTTGGTTTTACTCCTCTAAACGGGACCTAGCCGATCCTCAATCGGCGTTATTGGAGGATAAATTATCCTCAGCCGCGCCTCACCTCCCTATTTTTACTCCACAGCTCGGCAACCGAGTAAAGAAAAAACACTTCGCCTCTGCTAGAATTGTATTAACCGGAAACTTAGTATATGTGTGAATACATAAACAAAACTGAGTGTCTCTAGTATGCCTCTATTTGACTAGTTCGTTAATCAAAGATGGTTGAGTTTCCTCACCATAGACATGTGTTGTCATTTGATAAACGGGATCACATTATTAGAGAATGATGTGATGGACAAGACCCATCCGATAGCTTAGCATAATGATCGTTTAATTTTATTGCTATTGCTTTCTTCATGACTTATACATATTCCTCTCACTATGAGATTATGCAAATCCCGAATACCGGAGGAACACTTTGTGTGCTATCAAACGTCACAACGTAACTGGGTGATTATAAAGATGCTCTACAGGTGTCTTCAATGGTGTTTGTTGAGTTGGCATAGATCAAGATTAGGATTTGTCACTCCGAGTATCGGAGAGGTATCTCTGGGCCCTCTCGGTAATGCACATCACTATAAGCCTTGCAAGCAATGTGACTAATGAGCTAGTTACAGGATGATGCACTACAGAATGAGTAAAGAGACTTGCCGGTAACGAGATTGAACTAGGTATGAGGATACCGACTATCGAATCTCGGGCAAGTAACATACCGATGACAAAGGGAATAACGTATGTTGTTATGCGGTTTGACCGATAAAGATCTTCGTAGAATATGTGGGAACCAATATGAGCATCCAGGTTCCGCTATTGGTTATTGACCAGAGAGGTGTCTCGGTCATGTCTACATAGTTCTCAAACCCGTAGGGTCCGCTCGCTTAACGTTCAATGACGATTTGTATTATGAGTTGTGTGTTTTGGTGACCGAAGTTTGTTCGGAGTCCCGGATGAGATCACGGACATAAGGAGGAGTCTCGAAATGGTCGAGAGGTAAAGATTCATATATTGGAAGGTTGTATTCGAACATCAGAATAGTTCCGAGTGATTCGGGTATTTTTCCGGAGTGCCGTGAGGTTACCGGAACCCCCCAGGGAAGTGTTGGGCCAACATGGGCCTAAGGGAGAGAGAGAGGGAAGCCCAAGGGGGGTGGCCGCTCGCCCCCCTCCTAGGGAGTCCGAATAGGACAAGGAGGAGGGGGCGGCGCCCCCTTCCCTTTCCCTCTCCCTCTCCTTCCTATTTCCTTCGGTGGAAGAAAGGAAAGGGGGGGGGGGGGAGGGCGAATCCTACTTGGACAAGGAGTCCAAGTAGGACCCCCCATGGCGCGCTCCTCTTGGCCGCCGGCCTCTCTCCCCCCTCCTTTATATATGTGGGCAGGGGGCACCCCAAAGGCAAATCAATTGTTCTTTAGCCGTGTGGGGTGCCCCCCTTCCACAGTTTACCACCTCGGTCATATTGTCGTAGTGCTTAGGTGAAGCTCTGCGCAGATCACATCACCAACACCATCGCTACGCCGTCGTGCTGATGGAACTCTCCCTCGACCCTCTATTGGATCAAGAGCTCGAGGGACGTCATCGAGCCGAACATGTGCTGAACACAGAGGTGTCGTACCTTCGGTACTTGGATCAGTTGGATCGTGAAGATGTTCGACTACCTCAACCGCGTTAACATAACGCTTCCGCTTTCGGTCTACGAGGTGGCATCTGTCATGGTTCTAAGTCTGACAGTAGAATGGGGGGTAGGTATGGAGAGGCAAGGTACTAGCTATGGAGTAGTTGGTACACACGAGTTTACGAGTTCAGGCCCTTCTCGGAGGAAGTAACAGCCCTACGTCTCGGAGCCTGGAGGCGGTCGACTGGATTATATGCGTATGAATTACAGGGGTGCGAACCCTTCTACCTGTGGAGGGGGGTGGCTTATATAGAGTGCGCCAGGACCGCAGCCAGCCCACGTAGCGGAGGGTTTAAGGTACGTTAAGGCTAGGCGTTACTGGTAACGCCTTACATAAAGTGTCATCATGAACATAAAGACTATTTAACTACAGACCGTTTGGACATCGAGTGGCTCTTGGACTCCTGGTGGTCGAGTGGGTCTTCATAGTCGAGTATCTTTGAATCTGTCGAGTGGAAACCTACCAGGTCGACTGGAAGGCAGTTTATTCTAAGGATGCCTCTGGGGAGGGTATCTTGGACGGGTCCATGACCCTACCCTAGGTATATGACTTCATCATTAGCCCCCGAATGGATCGAGGTTTGAGTGAGGAAGGAGTTGACAATCTTTCGGACCTGCTTTTCGCGCTGCGAGTGTGCTTTATTCTGGATCAATGACCTTTCAGTGACGGTGTCAACTTTTCTTTCAGTCGCCTTGATCCATTCTCTACATCTGTCGAGTGAACTTTATGAACTTGAGATTTCGGCGACGGATCGGAGGAAATCTGCCGTCGACAAGTTGCTCACTGTTAGCGGATTTAGTGGGATCCGAATCTCGGGAAGCGCGCGAAGCGGAGAAGGCCGCGGCACTCGGATGGGATAAGGCAAGGACGCCTCGATCTCCGCGCCACCTTTTTCGCCATGTATCGCGCAGACGACTATTGTGGATTTGACAGATTGCCGGGCCTACCATTGAGCCACTCGTGGCGACTTCATATAAGGCGCCGGGGGGTATTTTGAACAAGGCGCCTCGCTTTCCCTCCTCCGTCCTCAGATCCACCCGCCGCGCCCGAAACCTGCTCAGCGCTGCTGCCCCGATCCTGCCCAGCCGGCGACAATGGTGAAGGAGAAGACGGCGGCCCTGGAGCGAGCGAAGAAGGCGACGGCGAAGGCGAAGGGAGAGCGCCCGATCGGGCGGATCTCGTCATGTCCACTCGCCGCAAGGTTGGGTCCAGGAGATTGGATCCGCCGACCATCACCCGTAAAGACCTCAACGACCTGGCCAACGAGGGATTGATCCCCACGGGTCAGCAAGGCTTCCGGGACAGAGTGGCAGCCGCAGCCTCAAGAGGGTGAGTGCGTCCTTTAGCCACCCATGTGGATCGTGGATTTTCTTCCGCCAATCTTTTCTTTCGGGGTTTTCTGAACTTCTTTGGAGCACAATTCCATCACTTTACACCCAACTCCATTGCCTATCTTGCCGCTTTCGTGTCTTTGTGTGAGAACTTCCTGGGTTGTCGACCACACTGGGGTCTCTTCAAACACATATTTGTTGGGGAACGTAGCAGAAATTCAAAATTTTCCTACGTGTCACCAAGATCTATCTATGGAGAAACTAGCAACGAGGGGAAGGAGAGTGCATCTACATACCCTTGTAGATCGCTAAGCGGAAGCGTTCAAGTGAACGGGGTTGAAGGAGTCGTACTCGTCGTGATTCAAATCACCGGAGATCCTAGTGCCGAACGGACGGCACCTCCACGTTCAACACACGTACAGCCCGGTGGCGCCTCCCACGCCTTGATCCAGCAAGGAGAGAGGAGAGGTTGAGGAAGACTCCATCCAACAGCAGCACAACGGCGTGGTGGTGATGGAGGAGCGTGGCATCCCGCAGGCTTCGCCAAGCACCAAGGGAGAGGAGGAGGAGGAGGGCAGGCTGCACCAAGAGGGAGAGGTTCTCGTGTGTCATGGGCAGCCCCTGTGGCCTCATATATATAGGGAAGGGAGGGCTGCGCCCCCTCTAGGGTTTCCACCCCCTAGGGGTGGCGGCCAGCCCTAGATGGGTTTGGGGGGGGGGCGGCCAATAGGGGGAGAGGGAGGCACCCACTAGGTGGGCCTTAAGGCCCATCTGAACTAGGGTTTGCCCCTCCCACTCCCCTTTGCGCTTGGGCCCCTTGTGGGGTGCACCAGCCCCTTGGGGCTGGTTCCTCCACACTTGGCCCACGCAACCTTCTGGGTTGGTGGCCCCACTGTGGACCCCGGACCCTCCGGTGGTCCCAGACATTACCGATATCGCCTCAAACTTTTCCGGTGACCAAAACAGACTTCCCATATATAAATCTTTACCTCCGGACCATTCCGGAACTCCTCGTGACGCCCCGGATCTCATCCGGGACTCAACAACATTCGGTAACCACATACAAACTTCCTTTATAACCCTAGCGCCATCGAACCTTAAGTGTGTAGACCCTACGGGTTCGGGAACCATGCACATGACCGAGACGTTCTCCGGTCAATAACCAACAGCGGATCTGGATACCCATGTTGGCTCCTACATGTTCCACGATGATCTCATCGGATGAACCACGATGTCAAGGACTCAATCGATCCCGTATACAATTCCCTTTGTCTAGCGGTATTGTACTTGCCCGAGATTCGATCGTCGGTATCCCGATACCTTGTTCAATCTCGCTACCGGCAAGTCTCTTTACTCGTTCCGTAACACATCATCCGTGATCAACCCCTTGGTCACATTGTGCACATTATGATGATGTCCTACCGAGTGGGCCCAGAGATACCTCTCCGTCAACCGGAGTGACAAATCCCAGCCTCGATTCGTACCAACCCAATGACACTTTCGGAGATACCGTAATGCACCTTTATAGCCACCCAGTTACGCTGTGACGCTTGGTACACCCAAAGCATTCCTACGGTATCCGGAGTTGCACAATCTCATGGTCTAAGGAAATGATACTTGACATTAGAAAAGCTTTAGCATACGAACTACGATCTTTGTGCTAGGCTTAGGATTGTCTTGTCCATCACATCATTCTCCCAATGATGTGATCCCGTTATCAATGACATCCAATGTCCATGGTTAGGAAACCGTAACCATCTATTGATCAACGAGCTAGCCAATAGAGGCTTGCTAGGGACATGGTGTTGTCTATGTATCCACACATGTATTTGAGTTTCCTTTCAATACAATTATAGCATGGATAATAAACGATTATCATGAACAAGGAAATATAATAATAATAACTAATTTATTATTGCCTCTAGGGCATATTTCCAACAATATTCACTTGTCGCTCCCAGACGATGAAAAAGGCTAGTCCGAATGATGAAAGAACCCAAGTAATCCAGATGTGTGGGGGTCTTGGGGTCCAGATGAGGGGTAAAAGTGCCTTTCCAGCCATGATTCTTCCCGATTCAATCAGAGGGTGGCAATGACCTAGTTCTATTGTTAAGACCACCGACGCCTTGAGCGGACCGGACTCCTCCTTTCTCCATGGATCGAGTGAACAAGCCGCCCTCTCTCAAGGTGCTCCGGAGGAGAAGGCCCAGTTGTTGTTGATGGAGCGTAGTTCAGCTCATTCGCGACGAAGTGACCGCATGGATCTTCCGAGGTTTTCCTTTGACGGCGCATTCAGCCGCTCCAATACCGAGGTCATCCGATGTGGATGTACTCTGCACGAGGACACCACCCGGTCCACCTGCAGGAGGTCGACGACGCCACATTGGAGAGGTGGATGACTGCCATCACAGGGAACAAAGATAACCCTCACGGGGCTAGGAGGATCCCACCACTCGACCAATCTTACGAACCAGACCAGGTATGACCACTTATCTCCGACTGTGATCCTATTGCATTTGCTCTGTTCCGCTGCGAATCGATCGACTGACTTTCGTCTTGTTTTGCTGTCTCCTAGGTCACCACTGAGATGTACTCGATGCCCAACGGGGCGCAAGAACCAGTCGAAGAAGAAGAAGGAAGCGGAGGCGAAAGCCAGGAGGAATGGGAGTCTGAGGAAAACGACAGCTCTGATGAAGAGGAGGAGGAGGAGGAGGAGGAGGAGGAGGAAGAGGAGGGAGACGTGGATCCACCCCACTCGGAAAGGCGATCCAAGCTGACGCATGATCCGGTGGTCGAGCGAGGTAAGGCTGTCGCGCCCATCGGACGGTCGACGAAGCGCACTCGGACGACTTCTCCAGTGCCAACTGAGAAACCGCCAAAGCAACCCCGAGCAACGTCATCGAAGCCGGCGAAGGCCTTGCCCAAGATGAGGATGGTCATTCCCACCATTTCCGGGTAATCAGCATACCTTGTGTTTTCCTGTCTACCATGAGTGCACTTTTTGGTCGACTCGTTTTGACTGATCAATTGACTTCTGAAATCTGCAGTGCTGCCACCTCCGAGACCTCAGCTAAGCACGAGGATCAAGAAATGGAAGATGCCGCCACCTCCAATCTTGGTATGATCTCTGCAGTTTTGCTTTACGGTCGACTGGATTTCTGTTTTTACCTTTGAATCTTACTTGTAGTTCCACCTCATGTCATTGATCTCCCGATGACGACGATGAAACACCGCCGAGGAAGAGGAAGGACAAAAGGTGCCTCGCGGCAAGGCTACTCCAGCTTGTATCACCGCTCGAGACGGTAGTTCACGAGGGGCGACACCACTCGGACTTCGTGTCTTTTGCTATGCGGCCGACGAGTGTCCGTCCTTCGTCGCCGATCGCTGACCCGCCATCCCTTTTGCCACACACCACGCCCCGGAAGACCAAGTGAGTGCTGCCAAGGAGGCCATACGCCAGCAAGGATCATGATGGAGCAAGTGAAGGTGGTCCGGAGGCCAGCCAGCGGCTTATGATGCAAGCTCGGCTCTTCGTGAGCAATGTACAAGTAAGTTGCTTGTTCTGTTAGGGATATGCTACCTGAAATTTCTTCTTCCTCAAGATTTATATATATGCATCTGTACACCCACTGGGTGGGTGTGTCGATTGAATTTTTGAACTGGTGGGGGCACGCTGAGTGCACCCACTGGGTGTAGTCCCCGAGACTATGGTGGACTACGGGCAATCGACTATAGTCTTTATACTTTGAACTTCTTCACTCGGTCTGGTCCGCCATGTCGAATGGATCTTTGGAACTGGTGGGGCACGCTGAGTGCACCCACCGGGTGTAGTCCCGAGACTATGGTGGATCATGGCGATCGACCATAGTCTAAGAACTTTTTTACACAGCTGATCACGACAGCTAGCTATGTTTTAGGATCATAACCTTTTGCCTCTTTCGTCGATCGGTCGAACCGATTAGTAAAACCAGTGGGGCACGCTGAGTGCACCCACTGGTGTAGTCCCGAGACTACTTCAATGTTTTGATTCGATCGTAGTCTTAGAAATGCTACGATTTTTCTTTAGTCACTCGGAAGTGACCTGTCTTTGATGTTTTGTTGATTGACTCTTCAGAAATCTTGCGAGCTCGTGGCCCGCTATACCTAATTAGAGAACAAGCAGATCCAGCTCAACCTTGACTTGAAGCTTGCTCAGAGAACTTGCGTAAGCAGAGACGAAGCAAAAGGTATGGCTGGTGATAACTTGACGATCGTCTTTGTCTTTCTACCCATTCTCAACTCTAGACTTATTGTCATTTTGCGCATAAACCGGAGGAGGCTCAAGAAGAAAGATCACGACCTTGCAGAGGCATGTATATGGCTTTGGAGAAAACAAAGCTCATGAAGAGAAACCGCCTCGATCCGGAAAACTCAAATAGGAGAATACCAAACTGAAGACTGCTCTCGACGCGGCCAACAAGGAGGCTAGCCGACTGAAGAATGACAAAGTTTCCCTGACTGACAAGGTTGGCGAATCAAGGGAGGAGGAACGATCTGGAGGTCTATCTGGGAGGGCTCGCCAAGAAGCTATTCCTCATGCTTGAAGGTAATTCCTCTTATCCGACTGACTTGTCATCATCGACTCACCATATAACCATTAGCTTGAACTTGAGTCGTATTTGTAGAATTCTGTCAGAACTTCGAAGAGGAGACCAGTCGAGTGGAGACAAGCTTGGACCCCATCAACTCTCCCGTGATGGACGAAGCCGCTATGAACGTGCTCCGACTGGAGTCTCGCATTGCTGGAGTGGTGGACTATCTCGCTCGACTGAAAGCTGCGGTGTCACGGATCGACTCAACTCTCTGGCCGGACCAGACGCTTCAGAATGACCTTGAGTCCTTAATGACTCGATTGAATGAGGTTCCAAGTCGAGTGCAAGAATGGAAAAAGTCTTCTGCCAGGTGCGGTGCTGATGTTGCTCTGTCTCTGGTTCGTGTCCACTGCAAGGAAGCGTGGGAGGACAAGCTGGCGGCCCTCAGAGTTGCCAACACCAAGAAGTATGACTTCCAATCTTTCATGGAAACTTTCATCACCGCTGCCACCCGGATCGCCGATGGGATCGACCTTGACCAGTTTGTGGCTCCTTCCAGTCCTCCACCTGAGTTTGTGGATCGGTATGTTTTCAAACTTAGGCGAGTCCCGGGCTGCAGCTAAGTCCCTGAGTGGGAGGTTTGCTCTCCACTCGGTAGGATTCTCAAACTTAGGCGAGTACTGGACTGCAGCTAAGCCCCCGAGTGGGAGGTTTGCTCTCCACTCGGTAGG
Organism: Aegilops longissima; assembly: GCA_021605205.1. NCBI lineage: Eukaryota > Viridiplantae > Streptophyta > Magnoliopsida > Poales > Poaceae > Aegilops > Aegilops longissima. The sequence goes on from CM038682.1 coordinate 716,023,082, forward strand.
ATTTTTCAAACTTAGGCGAGTACTGGACTGCAGCTAAGCCCCCGAGTGGGAGGTTTGCTCTCCACTCGGTAGGATTTTTCAAACTTAGGCGAGTACTGGATTGCAGCTAAGCCCCCGAGTGGGAGGTTTGCTCTCCACTCGGTAGGATTTTTCAAACTTAGGCGAGTACTGGACTGCAGCTAAGCCTCCAGGGAGGATTTTTGTGTCGTATCTTTGAAGGGAAAGGCAACAGTCGACCTGTACCTCGTCGCCCTTGCAAAGTGCACATTGTATTAAATACTTAGGCGAGTACTTGGACTGCAGCTAAGCCCCCGAGTGGGAGGCTGGCTCACCACTCGGTAGGATTTTAAACACTTAGGCGAGTACTTGGACTGCAGCTAAGCCTCCGAGTGGGAGACTGGCTCACCACTTGGTAGGATTTTGAATACTTAGGCGAGTACTTGGACTGCAGCTAAGCCTCCGAGTGGGAGACTGGCTCACCACTCGGTAGGATTTTGAATACTTAGGCGAGTACTTGGACTGCAGCTAAGCCTCCGAGTGGGAGACTGGCTCACCACTCGGTAGGATTTTGAATACTTAGGCGAGTACTTGGACTGCAGCTAAGCCTCCGAGTGGGAGGCTGGCTCACCACTCGGTAGGATTTTGAATACTTAGGAGAAACGGATTCGCAGCTAAACCCCCGAGTGAGAGGCTGGCTCGCCACTCGGTAAGGATTTTTTTTACAAACTTAGGCGAAACGTATTCGCAGCTAAGTCACCCACTGGGGGGGGGGATTTTAACAAAAAGTAGTAACAAACACTGGGAAAATTATAATCTTCTTGATTTAGATAGACAAACTATAGAGGTACTTTTATTACATCTCGCCCGAGTGAGCTCTTAAGTGTAAAAGGGGCGGAGCAGCTCCGCATTCCATGCCCGAGGCTCATCGATCTGGCGTTCGACGTTGTAAAGATGGTAAGCCCCATTGTGAAGAACTCGTGACGATGAAGGGACCTTCCCAAGTGGGAGCGAAGCTTGTGGGTTTCGTTGATCCACTCGGAGGACCAGATCTCCTTCATGAAAGGCTCGGCTCTTCACATTTCTGGCGTGGAATCGACGCAAGTCCTGCTGATAGATGGTCGAGCGGATCGGGCCATCTCTCTCCTCTTCAAGGAGGTCAACTGATCTTGACGGGCTTGCTCGCTTCACTTCAGAGTAGAGTTCACTCGGGGGCATTGTGAAGGTGTCACTCGGCAGAACTGCTTCAGCTCCATAGACCATAAAGAATGGAGTTCTCCCAGTCGAACGATTAGGAGTGGTCCTCAATCCCCAAAGAACCGACGGAAGTTCGTCGACCCACGCTCCTGCTGCATGCTTGAGATCACGCATCAGTCGAGGTCTCAGTCCTTTGAGGATTAGACCATTTGCTCGTTCAACTTGTCCATTCGACTGGGGGTGAGCGACTGAAGCATAGTCGACTCGCGTGCCCTGAGAGGCGCAAAAGGCTTTGAACTTGTCAGAATCGAAATTTGACCCGTTGTTCGTGATGATGCTGTGTGGAACTCCATATCTGAATATCAATTCTCTGACGAAACTGACAGCAGTGCACGCATCAAGGTTCTTGATAGGTTTAGCTTCGATCCACTTCGTGAACTTGCCGACTGCCACAAGCAAATGAGTGAAACCACTCCTGCCAGTTCTCAGTGGTCCAATCATATCCAAGCCCCAAACAGCGAAAGGCCAGACGAGTGGAATGGTCTTCAATGCTGAGGCGGGCTTGTGTGACATATTGGAGTAGAACTGACATCCTTCACATTTGACGACTATTTCCTTTGCCATTTCATTTGCCTTTGGCCAGTAAAATCTCGCTCGGTATGCTTTAGTCACGATGGTCCGAGAGGACGCATGGTGACTCCAACAAATCGCTAGAACACCTGCCCCACGGTGGGCGCCAACTGTCGTGGTTCTAAGTCTGACAGTAGAATGGGGGGTAGGTATGGAGAGGTAAGGTACTAGCTATGGAGTAGTTGGCACGCACGAGTTTACGAGTTCAGGCCCTTCTCGGAGGAAGTAACAGCCCTATGTCTCGGAGCCCGGAGGTGGTCGACTGGATTATATGCGTATGAATTACAGGGGTGTGAACCCTTCTACCTGTGGAGGGGGTGGCTTATATAGAGTGCGCCAGGACCCCAACCAGCCCAATGTGGCGGAGGGTTTAAGGTATGCGTTAAGGCTAGGCGCATCGGTAACGCCTACATAAAGTGTCATCATGACCATAAAGACTATTTAACTACAGACCGTTTGGACACCGAGTGGCTCTTGGACTCCTGGTGGTCGAGTGGGTCTTCATAGTCGAGTGTCTTTGAATCTGTCTAGTGGAAACCTACCAGGTCGACTGGTAGGCAGTTTATTCTAAGGATGCCTCTGGGGAGGGTATCTTGGACAGGTCCATGACCCTACCCTAGGTATATGACTTCATCAGCATCCGAGCCAGGTCTATGCGTAGATGATTGTATGCACGAGTAGAACACAATGAGTTGTGGGCGATAATAGTCATACTTCTTACCACCAACGTCTTACTTTGATTCGGAGGTATTGTTGGATGAAGAGGCCCGAACCGACATTACATGACCGCGTTCATGACACTGGTTCTACCGACGTGCTTCGCACACAGATGGCTGGCGGGTGTCTGTTTCTCCAACTTTAGTTGAATCGAGTTTGACTATGGCTAGTCCTTGTTGAAGGTTAAAACAGCACGCTTGACGAAAACTCATTGTGGTTTTGATGCGTAGGTAAGAACGGTTCTTGCTACAAGCCCGTAGAAGCCACGTAAAACTTGCAAAAACAAAGTAGAGGACGTCTAACTTGTTTTTGCAGGGCATGTTGTGATGTGATATGGTCAAGACGTGATGAGATATAAATTTTTGTATGAGATGATCAAGTTTTGTAAAAGTTATCGGCAACTGGCAGGAGCCTTATGGTTGTCTCTTTATTGTATGAAATGCAATCACCATGTAATTGCTTTACTTTATCACTAAGCGGCAGCGATAGTCGTAGAAGCAATAGTTGGCGCGACGACAACGATGCTACGATGGAGATCAAGGTGTCAAGCCGGTGACGATGGAGATCATGACGGTGCTTTGGAGATGGAGATCAAAGGCACAAGATGATGATGGCCTTATCATGTCACATATTTTGATTGCATGTGATGTTTTATCCTTTATGCATCTTATTTTGCTTAGTACGGCAGTAGCATTATAAGATGATCCCTCACTAAATTTCAAGGTATAAGTGTTCTCCCTGAGTATGCACCGTCGCTACAGTTCGTCGTGCCGAGACACCACATGACGATCGGGTGTGATAAGCTCTACGTTCACATACAACGGGTGCAAGCCAGTTTTGCACACGCAGAATACTCGGGTTAAACTTGATGAGCCTAGCATATGCAGATATGGCCTCGGAACACTGAGAACGAAAGGTCGAACGTGAATCTTATAGTAGATATGATCAACATAGTGATGTTCACCATTGAAAACTACTCCATCTCATGTGATGATCGGACATGGTTTAGTTGATGTGGATCACGTGATCATCTAGATGACTAGAGGGATGTACATCTAAGTGGGAGTTGTTAAGTAATATGATTAATTGAACTTAAATTTATCATGAACTTAGTACCTGATAGTTTTTGCATGTCTATGTTGTTGTCGATCAATGGCCTGTGCTACCGTTCCCTTGAATTTTAATGCGTTCCTAGAGAAAGCTAAGTTGAAAGATGATGGTAGCAATTACACGGATCGGGTCCATAACTTGAGTATTACCCTCATTGCTGCATAGAAGAATTACGTCCTGGAAGCATCTCTAGGTGCAAGACCCGTTGCAGGAGCAACTCCAGACGTTATGAACATCTGGCAGAGCAAAGCTGATGACTACTCGATAGTTCAGTGTGCCATGCTTTACGGCTTAGAATCGAGACTTCAAAGACGTTTTTAACGTCATGGAGCATATGAGATGTTCCAAGAGTTGAAGTTAATATTTCAAGCAAATGCGCGAGTTGAGAGATATGAAGTCTCCAACAAGTTCTATAGCTGCAAGATGGAGGAGAATAGTTCTGCTAGTGAACATATACTCAAAATGTTTGGGGTATCATAACCACTTGACTCAGCTGGGAGTTAATCTTCCTGATGATAGTGTCATTGACAGAGTTCTTCAATCACTGCCACCAAGCTATAAAGGCTTCGTGATGAACTATAATATGCAAGGGATGGAAGTGACTATTCCCGAGCTCTTCGCGATGCTAAAGGCTGCAGAGGTAGAAATCAAGAAGGAGCATCAAGTGTTGATGGTTAACAAGGCCACTAGTTTCAAGAAAAAAGGCAAAGGGAAGAAGGGGAACCTTAAGAAGAATAGCAAGCAAGTTGCTACTCCCGGGAAGAAGCCCAAGTCTGGACCTAAGCCTGAAACTGAGTGATTCTACTGCAAAGGGATTGGTCACTGGAAGCGGAACTGCCCCATGTATTTGGCGGATAAAAAGGATGGCAAAGTGAAAGGTATATTTGATATACATGTTATTGATGTGTACCTTACTAATGCTTGTAGTAGCGTCTGGTTATTTGATACTGGTTCTGTTGATCATATTTGCAACTCGAAACAGGGGCTACGGATTAAATGAACACTACTGCAGGATGCTGCTAACGCGACACTATGATCAGAGACCTTTCGAGAAACTGTGTACAATGCAATAATTGCAAACAATGCTGTATGAAAACCGTCAGAAATGATGCAAAACGTTTGCGATGAATGATACATCAAACACGGTTCAGATTATAGTTGCGTGTGCGATGAGGGGATACGGCTGATCTGTACGAACTATTTGTGATGAGACAGAACAATAGAAACGGGCAGCCAGATCAAGGTGTGTGCGATATACAACATACAGTTCACTCCGATGAACTGTTTGTGATGAGTGAGGTGAACACAAACGATTCGGTGTAACAAGATGTGTGTGATATCCGACAAACAGGTCGGTAATCAGAATTGTGTGCGATCATTATAGACATCCCATACAGTCTTTTTTTGTGAATTGTGTGCTCATCAGGGCACACAGTTCAACAAACCAACCTGTTGGCGATAATGTAGAAGATATCTGTCGAATACATATTACTAACCATGTGCGATGAGATTGACAGGATAAACAGAGATATATACAGTCTGGTTAATTTAGTCCTTCTTCTTCTTGTTGTTCTTGTTGGATGGCCCCGCGACATCGTCTTGGCGAGGACGCTTCTTGCCGCTGACTGTTGACTTTTCATCGCCACTGCCGTCGTCATCGTCGTTGCTGTCGTCGTCGTCCTCCTTCTTGTTCGACCATTCCTCCTCCTCATCATCGTCGTCCTCTTCTTCGTCCTCCGGCGGCTCGTCGTCCGTCTGGTTGTCGTCTGACGACTCTGGAGGCGGCGTCCCTTCCATGAACCAGATATAATCGAGGTCTGGGCTTGATGCCGGACTCATGGAAGATGAGCGGGATAATTCCGATGTTGACCTGTCATCGGGCGCCAGACTGCTGGCCGAACTGTCGTCCTCGCTATCGCTCGACATGGCTGTAGAGTGTGTGCCAGTGTGTAGCGCGGCCTGTCGGGGATGATGAAGATGGTGGACACTTAAGTGGGGTATGCAGAGAAGAGGAACTGCCAATTGAAGTGGGGGTTGACGTATTATCTAACCGCTGTTATAATCAACCGCAATTATTTGTACCCAGTCGCTCCAAATTCCCGGGGTTGTGCAGGACTCCTATTGGCTATTTGGCTGGTTTCCTTTTTCAGGACAAAACAAGGAACGAGTTTTGGGATTATGCACCAGTACCGGTACGAACGAAGTAGGACAGTTGGCAAGCAATACATTGAGCTCTTCTTATTGATAAAGCCAGTAATAATCAAACTAGAAAGGAAAATAAAAAGACAAAGAAAAATATCTGCACGAATCTTCGCGTAACATCAATGGCATAGGACCTAGATGTGCATTACTTAGAGCACATCTAGATGTGCTTTAGCAATACTGTCAAACAAAACCCCTAATCATCATTGCAAACAGCGCATAGAACATGGCTAATGCGACAACCACAACTACACATGCTAGTTCCTTCTTGTCTCTTGCTTTCATCTATTGCATGTGATTGATTCTTTCTTGCTTCATCGTACTGATTGTACATTCCAGATCAGCCAGTTTCTTCTTCAGCTTTACGTTATCTTCTGCGAGCTTGGTGATAACACTCCGAGCCCTGCCATGCCATTCTTCATCCAGACAGTTAACAAAGGCACAAGCCTCATATCCCTGCCAATGTTAAATAGTATTCTGGATGAGCGGTGGCATTAACTAAAGTAAAATGATGAACTTAATTAGCACTAACCTCTAAGGGGCAGCTGAGAACCGCCTGCCAATGTCGAATCCCTCCATGCATACACGTCGAGCGGGAGTGTGCCCGTGCACACAACTCAGCTTTTGGTACTTCTCGATGGCGCAAAACTCGGAGTCGAACTCGTGTTGTGGGAGTCTGGAGTCAAGCTCCGGATCCGGTGGCAGATCGCTTTCCCGAGGGGGGGGGGCATTCAGGACGGATTCAGTAAGGATCTATACTTTGGACATGCTAAAAAAGACCGGGATAGATTGGAACCTGACAGGACGTTTCAGATCCGTAGTACACCTGCCTTCTGATGAACTTAAGCAAGTGCTCGGCGGCGATACGAGCAGGAGCATCCGCACCAAAACCATCAGCACCACTCGTCCGCATTCCCCCAATGTCAGCGCCACGTGAGAGAATTTGGAGGCTATGTAGGGTTTTGGGGGAAATGGGGAAACTGTGGAGATAAGCTAACATCGGGAACTACTAATGGCACTATATATATATGTTGTATACGGCACACTGTTTGTACATGTCGTTTGTGTTGGGTATTACAAAGTCACACACGATTTCCGCACCAAACCGTGTGAGAAGACAACGTAGGTTAGACACGGTTGCCGTTACATAACCAAATGTGATGTACTACCCTGTCCATATAATTGAGTTACGATGAGATACCATGTAAACAACCGCTCCACAGATATCCGTAAAAAAAAACAGCCGCTCTGCATATAGAGATGGCGGCGGCGGCCTAGGTAGCGGCTACCGGAGAAGAGGTAAATCCTCGGTCGGTGGACGGTGGCGGAGTTATAGGAATCCTCGGTCTACGGCGAGAGATAGGATGAGCTCAACCATCAAGGTCGGCGGCGGCGTGATTCGAGCACATCCATCGCGGTCGATGGCGGGATAGTGGAGGTCGAACTTCAGGCGGCAGCCGCACTAAGCTTTGCTCGTCGACCCTGCTGTCTCGGCGTGCCGCCGCATCGCGCTTGTCTGTCTGCTGGATGGAGGTCGCTGCGCTGCTAATTAATTAAGGTATTCTTTTCGTGAGTGGCTTAATTAAGGTATTCAATTCCTAAGTGTAGGGTTGTACTAGTATTCTGCGTGTAAATTGACTGGCCATTAATTTTTGTCATTGCACGTCTGGATAACAACATGGAGCACCCTCAGTAATTATTAAAATAAAACCTTGTGATTTATGCACGCATCTCTAGGCAGAAGTTAATTCGTGTATTAATGTTTTTTAATTACCATTTGTCTGCTGCAGATGGAACGATCTCGATGGATGAAGAATCGGAAAACCGCATATTTTATTAGTGGCGTGACAGATTTCATGAATTTGGCTGAAAGTACAAAGAGGAGAATTGGTGATGCGGATTACATCCTGTGTCCATGTACTGATTGTACCAATACAGAGTCACATGAAGTTGCAGATGTCCAGATGCACTTAGTCTCTAGGGGATTCATGGATGGATATACACGTTGGACCAGACACGGTGAAGAGGAGGTCATGGATGAAGATACCCAGGGCAGCAAGATGCCAAACCCCGATCAGTGTCACATGGATGTTGAATTTAACATCGGGGCAGAGGCGTCAAGCTACCAATGGAACACAAAGCCGAAACGCCCACTGGAAAACCAAGACGCCCATGCAGATGACGACGGTCTTGATATGCCAAATTTTGCTGCTATGATTGCAGATTTCAAGGGCCCAGAAAAGGATATGATTGGGTACAAGGATTTGCCAACCATTGATGCGGACTCCAAGAAAGAATTGTATCCAGGTTGCAAAAAGAAATATTCCAGGTTGAGTGCCACCCTGGCGCTTCTCAGATTTAAAGCAGCAAACAGTCTATCAAACAAGGGCTTCACAGATATCTTAGGTATTTTCAAAGATTTCTTCCGGAAGATAATGTGCTCCCCAGAAGCATGAATGAAGCAAAGAAAATTGTTTGCCCATTGGAACTTGAAGTACAGAAGATACACACTTGTGTGAATGATTGTATATTGTCTGCAGGTGAGTACAAAGATTTTCATGCATGTCCCACATGCAAGCATGCACGATACAAGCGTTAGGAGAGCAAAGGACAAGTACAAATTGGACGACGGGATCAAGACAGGAATCCCGTTCAAGGTTGTTTGGTACTTGCCTTTAATTCCAAGGTTGAGGCGTTTGTTTGCAAACCCTAGAGAGGCAAAGAGGTTGCGGTGGAATCATGATGAGCGAATTGCGGATAGGTTTATGAGGCACTCGAAAGATGGGGCTCAGTGGGAATTAATCGAAAATAAGTTTGAAAAATTTGCCAAGGATCCTAGAAGTATAAGGCTCGGGAAGTGTACTGACGGGATGAATCCTTCTGGCGATATGAGCACCAATCACATCACATGGCCGGTGCTTATGTGCATATATAACCTAGCTCCTTGGTTGTGTATGAAGAAAAAAAATACATTATGATGTCAATGATTATCCAAGGCCCGAAGCAACCTGGAAATGACATCGACATTTACTTTCAGCTACTGGTAGAAGAACTGCTGACATTGTGGATAGATGCGCCTGCTGTAAAACGTTATGATGCTTACAGAAAGGAGATTTTCGATCTACATGCGATGCTGGTGCACACCATTCAAGATATGCCGGCATTAGGGAACACATTGGGGCAGAAAACAAGGGGAGATGTAGGGTGTGTCACAGGCATGGATAGGGCAGCTAACAGAAGACTTCCCAACTCGCGCAAAACAATGTATTTGCGCCACCGTAGGTTCTTGCGGATGAATCACCCATACCGAAAGATGAAAGCTGAATTTGATGGTACGGCAGAGGCAGGTGTGGCCCCAAGACCCTATGAAGGGGAGGTGGTCCACAACATGGCTAAAAAAATTAATGTTGTGCTTGGCAAGAACCACCCTTTGACGGTGAAACTAACACCCAAGGATCAAGTGTTTAAGAAGAAATCGTGTTCGAAATTACCTTATCGAGATTCTACGGTAACGCCATCGCATCGATGTCATGCACGAGAGAAGAACGTATGTGAAAGCATCCTTGGTACTCTGCTCAAGATTAAAGGTAAAAGAAAGGATGGTGACGGTTCATGGCTCGTTATGCTTGCTGATCAATCACAACGCAAGAGTGAAGCAGAAGATGATGACAAATTCATCAAAGCTCGCGAGAGTTACAATTTCAGTACAAAAGAAGCAACACAGTTCTTCACCTATTTGTTGTCGCTAAGACACCTCTTCCTCTGCAAGCAAACATCAGAAGTCTCGTGGACGTGAGCTCAGGTAAAATGAAGTTGGGACACATGAATTCACATGATTGCCACGTAATGTTGACACAAATCCTCCCGGTGGCGCACATGAATCTGATGGACAAAGATATAAGAAACACACTCATTGACCTGTGTGATTTCTTCAACAAACTATGGCAGAAAGTTGTAGATCTTGAAGAGTTGGATAATATGCAAGATGATATTGCAAGAATATTGTCCAACCTAGAGATGTTTTTCCCACCGTCATTCTTTGATGTCATGGTCCATCTCACTGTGCACCTTGTCGACGAGATAAAGTATTGTGGTCCTGTGTTTCTTTGCAACATGTATCCCTTCGAGCGTTTCATGGAATATCAAGCGCTTTTGTCGGAACCGAAACCATCCAGAGGCAAGCATCCTACAAGGTTATACCGCGGAGGAGGTGGTTGAGTTTTGCACCGAATACATGAAACAAAGACCTATAGGTTTGCCCCTCTCTCGCCACGAGGGAAGGCTGAAAGGTAAGCCAGTCCTTGCTGGCACGCAAATGGATGCACCCGAAGAATTGGCAGAGAAAGCCCATTTGACGGTACTGCTTAACAACCTAGTTCTCATTGCTTATGCCGAAGAACACTTGGCGGAGATACGCCAAAGCTTCTTACCAATGGTGCCTTCATCAGACGTGGAGATGAAGGAGCACACTAAGAAGTACGCCAAATGGCTGAAGAATCGTTTGGCACAAGGATCCATCGATGACATTGCTACGTGGTTGGCAGAAAAGCAATCACCTACGGTGTTGACGTACCAAGCATATGACATAAATGGACACACGTTCTACACTGAGGAACATGATAAGAGGACCTCGTATCAGAACAACTCCGTTCGAATAGAATGCATGACTGTAAATGAAGCTGATAAAAGGGTATACTATGGAACCATCAAAGAGATTTGGGAGCTTGACTATGTGAAAGTTAAGGTGGCATTATTCAGGTGCACATGGATCCCTCTTGGTCAGGTAAGGATTGATGAGTACAGGAAGACCTGTGTTAACAGGATAACGATGGCATATCACGCGACTAATTCATTCTTGCCGATGCTACCCAGATTTTCTTTGTGGAAGACCCTTGCATAAGAACGCCATTTAGCGATGCATGGGAAGAGAAGGGTACTGGTGTCGATTTATGTTGCCGATCAGGACGAGTAATGATGAATTTGATGAGTTGCCAGCCAAGGGATCATGCACCAGTGCAACAGAGAAGCGTAAAATCATCAAAAACCCCAAGTTCATTCAGGGTCAACTTAATGATCCCAGTTCCCCCATGTACATGGGAATTAAGCCGTAAGACTAGTCTTTATGCCTACCCTGCAACTTAATTCGTTCAATTTAGAACTGTCGTGTGTACTGAATTTGTGAGTTATGCCCGGTTTTCTGTTGATGTAAGAACTGTTAATATGTTGACCTTGATATGCTATCAGCTCAGGTAATGAATATGAACTATTTTTTGTTACTATCGTTATTATTATTATTATTATTATTATTATTATTATTATTATTATTATTATTATTATTATAATCATTATAATTATATCATAGAGGTAGCGCACTCAATCGATCTCACTACTGTGTGTGTGAACAAAAATATGCAATCTGGTTTGCGAATAGCACATGGTTCGTTGATGAAAGCCGTGTGCCAACCAAACCCCGCCACCCCGCCCAAGATCTGATTCGTGCTTTTTGATTGGCTTGAACCCAAACCCCACGGATCATACGTCTACACCGTTGGATGCTCCCAGATCAAACGGAGATCCTCATCCCTTTCGACAAAACATGCAGTTCCGGTTGTAATTTTATTTTTATGCACAAAATGCACGTTAATCTCAAAAAATATCTTAAATATAGCCAACGATACCTGAAATGCGCCAGAAAATCAAACCCGTGGTGTCAGATTTCGGGTTCCGGCAGACCCTTGAGGTTCGAACACTGGGGTGCGCGCGGAGATCTTTCTACCTGCTCACGCATTAATGGTTTGCACGGGATCTAAACTAGGAACGAGGAACAGCACAAGAGACACAAGGTTTATACTGGTTCGGGCCACCGTTGTGGTGTAATACCCTACCCAAAGGTGTGGTGTGGTGGATTGCCTCTGGGCTGATGAAGAACAAGACAAAGGAAGAATAGCCTCATGAGGGGCTGTTCTTGAGCTGGTGCGATGGACCGCTTGGGTGAGTCTAGTCGCTTCTCTCTCTTTCTCTCTCTCTCTCTCTCTCTCTCTCTCTCTCTCTCTCTCTGGTAGGTTCGACCCCTCCTATTCTCTTTGTGGTGGCTAGTCCTATTTATAGAGGGAGGCCCTGGGCCTCTTCCCAAATAATGAGCGGGGAGGGCGCCAACAATTGGCCATTTTGAAGGGGAACATCTAGTACACTTATCCTGACTAAAGTTGGTCTTCGGCTGCCAAAGGCTCCGACGGTGACGCCGTCCTGGGCTCCACGATGACTTCCTCCCTGCCGCTCTGCTGGTCTTGGTCTTGTTGCACCGAAGCGGTAACCTTTGCCTGATGCCTTGGCCTGTGCTTGCCTCCTTTGTACCAAAGGGGAAATGAGGACACTGCGCAGGCCGGCGCCCGCCCGGCCTCGATCGTCATGGCTTGCATCACGGGGCACCCTCGTGAGGTACCTTGCCTTGATCTCTCCGCCTCCTCGCGAGCCTGCCTGACGAGGCTGCTCCTGAGGAAGGTTCCTGTCGTCCGCCCCGCGAGGCTTGGCCCCTTGCGAGGGTCATGAGCTTGAGCTGGTGAAGCTGGGCCGCGCTGGCCCCCCACTTGAGCCACACCGTAGGCCGCAGGCAGGCAAGTCTGAGGACCCCCGTTCCCGAAACGCCGACAGTAGCCCTCGGGCCCAAGGCGCGCCCGGACTTGGCTTAGCAGAGAAGCGAAGGGGCAAGTGCAAAGCGCCGCGGGCCCCAACAGCCTGCGGCCTTGGGCGCCGCGTGGCGATTGATTGGTCGTGGGCGTCTCCGCTTCCCCACGATCCCTCGGCAACTGCATGACTTGACAAGTCCCTGCACGCAGAAATGGATCATGATTACCTGTGATCGTGGAGGCCGACGGTTGGCCTCCTCCGGCTATAAGTACGGAACGGCGCAAGCCCTTCCAATCCATCCCCTCTTGCTACTCCTTCCTCTCCATGGCTCCGCCGAAGAGGTTCTTGGCCGCGGAGAAGGGAAAGGCCCGCCAGGTTGGGCCTGACTCTCCCCCGGCCAAGCGCGGCCGAGGTCGTCCTCGCAAGCATCATGTGGCTCCCATAGTGGCTTCCCGCGGTCGTGGAGGCGACCCCTTGCGCGGCGATGGGCGCCAGGTTGTCGATGGGGGGCGCGTCGTGACCGCGCGGCCCCCTAGGCCGCGCTTCCACTCGGCGGAGGTGCTGCCAGAGTTCGTCTTGTGGTTGGTGGAGCCGACCAGCACTTGGCTCCCGTTTCCCCGCTTCTTTGTTGGTGAACTTCCGGCCGGCGCTCCGGGTGGCCTCTGGCTTCAGGATGACGGTTGTTGCATCAGGGCCTCCTGGGCTTCCCTGGAGGTCTCCGTCACCGGGAATGTGGCCCTGACCCGCTGGCTGGCAACGCTTTTGCCGCTGCTGGGCCTGAGCCGGCGGTGCACCCTGCACTTCAAGTTCGACGGCGACGCCACCCTCTACGTGAGGGTGTTTGGAGAAGACGGTCGCCGTGCCGGGTGCTGCCCCGAAGATGATGACCGCGGCCATGTACCCAACCCCGGCGATGATCGGGATGAAGACGATAGGAGGCGCGTGGTCGGCGGCGCTCGGGGCTCGTCGAGCTTCGGAGGTTCTCCTTTGGATAGCAGCTCCTCCAGCGGTGGCCGCGACCAGCCCCCGTGCCGTCGCGCCCGCCTGGAGGGAGGTAGCGGGTCAGCCCGCCGTCGCGCCTCGGTGAAGTGCGAGGGGGAGTTTGACTGAGCTCCGGAGGCAGTGCGAGCCTTCTCCACGAGTTGGTGCCGAGCAAGCCGTGCCTATTTTGTTTTTCTCCCTTCCCTGCGCAAAGAGAAAATAGTGTAGGGCCCCGCAGGGGCCTGCTGAACTGTTGCTGTTAATTAACATGTTGTTTCCGCTATTTCTGTGTTGTGCTTTTGTGCCGCATGCCCGCGTGCAGGAATTACTTAGGTAAGGGGGACCTGTCGCGATCTTCGCTTCCCGAGGCCAAGGCCTCGTCGAACGCTTCATGTCCTGCAAGGATTAGTCAGGAGGTGTAGCTTCCAGCCTCGCTTGTGGGGGCGACCGACCCAGGTCCTGTGTTCGCATCGTGATGCCCATGGGGCACGGACTGGGAGGGGTGCTCCCGTAGTGGACCTGGATAGGAAAGCTTCAAACGACAAGGGCAGAAAACACTCGCGAGGGTGCCCACGTTGCTCCCTCGCGAGACTTGCGCGAGAGAAAAAGAGGCAAGCGAGCGAAAAAGACAAAGAGTCACAAGCCAATGGCGACAACAACTTAAATTAAACTTCAAATAGGAACGAACAAGCCAACTGCAGAAAGCAAATGAAAAAGCCACGTCTGGCACCTAATCTAGTGTTCGACGCCTTCTCACCAGCATGAGCTAAGTGCTGCCATCAAGGCGTATGGAGCCCCGAGGCCCGAGGGCGGCTCACGGAGACTCCGGGCGGTACAACCCCAACTCATTATTACGTGAGAGTGTCACAGCGGCGAAGCTTCACGCATTGGCCTTCTTCATAGGCTCCGGCCTTTCGGGAAACGAAGCTTCATAGGCGTTGGCCTTCTTCACAGTGCTCCGGCCTTTCTCGAAAATGAGCTTCACAGCGCTGGCCTTCTTCACAGGCTCCGGCCTTTCTCGAAAATGAGCTTCACAGCGCTTGCCTTCTTCACAGTGCTCCGGCCTTTCGAAAATGAGCTTCAGAGGCGTTTGCCTTCTTCACAGGCTCTGGGCCTTTCTCGGGAAAATGAGCTTCACAGGCGTTTGCCTTCTCCATAGGCTCCGGGCCTTTCTTCAAGGGTAGAACTTCCGGAGATGCTGGATGTTCCACGCGTTCGGGATGGGCACCCCCTCCTGAGTCTCCAAGCATGCGGAGCCGGGCCTGGAAACATGAACAACCTTGAACAGGCCCTCCCACATGGGAGAAAGCTTATGCAACCCTTCCCTGGAGAGGACCCGTATGAGCACGAGGTCCCCTACCTCAAGAGTCCTTGGGCGGATGTTGCGGCAAAGGGTATCGCCAGCGCTGCTGATACTCTTGCCGCCGCAGACGGCATCTCGACGATGTTCCTCCCCAAGACGAGATCGCCTCGCATGGCGCCCCGCTGCGCCTCGTCGAACGCCAGATTCGCGGCGGAGCGACGCCGACCTCGTGAGGGAGGACGGCTTCGCCCGTAGACGAGGAAGAAGGGGTCTCGCCATCGGCTTGGCCGCTGGTCGTGCGGATGGACCACAACACAGATCGGAGCTCGCGTGCCAGCCTCAGAGGCCTCCACCTTCTTCTTGAAGGTCCTGGTTTGAGGCCCTTCAGACCTCCGCTGGCTCGCTTCGCCTGGCCGCATTCGGGTGCGCCACCGAAGCGTAGCATATCTGTGTTCCAAGGTTAGCATAATACGTTTTGAAGAGATTGCTGGTGAACTGCGAACCGTTGTCGGTGATGATGCGGTTAGGCACCCCAAACCGGCTCATGAGGCCCCTGATGAACTTGACCGTAGAGCCCGCTGGGATGGTGGGGACAGCTTCCACTTCAGCACACTTGGTGAACTTGTCCACGGCGATGGTGGAGCCATCGGTGACTCCTGAGAAAGGCTTGGTCGGCTGAAGCTGATCGTATGGCACTTGGACATCATTGAATGTCTCGACAGATAGGACGTTGAGTCCTGCTCCGCCGTCGATGAGGGTCCTGGTGACTTGCACGTTGATGATGATTGGTGAGCAAAGCACGTGGAGGACTCCGGCCGTTGCCGCGCACTTGAGCTGATCCGCCGAGCTGAACGTGATAGCGCATTTACCACCACCGAGAGGGCGGTGGCCTCGCCCGGGAGGACTGCATTCACCTTGCGAGCAAACTGCTTGAAGATGCGCCGAGAGGTCAGGCCTGAGCGCCACTGCCGGTGTCAAACCGCGGATCTCGGTAGGGGGTCCCGAACTGTGCGCCTAGGCGGATGGTAACAGGAGACAAGGGACACGATGTTTTTACCTGTGTTCGGGCCCTCTCGATGGAGGTAAAACCCTACTCCCGCTTGATTAATATTGATGATATCGGTAGTACAAGAGTGGATCTACCACGAGATCGTAGAGGCTAAACCCTAGAAGCTAGCCTATGGTATGATTGTTGTTCGTCCCACGGACTAAAACCCTCCGTTTATATAGACACCGGATAGGGTTAGGGTTACACAGAGTCGGTTACAACGGTAGGAGATCTACATATCCAGATCGCCAAGCTTGCCTTCCACGCCAAGGAAAGTCCCATCCGACACGGGACGAAGTCTTCAATCTTGTATCTTCATAGTCCAGAGTCCGCCAACGGTGATAGTTCGCTATCCGGACACCCCTAATCCAGACTCCTCAAGAGCTCTTAAAGCAGGCTTCAATGACGCATTTAATCCGCGTGCATATTGTCTTCGCATTGCAAGGCGGGTTCCTCCTCCGAATAGTTCATAGAAGATTTTGAACACAAGGATAGTGTCCGCTCGCAAAACAAGTTCCACATACCACCGTGAGAGAGAAGAACCTTTGCACAGATCCGCCGACGATTCCGCAGCGTGACATCACACCACGCCAGCCTTTATATGAATCATTTTACCGTCCCACCTCAGCGCGTTAGCGAGGCGGTTTCTTCGCACGCCTTGTCGAGCGGATATCATGCCCCCTTATTCCGGGATCCTCATCAATACGGGCGCAGTAACCCAATCGTGCTCGCTGGCACGCCTCCATCGGGCGAGTCCCAAACGGTCACGGTGAGGGCTCTGAATTCAACCTCTTTATAACGAGACCAAGGCCCGCCTTTCTTTCGCCTCAATCGAATTCGCCCTCGCCGAGTTCCAACACCCAAAGCTCCATATTTAGGCGCTTCGACCTTCAACGATGTCCGCTCACCTGCACGGCCGTGGATGTCTTCCACCGCACGGAAGAAGATGTGCTAAAGCCGAGAGATGCTGTATCTAACCGCGAATTTCAGATAGGCTGCCTGCCCAAGGGCAGGTTATTCCCACTCCCAGCCTGGTGAGAGGGTGGTGTTCGTGTCTCACTTCCTTCGGGTTTAGGCTTCCGACGGACCCCTTCGTGAGGGGGGCTCATGTTTTATTATGGGCTGGAATTCCATGACTTGATCCGAGTCCATCCTCCACATCTCGCTGCTCATTGTCGATGAAGCCTTCCTCCGATTACCCTCACTTCGGATTGTGGCTCAAGACCTTCAAAGTGGAGCCAAGATGATCAAGGGGCATCAGCAGAAAGCGGAGGGGCTGTTATAAGAAAGAATGCCGACGCCCATGGCTCGAGGGCTCTTTTCAAGAGGAGCTCAATTTATGGCAACAGGAGTGGTTTTATATCACCGCCCCTGTGGGCACCAAATGGGCGGCGCCACCTGCCTTCCGCTGGGTCCTCCATCACAAGCGGGCGCCATGGGTCAATAAAGGGCTCGACTGGGGACCGTCCAAGGACGTACCTCTATTGCAGGGCCGTATTCGAGACCTCCTAGAGAGATCAATCTGGTCGTAGTAGCGCAGGTCATGCTGATTCGTTGCACCTTGCCCTACAAATGTCGCCTCCTCCGCCTGTGGGAGTTTAATCCGGAGGGACCACGAGCTCTCCAACATTTTATGGGCGCAATGCCCGTGGAGATGTACCAACTGTACTTCGGATCACAAGCAATGTGTCCCGACTTAACCGAGGACGCAAGTCTGAGCTGCAATCGCCCGGATACTCAAGTAAGTAGTCCTGTACCCGGACATGCTATCCGCGTATTTATCTTGCCCTTAAAAGAGCTATCCTTTAAACAGGAGTGGATAACAAAAGCAAAACTGATCAGGTGTCCGGCCCCCCTCCCTGAGACCACGCCGGATCCTCAGATAACTAAGATGTTAGAGGTTGTGCCTTTGAAGAAGGCGAAGGGGGTAACAAGGAACTACTACCTCTGTGAAGGAGGCTATCAAGAAAGGGGGATCGAGAATTCCTCCTCCAAGGGGAGAAGAGGACCGCTCAAGATCCGAGACCAAAGCCTCAAGCGGGGAAGAAATCTTCGCCAGAGGGTCCTGCGGCGGAGATGCCCCGCCGCACTATTTCCCCAAGGAGATCAGCCCTCCAAAGAAGCCGTAAGTAAATGGGGGCATTTTTTAAAAGAGAGACATCCCCATTTTATTTCAAGGTAACCGAAAGTTTACCTTGTAGTTCGGATCTCAGCCCTTCACAAAGCAGAGCTCGCCTTCGTGGGATCTTGGTCCGAGATGATGGAGAGCGAAACGCCTCCGCCTGCCGCATCATATGCGAGGCGGATGACCCCGAGGTGTCGCCGCGAGGGCTTCTCCGAATCCGTCGGGCCGTAAGGCAGCCGATGTCCCTCAAAGCCCTCCGTGTCCGCCTTCAAAAAGGCCACCGGACGAAAAGCACCAACGGGTGTACGGTCGAGGAGTGAAGGATCTGCTTGGGCGAAGCTTATTTGAAGATCACCGTGACGTTAATGGGTACGGTGATTGAAAGGATTTCATCCACTAAGAGCGGATTGCATGAAGCCGTCCGAAGTTTATCGATGGGTTTTGAGGTACGCAAATGATGTACCTTTCCGACAGTTTTGCATATAAAATGCGCCTCAGATAGATAGTAGCCCCTGAGACTTGGTGCGGTGTCAAAAATGACGGCGCGCCGAGGATCATAACCCCTGGTATAATATGCGCTCTTCCTATGTAGGTGGCGAACCGTCTGATGGCTAGCCGGGCTGATGAATTTGCCGAACTGAAGCGGCAACTTGACGTGGCGGATGCGGACGTCACGCTTGTTAATAAGCGGCTTGACGAGTCACAAGGTATGCAACTTCTCCGTGGACACCTGGTAAGGGAGCTTGACGCCCATGCCTTACAACATGTATGCTTAATGCAGATGGTGCCGCTGCTATGGAGAACCTTCGGGCGGAGCTCGCCCAAGCCAAGGAGCAAGCCAGAAAAAGTGATGCGGCTACCTTAAAGGCGGCCGCAGAGCTAAAGGCTTAACAGGCTGCTCACCGTCAAGTTAAGAAAGAAATGGCCGAGATGGCCGTGAAATTGAAGAATGCTACTAACCGCTATGCGAGCTTCTTGAAAAAGAAGATCGAGCGAACAAGAGGACCTGAAAAGGCCGCCACCGAGGCTAAGGACACTCGCTCCGCGACGAGAGCTATGAAGGAGGAGCTACGCCAGCCGAGATATTGCGGCCGGAAAGCCCTTTCTCGCTGCGGAGGAAATTCACGGATCCTAAGTACGCCAATTGACCGGCTGTGGGTGTGGAGGATGCTTATCTCGACTTGGCGGCGAAAAGCCGCAGACGCGTCAACACTTCCGAGGTCAAAAGGATCACGGAATGGAAGAGCTTTTTGGTCGCAGCCCATAGTCCGGAGCGCCCACTTTCATTAACCGATCGCTTGGCCGAATGGGCTGAGCTGAATAGGTTGTCCGGACTTGCCATGAAGGATGTCATGACTCATTTGTGGCCAACAGGCCCGAGCCAAGAGTTATTTTGGCTTGGTGCAACAGCCTTTGTGCGGTGCCGCATATCGATGCAATGAAGCGGTCAAGATGCATAGAGGGTGCGCGATGGCTCTTGCCCGTGTCAAGACATACTGGGCGGAGATGAAGGCCACCGACGTTGCATCCCAAGATTCGGACAAGTTTAGTACCGCCGAGCACTATTTTGAGGAAGTCTCCGCAGGCGCTGCTTAATAGAGACGCAGGCTCAAGGATATTATGTTTTAATGACATGTATGATTTGTGAAAACAATGTTTCAATATAATATAAGAGCTTTTTATACTTGTGCTCAAGTATTAAAACACCTCCCAGGCGGCCGCTGATGTATATGTGTATATAACCTCAAAGATGGCAGTTCGGCTTCAGCCCCACGCACATAATGCGGGGTGTTTGCAAAAGGCGATTTTCACACTTAATCCAACGCCTTGGTCCTGTAAAGGAGGTGATAGCATAGCAAACTAGGCAACCGGACTATAATGCTTTATCACTTTCACTTAGCCATAGGAGTTCGATGGTGGGGCTACTATATAGCCCCTAGGGGCACCGCGCCTCCCGAATTCGGGCGCCAGATGTGCCTGACCGAAACGGTCCTTCATTAATGTGGGGAATTCTAAACATTCCGTGGGTCATCAAGTGGTTGACCAGTCTCACGCTATATCATGACATGCCGCCGCTTTCATCGAGGTGCTCACCGCCAACCGGGCACAATCGCAGAGTTCTCCGGTGCCACGTTAGCCGATAGAACGGAACATAAGGCAGCAAAACACAGAGCCGGGCAAACCCAACATTTGACCAAAGACATGATTCGAGCTGATGCATATAAGGCCTAACTCCGACGCCAACACTCCCTAAGGTATTCGGTCTTCATGAAAACGGGCAAAATAATGCCCTAAGCCCTCGTGTCCAGTACACGCAAAATTCTGGTGCGGCCGATGCCAAAACGCCAGCCTCCTCCTCGGTTATAGCAAGAAACCGGGGATGTGTATCAACAAGAGACACTAAAAAGGTTTACGCAGGGTCTTAATCAAAAGAATCTTTGCAACGGGTCCCTCACCGCACGCCTCATACTGTGTTCCGCCAGCCGTGATCCTCGACGGGTGTAGCACGGTGTTCATCTCAGAAAAGAGAAGAACTTAGTTGAAAATAAAAAGATCGGCAAAAATGTACTTTATATTAAATAAACAAAGTACGGTTCAAAAGTGAATAAAATTGAGCTTTATTGTCTCTTGTTGTACATGCGCAGCCCTTGTACGGGGTATGCCGCTAGTAGGCGCTTATATGTTTACGCCGGACTCGTCTAGCCATGTCCGGGGTCCGAATGACCTATTCAGGTGCTTTGATTAGCGGAGCCGGATTAGTCTGGGGCTGTCAAGGCAGTCTCACGTTCTTCCCTGCTCGAGTAACAATTGATACTCCCTTTTAATGAGATGATGCCGCGTGAACCAGGCATTTTATGTGTAAGAGATGTATAATGCGGTATTGCGTTAAAGCGGGCGAAAGCTTCACATCCCAGTAGTGCTTGATAGCTACTTTCGAATGGAGCGATATGGAAGGTTAACTTTTCACGGCGGAAGTTGTCGGATGAGCCGAACACAACTTCTAGCAGTAGGGAGCCCGTACAATGGGCATATAGGCTTGGCATTACCCCTTTGAAGGAGGTGTTGCTATGGAGAATTTTGGTTGGGTCTATCCCCATTTTGCGGATTGTGTCTTGATATAGCAGGTTTAGATCGCTACCTCCGTCCTTTAGGACTTGTGTAAATTGGAGTCCATCGATTATAGGATCTAATATCAAGGCAGTCCATCCTGCTCCGGATACTTCCGAATAGTCCTCGATGATCGAAGGTGATTGGTTTTGACAACCAACGTTGGGACTCGCTGATAGACCGTGCGCGCGCGGTTTCTATGGGCGCCGCCTGCTTTTTCCCTTTTGTCACTTGAAGTGAGTTCACTGTTTTGACTTCTTGTGGGAAATTCTTTTGTTTTCCGGTGCTCGCTTGTGGGTTCGCCATCGCCCTCGCTGGTGTGTCGAGCCCTTGTGTTCGGCATTGAGTTTGCCGGATCGCTTGAAGACCCAACAATCTCTGTGGGTATGGTTTGCAGGCTTCCGGAGTACTGTGGATTTGGCATATTTTGTCCAAGATTTTGTTTAGGTTGATAGCTCGTCGCTGTTATCCTTGAGGGGCAGTTTTTATGATTCTGCCGAGCTTCGAATCCGCGCTGACTGCCGTGCTCTTCGGCTGTTTCCTTTGTCCGTGCTGGTCCTTGCTGCTGTGATGGTTTTCCATTTCCATCCCTCGACTTTGGATGTACTTGGGTCGCTGGTATCTGATCTTGCCAGCCAACTATCCTCTCCGCGCATAAGCGGGTCATGAGGCTTGTTAATGCAGCCATTGTTCTCGGCTTCTCCGGCCGAGGTATCTCGGCGAGCCATTCGCCCTGACGTTGTGTTTGAAAGCTGCTAAGGCTTCGGCGTCCGGACAGTCGACTATTTGGTTCTTTTTGGTGAGGAACCTGTTCCAAAATTTGCGGGCTGACTCTCCTGGTTGTTGAGTTATGTGACTTAAATTGTCTGCATCCGGAGGGCGGACATAAGTCCCTTGAAAATTTGCCCGAAAAGCATCCTCGAGCTCTTCCCAACTTCCAATGGTATTTTCAGGAGGCTTTTGAGCCAATGCCGGCTGGCCTTTGAGCTTGGGGGTAATATTTTATGGCGTGAGATCATCTCCTCTAGCCATGTGTATGTGGAGGATGTAATCCTCAATCCGCACTCTGTGGTCTGTTGTTCCGTCAGATGCCTCTATGTTTACGGGTTTGAATCCTCACTGGGAATTCATGATCCAAAGACCTCATCGGTGAAACATGGGGTGTGGCACCCCATAGTTGGGTGTGCCGTGATGTTCGGATATTTGGCGGTTGCATTGCTTGGAAGAGCTTGCTTTCGCCCATAGATGGACCTAACCGGCCATCCTTTTGATGCGAATCCTTATGCGGATCGCGTCGGCTTGTGTGCGGCGCCGCTTGCCGCCCATGTTTGCCATGTGGTCGCTCTATCCGACCGGGCGGCCTCTTTGTTCTTTGATTGCGGGGTTTCACGGCCTCCTCATCGAATTCGGGCAGTAGTTTGCGCTTGGGTAGTTTCTTGTTTGGCGATCATCGCCGATTTCTTCGGTGTTGAGTACTTTGCTCCATCTGATTCTCGAGTGCATCTTCCGCTGTTTTGAGCTTCCGCTTTTTCAGGCTACGCGCCAGCTGCGACGAGCCTTTTGTGGAGGTTCTTCGCTTCCAACAATTTGTCCGGCGTGAGATCGTCCGGACTGTTATCTTCGCCGGGGACAGGTTGTTTATCCAAGTTGTCCTGTTCGGACGGTTGCTCGATAGCATGTTCGTCGTCCACGGGTTCGCCCTACTCTATGGCTGGGTCTGCGTGGCTGCCGTCTTTGTCGAGGCGGGACTTGGTGCGGCGTTTACATTGCCGTTTTGACTGCTTTTCGAGGGATTTATCCTTCATAGCGTCCTGTTGTTCCTCGTCGTCACTTCCTTTAGGTGTATCCACCATGTATACATCGTGGGATGAGGTGGCTGTCCAAGATCCTATAGGTGCTGGTTCATGGTTGTCTCCTACATCGTCGTCCATACCGCCGATGTCTTCGAGTCGAAATCGAGCACGCCGCTTAAGCTTTCGGCTGGGCTACAAAGTGGGTGGTGGGTGGGCGTTGAATTTCTTCGTCATCCGCATCCCAACCTTCCTAACCGTAGTCCGCCAGGCTCTCCGATAAAGAGAGAGACTTTAGTGAATTCAGGATGTCGCCAAAGGGCGAAAGTGCTGAAAGATGTCCGCGGCAGTGAACTCCATAACCGGCCCTTATTGGATCTCGATTGGCAGGCGCGGAGGGTTCTGAGTCCCGAGAGGAGTCCGCACCTTGAGTCATGGTCTTCGCAGCGACAGGGATGGAGTTCGCTCAATCGCCAGAGATCGAGCCCCGAGGCGGTGTCCAGCCACTTGTCCTCGATCGGGCGAAGTCGGCCCGAGGTAAGGGTCGGAGCGGACGCTGGTGCGCCTCTGTGGCACTCGCTCGCGGAGAGCTAGATCGTGCCCATCGAGACAAGGCGGCGCGCTTTGGCTGTGGCTTGAATCCATCAAGATCAAGTCTCCGCGATGTCGGCCGTAGTTCAAACTCCCAAATCTGACCTGATGGCTGGGGCGAAGCTTTCGATCTGCTCCAGATGGCCAAGTGAATTGGCCCGCAGCAAAGCCGCCAATACGAAGATCTGTCCGGGAGAAAATTGTCGCCTCGACCGCCGTTGTTGATGATCGAAGGAGCCATCGGGCCTAAAGATGACAACACGAGAACTCTCAATGAAAGCACCAATGTCGGTGTCAAACCGCAGATCTCGGTAGGGGGTCCCAATCGTATGCCTAGGCGGATGGTAACCAAAGACAAGGGACACGATGTTTTTACCCAGGTTCGGGCCCTCTCGATGGAGGTAAAACCCTACCCTGCTTGATTAATATTGATGATATGGGTAGTACAAGAGTGGATCTACCACGAGATCGAGAGGCTAAACCCTAGAAGCTAGCCTATGGTATGATTGTTGTTCGCCCCACGGACTAAAACCTCCGGTTTATATAGACACCAGATAGGGTTAGGGTTACACAGAGTCGGTTACAACGGTAGGAGATCTACATATCCAGACGCCAAGCTTGCCTTCCACGCCAAGGAAAGTCCCATCCGGACACGGGACGTAAGTCTTCAATCTTGTATCTTCATAGTCCAGAGTCCGCCAACGGTGATAGTTCGCCTATCCGGACACCCCTAATCCAGACTCCTCAGCCACCCAGATGCAAGCGATCGCGCTGCTCCTCGGAAGCCCCCAGCCCTCGCCCCGATGATTGTCTTCGCATTCTCCTTGGCGGCTGTGGCGTAAGTGTGAGCCTTGCGTTGCCTTGAGGGCGGTCCTCACGAGGCTGGTCCTCCAACCTCCTCGCGAGGCTGGTCCCGCCAGCCCGGTCCTCGCGAGGTCTGCCACGCCATCCTTGGCGAGGGCCACGGTCTTCCCAAAGCCCCGCGCTTTTCCACCTCCTCGGCCGTAGCCCCGATCATTGCGCTTTGGGCGCCACCGACACGCCTTCTCGCACGGCCCCGAGCTCCTGGCATTCGCTGGTGTTGTGGGTGGAGGTCGTGGTATACGCAGTACCGCCGCTTTTGGATGATTCGGCTGATCCTCGCTCGCTTGGTGTCCGGTTCGCCACCAGCATGCATGGCAGCCCCTTGCGCTTCACGCCCTGGCCTTGGCCTTCTTCTCTCTGGATCGCGTACGGAAGCTCGAGGAGGGAGAGGCGCTTCCTCAGCCTGGCGCATTTGGTCGCCAAGTTGAACAGCCCGAGGATGTGCACAGGTCTTCATGCATTGCTAGCTCCTGCTTCATCTTGACGTCACGCACGCCATCGGAGAAGGCTGAGATGATGGCTTCCTTAGTCACCTTGGGGATTTTGAGGCGGGCGTTGTTGAAGCGCTGGATGTACTTCTGTAGGGTCTCTCCTGGCTGTTGCTTGATGCGGCGCATGTCGCTCACGGCCGGAGGCCGGTGGCGAGTGCCTTGAAAGTTGGCGATGAAGCGGGTGCACATCTCATCCCAGGAGGAGATCGTGCCGGGAGCCAGGTTCGGGATCTGTCCTTGAGCGCCATGGGGAACCAATTCGCCATGACCTTTTCGTCCCCTTGCTATGCTTCGATGCCCAGCTCAGAGCTGAAGAAACTCGCTGGTCGGCAAAGTGCCGAGCGAGGAGGCAGGTCTGGCTTGAACTTGCCGGGCCATGCGACGCCATGTAGCTCGGGCGGTGAAGGCGCCGCAGCCTGCAGAGGGCCACCGGGCTCTCTCGCGATGCGGAGCTTGCTCTTGTGGATTCCGTGCACCGCTGCTCGAGCAGCGCGGGGTCTTGACGCACTGGCGCTGGAGCGTGGTCGCGGCGCTCTGCTTCTGGGAGCACGCGAGCACCTTCTTGGGGACGAGGGATCTCCTGGCAGCTCCTTTCTTGCTGCGCGGGCGCCGTACGCGGAGGGTCTCGGCCCGGGGCCACGCGCCTTGGAGCCAAGGCGTCTTCTTGGGAAGGAGGTGGCGGGGGCACCTCCGGCTCCCTGCCTCCCACGCGGGGTGCGGGGCGAGGCAACGAGAGGGACGACACGGGGGAGCCCCCTGCGGCACGGACGAGCTCAGCGACGCGGTCGAGCCACTCTTCGTAGACGTTGTCGATAGGGCGGTAGCGCAGGAGCTCGTTTGCCGCGATGAGCGCAGCTCGAGCCTCCATGGGAGCGCGGTGCATGCGGGACGAAGAACCAGCAGCGGCGAGCGAAGGAGTAGCGGTGCGGCCTTCTCGCCTCACCAATGGATGCGAGGACGAGGCTCGCTGCTCGTTTCCCGCCGGGGCGGTGGCGGCGTTAGCGGCAGCGACGGGAACGACGGGGTGTCCGCCGACGGAGCCGTCTGGTGACTCGAGCGGCGCGAAACAGCCTGAGCTTCAGCGCGCTGGCTCGGCGAAGTCCACCATGGACACGACGGGAGATCACACGCGACCAGCGGAGGAAAGATTCCGGCGCACCCCTACCTGGCGCGCCAAATGTCGGATTTCGGGTTCCGGCAGACCTTGAGGTTCGAACACTGGGGTGCGCGCGGAGATCTTTCCCCTACCAGCTCACGCGTTAATGGTTTGCACGGGATCTAAACTAGGAACGAAGAACAACACAAGAGACACAAGGTTTATAATGGTTCGGGCCACTGTTGTGGTGTAATACCCTACTCCAGTGTGTGGTGTGGTGGATTGCCTCTGGGGCTGATGAAGAACAGTACAAAGGAAGAACAGCCTTGCGAGGGGCTGTTCTTGAGCTGGTGCGATGGACCGCTTGGGTGAGTCCAGTCGCTTCTCTCTCTCTCTCTGGTAGGTTCGACCCCTCCTCTTCTCTCTGTGGTGGCTAGTCCTATTTATAGAGGGAGGCCCTGGGCCTCTTCCCAAATAATGAGCGGGGAGGGCGCCAACAATTGGCCATTTTGAAGGGGAACATCTAGTACACTTATCCTGACTAAAGTTGGTCGTCGGCTGCCAAAGGCTCCGACGGTGACGCCGTCCTGGGCTCCACGATGACTTCCTCCCTGCCGCTCAGCTGGTCTTGGTCTTGTTGCACCGAAGCGGTAACCTTTTCCTGATGCCTTGGCCTGTGCTTGCCTCCTTTGCACCAAAGGGGAAATGAGGACACTGCGCAGGCCGGCGCCCGCCTGGCGCCCGCCCGGCCTCGATCGTCATGGCTTGTGTCACGGGGCACCCTCGTGAGGTACCCTGCCTTGATCTCTCCGCCTCCTCGCGAGCCTGCCTGACGAGGCTGCTCCTGAGGAAGGTTCCTGTCGTCTCGCCTTGTGAGGCTTGGCCTCGCGAGGGTCTTGAGCTTGAGCTGGTGAAGGTTGCTGCCTGGGCCCCCCACTTGAGCCACACCGCAGGCCGCAGTGCAAGTCTCTGGGGACCCCTGCCCTGTAACGCCGACATGTGGTATAATGGTGATTGCGTACCGTGGAAATTTTTATGAGGCCAAACGATGAAGTCACCGACCACAGGAGTTTGAATTGACACGTCTCCTTTGGAAAACCATGATCCTTCATGTTAGATGCTCCGGTTTGGAAGGGGCGGTCATCAAAACTTGTGCCAAACTTTACCAATTTTTTTCCACGGGGTCGTGAGAGCATGCCACAGGCACACATCGATTTTGATGATGTCTGAACTCCATCTGAATTTTCTATAATTAAAATACCAACTAGGCCTATGCTAGTGGCCGCACCTCGCGGCTGAAATGTTTGAAACTTCTCCCCGCTTCTCGAACAAACGGATGAAAGCTCACAAAGCGACGCACAAATGATCTATACACCTTTGCTAGGCTGATAGTAAGGGGGTATCATAGCTAGTATCATGCATGACAACTAGGCAATTTTGATGAGCTGTCATAGAATTAATTAAATGAAGAAAGAGAGGGTTAAGTACCATATGATGAAACCGTATCATAATAAATGTTATGCTACTATGTGTCATGCATGACAATATAAATAAAGTACTACATATGAGACTAGCTACTCTATGATACTATGCATTAGAGCAAGTAAGTACACAATAGAGTGACATAAGACTAGCGACAATAGGTAGTAACATATAATGTTACTAGTTTATGTTACTACCTCTATAGTGGGGAGTAACATATGTGTAGTAACATGCAACACTTCATTTATTAGGCTATAGACTCATCTTGCCTTGAGATGTGTGATGTTACTCAGACTAGCCACAATGGGTAGTAACATAGACTAGTAACATGCCCATGTGTTACTAGTCCATGTTACTACCTCTGTAGTGGGGAGTAACATATATGTGTGGTAACATGCAACACTTCATTTATTAGGCTATAGACACATCTTGCCTTGATATGTACATGTGATGTTACTCATACTACTAGTAACTAGCTATGTTACTACTTTCCTCTCTTTCTTCATTTATTGCTTGCCACATATCTACTTAATTTATCTAGATGTGTGATGTTACTACCTATGTTACTCCCATTGTGGGTAGTATCATACTATAGTAAGACTATACCCACAGTGGGAGTAACATAGGTAGTAACATCACACATATCCACTTTCCTCCATTTCTTCATT
Organism: Aegilops longissima; assembly: GCA_021605205.1. Taxonomy (NCBI): domain Eukaryota; kingdom Viridiplantae; phylum Streptophyta; class Magnoliopsida; order Poales; family Poaceae; genus Aegilops; species Aegilops longissima. Next base: position 716,051,109 of record CM038682.1, read on the forward strand.
TATTGCTTGCCACATCCACTACTAGAAAAATTGCTATAGATGGGATTGACACTAATGGCGCACCAGAAAGTTGGTGCGCCATTAGTATATACTAATGGCGCACCACATGCTAATGCGCCATTAGAGTTGAAACTACTAATGGCGCACCATGCAAAGGGTGCGCCATTAGTATCAATTTTTTTGAACTAGTGCGCTTGTTCAAACATACTAATGGCGATCCCGCTTAAGTGCGCCATTAGTAGTTGTAATTACTAATGGCGCACTGCAGTGGGTGCGCCATTAGTATAGAATTTTTTTTGAACTAGTGCGCTGTCCAAACATACTAATGGCGCATCCCGCGAAGTGCGCCATTAGTAGTTGTAACTACTAATGGCGCACCATGCAAGTGGTGCGCCATTAGTATAATTTTTTTTGAACTAGTGCGCCTGTCCAAACATACTAATGGCCCATCCAGATGAAGTGCATCATTAGTAGTTGTAACTACTAATGGCGCACCGCGCAAGGGGTGCGCCATTAGTATTTTTTTAATTTTTGCAAATCTACTAATGGCGCACCGCCAGGAGGTGCGCCATTAGTTACCTGGATTACTAATGGCGCATTTAGTGCTGGTGCGCCATTAGTAAGTGGGCAGCAACAAGATATTTTGGACAGCCTCTCCTACCCACACTCACTTTCTCCCCACTTCATTCTCTCCACCTCCTCCTTGTCTCGGGTGCCTCCTCTTTTTCACCTCATTTCCACCATAGATTCATTCAAATTAAGTGGTTAAATTACCTTGTTTTAATAGGTAAGTAAGGGGGGAAGCTATATTTATGTTGTTCTCCCTACAACAATGTGCACATGCACTTTTTACGGCCTAGCTAGATCTATGTATGTTCGTGGTGTTGCATATGTTTGTGGTGTTGCATATGTGTTTGTGTTTGGAGGTGTACCGGTATTTGAAATGCGATAGTTGCCAATATTTTGCCGGAATGTTGATTCATTTCTGTTTCAAGCGAGAATTTTGGCATTAAGCATTCTTTTGGTCCTATTTTAGGGAAAGTCATGCCAAATTTTTGTTTGGTCCTAAAATATCGCTTTGCTCTACCCTTGACGCGCACCATGGTCCGCACGATGACCGAAGGCATCGTGAATAGGTTTTTGAGGTCCGCGGCGAGATGCTTCAAAAGAACGAGACGGAGATAAGATGTCCGTGTCGAAGATGCAAGTGAAGAGCCTTATTATGGACCCGGATTCCGGCAGGTGCGGGACCACCTGCTCTTGCGTGGTTTCATGGATGGCTATCGGTGGCAAGGTGATGAAGATGACTACGAAGTCGCCCATGGGGGCCGGCAAGAAATGAGGAAGGGCAGCAAGACAACCACAGCTGCTCTCAAGCGGGCGAGAAGACGAAGAATCCCGTGAGATGATCACGACGGTGATGTTGTACACAGTCATCATGTAGAAGATGCAGGACATGATGATGAGGAAGATGCCGAGCAGGCGACGGGCATGATCATGAAGATGATGATGCCGGGCGGAGCGATTTACGCTGGACCATCGATGGGCTGGGTGCAGGACCCTCATATTCAAGCTGCTTCTCAAGCGCACGGATAACGCCAGAGCTGCCGCCCGAGAGAAAGCCAAGATGGATCAACTTGAGTTAGACGCGTTACTCCATTGTATGAAGGATGCAGGCCCGAGGATACCCGCTTTGAAAGTAACGCCATGGCTCGGAGATGAAGGTAAAACACAAAATGACCGACGCATGCTTCGACGAGAACATGTCATTCGCACGAACGTCTTCCCATGGGGAACAAGTGCCCGACTAGTTTGGAGGAGGCGAAGAAAATCGTGTGTCCTCTCTATTTACCGCACGTGAAATACCATGTGCATGAACAATTGCATCATTTATCGGGGCGAGCACGCTGAGTCTACCATATGTCCGGTGCGGCGTCACTCGATACAAGAAGAGGAAGAAAGCTCCTCGAAAAGTGGTGTGGTACTTTCCGATCACCTCGTCTGCAGCGCTATTTCATGGACCCTAAGGTAGCAAAGCTCCTGCGTTGGCACAGCGGATAGGGAGGAGAAGAAGCGAAGATGACGCAAATGATCCGGAGATAGATAAAAAGACAAGATGCTGAGTCACCCTAAGGATGCGAGCCGGCAAGCGTTGAACTTCAAGACTCGAATTTGGGAACGATCAAGGAACATCGTGCTTGGGCGCGAGCACCGATGGAGTCAATCCGCTTGGCAGCCGAGAAGCACACATAGCACCTGGCCTGTGTTTGTGTGGATGTACAACCTTCCCCGGTTGTGCATGAAGAGGAAGTACATTCACATGAGTATGCTAATTGAAGGGTCGAAACAACCAGGGAACGACATCAATCAGTATCCGGGCTGCTGAAAGAGGAGCTTGACACGCTGTGGAAAACGCCAGCCAATCGTGGGGCGCCGCAGAAAGAATATTTCCCTATGAGAGCCGCTTTGCTCACGACGGTGCACGACTATCTCGATTACGGATATCTCGCGGGGCAGGTAGTCCACGGATTTTCTGGATGCGTAAGGTGCATGGATGACACAACGATCGCCAGCTAGATAGAGATCCGGGTCTTCGAAAACCGTGTTCATGGGACATCGAAGGTGGCTTCGCGACGATGACCCGTGGAGGAAACGCAAGGATCTGTTCGATGGTGAAACCGAACCCCGAAAACGCCCGTGTACGAGGAGCGGCGAGGAAATAGACAAGCTGTTGAAAAATTGGAAAGACTGCCCACTGCCGGGAAAGAAGCAAAAGGCGCCAGAGCCGGGAAAGAAGCGAAAGGCGCCAGAGCCGCTGCTGAAGGTATGGAAAACGAGGTATGTTTTCTGGGACTTGCCGTACTGGAAGATCCACCGTGTGCCTCACAGCCTTGATGTCATGCATATCACGAAGAACGTGTGCGAGAGTCTGCTTGGTACCCTGCTCAACATGCCAGAGAGGACCAAAGATGGGCCGAAAGCAAGGGCAGACTTGAAATCAATGGGCATCAGGCAGGAGCTTCACGCTAATGATGATGATGATGATGATGATGATGAGGCGAAGTAGGACACAGAAAGTCGTCGCAAAGGCAAAAAGGCCAAGAAGACCGGAAATGACTACCCTCCCGCGTGCTTCACTCTAAGTCGAGGAGATCGAGCAGTTTTCACCTGCCTCCTAGGAGTAAAACTTCCTTCTGATACTGCTGGGAAGATAAGCGAGATACCTAGACCCAGCGAAGCGAAGTTCAGCGGGATGAAGTCTCACGATCACACGCGGCCGATGACGCAGATACTTCCAGCTTGCAATCCATGGGATCATGGACACGCACGTCCGTGAAACGCTATTTGGCCTATGCAACTTCTTCGACGTCATCTCTCGGAAGTCGATTGGCGTGAGGCAACTCAGAAGGCTACAGGAAGAGATCGTGGTGATACTATGCGAGCTTGAGATGTACTTCCGCCCGCATTCTTGACGTTATGGTGCATCTGCTGGTCCATATAGTGGAGGATATCATCCAACTCGGGCCGACGTTCCTGCACAAAGCATGATGCCGTTCGAAAGGATGAATGGTGTCATCAAAGGATACGTTCGCAACATGTCACGCCCGTAAGGAAGCATAGCCAGGGCTTTTCGATCAAGAGTGCATCTCCTATCGCACGAATTATCTAGGCATCGAGAACCCGTTGGTCTGCCCGTCAGCGAGCACCTCGGCAGGCTCGCTGGATGGGGTTACCGTGAGGGTCGCCGCGAAATGCATGTCGACTTCGATGGTCGACTCGCCGACTTTGAAAGAGCAAACCTAGTCGCGCTACAACACATAGACGTGGTCGATCCTTGGGTGGTACAGCACAAAACCTTTATTAAGAAGGCGACAATGACCGAGGCCAACAGAGGACGGACGGAGATATACTCAAAGAGCACAACTCATGTTTCACGCGTTGGTTCAAGCAGAAGCTTACATGCGTACCCTTTACATGAGGATTCTTCCGCGGAAGAACAACTCATATTCGCCTTGTCACGGTATGCGCCGAGCACAACCTGATGACCTATGAGGCGTTTATATCAACGGCTACACATTCTACACCGAGGCCAAGGACATGAAGAGCGATGGTTATCGAACTCCGGTAACGATGGAATCCTACACCGTAACGACAAGGACAGATACTACGGAAGGATAGAGGAGATCTGGGAGCTGAGCTACCGGAGAGAAGGTCCCATGTTCCGTGTCGATGGGCCAAGAACGTCATAAAAGAAGACCGTATTTCACCACCATGGTTATACCCGGTTAATCCAAGACATGCGGGCGCAAGCGTCACCGAAAAAATGAGCCATGGGTACTGGCTTCCCAAGTGGACCAATGCTTCTTCATTACCGACCCGCCAAAGCCCGGTCGTGTTGTCGGAGGAGAGGCAAAAGGAAGATCATCGGAATGGATGGAGTAGCCAATGAGCAAGACTTGACAAGTACGGCGACCGAGGATCGAACATGGCGACGATGATGAAGTAGCAGCATACACCACAAGAAGAAGCAGGACCACCCTACCTAAAGGACGTCCGTTTCATAGAAGAACTCCATTTGCGAAAAAGAAGGGCAAGAAGATTGTGAAGAGATAGCTAGCTAAGATCGATTGTATTTAAATCGTAGACTTCATTTCTCGATTGTATTTCATGGGCACCTTTTGAACTATCATGAATATTTTTAATTTCATGGACACTCGATCCCCGCCATCTCGATCGCTATCCCACCTCGCCAGATCCGGTCCACCGCCGCCGCGCCCGCCGACCGCCCGCACCCTCGATTCCCCTACTCAACCGCCGCCCGACCCCGCACCCTCCCTACTCAACCGCCGCCGACCCCCGCACCCCTCCCTACTCAACCGCCACGAATTTCCCCGCACCTCCCCTACTCAACACGCCGCCGAATTTCAAGCACTTTAGGGTGCCTCGGCGTCGAAAAACCTCAATGATAAAAGCTTAGATTTTAGGATGCCTCGGTGTCGACAAACCCTAAATGATGAGACCATGATCTTGTTCCTTGACAATAACCAACTTTTGACCAAACTTTGTTTCTATTTAGAGAGAAACATGGCCCACAACGATGAGGCCGGGGTTCAAGCGGCAAGGCATTCGGGAGCTGTCCCAGAGATGGAGGAACAACCTCACTTGTATGAGGACGCCGCCTTCCCCACCGATCCCGAGACCACCGATGGTACCGCCGAGGATGACCCCACCGATGCCACCACCGATGGTGCCGCGAGGATGCCACCCCGATGATGGCGGCGCGCGCGATGGCAGCCAACGAAGAGGCAATGGAAGGACGGCGCCCGACCGTGCTCCGCACCCTCAAGGAGGAAGTTCTCAAGTGGACTCGGCGGAATCCAACGGCGCCTCGAGCGAATAGTCAAGGGTACTCGCTTCAGCTCGGGTGCATTCTCCGAGTGCCGTCTCGATCAACACCGAGAACCCGAGGCATCCCGACCGAGGGAATTTGCGCAACCTCCTCTTCAAGAAGCTGCACGAGCGATACAAGTTCCCGCTGCTTTTGAAAACACAAGCCTCAAAGGGAATAAAGTGAACAATGCTGCCCTCACGAAGATGAGCAAGGCCCTGTCTACTTGGAAAAGCAATGTGAAGAGAATGATCGAGAAAGGTGAGAGTTATGAGAAGATCAAGGAGAAAAATCCTTCAATCACCAAGATGACTACAACGACTTCAAGATCAATTGCTCGAGCACCGCAAACTCCCAATCAAGTGAGTGGGGAAACAAATGCGGAGCTGAACATAGGGAACACACACTCGGTCCCGCGGTTACTGAGTGGCGGAGCCTATATGGGACAAGGAGGAGGCGGACCGTGCCGAGCAAGGCCTACCGCCCCTCTTCGATAAATCTGGTGACAAGTAGACCAGGAACTTTGTCGGGGCCGGTACAAGAAGGACCGAAAACAAAGGAGCTTACCACGGATCCAAGACCAGGGCGCTTGAGGTTGTTCTCGTAAGGAATACCACCCCGGGTAATTAGCTCCATATGGTTGCATTCTAATTAATGAAGCCAAATTTCTAAATGGTTCACATTCCTTCCGCAGCGCATCGAAAGCGATGGCGCTGGGTCGACTAAGAGCAACCCTTGGGACACCACTCTAAATAGGGGTTGAATGTAATGAAGAACAAGGATAAGCTCGATGGTCGACGTCACCTGGTCGTGTGGCGGCAAAGGCTTGTCGACAAAATGGGGTCATACTATACATTGGTGCGGAAGGAGAAAAGACCAGCTCGGAAAGCCAGGTAGCGAGAGGTTCAAGAACTCAAGGCACAGTGGCGCGGATTCGGAGATTGTCCAAGAGCAAGTGGAACAACGACTCGGGCGGCGATCACCGCCATTGTGCCTACCTTGATCCGGGGTTGAGTCGTGGATTGCGGGCGGCCAACGGGCCGCCCGATTCCTAGCTTCACGGCTAGCAACTCGCAGAATGCGATGGCGGGGCCATTGGTGTCTCCGGCGGAGGCGGCATTGGTGTCTCCGACGCCGGCACGGGAGCTTAATGCACCCGGTGTACGCCGGCCGCCACCTCTGCAGCAAGCGGCCCCTCCGTCAATCTGCCGCCCGCCGTTGGCGGTGCCTCGACATTAGCCGAGCTCGGCGCCATCATCACGGTAACTAATTAAGCCTCTCTCGGTCGAGGACTTCATCTCCTTGCCTTTGATGGGCATCCTCGACGCCCTACATGTTTTCGCGGGGCGCCGCCGACGTTCCGTGCACTCTCCTCGCACGCCGTGAACAACGAGTTGGTCGATGTCGCCAAGGGAAAAATCGTTCAACCGGCAACCTTGTTCCACGGTACCGGATGCCACCCAACTTGTTTAGGTTCAACTGGTTCGGTGCTGCCAGGCTGCGACGAGTTGTTACCTCCGATTCAACCCGTCGGGGCGACGATGATGATGTGATGACCCTCGGCCTTTGCTGAGCTGGCCCTGCTTTGGCGAAGAGCCAGATTCGTTTGGGGCGGGGACACCACCCCAAAGACAACACCGCCAGGTCGTGTTGCCGCCAAGTCGGCCCCATGGCAAGACCGCCGCAACGGTGCGGACATCCGTATGCCATCGATCCAAACATGCATATGGCACGAGGATCGAACGACGGCGACGACGATACATTTGCCAACGCCGATCAAGACTTTGCCGATCATGGGTGCGGTGGCGACTTCATGGGGCCTCCTTCTCAAGAACCCAACCCAACAAAAGACGTCGCGATCTAGCTGGTACCGCGGAGAAGCCAAGTAGCAACAAAGCGCCGTCTCGCGTTCAGCTCTCGAGAGACGCCTCCAAATGCCGACTTCACCGAGCCTCGAGATAGGCGAGGTGCGAAATATTATCAGCCCCAACACACTCAAGAAGGCGGTCTGTGAGCAGAACTCGGTCCCATTACAGGAGAAGAAGAAGGCACGCAAAAGAAAGACTAACAAGGGTGCGGGCCAGCCGCACCGAGTACGATCCGTGCTCGGGGCGGGCCACCTTCACCGAGGATATCTTGAGGAGGGTGCATGTGGCGGGTAGGGCGATGCTACCGACAAATATGCTCAATGCTGCAACCGGTGCTATGCGGAGTCTGCATGATGTGTTCTTTCTTTGGAGAAGCGGCGTCTCGAGAGAAGGATGTGGCATACCGGTTTTCGTGGCCAAGGTGCGGAGGGCAAGGGCTTTGTGGATAACTCCATCGGGCGTCGATCGTCCTGCGGTTTGATGACATCCACGCTATGTTGAACCTTCATCCGCTCCACTACACCTTCGTTCGGCTATTTTCGCTGAGTATGGAGATGCGGATCATTCGCGACAAGACCCGGACATCGTGATAGTCGACCCCTTCTACATGCGTGCCAAGATCTTGGGCAGCGCGGGGACCGCAAGTCGCGAGTTCTTACCTCGGCGCCATTCGGCAAACCAAGATAAGGATAACTTCCTCGTGCCTTACTTTCCCGAGTAAGTCCTCCCCTCAACCGGCCCGTAACATATGAATTGTTAGATTTCGATCGTTTTTCTTTTAACATTTCGTGTTTTCTGCGGTGACACATTGCACGCCATCCTCCTAAGCCCCAAATATTCCATGGCCACGATTTCAACCCGCACCGTCGATCGAACGTAGACTACACAAATGTCAAGAAGGTTCTTGATGATGTTCTCCCGGCCACGCCTAATCTGGAGGCACCTTTACCGGCCTATTCGTAAACGGCAAGCACGTGTTCTCCCACAATACGACGTTCGCTGCGTCAAGCAGCCGCTTGGCGATCGAAGGTGCCTACTACGCCATCCATCACATGCGAGCGATCGTGCGGGACCATCATCAACTTCGCTACCAAGTAAACTCAAGATTGGGCGCGGCGTGTCGGCAATCCAGGGCGCGACATCGACAAGAATTCTTTCGCATCCAATGGAGTTTGCGGAAATCATCCATCAAGATGTCCTTCGTACCTCGGGGCAGTTCTACCTCGAAATCAACCGTCCAACGGTGACATCGACACAATGCTACAAATGCAGGATGACAACGCCCGTTCTTTCATGACTCCCACGATAGACGGCGGCTTCATCCACGCCTCGTCCCTTGAGTCGAGTTGTCTGGTTCTCAAACATCGATTGGCTCATGTTGTAATTAAACTTTAATGAACTTGTAGTATGTCTCTTTGGTTTGAGAGTCGTTCAACTTAGATGTAATCGATGCTATTAATGTCTTGCTTTTCTCTTCCGATCATTCTGTTGCATACTTATATATTGCTTATGTATTGTCGTGAATTGGTACTAACGTTTACGCTTGGCTAGTGCATAGCGATGCCGACGTATGTCGTGTACAAGGGTAAGGTTCGGAGTCTCGATGACTGGGAGGAGTGTTGGAGACAGGTTCACCGATTCAGCGGTAACAGTTACAAAGGGTACACCACTAGGGCCGAGGCCGAATCTAGATACGCCCGCTATCTAGCGGGAGAGGAGGGAGCGTTGAGGAACCGGATGAAGACGAAGTTTCATCGTGATGATGCTCATCGTGATGACCGCAGCTCTCTTCTATGTGATGGTAGTTTAGATGATCGATATCGACTTGTAATGTGAAGACAAACTCGCTACTCGCGGTCTCGAGACTTGTAATATAATGTTCTATCTTTGTTCGGTCTTTTCAATTCGGAGACTAATATGATGAATTGTATTCGGAGACTAATATGATGAATTGTATTCAAAGACTAATCTTCTATTGTATTCGATGAATCTGTTGTTGATGTGTGCTGTCTATATTTTGTCAAATTATACATTTTGTAACCTGTGCAAAAACAGAAAACAAAAAATAAAAAAACTAATATTCATACTAATGGCGCATCACATGACGGGCGCCATTAGTATGACAAAGCATACTAATGGCGATCATCAAGGCGCCATTAGTATGCCGTGATTACTAATGGCGATCTCGTGGTCGTGCGCCATTAGTATGCCAAAGCACTTGGGTATACATGGCCCCGGAGGCATACTAATGGCGCATCAGTAGCCTATACTAATGGCGCACGGTGGTGCGCCATTAGTATATCAGATACTAATGGCGCACCACAGGTGCGCCATTAGTAAAAATTACTAATGGCGTGCTAGTAATGGCGCACCAGTGATGCGCCATTAATGGCCAAATTAGGTGCGCCATTAGTAGCGGTTTTTCTAGCAGTGATCATCTATTTTATCTAGATATGTGTGATGTTACTACCTATATATGTTACTCCCTCTGTGGGTAGTCTGGCTATAAGGAATAGAATAATATATATGTGCTTATTAGTTGGAGGAAATAGAAGAGAAGCGGGCTCTTGGTTAGTAGAGCCAGCGGCAACACGAGACCCAAGACACTTTGTGAGGATGTAAGGTGGGCCAACTATTGATAAACTAGTACATATATAAAACTTATTATTGTACATTCCCGCTAAGAGGTCGGCTGTATATGACATGGCAACTTCTTATAGCCGACCCTTGGCTGTATTATTAACCATGCTCTTAGTGAGGTAGCTAGTATATCATAGATGACTAGCTAGTATCAGACTAGCCACAGTGGGAGTAACTTCAGCAGTAACACCGACTCCAACTCAGCAAACTTGCTTATGTGGCAATAAGTTAATGAGGAGAGAGATAGTTTCAGTAACTTAGCTAGTTACTGTAGCATCACATGTCCCAATGCAATATGAGTCTATAACCTAAGAAATGAAGCTTTGCATGACACTACACTTATGTTACTACCCACTATGAAGGTAGTAACATATATAGTCTAGGGATATGTGTATGTTACCAAAGGTACTACTCTCCATTGTGGCTAGTCTCATACTCCCTCCTTTCCGGTTTAGGCTGGTTGTAATGGTATTATCATAAGCGGTATCATGCATGCCAACTAGACTTTACGGATGATGTGGCACACAAGAGAGGATGTGGTATCATATCATGATACCGTGTCATATTAAATGTTGTACTACTACTTTGTGTGATGCATGACAATTAGTAAGGCAACCTAAGATGTTAACTTATGATACTTTGCATTACAAGTAGTATCCTAGCTACACTATCATATATATGCATGCATGATACTACTAGTATATATATATATATATATATATATATATATATATATATATATATATATATATATATATATACTCCCATTACAACCAGCCTTATAGGGCTCAATTCATAAATACGGTCATCTATGACATATACTCCCTCTGTAAACTAATATAAGAGCGGTTAGGTCACTATTTAGTAATCTAAACGCTCTTATATTAGTTTACAAAGGGAGCTAGCACTACTCTATGATACTATATATGCACTATGAAGGTACGTACGTAGTATCATACACTAGTATCATATGCATGATACTATATATATAGTATATGATACTCCCCACTATATAAGGCTGGCCATAGTGGTGGTATCATAGCCGACGATGTCTTGCACTCGGAAATAGCAAGTATGCTGATGTGGCAAAGAATTAAATATATATAAAGAGGGTTAGAGTAACATATAGTAGGTAGATACCGTATCACACTACTAGGGAAAAGCCTATACACAGAATCTTACCAGCAGCGCTCCTCAAAATACAACGCTACTGCTATTTAGCAGCAACGCATGATAGCAAAACGCGCTGCTGAAAGGAAAATAGCAGTAGCGCTTCCACGCCAAACCGCGCTACTGCTCTAATTGCCATGACCTCGCAACCCAGCTAGTTATAGCAGTAGAGCCCTATACTGAACCGCGCTACTGCTATAGAAGTTAGCAGCAGCGCTTCTTTGAAAATCGCTCTCGCTACGATCAGCCCACAAGTTTAGTCCCACCTCATTCCGCTGAATGTGGTGTTTACCACCTTAAATATGTTACTCAAAACTATCACAACCAGTTGGTCTTCACTTTGAACTCTATGTGTAGAATTTGTGGCAAATATGAGTCCTCTCCAGCTTCCTAACGGAGTGGACTCATATTGACAATTCAGATTGTACACAAAAATATAATTGATGGCCAATGTATTTTTTTGATGCGTGCTTAGACTTAGCAGAGAGCGTTTTTCAGTAAATGCGCTATAGCTACTTTAGCTATAGCGCTGTTCTGAAGTCTTGCTTCTGCTAGTTAAACTTAACCCCGCTCAAAATTTCACTAAGTCCTCCTCCCCCTGTCCCCCTACTCCTCTATCGCCGCCGCCCGAGCCCGAGCCTGCCCTCACCTCCGCCGCCCTCAACCTCACCGCTGCCGCCCGCCGCCGCTCTCGAGCTCATCGTTGCCGCCGCCTCCCCCACCCCTCCGCTCTCGACCTCACCGCGCCGCTCTCGACCTCACCATCGTCCGACGCCGTCGCCGCCGTCCTCCATCCGCCACCGAGGTACTCCCTCCTTCCGTGCCTCCTTCTCCCACCGCGCCCTCCTCCCTCCTCCTCCCACCGTGCCCTCCTCCCTCCGCCTGCGGCCACCCCCTCCTCCCTCCTTTGCCGGCAGCCCTCCTCCCACCGCCCTCCTCCTCCTCCTCCCGCCCGCTCCCCCTCCTCTCTCCTCCCTCCCTCCCTTGTCTCTGTTCTTGCAAATCGTAGGTGTTTTGAATAAAATAAAAGTAAGAAAATTTAGGGTAGAACTAGGGTAGTAGAACTAGTTTATTTGGTAAGTGCTTAATAGAACTAGTTTATTTATAGTAAGTGCTTAATAGCACTAGTTTATTTAGTAAGTAGTTAATAAAACTAGTTTATTTAGTGTTAGGATTATATATAAGATATTTTCAAATGTTTTTTTTTCATATTTTGAACCATTGAAATGCAATGACCATCGCTAAATGGCCTATGTTTTGCCAGAGTGTTGATTAATTTCCGTTCCTGCAAATTACTAGTAGTGACTTTTAGTAGTAGTAGATGTTAATTACTAGTAGTGATGGTACTAGTTAAATAGGGCAGTATGATTAATAGTAGTTGTAGTTGAACTACTTTAGTTGTAGTTAAACTAGTTTAGTAAGTAAATTAATAAACTAGTTGAACTAGTTGAACTAGTTGAATTAATAGAACTAATGTAATTTTAGTAAGATAATTAATATAACTAGTTGAACTACTTTATTTTTAGAAAGAACTAGTTTTTTAGTAAGATAATTAATATAACTAGTTGAACCACATATTCTATTTATAGTAAGTTTATATTTAGCAAGAACTAGTTGAACATGTCATATTTGTTGTTATTTTTTAGTTTAAGCAATTATTCGGGATGTATTAGTGATAACTTATACGGTTTTTGCTTTTGCAGAAATCAAGGAGCCCCTCCATCATCCCCGCCGTCGTCCCCATCACCGACCCCCTCCGACATCGAGGTGAGACCAGCCAAATATCCATGTATATATTTTGTTGCTCAAATAGGATATGTGGTTTCCCAAGTGGTCGTTCATGTTCTGTTTACACCTCCGAGTGGCCTATGTTTTGCCGGAGTGTTGATTAATTTCCGTTCCGGCAAATTTCAAGCGCTCGATATGTCCTTTTTTAGGAAAGGTCATGCCGGATTTTTCCGTGAATTCTGGCATGACCTGTGCTAGAATATGTAGGAAATATCGAGTGGCCTGGATTTTCTCGAAAAATAATGATCTAATTTTCATCTTTTACAATTCGAGTAGCTTATCCCATGCCATGCAAGACGCTATGTCTTGGAGAGGATGGGTTTTGAAGACCATGAAAATTTTGAAACAAAGATGTATGGATTTTTAAGTAAATCTGTACAATGCTCAGAGCGTAACCCATTTTGATTGCCAAAATTGGGAAGTACTTTGCAAAATGTATGGTTTTTATGAGGGTATGATTGTCACCATGGATCTTGGTGATCCTGACATCGAGCAAGACAATATGGACATTTGGGTCCTTGTTGATACGCTTCCGATTCTACCGCAATGTGAGTTTCTCAAACATAGTTATTAACTAATTTATATTGTTTATTTCAAAATAGTTGACAGCTTATTTTCATTGACAGCTTATTTTGAATCTTCAAAGAATGTGCGAAGATGGTAGACAAACCCACTACAAAGGTGGCTCAATTAACTTATAAGGAGAAAAATCATCGATCGCATTTTGTACTTTCTTTGAGAATTACAATACCTATTATCGAACTCCTCCAGATTATGGTGAATACGTGCCACTAGTGCACGTGTTGAACCACGATAACTTCTGTGGAGATACCCTGGTAAGATTTTTTACTATTACGACATCCGTGCATCTTTTGCATACATCCAAAACTAGTACATCATTGCTAACTACGAAGTTATTACTATGTTTTTCAACAGAAAATCCCGATGGATTGTGTGCCTCATCTAATGTATTACAATGGTCGCCTTGAAGTTCTGAACATACAGCCAGGTCATCCTATAGATCTCACCTGTGCATATCGGATTTCTAAAACTGGTGAACACATGCTAATCAAAGAATGGAAAAAAATGTTTGGACATTCGCAAGGAGGTTCTTGGAAGTAACATTAAGCGAAAGGCAAGAATTGGAGACAGGATAATCTCCATTCTCCATAATGGAGAGTCAGGGGCTATCTTGTTTTTTGCTATTTTACCTTAGAGAATATAGTAGGTCCTAAGAGAATGTAGTAGGTCCTATGTGGTACAATATGTTTATTATGTGATACAATGTATTAGAGTTGATGATGAGGAGTACTTGTGATTACGACTAGTGACCAATTTGCTATGTGATGTCTCATTGATGAAAACGATGATCTTGAGGAGGTGTTATATGACAATGATGTATTATGATGATAAGTTGTTAATGATATGATAATGATGATGATATTTATTATATCATTGGGTGAAAGAATCATGATTAGTTTCAAGTGGATGTCCATCCACTTGAAACTAGTCCACGATTGTTTCACCTACTCATTATGATGTAAAACATTCTCTAAATTCCGTTGTATGGAAACTTGTGTAAAGGTGTATGAAATACAACATGAAATAAAAAGAAATAAAATACTAAATAATAGTAGTAGCGGGCAAGGAGGAGCGCTACTACTAACTACCATAGCGCTGCTCAGAGAAGCGCTACTACTAGATCATTTAGCAGCAGCGGCAGGTCCAGCGCCGCCATCGCTAAGCTTTAGCTATAGCGCCTTATCAGTAGCGCTGCTGGCCGTGCTACTGATAGGCCTAAAACCCGCGCTGCTGCTAGGCTTTTCCCTAGTAGTGTCATGTTAAATGCGATGCTAATTTGTGTCACGCATGGCAATAAATATGATCTATATATTATACTATACTCTATGTATTATACTATGCGCTATAATTAATTAAAGGTAGTATCATATGTACTGTATGTTCATGATACTAGTATATGACACTCTCCACTATACTCATGATTTCTTACCGTGGAAACAAATTGGAGGCGAAACGATAAACTCATGTTTTCATTCGAACAACAATATGATGTTAGGTAATGTAAATGTTTTCCAAGAGCACACGGTTCACTCACGAAAGCCGTGTGTCCACTAAACCGTGGCCGATGCACCCCCACCCATCTTCCACGCGCGTGATCTGAGTCGTGCGTTCTGATTGGCCAGAACCCAAACCCCACCTATTGTACTTCTGCACCGTTGGATTCTCCTTGATGGAATGGCGATCCTCATCCCTTTCGACAACACATGTACATGTTTTCAAATAGCCCCTCCCAAAAAAAGTTTTCAAATAGAACACGGTTCACACGAAAGCTGTGCGCCTACCAAACTGTGGCTGATGCCTCCTCTCGCTGCGCGCATGATCTGAGTCGTGCGTTCAGATTGGCCAGAACCCAAACCCCACGGATCGTACGTCTGCACCGTTGGATGCTCCCAGATCAAACGGCAATCCTCATCCCTTTCGACAGGAAATGCAGTCCGGCTAGGAATTGATTTATATGCCAACATGCACGGTAAATGCCAAAAAATGTCTTACATATAGCACACGAGACCTGTAATGCGCGAGCAAATCAAACCCGAGGTAAAATTGTGATTGGGTTATGTGTGGAAAATTTAGAGGCGAAACGATGAACTCACGTCTTCATTTAAAAATTAGTATGTCTTCATTTCAAATGAAATTATTCTGTTTGTGCACACAAGCGCTTAGAGGCAACCGTTTGCATAGGCCTTTCCGCGCGCGCGGCGACCGGGGATATTTTCACCCTTTTCACCTAGGCCGCCAACACCCCCCACCATCCGCCCGCATTTCACTCAACTAGTCCACCCGACCTCCTTCGCCAGCTCCCCCTCCCCCAAATCCACAGCAGAACCCTCTCTGGTGCCGCCGTGGTCACCCCGGCCGTGTGCCCGCTCTTCGGAGTCAAGCCTACCCCCACTGCCGTTCCCAACACGCGGCGGCCCATGCCTCGCCGTCTTCGTTTGCTCGCCAGACACCCTCGAGCATATCGATGCAGTAACCCTCGCCTCTCATGTGGTCTGGCTGGGTTTGCATTAAGAAGCCTGTTAGTTACTGCTCTCCATCGCGGTGAGGTCAGGTTTTCTGTCATGCATGTACATCCATGAAGATTTTATGACAGAATCAAGATAGTCATACCTGTGCTGTCGTAGAAGTGTTCCATGACATTACCAAAATTATCATCACGGAAGTGTCCACTTCCATGACGATAAATCGCGCGTCATAGAAGTGATTTCATCAAGGGTGACCGACACGTGGCATCGACCATAACGGCTCGCCGTTAAGCTACCGGGTCCGGTTTTGGATCCGATAACCCGTTAACAACCCGGACCAATGGGGATTTTCCATGTGTAAAATTCTCATTGGCCGATGGAACCACGTGTCATCTCCGCGTTGGGACAGATGTCATCCACTCATTGGACAGGAGGCGCCTATGATAAGTCGACACATGGCACAGCCCAATAGAGGCCCATTCCGGTGAAAAGGCCGGCCCAGCTAAAGGCCCACCATGTTTCTTCAGACACTAGTGGGCTGGCCCGTTAACAGCCTGCCATGTTTTGGGTCAAATTAAGGCCCATAGCAGATCAGGCCCGTTCACAGCCTGCCGTGTTTTGGGCCAAATTACGGCCCATATCGGATCAGGCCCGTTAACAGGCCGCTGTACCTTTGGGCCCATTCTAAGACAGGTTTGTATTTCAGCCTGTTAAACACCCGTTTACCAGTTCGGCCCGGTAATAGTTTCGGCCTGTTTGCGGCCCGTGGAGTATCTGGGATGTTGTCGGCCCGGTTTAACTTTAGGCCATTTAATGGCCCATGCAGAAGCTGGGCTATTTCTTGTCTAAAGTAACTTTAGGCCTCTTAATGGCCCTTAGTCTTCATGGATAAATTTCAGCTCAACTGGCCTATCGGCCTGTTAATGGCCCGTGTAATAGTTGGGCCTAATTACAACCCGCGTTGAATCCGGCCTGCTTACAACCCATCTGATAATGGCCCGTGACACTTTTGGGCCTATGGCCTGCGTGGATACCGGCCTGCTTAAAGCCCATAATTTTATTGGGCCAAACATGCCCGAGATATATTTTGGCTTGTTAACTGCTCATCCTATTTCGGCCCAACATGGGCCTTAGGCAGTTTCGGCCTGTATTGGCCCGTGAATTTTTTGGCTCAACGCTATCCCAATCTAGGTTTTAGCCTGTTGAAAGCCCATGGTATTCTCTGGCCTAGATGGCCAGAACTTTACTCGGCCTGTTAAAGGCGGGAAACTACTATAGGTTTAGACCTGCTAATGGCCCAAGATGATTATAGGCGCACGTTTTGGCCCATATGAGTAACGGGCTGTCGGTGTGGAACGACACCTACGGGATCACAAGAATCCCTACTACGGTTGCTAGGGCACAGGGTTGCAAGAAGAGCAGGATTAGTAATCAGCACAAGGATCGTTTACCCAGGTTCGGGCCGCAAGGATGCGTAAAACCCTGGTCCTGCTTTGGTGGATGTAATGAGTGTTCTTGAGCCCTTGAACTAGCTATGGTGGCTCAGTAGTTCCAGAGAACCGAATCCTTCTCCAGTACGCCATGGTCCTCCTTTTATAGTCAAAAGGGGTTGCCACAGTGGCACACAGGAGGTGGAAAGGCGTACAGTGCTATGAGCTTATCGCTCGTATTACAGGACAAGACACATTTAAAGAGTCGCTTAGGTGTCCCCTTGCTTTATCGGGGACGGGGGCGAGGCCCGTCCCGTCGGTCGCTGCTCCCCTTCGTTTCGACACGCGCCCTGGCCAGCGCTGCATGCGGCGCCATGTAGGCAGGCAAGCAGCTGAGGTGGCGCGGTGGTAGGGTCTTCATGAAGATCTGCATGCCGCCACACATGCGCTTGCTGATCCGGTCTGGGAGCTGCATGTTGCCACACAGGTGCCAACCCAGCTGGTTGGGCTGGCAGCTGCATGCGAAGCTGCATGCGAACGACAGTGGAGACTTTATTGGTGCGGGCCTGACAGTGGCCCTGCTGGTGTCTGATATGTCTCCAACGTATCTACAATTTTTGATTGCTCCATGCTACTTTATCTACTGTTTTGGACTATATTGGGCTTTATTTTCCACTTTTATATTACTTTTGGGACTAACCTATTAACCGGAGGCCCAGCCCAGAATTGTTGTTTTTTGCCTATTTCAGTGTTTCGAAGAAATGGAATATCAAACGGAGTCCAAACGGAATGAAACCTTCGGGAACGTGATTCTCTCACCGAACGTGATCCAGGAACTTGGACCCTACTCCAAGAAGTGCCAGAGGCGGTCACGAGGTGGAGCGCCCCACAGGGCGCCCCTGCCTCGTGGGCCCCGATGCTCCACCGACGTACTCCTTCCTCCTATATATACCTACGTATCCCCAAACGATCAAAAGGGGAGCCAAAAACCTAATTCCACCGCCGTACCTTCCTGTATCCACAAGATCCCATATTGGGGCCTATTCCGGAGCTCCGCCGGAGGGGGCATCCACCGGAGGGCTTCTACATCAACACCATAGCCCCTCCGATGAAGTGTGAGTAGTTTACTTCAGACCTTCGGGTCCATAGCTAGTAGCTAGATGGCTTCTTCTCTCTTTTTGGATCTCAATACAATGTTCTCCCCCTCTCTCGTGGAGATCTATTCGATGTAATCTTCTTTTTGCGGTGTGTTTGTTGAGACCGATGAATTGTGGGTTTATGATCCAGCTTATCTATGAATAATATTTGAATCTTCTCTAAATTCTTTTATGTATGATTGAGTTATCTTTGCAAGTCTCTTCGAATTATCCGGTTGGTTTGGCCAACTAGATTGGTAGTTCTTGCAATGGGAGCAGTGTTTAGCTTTGGGTTCAATCTTGCGGTGTCCTTACCCAGTGAAAGAAAGGGTTGCAAGGCACGTATTGTATTGTTGCCATCGAGGATAACAAGATGGGGTATTTATCATATTGCATGAATTTATTCCTCTACATCATGTCATCTTGCTTAAGGCGTTACTCTGTTTTTAACTTAATACTCTAGATGCATGCTGGATAGCGGTCGATGAGTGGAGTAATAGTAGTAGATGCAGAATCGTTTCAATCTACTTGTCTCGGAGGTGATGCCTATATACATGATCATACCGAGATAACCTCATAACTATGCTCAATTCTGTCAATTGCTCAACAGTAATTTGTTCACCTACCGTAGAATACTTATGCTCTTGAGAGAAGCCACTAGTGAAACCTATGGCCCCCGGGTCTATTCTCATCATATCAATCTCCATCACTTTATTTACTTGCTTTGTTTTTTTACTTTGCTTTTTCTTTTCACTTTGCATCTTTATACCAAAAATACCAAAAATATTATCTCTATCAGATCTCACTCTCGTAAGTGACCGTGAAGGGATTGACAACCCCTAATCGCGTTGGTTGCGAGTAGCTTTCGTTTTGTGTAGGTACGAGGGACTTGGGCGTGGCCTCCTACTGGATTGATACCTTGGTTCTCAAAAACTGAAGGAAATACTTACGCTACTGTGCTGCATCATCCTCTCCTCTTCGGGGAAAACCAACGCAAGCTCAAGACGTAGCAAGAAGGATTTCTGGCGCCGTTGCCGGGGAGGCTTACGCTAAGTCAAGTCAAGATTTGGACTCCCGACAACGAGCCATTTCTGGCGCCGTTGCCGGGGAGGTCTACGCAAAAGTCAACATACCAAGTACCCATCACAATCCCTATCTCTCGCATTACATTATTTGCCATTTGCCTCTCGTTTTCCTCTCCCCCACTTCACCCTTGCCGTTTTATTTGCCCTCTCTTTCCCAATCTCCTCCTCCTTTTCCCTTTGCCTTTTGTTTGCCCGTGTGTTAGTTTGCTTGCATGTCGCTATGTCTGAAATTGGGGAAATTATCGCCGATATGGGTGATAATAATATGGAAAATTTTGAAGCTCTTGTTGAAGAATCCCCTACCTATCACATAAAAAGATTCCGAATCGGTAGTAGTAATATTATTGGAAAAGGAGTTATTCAAGATTTCTTTACTTATGCTGGTGCTTTACCCTCTATGGGTGGTTCTATTCTCCATAGAACTAGTAGTCTTGCGGACGCTATTGCCATGCTTATCGTTGAACTTGAAAGGCAATTTATGCATATGCACCCTTCTATACAAAGAATTTTCCTAGAGTTTTCTAATATTGAACACTTCTCTGTTAAGCGTGCTGCTACTATCTTTTTGGCTCATGAATTCAGATTTATAATAAAAGAATTCAGATTTATAATAAAAGAAGCCAAAGAAATCTTTGCGCATTATAGGGTGGACGCTGGCCGTCCTCCCATAGAATCTATCCTTTTTGATCAAGAAGAAATAATGCGTTTTCAATCTATCGACTATGTTGCTTTCAATGAAAATCTTAGAAAAAAAGTGCCTACCAATATTTTAATTGATAGAATCTCCGAGCTTAATGATGATTTGGCTATTTGAAATAATGAGCTAGGATGCTCTCTTGAGTATAGGCTCACCAAGTTACATCAAAAGAATGCTTATAATGATGAATTGGTTGTGCAATGTCGAAAGGGCGGAAGAGGAACCTATCTTTACCTACTAATAAAGCGATTCTCGCTTTACGGTCGTAACGTCGGGCAGTTTTGCGTAAAAAAGCCCTTCGTTTTCAGAATTCAACCCAGTCCTACTTTAAGTGGGAATCTGAAATCTGAGAAAACGCTTTGTTTTTACAAAAGCACCCCTATATTAGTTACAATTACACCCGCGTATTTAATTAAACTGCCTTATCCATTTTCCTTCTCCACCGCCGGCACGGACGGCGCGCCATGCCTTGAGGAGGCAAAAGGAAGGAGGAGGAAGTGAGAAGGAGGCGGGTCGACTGCTGGTTTCTTTGTCGCTAGGAGGCTCGTGGCGGGAGCTCCTCTCCTCTACTTGGTCGAGGCGGTGAAGCGCTCGGGCTGCATAGCTGCGGGCGGGGCCGAGGTGGCGCGGGCGCCGGGACGGGACATGGTGCAGGTCTCCGGCGATGGGGATGGCGTGGAGGGGTCAGGCGCCGGGCGCCGGGCATCGAGCAGCCATGGCCATCTCTCTGCAAAAAAATTGAAGAAAGAGAGAGGTCTTAGAGAAAAAGAAGCATGGGAGAGGGAATTGAGATGGAGGAAGAAGGGGAGGGTACAAGCAGAATCACAACCTGGCTGGCATGTTGAATGTTTTTTTTGAAAAGACAGTAGGAGAGGCTCCTACTGGTTGTATATATTCCTTCCTTTGTGGGTAGTTACATGTATGTTACAAGGTAAAGTACAGAGCATTTTGCATGCGCATCACTCCACCCCCTGTTGGGGTGGATTAAGATGGGTACGAGAACAAGGGTTCACTACACAGAGGTCAGGGAGGGGGTTTCTAGACTAGGGAGTTACAAAAAGTAGTTATAATAGACCTTTGCGCCTCCTTCACTCTGTATTGGAGGAGGTCGAAATCACCCTTGAATTGTGCCAACCAGGAGCCAATGCTGGGGCTGATCCCTCTGAAGTGTTTATTGTTGCGTTCCTTCCACAAACTCCAAGAAGCTTGGAGGAAAATTTCTATGAAGAACTGTCTTCGGTCAGACTCATTAGTTTGTGCGATCAAATCAAGTCTGGAATCAAACCCCGGCCAAGCAACGCCAATCTTCTCCCAGCAAGCCTTACTGAACGGGCAGGTGAAGATCATGTGGTCCACTGTTTCTTCAATATGTTGCCCACAGAGAAGGCAATCAAAGACCTCACCAATGTTGTAGTGGCGATGTTTGAGCATGTTCTTTGTATTCAGGCGATCAAGGAGCAGCAGCCAACCAAAGACTTTAATTTTCATGGTACTTTTAGATTTCCACAGTAGTCTGAAAGTTGGATGTCTCGGGGCCAGCCTAAAGCAGAATTTATAGTAATCAGCAGACTTAAAATCAGTTTGCCCCCAGGCATAGTGCCAAATGTCCGTGGTAGACATGGAAGGGCGCATGTGGGTAGTTAGAGTTTGCAGATCACGGACTTCTGAAAGAGCTTCAGGAGAGAGCGGCAGGTGGAAGAGGTCATGCAGCGACGTGCTCTCCAAGAAGTCCGTAACAGACGCATCCTCATGCAGGGCAAAGGAAAAGGCCCGAGGGTGCGACGTCTCAAGGGTTTCGTCAAGCCACAGATCTTTCCAAACGAGAGCAGTTGTCCCATCAACCACTTGGACAGTCGAAACGCCGCGGTATTTTGGTGTAAGTTTAAGCACGTCGCGCCACCGGAACGAGCCCACCGCATCCAACGCATGCGGAATTTTACCAACGTAATAAGAGTCCCAAAGTAAGTGTACCCATGGGACATCCTTCTTGTTTTAGAACTTGTGAAGGAATTTCATGAGCAAGGCTTCATTTTGAAGTTTCAAGTCGATCACTCCGAGGCCTCCACATTTCTTGGGCTTGCAGACCAAATTCCAAGCGGCAAGAGAATTGCATTTATCTCCATGTTCTGTCTTCTTATTCCAAAGGCAGCGGCGACGGATCTTGTCCAGCATCTCAACTACTTGGGGGTGTAGCTTTAGTGTGCACATGGCATAAATAAGCAGGGACGTGACTGTTGCATTAAGCCATGAAAGCTTCCCCCCGTATGACATCATGGAAATTGTGGCGGTAAGGCGTCGTCAAAGATCGCAAGCGAGAGGCATGAGGTCCTGCACCATAGGTTTGGAGGTACCCATGGGAAGACCAAGGTATGTAAAAGGCATGGCACCAACCGAACAACCAAAGATTGCAGCGAGCTCAGCAGTTGAGGTATCATCAAGGTTCAT
This sequence comes from Aegilops longissima, assembly GCA_021605205.1. Classification (NCBI taxonomy): domain Eukaryota; kingdom Viridiplantae; phylum Streptophyta; class Magnoliopsida; order Poales; family Poaceae; genus Aegilops; species Aegilops longissima. The sequence goes on from CM038682.1 coordinate 716,073,804, forward strand.
AGGGATAAGAGTGGACTTGTTGAAGTTGATCTTGAGACCAATGGACATTGCATAGTCAGAGAGAATCTGCTTGATAATTCCAGCTTGACGTGGGCATGCGGGGAGGGCCACGATGGTATCGTCGGCATACTGGATGACAGGATATTCAGTTTGACCAGGGCAAGGGAAAGGTAGCTCAATCCTCCCCTCCTAAACGCATCGTTGATGGCCGCTTGAAGAAGATCAGCCGCAATGACAAAGAGTAAGGGGGAAAGTGGATCCCCTTGGTGTACCCCACTCTTACAATGAAATTGGCGGCCCGGCACACCATTTAGCAAAACAGATGATCTCCCGGAAGAAAAGATACAGCGGATCCAGTTAAGCCATTTATCAGGGAAACCCATATGCCTCATGATGTTGATCATAGGATCATGACCAATAGTGTCAAAGGCTTTCGCAAAGTCCAGTTTGAGCAGAATGATTTTCCGTTTTGATGCGTGACATTGGTGGATATATTGGAAGGCCCAAGCCAGGCAGTCTTGGATGGTCCGGCCCTTTATAAAACCATACTGGTTGCGGTGGATTAAACTCAAGATGATCTTTTGCAGCCGATTAGCCAAGAGTTTGGTGATCAATTTGAGGCAACAGTTTAACAGCGTAATCGGTCTGTAGTCATTGACTGACAAAGGCGAATGAGTCTTTGGGATCAAAGTAATAAGACCGTCGTTGATGCTAGTTAGATCGAGATCACCTGTGTGAAATTGGGAGCATAGGTTATAAAAGTCATTTTTGATCAGAGGCTAGCAAGCTTTGAGAAATGCTCCACTAAACCCATCTGGGCCAGGCGCACGGTCAGGAGGCATCTCTTTTACAATTGCATCAATCTCTTCATGTGTGAATGGATCTGTTAAGTGTTCAAGATCATTGGAGCGCCGAAGTAACGAAGGTAAGTCAAACTTCATCTCAGCAGGTGATGTGGAACCCAGGCGATTTTTGTAAGTCTGAAAGAGGAGAGCTTCTTTACTAGTGTGATCCTCCACTTGATTGCCCTCAGTATCCAAGAAGCTAGCAATATTATTATTACGATTGCGTTCTGTGGCCACAGCCTGAAAAAACTTCGTGTTTTCATCACCGAACTTAATCCAACGGATAGACCATCTTTTCTTCCAGTAGAGCTTTTGATACTGTAAGAGTCTCAGTATGTGCTTTTTGAGGATGTTACGGAAATTGCTTTCAGGGATGGTAAGAGGCCTTTTGTTTTCCAAAGTCAAGATGGGCAAGGGTTTGGTTACAATTATCAATGGCGATCGTCAAACGAGAGATGGTTTTGCTCCAAATCTTGAGAGCAAGTCTGAGCCTTTTGAATTTAGCACAGAGGACCGTGGCAGCATTAGACGAGTTCACTGGCTTATTCCAGGAGGCACGCACAACATCCATGAAACCAGGGTGCAGAAGCCAAAATGATTCGAACTTGAAAACCTTACTGCGTGGGATGCACGTTTCAATTGAGACAACACAGGGTATGTGGTCCGAGACAGGCTTACCCAACGGCTTGACCAGTGTTTTGGGGTAAATGGTTGTCCAATGAAGAGAAGTAAAAAACCAATCTAACTGCTCAAGAAGAGGATCAAGTTGCATATTACTCCACGTATAGGCTCGGCCTTTAACAGGAAGCTCAATAAGGTTTTGTGCACGTATGATATCATTGAAAGTGAACATGTCAGAAGTACTACCACCAGGTTTATTGCGATTATCAGGCGCACGAATATAGTTGAAATCACCCAGTAACAGCCAGTCCTGTGACGCAGGAATGTCAAGCTCATATAACCAATTCGTGCAAGTCACTCGATCGTCCCCAGAACAGGGCCCATAAATATTAGCTAGCGTCCAAGTTTGCCGAGACTGTGTACTGATGAACTGGGTAACAAGCGCAAAATGATCAGAAAATAAAACTGCGCCCGTAAACATTGAGCTCTTCCAGATCGTAATAATACCCCCCGAGGCGCCACGAGACGACACAAATGCAAATCGATCAAATTGTCTGGGGCAACATGATTTAATAAAAGCAAGATCAAACAAGGTCTTTTTGGTTTCTTGCAAACAAACGATCGCGCAACCACTTGCGACAATAGCATTACGAAGCGCAAGTTGCTTAGGTTCAGAGTTCAGACCACGAATATTCCAAGAAAGAACAATCCAAGAGCGCAAAAGAGACATATAAATGCAGGTAGATTAAGCAGAGGTTGGATTACCACCGCTTCCAGCAGTGCCATCCTCAGGGTCAGCTTCAGCAACTTCAACAGGCGACACAGTGGGCGGTGCAGACAAGAGGGCTTCTTCAGTTAATTCAGCAGCAGGGATAGCACACCTGTTAACGCCAATATCTTGCAGAGTAGCAATGGGAGTTGGGGGTGGGATATCATCAGAAGCCTGCATAGTTGAGGTGGAGGAGGAGGAGCCCACCTGAGGTATAATTCTTGGCTTAACCTTGGAATTGACAGTGCGGGTATCAGTGGGCATGTTGACCTTGAAACCATTGTATTTGTTGGTCCTGGTGCTGCGACAATCTTCAACAGTTGAAATTGGAGGCATAACAGTTTTGGAGCGACGACCCCGGGTCACCAAATGGCCAGAAGGTATCTCAATGTTGACAGCTGCTAGACCCAGCCCACCCTGTGAAGATTCAGGCATTTGTGGAGAGGAGGCAGGGACCAGAGGGCATGTGTCAGTGGCTATGCCAGGCAGAAAATCCAAGGCATCAGAGTGATTGTCAGCAGGTGGACGTGTCTCCTCTTGACAGATCAATCAAGGTGGGTGGCTGGCGAAAGCGAGACAGCGTAACAGTGATCCAAAGATGTCAGTAGGTTGGAGTTCCTGAATGACCAGAGGTGAAGGGGGCAGCTGTTCGAAGCGAACTCCAGTGTGATCAGAAGAGACCCGAACAGAAACCTCAGCAGTCGCATTTCTCATGCCATAGGCATTGCGCCAGGGCCCCATGGACGCAATCAGTGGACGGTGTGTATCAAACATAAATGTGTTGAGCCGCTGTCTGGGAATTGGGTCTTCAATCAGCAGAGATAGGAGAGCAGAGCCTTGGGTCGAAAGACCAAATTGAATTCCATGATCATGCAGGACTACAGACACAACAAAGGAATCTGTTGGCAGTGGAGGGTCCATATGCTGCAGAGATTGCTGAGGAAGAATGATAATCCGTGGAAGCAGAGCTGCTGTTCTCATCCGAGGTGGAAAAGGAGTCATTCCAAGCTTCTGTTGGGCTGTCAGTAAGGTTATTTTCAGGGAGAATGCCATCTTGAAAGGTGAGGCCTTGAGCAGCCAGCCAAGCCTGGTAATTGACCAAATGAGGTGGGAGCGGAGGAAGAGGAGGTGCGGGCGGCTGTGGCCACGCACCCCAAGCAGCATTGGCACCTTCATTGTTGCCGTTGTTTACAGCCTCTTCAGGATCAGCAGGAGCAGCATTTTGTACAAGCCAATTATGCACCTGCTGTTGATATAATTGTTCCGCAGTGAGTTCGGGCCCGAACTGAGGGTGGGGATTGCCATCGGGAGGAGGAGGTTCTTCACCAGCAGGCTGGACTTCAGGGAGCAGACCATTCCAGTCATTGCTGCGAAGGATGGTTACTTGCACAGTCCAGCAATTTCTGGCTCCCCCAAGCTGCCAGACGACGAAACTCTTCGAATCGGTAAAGCGAAGAACACGGGCTTTGATCAGCATGAAACGGCGGTCCTGCCTAGGATTGTACCAAGTTACCAAAGATCCAAATCCGCCGAGAGCCTTGGTGATGTAGTAATCGATCTGATAGTCATAAGGGAAACCAAAGAACATCAACCAAACCGCTGGGCCAAGAGTAGTGATGCGACGATTCAAAGCTTCATCATGCGGTACAAAGTTGATAAGAAGATCCTCATCTTCAAGCTCAATGGGCGTGTTGACAGCAGTGTCACGCAGGAAAGAATCCGCAAAACCAAAAATCCCAATGCCAAGCGGATGATCACTTACTTCAGTAGGATAAAGCTGAGAGGCATGGAGCTGACCTATGATTGCATTGCGAACAGAGGCACGTCGATGCAAAGGAACATACTCATTGGCCTCCGCAATGGCCAAGAACTCATGGCTGAGCGGCGACAATGGCCCGACCACCATCCCGCTGCGCACCACACGATCCGCCGGTCCAGGCTCGACGGCGAACCCCGGAGGAAGAAACGGAACTGGATTCAGAGGGTAGTTCGCCATTGCCAAGGTCTACGGGGGCGGCAGAGTTTGGCCAGTGGGCGAGACAGGTGATGGGACTGGGCAGTGGCGCGTCGGTTGAGACTTCGAGGAGGGAGACGGAACGTGAGGGGTAGGATGGGAAAGCAGCGCAGATTTGGGAATCCATTTCCATCTTTGGGCGCGGATGCGTTTGTAACAGGATCGAGCCACGTGTCCATAAAACCCACAAGCAGTGCATCGGACGGTGCGGCTGCGGTCTCGGAGAGGGCCGGCTAGGGGGTTGTTTAGAGCAGAAGATCCATTCCAGGAGTCCAGATTTTTAATCACCAAATGTAGCTCATCAATTAGAGGAGACTTACCAATGCTGGGGCAGTGGCTTGCCTTGTGGTCAGGTGCGGAGCAATGAATGCAAATCAATCTGGCCTGGCATGCTATCTTGCAGTGGCCCCATTGCAGGCAACGTGAGCACAGAGAGGCCCAATTAGCCGATAAATTGATAATATCCTGTAATGTATAATGGGCTTGGGCTAAATCTGCTTTGTGCTTGGCACTGAGGGAGGGCGGCCACGTAGTATGATCCGGTGCATAGCTGAGAGCTGATTTCAAAAAACAACGAGGTAAGGGCGGATACGGAACATTAATGGGGCAGTTAAAGGCTCCGAGAATAATGCCATTGGGTGATTGCGTATCCTCCAATATCGCCTTAGACATGAAGAGCTCCATTAACGCGCGGTGATCAATGTTGTCCGAGGACTCAGCGATGGTAACGCAGGGCTGAATTGGCGTTTGAATCGAACCAAACTGAATTTGAATATTGCCCTTGTTCTGTACCAACGATGAGGTAGAGGCTTCATGATCATTTGAGCTAGAGAAGCGCCATTGTTTCAAATTAACAAGATTAAACTTGCTGAGCTCTTTGGCCGACGAGTGATCATGAGATTGCCCCTTCCGCAAGAAATCCAGAGAAGAAGAGATGGCCATAGGTTGACGATCCAAAACCTCGATCAATTCTTGGTCAGCATGCCAATGTGAAGCGGAGAAACGCTTAGCAAAGCGGCCATTGAACAAATGGAAGTGACATACAAAGTCAGGCCAAACGCGATCCTTTAATCCATAGATGAAGTGCCCTACTTTGTTGTTGGACACGGAAAAATGAAAAGATCGTGATGACAGGGCCACAACCCTGAAACCAGAGCAAATTCCTCCAAGGCAACATTGCAACGCCAATCCAACCGAATCCTCCGTGAGGGGGAAAGAAGCCGAAGAGAAAGAAACAACCAAAAAGAACTCCTTGGCGTCCCGGGAGGGAGAGAAGTGCACCGTAGAACCAAACTTACACCTCACCTGATCGGCTAGGGACAAACCAGGAGTGAAATCCCAATGGAGAAGGCCTTCCATGGTGGTGGAAACTAGAGATCGCCATTGTTGGTGGGCAGCAGGTGGGAGAGGAGAGAGGTGGGGGGGAAGAGAGGAGCCATCCGGCATGTTGAATGTTCACAAGATCAACTTATAGCAGCAATCATGTCAATCAGAAGACATGTTATTCTTTGGTTTCCGCAGTAGCTCTCATGTGTGATGTCTCGTAAACTAGCAACTAATCTCAGAGTTGAATAGATTTATCTTTGTTTATCCCCACTTCGAGTCAAATAATGCTGTTTAATTCGATTAGTACATATAGAGGTGAGCGACATATCAACTAGGCCAAAAGAATGTGATGCAACTTTGAGGCGATCGGATATCAAAGATTGACGAATGAGAATCACCTCAACTTGGCCCCTTGAAGCCGCAACATGTAAGATGGTGGCATACAGGCGTCTGATGCACGCAGCGGCAATGGAGCAACCTGCAGGAGCTCCCCGAGGATCTCAGTCGCCGCCCCTCGCATGGCGTGCATTGCCCGGTTCATCATCTCCCGTATGAACATGTATCCCCCATGATTGACAGCAGCAGGAGCATCTCCCAAATCCCCAGCCCCGTAGGAAAAGAAGACCAGCAGCCGTGGATTGCCGCAGCCCTCACCGGAACCCGGGGGCGGGGAAACTTGGGCGGCGCTGGTCCCCGTGGAGGTCAGAGGAGGGAAGAAAAGTAAGGAGGGGCGCGACATCGCGCCGGAGTCACGGGAAGGCACGGCGAAGGGAGCAGCCGCCCTGGATCCGTCGGCGGCGGGGAGGCCACCGAGAGCAGCGCCGCGGATCTCCCGAGCACCGGATGACAGGACAGCCGGGGCTAGGCCGGAGACGAGGAGGGGCCACGACGCAGGCTTCACTCAGTGGTGGCCTCCGTCGGCGGCGAGGGTAGGAGCTGGAGTGGGGTGCTGGTGCCGGCAAGCTCGAGGGAAGCCGCCCACGTCGCGTAGTGTATCACCGCGGCAAATCTCGCAGGAAGCAACAACTGCCTGGCCCTGTGCAGATAGGGATGAGAGAGATGAGCGACAGAATAGAACGAGGTGGAGGTGGAGACTGCGGGAGACGAATGGATAAGCGGCCTCTCTAGACTTCTAGAACGAGGCGTGCGTACACGTGATGGTTACGTGTCGGCTGGAACTTTGTTTTTATAAGCCGGTTGCTTTTCTGTAATCCTTTGCTATCTATATCTATATCTATATCTATATACCAATATAAAAAGACCCAAAGGGGCAGATCCAACTGATCTCGGTCATTGAACTAAGTCAATCCAACGACCTAGACTGCTCCAATGGTGAGCGTTAAACGTGTTTAACGTGCAATTAATATCATACCAACTATTGCACTAATCACAAGATTAACACACAAATAATAGCATACCTAATATCCGCGTGCAATTACTATATTGCCTAAACATTAACGTGCGTTGCACGTGCGCATCTACTAGTATTATAAATAAAAGAGGAATGAAACATAATCTTACAAATCATCTTCAATAAAAAAAAACCTACTTAATCAAAATCATTGAATTCAAATCCTTTGATAATTCTGTAAAAATCTTTAAATGAATTACATTGTATGTTTCTCCCTAAAATATTGTTTCATGCATCTATTCTTCCATTTGATGATAAATATGCGCCAACAGAGGACGTTAGGGTGGCCTCTTCACATCAACACTTCATGATCCAAAAAAAAACACTTCATGATCCCAAAAAAAGATAACCCAACTCGTGGCAACACACACTCATATGCATCTTAGAGAGACAAGAGTTACCTTCTCAACATTTATCAGAGTTGATACCAGTAGGGTGTAATGGCACGGGAAGCCGGTCTTGTTATTTTTTTATGCCCGTTGTAACGAACGGGCATATGTACTAGCTTATATATAATAATAAAAAGGCTATTGCTTCTTGCGGTGGTCATGAAAATTGTCCACAAAATTGTAAAATACGACCCATCAATGCCATCTATAAGTGATAAAACATGTATCACACAAGGGAATCCCCTGCCTGGGCCGGCACATGCAGTAGGGACCTTCTATACTGCGATCGGAGTAGAAGTAGCGCGCCCGTTTGGGTCCGGCCATGTCCGGGCCGCCTATTTTTTAAATTTTGTTTTTTTCTCTTCTGTTATCAAGAAGTTCCAAAAATTTAAAATATTAAGTAAATATTTAATAAATCTTAAACATTTTGTGGATTCAAAAATGTTTGCGATTTTATAAAAATATATTTGCTTATTCAAAGAATGTTCAAAACTATGAAAACAAATATTAGGAAAATCACAAAATGTTCATGATTTTTAAAAGTCCATGTATTAAAAATACTAATGAAATTGAACAAAATTTCACCAATTCAAAAAATGTTCATGAATAGAAAAATATCCTAAAATAAAAATTTCTCATCACTTACAAAATAGTTTATTCATTCATAAAATATTCGCTGATTCAAAAATGCTCATGAATATCAAAATTGTTTCACCAATTTCCAAAACAATGTTCATCCATTCTAGAAATGTTCACCGATTCAAGAAAATTGATTAAAAGATGTTCACGATCTCAGAAAACTGTTTGCAAATAGTATAAAATGTTCATGAATTCAAAATGTTCTTGATTTTATAAAATGTTAAAACATTTGTAAAAGCATTCATGAATTTGAAAAATGTTCACAATTTGAATATGTTCATGAGTTTAAAAAATGTTCATGATTTCACAAAATTGAGAGTGATAGTGTATCTCGGTGATGCAGCAAAATTGTGATCATAAACATTGAAAATTATGAATTTTTTTCTCCCGTTGCAACGCACGGGCCCTTTTGCTAGTACCTCCTAAAATTAATCTTTGGGACTTTTGTCCTATTAAATTTAGCCCTTTTGATTACTTTTTCTTGCCTCAAAGAAAACTTGCTGCCGAACGTAGAGAATATGAAATGAGCTTCACCGATCTATCTTATTACTACGGCACCACCTAGATCTATCCTTGCTTTTATGCCTAGCTAGGGGCGTTAAACGATAACGCTTGTTGGGAGGCAACCCAATTTTTTTTTATTTTTTTTTGTTTTTGCTTCTGTTTAGGAATAAATAATGCATCTAGCCTTTGTTTAGAAGTGGTTTTATCTTTTAATTAGTGTTTGTGCCAAGTTAAACCTATTAGATCTTCTTGGGAGATAGTTATTTGATCTTGCTGTAGTTTCCAGAATCTTTGTGCTCAGTGCACGAATTGTTAAAAGTCACCAGAACGTGATAAAATAGTGATTCCAATTGCTGCTGATCAATAAACAAAATTTACAGGTCGTCTAATTTTGGTAGAATTTTTTGAGTTCATAAGTTCGCGTTAGTTACAGATTACTACAGACTGTTCTGTTTTTGACAGATTCTGTTTTTCGTGTGTTGTTTGCTTATTTTGATGAATATATGGCTAGTAAAATAGTTTATAATCCATAGAGAAGTTGGAATACAGTAGGTTTAACACCAATATAAATAAATAATGATTTCATTACAGTACCTTAAAGTAGTCTTTTGTTTTCTTTCTCTAACGGAGCTCACGAGATTTCTATTGAGTTTTGTGTTGTGAAGTTTTCAAGTTTTGGGTGAATTCTTTTGATGGATTATGGAACAAGGAGTGGCAAGAGCCTAAGCTTGGGGATGCCCATGGCACCCCCAAGATAATCCAAGGACACCAAAAAGTCAAAGCTTGGGGATGCCCCGGAAGGCATCCCCTCTTTCTTTCACTTCCATCGGTAATTTACTTGGAGCTATATTTTTATTCACCAACATGATATGAGTTTTGCTTGGAGCGTCTTGTATTATTTGCGTCTTTAATTGTTAGTTTACCACAATCATCCTTGATGTACACAACTTTTGAGAGAGCCATACATGATTTGGAATTTGTTAGAGTACTCTATGTGCTTCACTTATATCTTTTGAGCTTGATAGTTTTGCTCATAGTGCTTCACTTATATCTTTTGAGCGTGATAATTTTTGCTCTAGTGCTTCACTTAGATATTTTAGAGCACGGTGGTGGATTTGTTTTAAAGAAACTTGATATCTCATGCTTCACTTAGATTATTTTGAGAGTCGTTAATAGCATGGTAATTTGCTTAATGTTAATATACGTGGTATTCAAGATATGTGAAACTTTCTTTTGAGTGAATTGAATACTAAGATAAATTTAATGCTTGATAATTGTTTTGAGATATGGAGGTAATAATATCAAAGTCGTGCTAGTTGATAATTGTGAATTTGAGAAATACTTGTGTTGAAGTTTGCAAGTCCCGTAGCATGCACATATGGTTAAAGTTGTGCGACAAATTTGAAACATGAAGTGTACCTGGCTTGTGCATCCTTATGAGTGGCGGTCGGGGACGAGCGATGGTATTTTCCTACCAATCTATCCCCCTAGGAGCATTGCGTGTAGTACTTGATTTTTGATGGCTTCTAAATTTTTGCAATAAGTATATGAGTTCTTTTGACTAATGTTGAGTCCGTGGGTTATACACACTTTTACCTTTCCGCATTTGCTAGCCTCTTCGGTACCGTGCATTGCCCTTTCTTACCTTGAGAGTTGGTGCAAACTTCGCCGGTGCATCCAAGCCCCGTGATATGATACGCTCTTTCACACATAAACCTCCTTATATCTTCCTCAAAACAGCCACCATACCTACCTATCATGGCATTTCCATAGCCATTCCGAGATATATTGCCATGCAACTTCCATCATCATCATTATGACATACATTACTTTTGTCATATTGCCATTGCATGATCATGTAGTTGACATCGTATTTGTGGTAAAGCCACCATGCATTATTTTCCATACATGTCACTCTTGATTCATTGCACCATCCCGGTACACCGCCGGAGGCATTCATATAGAGTCATATTTTGTTCTAAGTTTTGAGTTGTAATTGTTGAGTTGTAAGAAAAATAAAAGTGTGATGATCATCATTATTAGAGCATTGTCCCAAGTGAGGAAAGGATGATGGAGACTATGATTCCCCCATAAGTCGGGATGAGACTCCGGACGAAAAAAAGAGCAAGGCCAAAAAAAAGAAAGGCCCAAAAAAAATGAGAGAAAAAGAGAGAAGGGACAATGCTACTATACTTTTACCACACTTGTGCTTCAAAGTAGCACCTTGTTCTTCATGTAGTGAGTCTCATATATTGTGCTTCAAAGTAGCACTAAGGTCTTCATGATAGAGAGTCTCTCATTTTGTCACTTTCATATACTAGTGGGAATTTTTCATTAAAGAACTTGGCTTGTATATTCCAATGATGGGCTTCCTCAAAGTGCCCTAGGTCTTCGTGAGCAAGCAAGTTGGATGCACACCCACTTAGTTTCTTTTGTAGAGCTTTCATATACTTATAGCTCTAGTGCATCCGTTGCATGGGAATCCCTACTCCTCATGTTGAAATCAATTGATGGGCATCTCCATAGCCTGTTGATTATCCTCGTCGATATGAGACTTTCTACTTATTTGTCTTCTCCAAACAATCCCATCATCATATTCTATTCCACCCATAGTGCTATACCCATGGCTTGCGCTCATGTATTGCGTAAAGGTTGAAAGAGTTTGAGATTATTTGAGTATGAAACAATTGCTTGGCTTGTCATCGGGGGTATAGAAGTTGGGAACATCTTTGTGTGATTTAAAATGAAGCATAGCCTAACTATATGATTTTGTAGGGATGAACTTTCTTTTGCCATGTTATTTTGAGAAGACATGATTGCTTTGATTAGTATGCTTGAAGTATTATTATTTTTATGTCAATATGAACTTTTGTCTTAAATCTTTCGGATCTGAATATTCATATCACAAGTAAGAAGATTTATATTGAAATTATGCCAAAGTATCACTCCGCATCAAAAATTCTCCTTTTATCATTTGCCTACTCGAGGACGAGCAGGAATTAAGCTTGGGGATGCCTGATACGTCTCCAACCTATCTATAATTTTTGATTGCTCCATGCTACTTTATCTACTGTTTTGGACTATATTGGGCTTTATTTTCCACTTTTATATTACTTTTTGGACTAACCTATTAATCGGAGGCCCAGCCCAGAATTGCTCTTTTTTTGCCTATTTCAGTGTTTCGAAGAAATGGAATAACAAATGGAGTCCAAACGGAATGAAACCTTCGGGAACGTGATTCTCTCACCGAACGTGATCCAGGAGACTTGGAACCTACTCCAAGAAGTGCCAGAGGCGGTCATGAGGGTGGAGGGCGCGCCCCCTGCCTCATGGGCCCCCTGACGCTCCACCGACGTACTCCTTCCTCCAATATATACCTACGTATCCCCAAACGATCAGAAGGGGAGCCAAAAACCTAATTCCACCACCGTACCTTCCTATATCCACGAGTTCCCATCTTGGGGCCTGTTCCGGAGCTCCGCCGGAGGGGGCATCCACCACGGAGGGCTTCTACATCAACACCATAGCCCCTCCGATGAAATGTGAGTAGTTTACTTCAGACCTTCGGGTCCGTAGCTAGTAGCTAGATGGCTTCTTCTCTCTTTTTGGATCTCAATACAATGTTCTCCCCCTCTCTCGTGGATATCTATTCGATGTAATCTTCTTTTTGCGGTGTGTTTGTTGAGACCGATGAATTGTGGGTTTATGATCCAGCTTATCTATGAATAATATTTGAATCTTCTCTGAATTCTCTTATGTATGATTGAGTTATCTTTGCAAGTCTCTTTGAATTATCCGGTTGGTTTGGCCAACTAGATTGGTAGTTCTTGCAATGGGAGAAGTGTTTAGCTTTGGGTTCAATCTTGCGTTGTCCTTACCTAGTGAAAGAAAGGGTTGCAAGGCACGTATTGTATTGTTGCCATCGAGGATAACAAGATGGGGTATTTATCATATTGCATGAATTTATTCCTCTACATCATGTCATCTTGCTTAAGGCATTACTCTGTTTTTAACTTAATACTCTAGATGCATGCTGGATAGCGGTCGATGAGTGGAGTAATAGTAGTAGATGCAGAATCGTTTCGATCTACTTGTCTCGGACGTGATGCCTATGTACATGATCATACCTAGATAACCTCATAACTATGCTCAATTCTGTCAATTGCTCAACAGTAATTTGTTCACCCACCGTAGAATACTTATGCTCTTGAGAGAAGCCACTAGTGAAAACTATGGCCCCCGGTCTATTCTCATCATATCAATCTCCATCACTTTATTTACTTGCTTTGTTTTTACTTTGCTTTTGCTTTTCACTTTGCATCTTTATACCAAAAATACCAAAAATATTATATCTATCAGATCTCAATCTCGTAAGCGACCGTGAAGGGATTGACAACCCCTAATCGCGTTGGTTGCGAGTAGCTATCGTTTTGTGCAGGTACGAGGGACTTGCGCGTGGCCTCCTACTGGATTGATACCTTGGTTCTCAAAAACTGAGGGAAATACTTACGCTACTGTGCTGCATCATCCTCTCCTCTTCGGGGAAAACCAACGCAAGCTCATGACGTAGCAGTGTCCTCGGTGAGGGCCTGGCCGGGTGTCCCGGCAAGGGTCTTGCCGTGGCGCGCTGTTGTCCCCGGCAAGGATCTTGCCGAGGGTCTTGTGGCTTTCCTCGGCAAGGATCCTGCCGAGGGTCGCCGTCTTCTGGTCCTCATTTGATCTTGAATATTCCTTGTCTTCACAAAGATCTGCATGCCACCATGGAGGTGCCTCCCAAGCCTCGGCCCAATGTGGCTGATGGCGTTGGAGACCGTGGGCTCAAGGGTGGTGCGCTCCGCTGGTGTTGGACGAGCCGCCCCGGCAAGGGCCTTGCCGGGGCCGCGGAGGCTGCCCCGGCAAGGGTCTTGCCCGAGGAACCTGCTTCGTCTCTCTGCTCTTTTGTGATCTCGTCCTTGGCGTTGCTTCTAGCTATCTTGGGCTTCGGTTTTACCTCAGTTCACCTCCCGCGCGTTGCTTCGTGTGGCCGCGGCGTGTGGCTCTGACTGCCCGTGCACAAGTAAAGGGGTACAAAGGTGTGCCCCTACTTTTGTACACCGACAGGAGCCCCCGGGCCTGGGCCATACATAAGCGCGACACGTTGTTGGGCCAGGCCCAAAACGGTGCGCGTGCAGGCGGGGCGGATTTTACCGCAGTAAGTCTCATCTGCTGCACTTCCCCACGACTCGCGCGTGACATGGAGGGTCGTGCGTGACGTGGGGGTCATGCGTGATGCGGTTTCCGCACGCATGCGTCACATCGCAGTTAATGGAAAAGGAGGCGGCCCGCGCCTTCCTGTTAAAACGGGATAACCGTGGGCGCGCTGCTCACTTTACCCCTTCCGCACCTTCTTCCTATCTCAGAGCCGGCGCCCCCTTCTCCTTCCTCCCTAAGCTTCGCTCTTGCTCGCCGCCGCCGTGTCCCCGTCGTCCTCTGTCTCTTGGTCCCCTAGCCGCAATGGCACCCAAATCCACCAGGGGCAAGGCCAAGGATGCCGGAGCGAAAGAGCCGCCAGAGAGTGCGCTGGCGGCATAGCGGACGCAGCTTGCCTGCTTCCCCTCGACGGTTGACGTGTTCGAGCTCCGGGAGGCCTTCAAACCCTTATGGGGGGTCAAGACGGGGAGAAGACGGGGCATCCAGCGACGCGTGTCATCCCTGCCAATTGCGCTGAGGCCGCTCCAAATCGGTACCCTTTCTTCGTCGACTACTTCTCCTGCGGGCTTTGTCCCCCCTTTTCAGATTTCTTCAGCGACGTCATGCACACCTACGGCCTGCACCTTTTGGATTTTACTCCAAATGCCGTGGAGTGCATGGCTCTTTTCGCGCACCTCTGCGAGGGCTTTGCCGGGGTGCATCCCAACATGGCGCTCTTCTGCCACTACTTCTCCCCTCGGATCCAACGGGGGGCGCCATCTCTGGCTGCATCACCTGGATCCCACGGTCCAAGGGGGCATACCTGGAGGGCGCCATGAAGGAGAGGTGGGAGGAATGGTGGGGCGGTGGTGCTGGATCGAGGAGAAGGACCCGCCGGTGTTCTGTGAGGTTCGCCAGGCGCCGCCGGCCTGCAGGAGCGACTGGGGCGACGTCGATGCCAACGACGAGAAGCTCATGATCGCCACCACCAGGATCCTTCGGCTTACTGAGGCCGGGCTCACCCTCGAGATGATCGGGGCGGATTTCATCCGCCATCGGATCGCTCCACTTCACAACAAGGGTAGGCCGGCCTGGCTCTTCACGAACGCCGCCGACATCATGAGGCTTCGCCCCGGCCTCGACCACAACTTCACAGTGATGGGGCACGCTCACTTCTGCCAGCGGCTCTTCCAGCTCGACGTGAACCGCGACGGCGAGGTCGAGCGGACCGGCAAGGCCTCGAGGGTTGCCGCAAAGGTAGGCAAGGTCGCCAAGGGGCCCTTGTTCAAGTTGCCGGCAGGAGTGGTCCCGCTGAGCAATAACTCGCACCGGACCGAGATCATTGCCATGATGCCAGACTTCTACACGCATGGCCTTGATCCGAGTTGGGTCGAGCCGGAGGAGATTAATGTGCAGGAGTTCTTCGATACCTTGCATGAGGGGTACATCACCGCTGAGCCGCGGCTTGTCCAGGACACCACCCAGGCAGAGCTTGACTACATCGCCGCCAGGGCGATGGAGGCGAAGCTTGCCGAGGAGGCCGGTAGCACCGATGGCGTGGTGGATAGGGCTGCGATGGCCGCGGAGGAGGAGGAGCTCGTCCGGTGGGCGGAGGCCGCTGGGGAGGCCAGCAGCGCCGGCACCGAGGCTCCTCTTGTTGAGGATGCGGCCGATGAGTCGTCGTCGGTGGAGGCCGGGGCTGTTGATCCTCTGGCCACGGGAAGAGGGCGAGTCCTATGGCGGGCCACTTCTGGCAAGCCGGTACGGCCCGTCAAGGCCGTACGGTGGCCAAAGTCTCTGGAGGAGTCCGCACGACGAGGGCCGCGGCAGCGAAGAAGGTGGTGAGGGCCGCTGTGGCGAAGAAGAAAGCATGTGCCTCCTCTTCATCCAAGCGCGCCCAGACTCCGCCCTCCTCCCCTCCATCGGCAGACGCTGATGCGGGGGCACCTTTGACTTCGGGTCACTCGGCCCCTGAAGAAAGAGGAAGGCAATAGAGGAGGAGGTGGACGACGAGTGAGTATCCTGTTCCTCTCTCTCATCTCCATCTCTTTAATCTATGCCGCTTGTGTTTATTTGTTTCCGCCTTTGCAGTGACGCAGAGACGCCGGCCCAGAGGGTGAAGAGGGCCAAGGCCTTGGCGGGCGGCCAGCCCCCGGCGGGTACTTCGAGGGTGCCATTGGTGGTGCTGAGCAGCCCTGACAGCAGCCCCCGGCACAGCCCCCAGCATAAGTCCATCACTCTCCCCTCGTCGACATGTGTCAGGGGTATGACGCTTTGGTACTGACCTCGTCGGGTGCGCAGGAGGAGAGCAGCGGCAGGAGGAGCCACAGAGGGCTACTCCCAACACGCCGCCCCTATCTACCACGCCGCCCCGAGGGGCGTCCCTGGCAAGGGCGCCGAGCGCCCAGCCCACACATATGGAGGAGGAGGAGAACTCGGGAGCCGGTGGCTTCGCCTCGGCGCCAAATGTTGGCGGGGGAGGGACTTCTGCTTCCCAGCCTGGCACTGGTAAGTTGTTCGCCTTTAGTCCCTGTTCCTTTTTCTTTCTGACCCTTGGCCTTGGCCTTGCCTCACTCCCTCCTTTGGTGCCCAGATCCCTCCTTGGCGGACCCAGGGGACGTGGACGCCATCATCGAAGATGTCGCCAAGGCCCCCACGGTGGAGGCCGAGGAGATCATTGCTGAGGAGGCCGCCAAGGGCGCTGTTGAGGACGCCGCCAAGGGGCCTGCCGAGGAGCCCGACAAAGCCACTGCCGAGGAGGCCGACAAGGGACTTGCCGGGGAGGCCGGCAAGGCCGCTGCCAAGGATGAGGTGGTCGATGACCAGCCTTCCTCCTCCGCCGCCTCTGGCTCCGACAAGTACCTGAGGGTGAGTGACGACTTGTTTGTCCACCTTCCAGATGCGTCGAGCACCAGGACGCCCGTCGAGGGAGAGGTGTTTGACGATGAAGTGCCGCCGCCGGGCTCGAAGTCGTCAACGAGCCGAGCGCAGGTGGCAACGGCTCCCAGGAGTAGCGGGTCCTCCAGGCCATGGGTGCCAACTTTGGAAGGCTCCAAGAGCTCCACCGCGCCCGCCTGGACAAGGCCAAGTCCTGTATGGCAACGGTGGACCAAGTGGAGGCGGACCTCAAGGTGCGCATCGCCGAGGCGCAGGCTTGGTTCCGCCAAGCTAACAACGAGCTAAAGACCACCCAAGGCGAGCTGGCCAAGCGCGACATGGAGCTCACCATGAAGCTGACTGACATCGAGAAGGCCCAAGAGACGGCGGAGGGCTTGGCCGGGGCAGCCGAGGCCGCCCGGACCCAGCACCAGGCCGCGCTGAATTCCCAGGAGGAGGACCTCGCCAAGCGCGAGGCGGACCTCGACGCCAAACTCCGCGCCAAGGACAAGGAGGTGGAGAAGCTTGCCGTGCAGCAGACCCAAGAGCTGGAGCAGAGGCACAAAGACACACTCGATGCCCAGGCTCTAGTTCACGCCGGCAAAGTGAAGGAGCTGGAGGTGGAGCGGGACAAGCTGAAGGAGCAGGCCCTGAAGCTGTCCTAGGAGAAGGACACACTCAACGGTGCCTTGACGGAGGCGCAGGGCGCGGCCGTCAGCAGGGTCGGGGAGCTCTTCGAGGCCAACAACTCCATCAAAGACCTCAATCTGAAGTTGGAGGGTCTCGAGAAGATGCTGTCGGATGCCAGGGCCCGGGAAGGGACCCTGACCAAAAACCTGGAGACCGAGAAGCAGCTGCGGAAGAACGAGGCTCTCAACTTCAAGGAGCACATGGAGGGCGAGAACCGCTGGCTCGATTGCCTCGCCACCGTTGCCAACAAAGCCGCCGCGCAGCTGGCGACCATGGGGATTCCGAACATGAGGTACGCCCAGGAGCGCAGTGTGAGCACCAACTCCAGCCTGACCCTGTTCTTTGAGAAGGTCGTCTGTGCTTTGGAGCGGCTTCACGCCAACCGGGCGGCCTCGCTGGCAGCGAGGCCCGGAGGCTTTGCCAGGCGCCATGAACAAGGTTCTCACCAAGGTGGCGTACTGGTACCCCGACCTCGACTTCGACGCCGCGCTGGAGAGCTTGCCGGAGGATACTAACCTCGCGCCGCTCAGGGAGTGCATCAAGCCTGTCATCAGCGGTGTTGGCGGAATTCTGAGGGTGGAGGGCCAGCGCCGGGATTAGGCACCCCGTTTCTTTTCGTTGCTGCAAGTTCACAACCAAGACAATTTTTATCTTTATTTAGAACTGTGGCAACAAGCGATGTAATATAACTTCTGCAGTACTTTGATATTATGCACGTTATTTTCCTGTTTGATTTTCCTCTGTATGTCCACCCTACATAACTGGGTAGGCCTGCCAGCGCGTAAACCCAGGGCGGCGTCTTGGGGACGGATCCCCATTGGCCTGCCGGGTGTGCTTTCGGCCGGGCGGACCACCTTACCGCCCTTAACGCGGCCGCCCGAACTATCGACATTAACTCGAGTCAGAATCGAGAGCGTTGCCAGGTGCGGAAGGCTACCCCTCCATTCTTGACGCGGTCACTTGAGTTGTTGAGTGGACTCGAAACAGAACAAGGGCATTGCCAATCGTGGGAGGGCCCCTTTGCGTGCAGGTTTTCCATACATAGGAAGGATCTCTGAGGATGATAACCTTATATAAAAAAGTAAATAACTCAAGGCTCTGAATGACTTAGCTTTTCTATTGCTGCACTGGCGTCCTTCGCGCGCGTAGGCGGCACCCTTTTCTCCTGGCCGTCTTCTTCGTTAGATGCAGAACTGCTAGACCAACTACTAGACCAGATTCTCACAATTGTGCCCCCTACCTGGAGCGCCAAAGATGTCGGTGTGGAACGACACCTATGGGATCACATGAATCCCTACTACGTTTGCTGGGGCGCAGGGTTGCAAGAAGAGCAGGATTAGTAATCAGCACAAGGATCGTTTACCCAGGTTCAGGCCGCGAGGATGCGTAAAACCCTAGCCCTGCTTTGGTGGATGTATTGAGTGTTCTTGATCCCTTGAACTAACTACGGTGGCTGAGTAGTTCCAGAGAGCCGAATCCTTCTTCAGTACGCCAAGGGCATCCTTTTGTAGTCGAAAGGGGCTGCCACAGTGGCACACAGGAGGTGGAAAGGCGTACAGTGCTACGAGCTTATCGCTCGTATTACAGGACAAGACGCATTTAATGCATTGCTTAGGTGTCCCCTTACTTTATCGGGGACGGGGGCGAGGCCCGTCCCGTCAGTCGCCGCCCCCCTTGTTTCGACACGCGCCCTGGCCAGCTCTGCATGCGGCGCCATGTAGGCAGGCAAGTAGGAGAGGTGGCGCGGCGGTAGGGTCTTCACGAAGATCTGCATGCCGCCACGCATGCACTTGCTTATCCGGTCTAGGAGCTGCATGTTGCCACGCAGGTGCCAGCCCAGCTGGTTGGGCTGGCAGCTGCATGCGAACGGCGGTGGAGACTTGGCTGGTGCGGGCTTGACAGTGGCCCTGCTGGCGTCCTCGGTGAGGGACTTGCCGGGTGGCCCGGCAAGGGTCTTGCCGTGGCGCGCTGTCGTCCCCGGCAAAGATCTTGCCGGTGGTCTTGTGGCTTTCCTCGGCAAGCATCCTACCGAGGGTCGCCGTCTTCTGGTCCTCATTTGATCTTGAATATTCCTCGTCTTCACAAAGATATGCATGCCACTATGGAGGTGCCTCCCGATCCCCAACCCAATGTGGCTAATGGTGTTGGAGACCGTGGGCTCATGGGTGGTGTGCTCCGTTGGTGTTGGACGAGCCGCCCCGACAAGGGCCTTGCCGGGGCCGCGGAGGCTGCCCCGGCAAGGGACTTGCCGGGGGAACCTGCTTCGTCTCTCTGCTCTTTTGTGATCTCAGCCTTGGCGTTGCTTCTGGCTGTCTTGGGCTTCGGTTTTACCCCGGTTCACTTCCCGCGCCTTGCTTAGTGTGGCCGCGGCGCGTGGCTCTGACTACCCGTGCACAAGTAAAGGGGTACAAAGGTGTGCCCCTACTTTTGTACACCGACACGGCTGGGCTGAAGATCGACAACACTGATATCCACTGAACCTTCCGACCTAAATTACAGCATACCGACCAAAGAATAAACCTAGACTATACAATAAAGAAATTATGGCATATTACATCCACTGGGAATCAAAGTTTGCTACCGGTGATAATAAAGCGCAACATGACCGCGGATTACATACACTTGGCATCAAAGGTGGCCACCAGTGCATATAAATGCGCCGACAAAAGAATATAAAAAAATGAGAGCACTTCAGAAGGCACTAGTCCTGGCAAGGTCGGGCCCCGCAAGCAGCCGAACAAGCTGATGAGACCTCAATTGTGTCAATGATAGATGCTTCATCCCTAGCAGTATGGCACCATAGTGAGCATGGCAGTCCCCTGACATCTTCATTATATCTTTGACTTCAAGTCGGAGCTGAGCTGAAGCAAGCCTTTCCGGTTTAAGTTGAGATTGAAGAAGTCGAACTGATTGAGGCAGCGACTGCACAGAGGTTGTCTCACACCTGCTGGTGAGTAGCTTCAACTCACTGTCTTCATCAAGACAGGACCTTGGGGTCATCTCGCTGTCCTCAAGATGGTTTGGCTCACTATCTTCCCTAAAGTTCTGCACGGCATAAGAATCGACGACTCGAAGAGAAACAAGGAGACACGTAACATGTTTCACAATAATATAAGCAAATAAATGGATCTGTTCTGCATAAGGAACATGTTTTTACAACTGAAATTTAAAACTGGTAGTCGTTGTAAACATCAAATCAGATGTAAACATGAGTGGAGGAAATGATGCCTATCCAAATCTATACTAGAACAAAGTTTGAAGGCTTGAGAAGGATGAACTTACATTACATGTTAACACGGGCTGGACAAAGCCCTTCTCCATGTTGATGGAAGGATAATTTAATAAATTCCCCAAAGAAAATTCTTTATAAGCGTTCCCATTATTCTACATTTTGCAAAGAGTAAATAAAGATCAAATAATATTTGAAGAAACAGAGGATAATGAAGCTCAGGTGCAGACTGATGATACATAATCAAATAGCAATTAATTAAGTACAGCGTTACAAGGCAAAAGGTACTGACAAGAGGAATGCAGACATCAACGTGTGCAGTGGCATTGGCTTTATTCAACATTTTGGTAAGAGTAAATGTAGATATGATAATTTGGAGAAAGTGGAGGGCAGGGCAGTTAAGATGCAGAGTAATGCTAGACAATCAACTATCTCGCGATGCAATGATGACCCACAAGTGTAGGTTATCTATCGTAGTCCTTTCGATAAGTAAGAGTCACTACAAAAAAAGACACATCCGTGACATTTTGGCCGAACAAAATTTTTTCCTGTCATACTTATGACACTTCTATGACGGTAATTGTGACAAAACCCGGTATCATCATAGATGTCGTGGGCTCCTACTTCTATGACAAAAAAGCATGATAGAAAATGGGCTTTTCGTCCTGGGCGGGCCGGAGACGCAGCTGCATGACATTCTTTGGGCCGTCCATGATGGAAAAAACCGTGGTAGAAGAGAGGGCGAGGAAAATATTGGGGGTGTTCTCGGTTACGGTGGGTGGCCGGGGCCGAGCGATGCGCGTTTCTCTTGTACACGCACGCGCGTGGGTGCGAGGCATTGGGCTCTAACTAAACCCGGCGATTACTGCTGCAGAGCTCACGCGTTCTCGAACCCGAGCGATCGATCGATGACTATTAGCTGAACCCGATCGAGCGATTCCTTCGCTACTGCTGCTAACTGAAGCCAATCGATGCTGACTCTGGATGAACACTGAGCATTGCTGGGGGGGTTTGGATGAACAGTTCCCGGTGGGGGTAGATGAACAGGACCCCGTGGTGTTGCCTCTGGATGAACAGGACCCCGATCGATTGAGCTGGTTGGGGCTGGATGAACAGGACCCGTGGAGGGCTGGATGAACAGGTCCACCCGTGGAGGGCTGGATGAGCGATGAGCGGTGGAGGGCTGGATGAGCAGTAGCCCGTGGAGGGTGGTTGAGCAGAGCCCGTATGGAGAGGGCTGGTTGAGCGATGGCGGTGGAGTAAGCGTGCGGTGGAGGCTGGATGAGCGAGGCCCGTGGATGAGCGATCGTGGGTGGAGGTGGAGGAGGTCGACGGTGTATGAACAATAGCCCGTGGAGTCTCGTTTTGCGATACGCCACACCCCTCCCGATGAATAGGACCCCCGTTTCGACCGTAGCGGTCCAACACAAGTCCGTTTCCTCCGTTTTGTGGTACGCCAGACCCCTCCCGATGAACAAGACCCCTGTTTCGACCGTAGGAGGTTCGTTTCCTCTATTTTGCGGCACACCAGACCCCTCCCGATGAACAGGATCCCGTTTCAACCATGGCCGGTCGAACACAAGGCCGTTTCCTCCATTGTGCGGTACGCCAGGCCTCGTTTCCATCGGCTGTTCCGTCCAAGCCCTCCCGATGAACATGAGACGACGCATTCTGTTCCGACCCAGCCGGTTGGCTCCCCATGAACACGACGACGACGCTGTTTCTCTGTTCCGACCCAGCCATGTACACGAGCCCTGGCGTGCGTATGCTTGCGA
Source organism: Aegilops longissima (assembly GCA_021605205.1). NCBI lineage: Eukaryota > Viridiplantae > Streptophyta > Magnoliopsida > Poales > Poaceae > Aegilops > Aegilops longissima. The sequence continues at coordinate 716,096,062 of CM038682.1, forward strand.
TGGCGCGTTGAGACCCCACCCGTATGTACGTACGTGGCTGTATTTTCTTTCTTGCACATTGGCCGATGTACGTACGTGTACATGCTACATGCGCGCCTCCACTATGACACGTGCGCGCTCTACATCGACCAGTATGTACGTACACGTTCGCGACCAGAATGACAATGCTACGTACACTTCGACCAGGTGGGTCCCGACTGTCAGGCACTTTCTTGCGTGTGAAGATATAGCTAGTGGGTCCCAGCAGTTAGGGGGGCGAATCGTTTTTTTTGCCCGAACGCACTTCCTTGCATGCGAAAATATAGCTGGTGGGTCCCAGCAGTCAGGGGGGAAACATTTTTTCGTGAAATACGGTGGCCCGTCCGGTGGGTCCCCGCTGTTAGGTCCAGGAATAATTATTTTGCGTGTAATAAGGAGGCACTTCCTTGCGGCTGCCGTGGACCCAGCTGTCAGCCTCTCCACATACAGTACTCTTCCGATGGAAGTCTGTCGTTGACCACATTGACCACACCGCGTCGAGAGCACCAAGGCGGTGGACGACGGCGAGGCCTAGGAAGGGAATGACGCGGAGCCAGGGAAGACATGGCAGTGGATGCCCACGCGGAGAGGAGTACGAGGGTTCACTGGTTCGGCTGCGGTGTGAGGCTGCCGTCGCCGCAGAATAACAGGGGGTGTGGGTGAGTAGAGGGATGGCCTGGCCAGCGGTGGGAGTAGTAGGGGCGGTGAGGCCTCCGCGGCATCACAACCGGCCCACGGAGGCGGGAGCACGCTGCACGACCGGCGCTGGTTTGGTAATTGGAGCAAGAAGACCAGAGGTTGAAGAAGCACTACAGCCGTTGGATGGACATCGTCATCATCCTTTGGAGTTAGAATCATTCATATATTGACTAAGTTGACAAAGCCCTCGTCCCGTCAACTTAGTAGGCCCTAAGTCAGCCTCCACTATGGTGGGTCCCGGTTAGGCGGGGGTATTCATTTTTTGTGCGCAATAAGGAGGCACTTCCTTGCGTGCGAAGATATAGTTGGTGGGTCTGACCTGCCAGCGGAGGGAACGTTTTTTTTCGTAAAAATACAGAGGCCCTTCCGGCGGGTCCCAGATGTCAGGTGGAGGAATCATTATTTTGCGCGTAATAAGAAGGCATTTCCTTGTGTGCGGCCGTGGACCCAACTGTCAGCCTGTCCACGTACAGTCCACTTCCGATGGATGTCGTTCCTTGACCACATTGACCAGCGGAGGGAACGTTTTTTTCGTAAAAATACAGAGGCCCTTCCGGCGGGTCCCAGATGTCAGGTGGAGGAATCATTATTTTGCGCGTAATAAGGAGGCATTTCCTTGTGTGCGGCCGTGGACCCAACTGTCAGCCTGTCCACGTATAGTCCACTTCTGATGGATGTCGTTCCTTGACCACATTGACCACGCCACGACGAGAGCACCAGGGCGGTGGATGACGACAAGGCCTGCGAAGGGAACGGCACAGAGTCGGGGAAGACACGGCAGTGGCTGCCCACACGGTGGAGAGTACGAGAGTTGACTGGTTCGGCTGCCGTCGCCGGAAAATAACAGGAGGTGTCGGTGAGTAGAGGGATAGACAGGCCAGGGATGCGAGTATATGATGGGGCCATGAGGCCTGCCCGGCAGCATAGCCGGCCACGGGAGGCGGGAGCAGGCGGTTTCGACGATGCTGGTTTGGGCGGCTGGGGCAGGAAGATCAGAGATTGAAGAAGCACGATTGCCGTTAGATTGACATCTAACGGTCTGACGCTGGTAGAGTCGATTGTTGACTAAGTTTCTTTATTGAGAAACCTTGTGTACGCATGAAATTAGTAGGCCTACAAGTCAGCCTCCAAATCTATGGCAGACAACATAGAGCCCATTTGCTATTTTTTAATAATATGCAGCCCATTTGCTAATTCTTAAGTAATTTATTACAGCCCATTTTCTGCCCAGGACCACGGTCAAAAAGTTCAACCTTATTTTGCATATTTCGGTGGAGTCCGAACTTTTGTAATCCTGAAATGATAAACATTTTTTAAGAACTTATTGATTTGCCAAAAAAAATCATTTTGTTTTTGTAAGCAAATAAGACGTGGGACAATTAAGTTGGTTTAAGGGAAAACCAGTGGTAAAAATCAATGACTGGGAGGAAAACAACAACAAAAATAAGGATGTAAATATGAAAAGGGAATTTTATGTATTTTCAATATAATGATACATGTATATGAACTAGTAAAACTATAGGTAGAGATTAGAAAACAAATGTAGGACATGCATTTCAAGAGGAAAATAGAACTGGGCTGTGTGTTTGATTCAGTGAAAAACTGCCTGCGGATGTTGTAAGACAAAATATAACTAATGCTGGCGGGCCAGAGGCCAGTAGATACCTGCTGGATCTTTGTGCCCATTTGTCGTCATGGGCTGGGCCTGTTAAAAACAAAACCAAGCTTGGGCAGTCTACAACCCAGTTGAAACTTGCTCGACCTGAAAAAACAATATACGTGCTCAATAAACGAGAGAATTCTGCAAGTACAGACTGATAACTGGGATGCAGCAGGGATATTGTTTTTTCATCGTGATAATAAGTGCATGCGCTTCTTTCGAAAAAATTGGAGAACTGGGAATTCGAACGACAGGTGCTTATGCTACCCATCAAATAAAAATCAGGTGCCTGAAAATTCGTTTCGAAACAAAAGATTCAGCTTTATATACACGTCAACCCTCGGCATGATGGTTGGAAGCAAATGCCAAGTTCATACCAAAAGATCGTTAACAACAATACCAACTTGCGGACAACAAGGTAGTACAAGTACCAATACCAAACTAACTTATAATCTTTTTACTCCACGGCCCTAGTGTTAAATCGGTAGAAAATCTTGTAGAGGACCAGCTCCGCTCCTTCTCTTGCTCCGGTCCCGAGGTGGTACTGGTGCATCACCCGATTGGTCCTTTGCTGGTGAAGTTCTTGTTGGTGTGCAGCACGAAACCTTTTGCTGCCCGTCTGCGGCCGTTGACCATCACCGACAAGGTATTGCGGTGTTGTGCCACATCAGCGTGCGGCGGCACTCGACCGTATCTTGCGGCGGCCCACGCGTGCCTTTTGAATGCCCTGGAATTGCACCGGAAGAAATGCTTGCTTAGGCCACTCGGAACCTTTTGCTGCCCGCTCTGCCGCCGTTGACCATCATCGACAAGGTATTGCGGTGTTGTGCCTAGCAGCGTGCAGGCGGCACTCATCCGTATCTTGACGGCGTCCGTGCCCTTTTGAATGCCCTGGAATTGCACTGGAAGAAATGCTTGCTTAGGCCACTCAGTGTGATACCTGTAGTATTGTCGAGTATAGGTTTTAGTGTACGTAGTTGGCATTTTCATAACATATTTGGCATGTTGCAGTCACTTTTTCACTTTTTATTAACTGTCAAATTGTAATTGCTTCACCAGGTCTGCGTCTAAAAAGGAAAATAGAGCTATAAACAAAGGAATATGTTTGTGCAAGTAGACGGCCGATTGGTGTCTTACCTGGAAGTTTCTCAGGATGGGTGTAGCGTATGTCGTGCTCGCTGTCGATGGTTGGTATGAACAAATCGATGAGAGGGTGAGATCTCGCGCTGTCAGCACTCACTTTGGCCTCAAGGTGCTCGATCAGCTCCTGATCCATGGGATCGAACTTGATGCCAGCCGGCAGCGCCGACCAATCCTTCTTCGACTTGCATCGGTTAATTCCAGTTATATGGTACTCAATGCATGATCAATCGACTGTTTTATGTGAATGATGAAAGATTTCGACAGATAAGTGGTACTCCAAATCTGAAGTCCAGAATACTAGAACACACCGCCGGGATTCTTGTGTCACCTCACGCGCAGCGTGTTGTCACGTCAATTCAATGTGTGGACATGATGAATAATTTTACCGACGTATACTAGTACTGCTACTGTACTACTTACTAGTCGTATTTAGTGTCACATTTTAACCATAGGTTTAACTAACAAGTACGCACTTGAAGACCATGGTTAAAATGTGACACTAAATACTGGAATACTAGAACACGCCGCCAGGATTCTTGTGTAACCTCACGCGCAGCGTGTTGTCACGTCAATTCAATGTGTGGACATGATGAATAATTTGATCAACGTATACTAGTACTGCTACTGTACTACTTACTAGTCATATTTAGTGTCACATTTTAACCATAGGTTTAACTAACAAATACGCACTTGAAGTCGTATTTAATGTCATTTAACATATATATATATATATATATATATATATATATATATATATATATATATATATATATATATATATATATATATATATATATATATATCTGTGTGTGTGTGTGTGTGTACTGCACAACATCCATCATCATTATCGGTACATCCTGCGCAGTGAGTTAGGATGCACTTGATCCCAGAAAGGTATCTATCTTTCAAGCCAGAGGAGTGCTTCAAACTAACAACAGTACATAATGTCCAACAAAAGAGGGTCGTGCTACAGCAGCAGAATACATGGCTCAGTCTAGATATCAGTACTAATCAAGTTGTGCATATTTGCTGTTGGCATGAACCACATTGCCGCATGTCGGGTTTGCAAAAGCCATCCATCACATGGAAGCTTGATGCCTTTCACACACTGAAGATTATCTGGCAACAAGCCGTGTCGACGAATCTCTGGATATGGTGATTCATGAAACCCATGGTATGATGTGTAAACACAGTCCCCCTGGCGAATGGAAGTTGCATAGCACGGTAATCATCGTCGGTGATATGATCGATGATTGGTTGGATGATCGGATAATTGAGCCCGAGGAACATGGAGTGGTTGCCGAGGCTGTAAACCCGCCTCCAGTTGAATACGCCTGGCACAACGGAGCGGGTATCTTTCTTGAATACGAAGCAGCCATAGCCATCAATGTCACGAACACCCCAGGTATTGTACTGCATGTGGTTTGATGTAATGGTTTGCTCAATTTGGTATGTGCGAATGAGCATCAAATGACCGCCGTCAGCTGAACGAGCGATAAACCACCACCCATCGGCTGGTACGATTCCAGGTCCTGGAATCATGAAGGCTAGCGCATTTGCGTCTGCTGCAACAATTCAAATTGGAGACCAAAAGGACAAAAATAAACAATCATGTTCAGAGTATGTGTGGAATTAAGATTATTATAACAGTGACACATATCATAGATAGAGAATTGCAATGCCGTGGTCATAATCATGCCCCAACTTAAAAAAATAAGCCAATGGCTTTCATATTCTAGCAATATGTCATGGTTCAAACATCATGTAACAATGAGAGGAAAACAGCTGTGACAGAGCCTACTCATATTCTACCATAGCACTTACTACTTTTGTTCTCATATCAACTCCAAGCAATAACATGCGTTGTTATAAAAATCTTGGAAATGAGTGTAACATATATCAATCATGATGTTATGCTCATAATATCTATTTTAACAATCATTAGATGCCAATTGTTCTCATATCAACTCTAACAATAACATGTGTGGTCATAAAAATCTAGGAAATGAGAGGAACATATAACAATGATGTAGTTATAGACATACTATCTATTCTAAATTTGCAACAATGAACATGCAGTCGTATTCATAAGGTAAAGATGAGATGAGATAGAATAATTACACGACGATAGATTTCACCAGTATAGGCAGCAAATCTATGCATCGACCGCGTAAACGATACCATAGTGCACTATATCATCAGACAGAAATGTTGCCTCAACAGGATTGACGATGAGCCATAACCATGTATGGCGACCGGATTCTAGATAGACTAATCCCATGTTGAACAAGGTAATGAGCTTGTAATCCATGTAGTCTTCTGATGGTGTGGGCACCTCACAGATTACAACTTTCAGGAAATAGAGGTTGAGCCAAAAGCTTGACGCGTCTCTTGCATAGTAGGCAGGAGTGTCCGGCGGGCCGCGAGGCTCGATGGCGGCGGTATCAAACGATGGAAGGGTGATCTCTTGCTGGGTGTAGATATCGACGAGACGCCACCGACTATCGGATTGGTGGATGAGGACGATCCAGTTGGCTTTCATGCCCGCCCAGTAGTGGCCGCACATGAAGGACAGGTGGACGGGTAGTGGTAGCATGTTGAGGGGCACCACGACAACCTCCGTAGGATCATCAAGTCGGTGTCTGGGCCACCTGAGAGGATCGGGCATCAGCAAGCAGGGTGTCTTGAAAAGAGCCGGCCGGTTGCAGACGAGTAGACGGTACAAAGACACCGAGCATGCGGCCAGATGGACGGTGCTGAGTAGGTCCATACGATTATAGATCTGCTCCAAGAGAACATCAGGGAGGGAATTCCAATCACGGCTCTGCTTGTCAGTCGGTTCTGCCATTGGGGTTTTCGGTGCCTGCAAGCCAGTGGGGGAGTGGATTCGGGGGAGCGAGCGAAGAAGCTTCTCCTCGTGTGGCGGCGGTGGCGGGGGATATGGTACGCCATGAGCTACCAAGGAAGATAGCGTGGTAGGCGGCGGTGGCGGGGGAAATGGTGTGCGGCCGACGATGGGGAAGAGAGGAGGAAGAAGAAGAGAGGAGGAAGAAGGGTGGAAGACGGAGAAGAAAGTGCATTAAATCTCAGTTCTACTACTATGACTAGGATATACCGTCCTTCGGAGTGTAAATAGTTACACCGATGACATGTGGGTCTACCACAAGAGGGCCCATATGTCAGTTAATGGAGGACAGAAGCGTGCTCTACTGGCAAACATGATGGCAGTACTGGGTAAGGCTGATTTAGTAACACCAACACGCTGGTTCAACTTATTAATTAAGTGTACCATCTGCTGCAGCTTGTATTGTCACTTCACTGCGAAGACTAGTTGAATAGTTCTCTCTGACCGAGATGGGGAATAATGGATCACGAAGACTTCCTTTCTACATTATACCTATGCCTCTACGCTCACTTCACTCATTTTGCTCCGTACGTAGTCACTTGTTGAAATCTCTAGAAAGACAAATACTCGTATTTGGGAACAGAGGGAGGATTTTACTCCATACTTGGGAACAGAGAGAGGATTTTACTCCGTATTTGGGAACAGAGGGAGTATCACCATATGGAGGGAACAGAGGAATCTTGAAATATGAACATGTCAATGGGAGGGAGTAAGCCCCATGCATGCATGCATGCATGCAACATGCAACACTCACACGTACACATGGGCCATGCATAACACTCACGCACCCATGCAGCACACAACACACGGCGCAACACACACACTCACGCTCAAGTGCTCAACCTACTCCCTACGTCCGTGAAAGACTGTACATTTAGAGATTTACACATTGACCAGGGCACAATTAACGCCCAAAAGTAGTAGACTTATGTGTGCATGCGACCATTGAGAGAAGAAGATTAAATGAAGGTCGTTGCATGCTATAATTAAGGATAGACATGTAGCCTATACCTAGAGCACAAGTTTTTGCATTAGTCAATCAATATCGCTTTAGATTAAAGGCTAAATGCATTGGAAGTCTAGATGTACTACACTCTTTGTTTTTTAGTCGATGTACACTCTTTGTTGGAAGACGGAGGGAGTACATGTGCATGCACTCACATACACAGCCAGGGTGGTTCGCACGCAAGGGTTGGACTCCTGTCGCGCCTGCGTAAAGTTTTGTTTAACTGATTTCTTTGCTCTGCCAACTGACAGGTGGGACCCAGAAACCAGGTGACAATTTAACCAGTCAACAAAGTGCCACGTCGACTATGTGGCTGGTCAGTAGGGTGCAATACGGTGCTCTACGATGAGCTACTGATCGTATAATCACCGCTAAACTATATATAGTAACCGTAAAGAGCGTATTGTTACATACATTGAACGCAAGTGTATTTTTCTCGTTTCAAATTAAGCCATATTAACCAGAAAGGATGCAGTATGGACTAGTACTAGTACTTCTTTGTTGTGTCTCATCAACTCGCCGAACGAGGAGAAGCTTGCTTACTACGTCTCTCCCTCGCCCACACACATGGTGGTTCGCAGGACGAGGAGAGGGTTTTGACTACAGCGCCCTCTCCCTCTCCCTCACCCCCGTCCTCATGGTGGATGTGCAACAGTTCAATCGGTGTCAGATTGCCAGAAGCATATTGTACTGTAGTATCATCATTGTTGGACCTTCCAAAGAGGCGAAGAGCCAAGTGCAAGGTTCACACGAGTACGAACTGTTGAACCTCCCGAAGAGGCAAAGAGCCAAGCGCAAGGTTTTATAGGAGTTGTCGTCGTAGTAGGAGTGTACTACAACTATAGCGAACGATGCTACTGTGTGATGCCGCCACGTCACGTATATCCAAAGCTGTGCCACCACCTTTTTTTCTCAAAGAGTGTGTTGGAGCCCATGCAACAACCACACAAGTTGCACATACACATAACACATTTACTAGTAATAAATTCTAAAGGACAAATGCCAGTATGCCACACAAGTTCATCTCCAATTCATGTGATAAATTTGTGCACGACTAGTCTACATATATTCACAGCGCTACCGTAATTTACCGTACTCCACTTACACGTTATAGATGGGCTACATGTCCTCCTCCAGGTTCCAGTCCCAGGTTTTCTTCATGGATGGCACGATCCATAGCGGTGGGCAACGGGAATCATTGTCGCAGCTTTCTAGTCCGGTTCCACACGATGCAGACTCATCCAAGCTGAAGCGGCATAAATCAGGGATAGCGTGTCCCAGCATGTTGTTCATCCGGTGGTGCGCACTGAAGACACAACCATGCTTCATGAACGGCAGGCCTTCCGTGTCCTACACGGAAGGTGGCATCCGCTTCACAATGGGGTAGCTGTCCCCAATGAAAAGCGAGTACTCTCCAAGAGTGTTCCTCGGCACCCACGTAGCATCACGGGGGTCGAACTCGGCGTTGTTCATCTGGTACACGCGGCATCTCAGATCTGGACACATGGTGACGTACATAGTCAAGGTCCATGCATAATAATGTTGTGCTAAAATATGGCAGTCAGTAATACTTTTCATCAAATAGTACTACTCCAGTATAGAGGAAGTAAAATAACCGGCTTATTATATATAGTCACTCTTGGCTACATGGATGAGATAGTAAGACATGGAAAAACAAAAATGGTGGCAGCTAGTGGGTTCAAGTCTTCAAGGGCCTAGCTAGCTATACGTGTCCTCCAAGGTAAAAAGTACTCCTACTAGTACGTAAGTAGAGTACTAGTACAACAATGAAAGAGAAGGCAAGAGGGTTAAAAATGGAATACCAGGGTAGATGGTGACGGTACGGTCATGGTAGATTGTGTGACCATGTTGCACATCAGTGGTACCATGGGTAACGACTGCTAAGATAGTTGATCCCAATATGCCAAAGTCAGCTACAAGGCTCCAGGTTAGACCGAATCGCGGATGCAAATGCACATCTAGGATCGGCGATCTTATTTTGATCGCGTGATGACTGGTCCCTGAAAAATAATGGAGTACCGTTAGGGATGCAAATGATGGTTTGTGCATTCCGTTTGTAATCTCCCGTACCGTAGGATGGCAACCAGATGAAACAAGTCCCCTAGCTTGTCACCGTGAAGATGCAGCCTAGATGGCGCACGGCGTCTTCGAACGTGTAGGGGTACAAATCTGCCGCTGCCAACATGTGCGAGCCTCTGTCGTTACTGCCTCTTGCATTGATGGCAATCCTTATGTCGAACACCGCGATGAGATAGTAATCGTCGTAGCCGCGTCGCTTTGTTGGCGGTTCCGCAATTACTATCTTCTTCAATCTCATGTAGGCATCATCATACGTATTCCCAGCCAGTCCGGAAGGCCGATCCCAATGGTGGAGAAGGGGTCTCACGGAGCGGCCGCCTTCTTTGTGGATGTTGTGCAAAATGATGGTGGTATCCGGCGGAGGTATGCAAGCCAATCTTTGTTGGCACCGACCTGAACCTATATATAAGGCGGTGGGCAGCGGAGAAATTACGGGATGGAAATGGAATAACTAAGTACTACATGATCAAACTCCATTCTTGACCTGCTCATCGGACAAAATCCGACTACCTCTCAGCGTCGGCAACTCTAGCGAGTCAGCGTGCAACCATGGCCAGGGAGCGGTGGACTGTTCAAAGGATTGTCCCATATAAGAACCTTCTCCTCGAGGACGCATGGAAGACCAACAAGCATGGCCTTTTCCCAAGCCTTTTTAAGCACCGTCTTGAAAAAGTTGGTGCAGGAAGCACCGAGTCTTCTTGTGGTGAGGGCGTCGAGCGGCGTCGATTTCTCCCGGAGGATCGCCGTCCAAGGTCTCCCAGCCCCAACAAGGAGGAGAACACTGGCGAATCCATGGGAGCAGCGACGAACTGCCTTCTCTTACGGGGAAGGAATCTGGCGAGGAGGAGATAAGGCGTAGTAACATGCAGGCCTCGTCCCTTCAAGCGTAGATCGTTCCTTAGCGAAGGGGTGAGGCTATTATTTACTACTAGTACTAGCATTATGGGGTTATGGGATTGCATTATACTGTAAATAATAGCACTAGTAAGAAATTTTTGGCACTAGCTAGTAGTTTTTGGTGTGGATTAAGAAATTTTGGGTATGTTTTTGCTATTTTTTGTACATGCCAACTAGTGTCAAAAAATGTCTTACATTATGTGACGGAGGAGTACATACTCGTAATGTAGCAGTACTAGTACAACTTTCTCAACTAGTAGTGCGATGTACTATACTTCTAGTATAGTGCACCAGTTTTGAACTCTTGAATCTCAGGGCCAAGGAGCTACAGTTGGAAGTGGAGGGTACCAATGTTCTCTAGAACCATCGCTGTACTATCAATGCATGGAAAGTACTCCTGCGTAGTGGCCTAGTAGGTACTCCCGATGCTCTATTCAGCTGCTCCTCTGTCGGAGTAAATGACCACGGGTAGCCTAGCCGGCTCCCCCTGGAACCTCTCAAAAAATTATAAGCCAATCAAGCCCTCCAACATCCAAGACGCGGGGCCGCCTTCCCCCGGCCGGCTGACTCTCGAGCCGGCTGTCGGGGCGGCCAGACTAAAACCTCAGGGAGAAGGCCACAAGAGGCCGGCTCCCAGGAGCCCGACTACCCGGAGGGCCAACTCCGCGGAGCCGGCCACGAGAAGGCCGACTGCAAGAAGCCGGCCCCCCGGCAAGCAGCCAAGGCCGCACCCTCAGAATCTGCGCCCACATAACGGTGATGAGATGGGGCGTGGATACAATAAACTGCCACCCCACATCCGGGCGGCGCATAGCCCTGCAGTCGCGCCGTCACAGGCGGCCATCACCCGTCCGGAGCGGCACTGTTGCCATGTTGACCATGACGTCACCCACGACGGGTTGTCAGTACGAGCCACATGCGGTGGGCCCCTCCTGTCAGAGAGATGCCCGAAGGCGGCTCGGCCTCCCCCAGTCGGCCTGAGATATGGCGGCTTCCCATAGCCGCCTCCCCCCCTCGAAGGCGCCTCATTAAGGAGACAAGGCGAGGTGAGGCTACGATGATCGCCACCAAGGCGGCGTCACTTTGTAGCCATGCTTACCCGATAAAGCCCTCGTCATCGAGTTGAGGCAGCGATAACCAGCCCAAACCAGGCCCTCGGTGGGGCCAGCTTGTCGACCCGGCCGCAGCAGCGGGACCCACCAGTCGGCGGGCCCCGGTGTCCAGCGGAGCTTGGCGGCGTGAACAGCGGCGGCTAGGGCCCAGCCCAGCCGGATTACCATTGTACCCACAGAAGGGTAGGCCTATATAAACCCCGGGCACCCATGCAAAGGTTGATCCCAGAGAGTTTTAGACACCACATAGAGAGAAGAGGAGAGCTAGCCTAGCCCTTCTCCTTCCTCTCACCGAACAGCTCAAGGAGCCTCTTGTAGCCACTTGTTCATCTAGTGATCATGCGGAGACCCCGCAGAGCAGCAGTAGGGGTGTTATCTCCACGGAGAGCCCCGAAGCTGGGTAAGATTCGCCGACGTGCATGTCTTCGCCTCATCCCGTTTCCAGGCACCGGCGACGTCTTATTGCCTCCCACCATGATAAGCCACCCGTTGGCATATGTCGCACCTACCACCCGACATTTGGCGCCCACCGTGGGGCAGGTGCCTTGTCGTCACGGAGATCTGTTACGGGCGGGAACCCTCTTCCTCCCGAGCGAGCGTAGCCAGCCCGGCACGCCCGATGGCGCTTGCCCCGATGCGCTGCAAGGCGTCGCTGACGCTTGCGCGGTGAGCTGCCTCGCCGATTTTCTTGGCGAGGCCCGCATTTCCGACGAGCCCGCCTCCGATGCCGGCACAGGCTGCCCCGAGAGCCACCTCGTCAGCCTCCTCGACCAACTCCATGTCTCCAGCGAGCCCGCTGTGGATTTGGAGTCGGTTGGCTCCACCGACCCGATGCTTGTCGACTCCGACACGGCATCACTCGACGCCTTGCCCACCAATGTTGTGATCTACAACGACCCGCTCCCCCGAGCCGATAGCTGTGGCAGTGCCATCACCGAGGTGCTGGTCATTAGTCACGGCGGCGCCTCTGGCGAGAACACCCTGGACGCCCTGGAAACGGCGGTCCATGACTTGTCCGTCCCCCTCCCGGCCGACGCCGACGCCGAAACACTAGAGGCACGCCGCCTCGCCCTCACGGCGGAAGACCGGAGGTTAGCCTCCATGAGGCGCCTCACTGAGGCTCACCAGCGCGAAGTCGACCGCGCCGCCTTCGGCACGCCGCCTCCTAACGGGCCAAGCCGAATCGGCGCCATCAAGCAGCGTGGCGCAACCATCGCCGACATGCTAGGAGTTCACCGCCCAGTCTACGCCACACCCCTCGAGAATCTGCGCGCCGCCCAGGCGGCCGTGGATGAGCTGAATGGACTGGGGGCCAAAGAGCTCCTCACATGACCAGCGCATCCAGTAGCCGCTCGGTGCTGCTGCGCAGCGGCACGAAGCCTGCGTCCGCATGGAAAGTCCTCCCCCGCGCCGAGAGCACGGCGCAACGTCACAGACGCCGACTGCGGGCAAAACCTGCGCGCGGCAAGAAAAAAACCGGCTGCCGCCCACGGCCAACCGGATCTACATCGAGCATGGCGCGAAGGCGCCCCTCGAGCCGTGGAGCGACGAGGCAACCCGCCTCCTCCTCCGCCTCTTGGGGAGAGATATCCCACCTCGCCGCCTGTCACGCATCCGACTCTCAGTGGCCGACTAGGTCGCCACGAAGGAGTCGGCGAGAACGATGCTCGCCACCGGACCGACCGCCTAGCACGATCCTTGGCGCTAGAAGAGGAAGACGATGTCGGCCCGCCTTGTTTCGGCCCCCGCATCCGTGACGAGCCCTTCCCCAAAGGGTTCTCGCTCCCAAGGGACACGCCTAAGTACAATGGCTCTATGAAGCCGGAGGATTGGCTGATCGACTACTCCACTGCAGTCAGCATAGCGAACGGCAACAGGCGCGTTGCCGTGAAATATGTGCCCCTCATGCTTCAAGGCACGACAGGAACCTGGCTCAACAGCCTTAAGCCGTATAGCATCAACAGCTGGCTAGACTTCACAGAAGCCTTTATCCGCTACTTCACCAGCACCTACAAGTAGCTCTCAAGCCCAGACAACTCTCCTTGTGTGTACAAGGACCCACCGAATCAACTCGCGACTACCGTGCAGTGCTGGGCGACTTCGCCAACTCCTGCGGTGCACAAGGTTCAAGCCATAGAGTACTTCATCGCCGGGTGCCGAGAAGGCACCCTCCTCAAGCACAAGCTTCTCTGCGACGAGCCGACTACCCTCGACGAGCTGCTAGTCATAGCGGACAAGTACGCCACCGCCGAATCCTCGATGAAAACCGAGCTCCGGGTAGATGCCTCCGGGAAGGTACTCAACCCGGCTCCCAAGACGCCGGCTGGCGACTCCCACCGACGCCCGTATCAGAACGACAACAAGCGCAAGGGCCCCATGCCGCCGTGAACCAGTCGGCAGGTGGCCACAGTCGAAGACGAACAACCCGAGGGGCGGCAGCGCCAAAAGCGAAGGGTGGCAGGCGGCAGCAGCCGGCCTTCTCCTACGAGCAGGCCCTTGACGCCCCATGCAAGTTCCAGAGCGGTGCGAAGCTGTCCAACCACACGACTCGGAAGTGCCACTAGCTCACGCGAATCTCCAAGGGCGAAGGGCTAGCGCCGCCTCCGCCTGCTGGTCAACCGCCTCTGGCTCCTCAACAGCCGGCCGCTCGACCAGCGGTCGGAACCGTTCAAGACGAGTTCCCTGACGAGCATGCCGCCTACGTCATCTTTACAAGCCAGCCCGAAGACCAGCGCAGCAGGCGCCGACACCACCAAGAGGTCAATGCGTTCGCCTCCAACACCCCCGAGTACATGCACTGGTTAGAAAGGCCTATCAGCTGGAGCCGGGCCGACCACCTAGAGGTGATGCCGTCCCCCGGCTCTTATGCATTGGTTTTGGACGCCACCCTTACGACAGACATGCGTGCTGCCCGATTCTCCTGCGTGCTGATAGATGGCGGGAGCAGCATCAACATCCTGTACCGTGACACCATGGAGAAGCTAAACATCAATATGAAGCAGCTCATGCCTACCCGGACCGTGTTCCATGGCATCGTACCCGGCCTGTCCTGCTCACCAATCGGCAAGATCAAGATAGATGTTCTCTTTGGGGACAAGGATCATTTCCGCCGAGAAGCGATCTGATTTGAAGTGGTGGACCTTGAGAGCCCCTATCATGCACTGCTTGGCCGACCTGCTCTGGCCAAGTTCATGGCTGTACCCCACTACGCCTACCTCAAGATGAAGATGCCGAGTACCAAGGGCATCATCACCATAGCCGGCGATTACAAGAAATCCTCCGAGTGCGCTGCAACCAGCAGCCGGCTGGCCGAGTCCCTTGTGATCGCTGAAAAAAAGAAGATGTTGGACCGAGTCGTGACCATGGCCGGCAGGAAGCCAGCCCTGTCCCCGACCCCAAGGAATGTGATGCCCAAGGTTCTTTCTAGCCGGCCAAGGAAACGAAGAAGATACCTCTAGACTCGGAGCACCCAGAAAGGTTTGCCGTCATTGGGGCAAACCTGGACAGCAAATAGGAAGGCGAGCTCGTCGATTTCCTCCGTGAGAATTGGGACATCTTTGCATGATCCCCCAAGGACATGCTGGGTGTTCCGAAGGAATTCGCCAAGCACAAGCTACACGTCCGAGCAGATGCAAAACCAGTCAAGCAGCCCCTCCGCCGACTGTCGGAAGAGAAGAGATAGCCCGGCTTCTGGCAGCCGGCTTCATAATGGAGGTGTTCTTTCCAGAATGGCTTGCCAATCCGGTCCTCGTGCTGAAGAAGAATAACAAGTGGTGCATGTGCATAGACTACACTAACCTCAACAAAGCCTGGCCCAAAGATCCTTTTGCCCTGCCAAGGATTGATCAAGTGATAGACTCCACAGCCGGATGCGAGCTGCTGAGTTTCTTGGATGCCTACTCGGGCTACCACAAGATAAAGTTGGACCCAGCTGACTGCCTGAAGACCACCTTGATCACGCCATTCAGAGCTTTCTGCTACCTGACTATGACATTCGGCTTGAGAAATGCCGGTGCCACTTTTCAACGTTGCATGCAGAAATGCCTCCTCAAGCAACTCGGCAGAAATGCCCACGTCTATGTAGACGATATCGTGGTGAAGACGGAGAAGCGTGACACTTTGCTAGAAGACCTCAAGGAAACGTTTGAGAACCTGCGCCGATTTCAGATCAAGCTCAACCCCGAGAAATGCGTGTCCGGAGTATCAATCGGCCAGCTTCTAGGCTTCCTGGTCTCCGAACGCGACATTGAATGCAACCCAGTAAAGATCAAAGCCATTGAGAGAATGGAGATTCCCACCAAGCTGCGAGACGTCCAGAAGATTACCGGGTGCCTGGCCTCCCTGAACCGCTTTATCAGCCGGCTTGGAGAAAAGGCTCTCCCCCTCTACCGACTCATGAAGAAAACCACTCGCTTCGAGTGGAACAACCAAGCCGACCAAGCTTTCCACGAGCTAAAGAAGATCTTGGCCCGCCACTGTCTTGGCGGCGCCGGCGAAAAAGCCCATGCTCCTTTACATTGCCGCCACCAGCCGGGTGGTCAGCACCGTCATCATGGTCCAGCGTCCTAAAGAAGGCCGAGCTCAGCCAGTCCAGAGGCCGGTGTATTATTTAAGCGAAGTACTGTCCACCTCAAAGCAGAACTACCCGCACTACCAGAAGATGTGCTATGGTGTGTACTTCGCCGCCAAGAAGCTTAAGCCCTACTTTCAAGAGCACCCCATCACGGTCGTATGCACCGCCCGCCGCCGAGATCATAGGCAGCCGGGGCGCATCCGGCGGGTGGCAAATGGGCCATTGAGCTGGCCCCTTACGATCTTTACCAGCCTCGCACCGCCATCAAGTCCCAAGCATTGGCCGACTTCCTCGTCGGTTGGGCGAGACCCGGTACCTGCCCCCGGCTCCCGACTCCACCCATTGGCGGATGCACTTCGATGGGTCCAAGATGCGCACCGGCTTGGGCCGACATCATCCTCACCTCTCCCAAAGCGACAAACTCAGATACACATTGCAAATTCATTTTGCCGCCTCCAACAATGTGGCCGAGTCTGGCGCTCATACACGGGCTCCGGCTAGCCAAAGAGCTCGGCATCCGCCGGATCCTGTGCTATGGCGACTCGGATTTGGTAGTCCAGCAATCATCTGGCGACTGGGACGCCAAGGACGCAAACATGGCAAGCTACCGCTTCCTCGTTCAGCAAATCAGCGGGTATTTTGAAGGATGCGAGTTCCTCCACGTGCCACGGGCCGACAACGAGCAAGCAGATGCCCTGGCACGAATAGGCTCCACTCGACAAGCTATACCAACCGGCGTCTCTCTCCAACGCCTCCTCAAGCCGTCTATCAAGCCATCTCCAGAATCCGATTCCATCTTCGTGCTGCTTAGCCCCGACGCAGCCGGATCCGGCTTGGGGAGCAAAGCAGGCGGCCCGGGGACTTCGATAGGCGGCTCGGGGACTGCCATAGTCGCACCCGGCCCGGGGACTTCAGAGCCTGGCCCGGGGACTACGGTAGTCGGCCCGGGAACTGCATCAACACCACAGGCGGTGGCCGACTCCGGCTCTTCACCACCCAGCCCACCTGCCCTGGTTGCAGTAGCCGTGTTGGCTATAGAAGAAGTCACAGCTCCATCATGGGCCCAACCCATCCTCAACTTCCTGGTAAACAGAGAACTTCCGGCTGACGAGATCGCGGCAAGACAAGTCCAATGCCGAGCCAGAGAATACACAATTGTTAACAGAGGCTCGTCGACGCAGCGGTGTCCTTGGAGTCTTCCAAAGACCGTCGAGCGAAGAAGGGCATAACAATCCTCAAGGACATTCACCAAAGCGAATCGCACCACCACGCAGCCTCAAGATCACTTGTTGCCAAAGCTTTCCGCCATGGATTCTTTTGGCCGATTGCTTTGGACGACGCCAAGGAGTTGGTCAAACATTGCAAAGGGTGCCAAGTGTTCAGCTCCAAGCAACACACAATAAACCCGGCACTCAAGACCATTCCCCTCACCTGGCCTTTTGCCGTCTGGGGACTGGACATGGTGGGCCCGTTCAAGATGGCGCGCGGCGGCATGACACATCTGCTCGTCGCCGTGGATAAATTTACAAAGTGGATTGAAGCGAAGCCGATTAAGAAGCTGAATGGGCCGACTGCCGTGACATTCATCGCACATATTACAACTCGGTACGGCATGCCACACAACATCATCACTGACAACGGCACGAATTTTGCCAAGGGAGCATTGGCACATTTCTGCATGACGCAGGGCATCCGACTGGACCTAGCGTCCGTTGCCCACCCGCAGTCAAACGGCCAAGTCGAGCGAGCCAACGGCCTCATCCTTTCCGACATCAAGCCCCGACTGGTCGTGCCACTCGAGCGTTCGGCCGGCTGTTGGCTCGACGAGCTACCAGCCGTCCTCTGGAGTCTGCGCACTACCCCGAACAAGTCAACCGGCTTCACCCCTTTATTCCTTGTATATGGTGCCGAGGCTGTCATCCCAACTGACATCGAGTTCGACTCGCCTCGGGTGACCATGTACACGGAAGCAGAGGCCAAAGAAGCACGAGAAGACGGCGTCAACCTGCTGTAAGAATGCTGGTTGTTAGCCCTCAGCCGGTCCGCCATCTACCAGCAGGGTTTGCGCCGCTACCACAGCCGGAAGGTCAAGCCTAAATCCTTCCAAGAGGGTGACCTTGTGCTCCGGCTGATCCAACGAACAGCCGGCCAACACAAGCTCTCGGCCCCTTGGGAAGGCCCCTTCGTTATCAGCAGAGCATTGGGAAACGATTCCTACTACCTGATCGACGCACAGAAGCCGAAGGCATGAAAGAACGAAAGAGAGATGATTCCGGCAAGGAGTCGGAGCGATCATGGAACGCCAACCTCCTCCGAAGATTTTACAGTTAAAATGCAGTATGTATCATGCTACCTTTTGTACTAAGTATGAGAGAATAGGCCCCCCGAGGAGCACTCGGGGACTGCCATCTTTTATCTATGAATGAGGAGTATCATGCTTATAATTATGTCACTACATTCTTTATTCTCGTCCGGCACCGGGTTCGACCAGTCGGCCCGGGGACTTGCCGCCTTAAGTTATATTCAAGTTCCACCTGCAGTCAGACAAGTAGTGTGCCGGCACCCAAGCCCTCTCTTGTCAAAAGTCACAGTTCGAAGAACCGACTATCCGGCTGGCAAGAGTCAAAGGCAGGAAATGATGTCCACACAAAAAACGGCTAAGGACTAACGAACTTGTATAACAAAAGCCGGCTTCGTCCCATCGCCGACCGGCTACCAGAGTAGCCAGCCGGCCAGCTTCCCATTCAACTTGCCACAATCTAAGAAAGCTCAAGTACTTGTCTTCCCAAAAATGGCCAAGTTCCTCCCCAGCCACAGACTGCAGAGAAAGTGTTCGGTTGGGAAGGCGACGACCAAGGAAAGGCGGCAAAGGAAACAACCTAAGGATAAAAAGCAAATATGAATGGAAGCCAAACAAATGCATGATTATATTTACACAAAGCCTTCGGAAGGCTGGCATTCAACATAGTTTGGATACACCCCCAGTGGGTGGAACTGCGCAAATTTAATAAAAAGTTGTCCAAAGAGCAACAACAGGAAAGCAAGAGCGGCAGATCAGGCCAAGGGAGCGATGGGCGAGTCAGGCAGGCCGGCGGAGGTGGCAGTGCTGGCCGGAGGAGTGGTCGGCTGGCGGGTCTCGGCCTGATCATCACCTCTGGCAGACGGCGCGCTCGCGCGCGCCTCGTTGCTAGAGGCACGATCAGGCTGAAGCTGGCTGGTCGCTTCGCCGTCGGGCACGACGTCTTCGCCGCCCTCCCCTTCTTCATCTTCGCCTTCGTCGCTGGAAGCGATCTCCTCCGCCGAGTCCTCACCATACGCCGGGTTCAGCCCGAACCACTCCTCCGGCTGGGCGACGCCATTGCCATTCACCTCAGGAGCAAAAATGCTGGTGTCGGTATATTCAGCGATAGCCGAGGCGCGCTGGATGATAGCCGGCCGCACCGCCACCAGCTCCTCGTCGGCCTCCTGCCGCCAGGTGCTCAGCTGGCCTAAGCTCAGCCCAGGATACCAGGCTCGGACGAACTCCAGCGCCCGCCTGGCGCCGGACCGAGCAGCGGAAGCCTTCCAAGCCTCGAAGCGGCCAACCGTTACCTCCAGCCAGTCGGCAGTCCGACTGGGGGTACGGGGAATAGCCTCGCCGGGCCAGAGGGCGGTCAGCACTTGCGCCCCGGCACGCTGAAGGCGGCGAAGCATGCGGTGAGCCGGTTGCAGTCGGGCCTGGATCGCCAGAAGCTGCTCCTCAAGCGTCCGGCTGGCATCTGGCGCGATCTCGACCCCTGCCTGCCGGCGCGCCTCACGGTGGGCCTCGATGGCTTGTCTGGCAGCGACGGAGTAACCGGGGAAGTAATCTGCGCGAAGAACAATGAAGCAGTGTAGAGTCGGAAGATAAACAAGAAGCAAAGGGGCGAGAAGGAAGGAGGCTTACCATCGATCAGATCCTCAACCCGGCCATAGCCCTCGCTCAGCGCATGCTTCGCCTCGGCCCAGCCCGCCACCTTGGTCTCGAACTCGGCTTTGAGGGTGGCCTCGCTGTCCTGCACCTTCTTCAGGGCTTCCTTATGGCTCTCCTCCTGGTCGGCTAGTCTCTTGGCCAAGCAGTCATGTTCCTGGGCCAAGGCGCTGCACTCAGCCTCCTTGGCACGAAGGGCGGTCTGGGCCCCGCCCAGCTGCTCCCTCAAGTCGGCGTTGGCCTCTGCAAGCACGGAGAAAAAGGAAAAAAGCAATAAGGAAGAAGTCGTCAGGGAAGATCCGACCCGACTGCTCAGCAGTCGGCCCGAATCTCGGGGACTACACCCAGTGGGTGCGCTGACGCGGCCCCACGTGAGATAAAATAAACAAGGCACTCACTCCGACTATTAGTCAGGTCGGCGGCCTTCTAGCTTAGCTCCAAGGCCTGGGAGTTGAAGGCAGCTGCGCGGAGGTTATGATACTCCTGAAAATCAGACAGAGTGCGGATAAGAATAAAATAGCAGCCAAGGCCTACTAGAAGTTCCAAGCCGCCTGCTCAGCAGCCGACTTGGAACTCGGGGACTACACCCAGTGGGTGCGCTGACGCGCCCCCACGGAAGAAATCAAGAAAGAAATCGAACAAAGCTAGAAGCCTCACACGGATGACCACGCGCGTCGTGAGAAACTCCTGGGTGTACCGTTGCAGCGAGGCAGCCTGGGTCTGAAGCCGGCGACGGACCTCCTGGGCAGCCACGTTCAGCTCGTTCGTTCCACCGCTGGGCGTCCACTCGGACGTGCTGGCGCTGGCCGCCTCCAGATCCTGCGCCGTCGAGCTGGCGCCCGTGGCCATCCGCGGCTCCGGTGCCGAGGGCGCCTCTCCCGCGCGCCGGCGAGGTGGCGACTGCACCACAAGATCCGCCCCCGCCGCCGACTCGCCCCCAGCCGGCCGCTCAGGCGCCGCAGCAGATCGGCCGCCTAGGCCCATTCCAGTCGGCGCCGACCGTGGCGCCTCCTCCAGGATGATCACGTCGTCTTCCCTCCTCTCCATCACCGGCCGGTCGTGGTCGGCTTCCTCCGAAGGGGGCACGGGGATGTTGGGAGCCACGACGCGGAGGGGAACGACGAGCTGCGGAGGCTGATTGCGCAGAGCCTCCGCCTCCCTCTCCGCGGCCGCGGTCTCCGCCTGAGCCTTGGCCTCCGCGTCGGCTTGCGCTTTGGCCGACTTCTCCTTCGCCTCCTGGGCGGCCCTCCGCTCCTCCGCTTCCCGCTCCTCCCGCGCCTCCTGCGCGTTCTGCTCCGTTGCCTCCATGAGGTCGGCGCGGGGATCCACGCGGCGGGAGCTCGAGGACCCTCCCGTCGGTCCAACTATGGAGGTAGCAGAAACTCGTTCGAGGGAAAGTGGCGCTCTGATCGGCAAATCATGAAGAAGGCTCAGAAGAGCCTCAACCCAAGAAGGCAATGAAAAAGCACGAGATATTCAACACTTACGCCGAGACCGCCTGTGGCTACTTCACCACCTTGCGGAAGCGGGCCGCTTTCGCGGCCGCCTTGTCCCGCTTGGTCGCCGCCGTGGAACCCTTGGGTTTTTTCGGCCGGCTGCCGAAGAGGCCCGGCCAGGCCCGACGTTTTTGCGCGCCACTCCGGGCAGCTGGCGTGGCAGAAGGTCCTGCGCCTTGGCGATCGCCTGCCGGCTGGCGGCGCGGGATGGCCTCGGCTTCATCATCGTCCAGCCAGTCCCCGAAGCCGGCCGTGAGCTCGGGGCCGCCTGCCTCTCCGCCAGCTCCAACTATGGCATCGTCCATGGCGGCCGCCCCCAGATCTGGGTCGTCGGGGTCGTCCACCGTACGGTCGGCCATGTACTGGCGCTCCGGCCCTGCGGCCCCGGCCGCCGGTCGAAGAAGGGGGTTCTGCTCAAACACAAGCCGGCTAGTCAAAAGTCGGCCGCCACGAACCCGACAACAAAAGAAGAAGAAAAGAAGGAAAACTCACCATAGGCGGGGGATCAGCCCGAGAATACGGCTCCTTGCCATACTGCCACTCCTCGGTGAGCTTGAAGTTGGAGATGTAGTTCACCATGTAAGACACCTCGTCACGAGGCATCCCATTGGTGCTCAGACGACATGGGTCGAAGCGGCCGCTCATCTGGCAGATCATGTGCGGCCGGCCTTGGAGCGGGAGCACCCGGCGCTCCACGAAGGCGGCGACCAGGTCGGCCCTGACCAAGCCCTCTGATTGGACCATCACCCGGAGCCGGTGACGGCATCGTTCCCAGCCAGAGAGAGCGACCTGGCTCGGTAGGACCAAGACGGCTGCCTCCCAGCCGGCGGGCCGACTACATAAGCCGGCAGATTGACGAAGTCGCCTTGCGGGGCGACGTTCTTCACGTATAAGTACGATTGCTGCCAGAGCTTCACCGACTGGATCAGCGGGATAGGCGGAAAAGGGTTGTTGTCGGTTGACCTCCGCATGGCGATGAAGGCGCCACAGGGGGCGGGCACACCCGCGGAGACGGTGCCGATTTTGCACTGAAAGAACTCCCAAAAGAGCTCAAGGGTGGGGAGGACGCCAAGAAAACCCTCGCACAGGGTGACGAAGGCCGACAGCAGCATCACCGTGTTGGGGGTGAGATGATCTTGGTGGGGCGGTAGAACTCGAGGAAGGAGCGGAAGAACCCGCTCGCCCGGCGGGCGAGGCAGCGCGAGCGGTCTGCGAAGGAAGATGACCCGCTCGCCCTCCTCGGCGCCATGAAACCTCCGCCTCCGGCGCGAGGCGGGTCTTCACGTAGCCCTCGCCTGGCAACTGCCGCGTCTTGCGAAGCCAATCAATGTGGTCCTCGTGGACGTTGGAACCATCCCACGAGCTAGATAGCGCCATGGGTGCGAGAGGAAGCGAGAGAGGCGCGGCGGCGGAGAGCGCAGCCACGCTACGACGGAGCCGCGGCAAACCAAGAAGGTCGGCGCGAACGGCGGCGGCGGTGAGGAGCTATGGCGGCGGAAGAAAGGAGAAGGTAGAAGGAAGGGTCAGCGAGGCGGCGTGCGGCGTCTGCGCTCCCCTCCTCCGCCTACTTATAGGCTCGTCTTGGGCGGAGCCGAGGAGGCGAGCATGGGGAACGTGGGATTAATCGCGCCCCTCCCCCGTCCCGCGATTGCGCCCTAAAGCGTCTGAAACCGCCGCGGGAAGGCGGCGGTTCGTTCGAGCCCTGAAGGATCCGCACATGGGCGAGGCCTAGGTATGGCGGGCCCCAGCCTGCGGCGACGTCCCGTTGCGCGCGTGGGCTGGCAGAACTTTTTTGGCCACGTGGCGCGCGGGATGGCGCGCGGTCAACCCGCGATTCGGCTCGCGTTCTCACCTTCGGGCTGTAGCACTTCTCGAAGACGGCGTACCCGCTCAAAGCCGGCTCCTAGCTGCTGGCCCCTCAGGATAGGAAGCTGATCGAGCTTCTCGTCCTCCTTTCAGCCTCGAAGCTCAACCAGCTTTGGGGACTACTGTCGGAGTAAATGACCACGGGTAGCCTAGCCGGCTCCCCCTGGAACCTCTGAAAAAATTATAAGCCAATCAAGCCCTCCAACATCCAAGACGCGGGGCCGCCTTCCCCCGGCCGGCTGACTCACAGGCCGGCTGGTAGGAGGCGGCCCGACCCTAAAACCTACAGGGAGAAGGCCACAAGAGGGCCGGCTCCCAAGGAGCCGGCTACCAGAGGGCCGACTCCAAGAAGCTGGCCCCCCGGCAAGCGGCCAAGGCCGCACCCTCAGAATCTGCACCCACATAACGGTGATGAGACGGGGCGTGGCTACAGTGAAGCCTGCCACCCCGACATCCTGGAGCTCGCATGGCCACAGTGCGCCGTACGGGGCGGCCATCACCCGTCCGGCTCGGCACTGTTGCCATGCTGACCATGACATCACCCACGACGGGTTGTCAGTACGACCCACATGCGGTGGGCCCCTCCTGTCAGAGAGATGCCCGAAGGCGGCTCGGCCTCCCCCAGTCGGCCTGAGATATGGCCGGCTTCCCATAGCCGGCTTACTCCCCCCCTCGAAGGAGGCGCCTCATTAAGGAGACAAGACGAGGTGAGGCTACAGTGATCGCCGACAAGACGGCGTCACTGTAGCCAAGCTTACCCCGACAAAACCCTCGTGATCAGGATTGAGGCAGCAGTAACCAGCCCCCGACTAGGCCCTCAGCGGTGGGGCCAGCTTGTCGACCAGGAAGCCGGCAGCTGGCGGGACCCACCAGTCGGCGGGCCCCAGTGGCCGGCGGAGAAGCCGGCGAGCGTAGACAATGATGGCTAGGGCCCGCGCCCAGTCGGATTACCATTGTACCCCTGGGGGGTAGGCCTATATAAACCCCCAAGGGCACCCATGCAAAAGGTTGATCCCAGAGAGTTTTAGACACCACATAGAGAGATGAGGAGAGCTAGCCTAGCCCTTCTCCTTCCTCTCACCGAACAGCTCAAGGAGCCTCTTGTAGCCACTTGTTCATCTAGTGATCATGCGGAGACCCCGCAGAGCAGCAGTAGGGGTGTTATCTCCATGGAGAGACCCGAAGCTGGGTAAGATTCGCCGGCGTGCATGTCTACGCCTCATCCCGTTTCCAGGCACCGGCGACGTCTTATTGGCTCCCACAATGATAAGCCACCCGTTGGCATATGTCGCAGCTACCACCCGACATCCTCTCACGTAGCTGGCCTACTCAGCCGCTCCTCTCACGCACACACTAGCAGCCTGTTTATCAGCGACGGTTACTGCAAGGACAGAACATTTGAGTTATTTGATACAGCGAGACTAGGCTTTTTGCTTCCATTTGTGGAGGTGTAATGGATCTCGTTGAACTTTGTTAGTAGTTCCTTCTTTATGAATGAGATGAAGCAAAGCTTTTGCCTCCGTTTAAAAAAACACGTCAAGAGGAATTTCTTTTATGGTAGAGCCGATAATGGAGTGAAGTCCATTCGTGCAACGCCACAAGCTATAGAGTAGTAGTAGAGAACTTTACATATAGAGCCATATTTCATAGTTCCCAATGCCCCACCAGGCTTTTCCGGCTCCTCGGGCTTAATTGGGAGGCGCTAGTTTAAATATGCTACTAGCTGATGAGGAAGCTGCAAGTGAGGTGCGGCTAGGGCGAGCACGCGAGCCACGAGATGCCGGGAAGGAAAGCCCGTTCACATGCCTAGACTATCCAGTGCACCCAGATTGTGGTGCCGCACGTCCGCTTGACTTCAAAACTCAAACTACCCGTGTAAATATTGGCTCGCAGCGAAGTTATTATTAAAAAAAGGCCACCGTGCATTCGGCCGGGGTCGAACCCACAAAACGAGGTATACACTGCCGCGACCACTTGTAGTACTCGTTGGAGTACAACGCAACCTAGAATCGCCTTTTGTCGCTAGTAGTACATTGTTCCTTACAAGAAACCCCTAATAATGCAAGAAACCACTAATAATGCTAAGAAACTACTACCACTTGCATACGTGGCAGACTTAAGATAAGACTACCTTATCAACCATTGTACATGCTCTTGCCAACCAGCCCTACCAAGAAACGACTACTCTACAAAGTGCCGTTATAGGCACGTTTCAACCCATGGCCCTGTTTGGATACATTTTGTTGTCAATCTAATCCTGCCATCCAAACACCACTTTGGTTAGAGTTAGTTTAGGGTACTCTAATCTTTGACTTAGAGTATCCAAACAGGGCCCATGTCGCCCATTAAGTCAACGCCTTTTATTTGACTGGGCGTTATGACTTGTGGGATCTACATGTCAGTCTACACAAAAATCCCCGAGTGACCTCCTACCTCCGGCCCGTCCACCTAGTCATCCTCGGCCATGGGACGCAGCTACCATGCCGGCAGAAGGCAAGGTCAAAACCGCCGGCGGTGCGGAGCCCATCTTGCGGCAGCCCGGAAGCCAGCTCCGTCCGGCGCTCGCGGCCGCTAGCTAGCCAAGATAGCTCCGTCCAGCTGCTTGTCTGCAAGGTTTGCTAGCAAGATTGGCACAGTGGCGCGGCGGCTTGCTCACGCGCGCCGCGCTAAGGCCAGCCATGTGGCTTGAGCAAAGGCCAGTGCGGCGGCTTGCTCGCTCGTGAGTCACGCTCGGGCCAGCCTGCCAACCCGTGCGGAGGCCAGCGCGGCGTCCGGCCCATCCGGCGGAGCGGCGGCCAACTCGCTCATCAGCGGCACCACCGACGAACATGCATCAGCACTGTTTGAAGTAATGTTCAAGAAAAATAATGATTTGAGGGGGAATAACATGATAGAAGGTCAGATGTGGGTCTCTCGTGTGAATGGTTAAACAAAATGTGTTGGTTTAAGCTGCCTCGTCAGCACAGACGTGTGGGCCAACCCTGTCATAAATGGGTTTAAATCTTATATTTACTAATTGGAGGCACCATTGGAGTTACCACGTTAATCCTAGAAAACCATCTAAAAACACCCTTAGGATCTCAATTCTACGGTAAGGATAAAATAACAGATCAAAGAGACTTTCCTTAAAAAAACAGATTAAAGAATCATAAGTTTACACGTTAGAGATATATCTTTCCAAGTTTGGACTTCTACATGTACCACTACATCCTTAGAATCTCAGTTTTATGGTTAGAATCAAGTAAGAGATCAATGACTTATATCTTTACACGTTAACAGATCAAAGAGTTATATCTTTCCAAGTTTGGACTCCTACATGCATCGTTATATCCTTAGGATCTCAGTTCTATTGTTACGATCAAGTTAGAATCAAGTAAGAGATCATTATATGATCGATCGATCTCTCATTCTACGTTGTTGATCCATAGTTCGTCCTATAAAAGTTATAAAACAAAGGTCGTCCGATAAATTCTAGGAAAAAACCAGATCGTTGGATAGCTATAATCTTCGGCGCTCAGATTTTTCCATCTAAAACAGTCCTTCCTCCTCACGAGGTTCCCTCCTCAAGCCCTTCTCCTTCCGCAGCAAGATTATTTTTCTTTCTGATGCATCTCCTCCATCCTGCTAGCGGTTTGATCCAGTAGCCCTCAGATTTTCCATCTGGAGAAGCAAAGTTTCCTCCTCACAACGTCCCTGCTCAAGCACATCTCCACTAGCAGCAGGCATGTTTTCCTCTGCATCTACTTCTCCTCCATTGCGCCTGCAGTTTAATTAGGCAGCCACCGTTCTCCTATCATCCCCCACTGCCCGCCAGCTGCGGTCTATTCCACCATGACTCCATGATTAAACCTAAACGACATCTTTGCCCATCCATGTTTGTTTTCCTGTAAAGATATAGAAATCTAACGTGCTTTCTCATGTGACTTTCCATGTGTGATCTCTCTCTCTCCTATGTTCTATGGTTTGTAATTTTCATCATGTATCGCCAACATCATAAATTGTCCTGGGTCACTAAATTCTGTTTAGTTATCTGCTCAACATGGTCAGCATTTCCAGGTTATTAATCGGATGTAGTATCGATTGTTAAATGTGCTACATAAAAAATCAGATTGTGAATGTAACATAACACGTGATTCGTCAGTTTGGAGCATAACATTGCACGTAATTATTGCTGCTTCTTTTGCCCTCCATCTAAGGTCACCTTACCATGCTGTTGTATTGCTTCCTCGATGGCCTTGGAGATCTTACCTCAGTTGGACAATGGAGCCAGAAGTCCAATTTGTATCTAATAATTCATGATTTAGACATGCAATATACATACTAAATTTATTGGTTTATTTTTTCAAATGTCAAAGAAACCTGTTAACCGAATTTTATATGTGTATATATTGTTTCTTCATCTGCCATTAAGATTTTGTTCGGAATATTTATATGGTAGTTTTCAATGATGAAGATAGATTAAAGTTATAATCCACTTACCAATTAATTTGTCCAGTTCTGTAAGAGACAAGATACATATGTATCCTGATATTTATCGAACAAATTGAAAATGACATAAAAAATATTTTATTTACTTATAGGAGATTTTTTTTATACACACTTTGATTCCACGTCAACGATGTCGGTACAAATGAGAAGATGGGCCTCTATGTCGTGGATCCATTGTAATTGATGCAATTTTTTGTTGAAATGTTCTATCTTATTTGTTCTACATATAGAAATATAATCAATTTCAGCCATTGTTTTGCAAAACCTGAATATGTGAACTTTGAAGTTTCTCTTTGATAATGTGCTTTGATGCAGTGAACTTACATTACGATTTCTTGGTTACGTGATGATGGCATAGTTTTTCTTTTCCGTTGCATCTGTTCGATCTAGGATAGGCATTGAGCCTTCTTTTACGATGTAAACAAAGATACCTTCACACTTGACTGCAAGCAATTGTATTTCCTCCAAAAGAAAAATGGCTAGAAAGCTACAACTTTCTGAACACTGGGTTGGTGTTGAGGAGATGAAACATTCACTTGGCTTAGTTTCTTGGAGCAAACATGGCTAAATTTGATACTTCTACTCCTATTTAACGTGGGACAGTTATAATTTCTTTTCGGGATGTACCATTGTACATAGTCGTTTCACTTGAAAATATTTTTGTGTTGGTTAACGTAATATTCATGTGATTTTTTGGTGTTGCTTAAAGCTGGATGGATGTTATGATATAAAATGAAGATTAATTGCAACTACATATGGTGAAATAAAACTTAATTCATTCATTTCATTGTGGAACTTATTTCTTTAATATTGAACTTTTTATAGAAGAATAAATATGACATATAGAACGCCAAGGTACCTCTTAAATTATGTGATTCTTTATATTATGATTGATATAAATGCTATGAATCAAAAAGGAAAATAAAATGCATTTAGTTCTAGCCCGTGCAGGTGCACGGGTTGTTGACTAGTGAACCTAATCGATAGGAGTACTAGCTAGTAGTTTTTGGCGTGGATTAAGAAATTTTGGGTATGTTTTTGCTATTTTTTGTACAATAGATTCTTCCTAGGGCTGGTTGAAAGTGGTAGTTTTTTGTTAAATACTCTACATATTGTAAGTAGGAGTGAAAGTTAAGCTTTGGAAGCCAATAAGCAAGGCTAGTTACATAGTGCATACGTGTACCTGATTGAAAGTAAATATCAACCATGAGTGACTAATATCTTGATGGAAAACTAGGAAAAAAATTCAATGGTTGGAAATACTAGCAATCTTCATGTACGTTGCAACGAATCATAATTAGTATAATGCTTATTCACAAACTTGATACAAAACACTCTAATTTTGATATACATATATCACTAGAGATATATTATGTTTCAATTAGAATATATTCCTTGGGCTGTTCTGGTGAGGTCAGGGAGGGATGTGGTTGGTTTTAAGATACAAATTACGGGTTTTTCTGCAAATTGGTAGACAAGTGGGGTGTTGGTGAGAAAAGGCTACAACTTACCTCACAGTCGTTAGATGTAGATCTAATGGTCACAAACGACGGATGGCAGACACACCATCATCACCAACTTAGTCCTCTATAGGAGTACTAGCAAGATCCGTGCATTGCACGGAACATCAAGATGCATTTTTTTATAAAACACTTGTTGTGATTGACCCATGCGGGAGTAATCCCATGTGTAAAAACTAATGATATCTCGAGTAATAGGAGATAAGGTGAAGAGGAGTGGGGCGTGGCGGTGATTGGTGGTCCGACTGAGCGGAGGCATGGGGATTGACGACGCCGGCAGCGGCCACCAGGCCAGTTTGTTCCAGAGGGTTCCTTTCTTAATTGCTCAACAATGAGGTTTTTGGAGATAAGGATGAACGAGTTAAGGCCTTGTCTGCAAATGTGGAGAGGGGTGCAGGTATCTTTTAGTTTAATTTCCATCCGTCAGATATAGATCGGACGGTCTATATTGCAAGATGGCATGCGTACCATCATCACCAACTCGGTTTTTTTATAAGAGAAGAAATATAAGTATGGAGATACAAACGTATTATCGATACTTGTTTCCGTAAACTAGCATCTACATTCTATTCAACGCCTCAGCATGTGAGGCCTTAGCACAATGACTTCTCGACTATGTAAAACAAATGTTTTCCCGTCGCCGATAAGGAGGGGGTGACGGCGACACACTTTTTGGCTTGCTCTAGTCCTAGTAGTCATACTAGGTGGTTTAAGCACGTGTAGATTCATTCTTTTTCACGTCTCGTGTTTGCCGTACTGCCACGACTGTTGATGAATAGACGGTAAGTTATTCACGGGGAAACCCTTGTTGAGCGTGTTTGCGAGAGAGAGAGACAGTGTGCATGGGTGATATGTCTAGAGACTGAGGCAATGATAACATATTCTTTGTGTCTATGTGTGTGGAGGATAGTGAGAGACATGTACATGGGGCTTTGTGTTGTGTAACGTGGAGACACATATACATAATTAGAGAGTGAGTGTATGAGATACACATGCGGACATGGGGAGAGATGAGGATCCAGATTAATGGGTGTTTGTGCGTGTCTGTGTGTGTTTGTGCGCGCGTTTGTGTGTGTGAGAGAGTGTGTGTATGTGGAGTAGAGATACCACTAATGATTTAAACCTAGTTTAAGGGAAGTGGGAATGGTGTGACATGTGTAGTAGCGGGATAGCATGGGTGCGGGCGGGGGGAGTAGACTATTTGGAAGAGACATCGAGTGTGTGTGGGAGAGGGGTGTGAGAGCGAGAGAGAGAGCTAGCAACGGAGAGAGAGAGAGAGAGGAAGAGAGGGGGTGAGAGAGGGGGCATTTGTGTCTGTAAATGGTGTATAGATAGGGAGACAATGTTGATGTTGTTTGAAATTGGCCTATGTACGGAGACGCAAGGGAAGCGAGTCATCGTGTGTGTGATAGGGACTTCATGAGAGATCTAGAATAGATGGTCTAGAGAACAATGTGCGAGATCGAGAATGATGATACATTTAGGAGCTATGGAAAGAGTCACGACATATATGTATAGAGGGAGGAGCTAGGGCGGGTCCGCATGTGGGAGAGATAGAAAGAGGAGAGTGGTGCACAAGGAGACAAAGTGTGCTTTTTTGCAGTGGGGGTGGTGTGTGAGGTGAGTGTGTGAGAACCACATAACTTGGGAGATAGACGTTTGGGGGCGACGTTTTGTGTGTATGGGAAAGATACACTCTACATAGTGCGTGTGCTTGGGAAAGAGAGATGCCGGGAGACCTAGCTAGAGAGTGGGGGAAGATATGTGTGCATGCCCAAGAGACAAAGTGATAGAGACCTATATTGGGGTCCGGACTTTAGAAGAGAGAGGGGTGTTAATGTGCTCGTGTGTTGGTGTTTGTGGGAGAGAACGACTTCTCTGTGTGTGTGTGTGTGGGGGGGGGGGGGTTGGCTTCAGATAAAGAGTGAGGTGTCTATATTTGAGGGACTTTACCGTAATTGAGATATACATGGTCAATAGTGTGTGCACTCATGGTTGATTAATTTGTTTCATAGTTTGGACTATGAGATAACGATACTTTTGAACATGCGTGATATACCTTGATGTACAAGAATTACAAACCTAAGATTGGAATTTTGGAATTCGACTCTATCATTAGCTTTTGTAATTCATTTAAACAGAGGTACATTTTTAAGCCGGGATTTCGTGATTTCAAATTCATATATCAAACCTAGAGATATACACATACGGGCATGTTCAAACTTTATAATCATCCACTTTATTCATACACATACACATTTTTTGCTTTTGCCATCATATTTAGGATAAATATATTTGGAATTTCATTTGAATTGGACCTTATGATGGTATTTTCTTGTAGTAGCTCAATGATCCATATTTGAATTTAATGGACAATCTAAGTTTCGAGTTGGAGACATTGATTTCAAAACTTGCACTTTTTTTTGCGTGCAAAACAAACAAATTCTCGGCCATGATATCATAGTCGGCCGTACAAAGGCAGAATATAATTTCAGGCGCCAAAAGCTTTCAAACTTCCCGCTCACATCGAAATATCATGCGCCTGAAAGTTTAGCCCATTGATATTCCTGTTTTACCCCTGCCACTTGAATGGAAAAGGGCTGCTTTGGTAACTCCATTTTTTCCTCCTCTTTGCCCCCAACATTCTTCCCCAGAGCCCCTCCCCTTCCCCTCCCCGACCCCCCAACCACGGAAAGCCACCGAACCTAGTCCTCGGCCGCAGCGGTGGACCTCACACCCCAACGGATCTACCTTCCGCACCTTGGAACCCCCAACTGCCAACTCACCACTTCACCGGAGCCGCTTCAGCGTCTGGCTTGTCCATCGCTCCTGATCTCCTTTACCGCCATCATGGTCCACCGCACCGGATCTGCTTAACCCTTCATACAAGCCCTCGTCCGCCGCAACAGATCCGCCTCACCGAAATCCGTGTACAACGCGCCCGCTGAAGCCTTCGTCCACTGCACCGGACCCGCTCCACGGACGCCATATTCAACTCCATCGGACCTGCTTTACGTACGCCACAGCCTCATCAGGTTATTTCGATTTGTACTCCTTCGGTTTTTCTCTTTATCGTGCAACTGTTCACTTACCACATATGAGCTTTCTTGTATGTCGACAGGCGCCGCAACCGTAGCACTGGAGCCGCTTAAGCGACGGCGACAGTCGACCCAAACTCAACCGCAACACGAGCACCATCGACGATCCTTAGCTATCAAGTATGTCAACGATACCCATACGCCGCCGAGAATCAGGTACTATTATCCAACAGCCGGCGCCTACATTCACTTTCTTAGAATAAGCACCGCACCTTTGAATTTCTTGAGGGCATCATTCAGTTTTTCATGAGACACGTTATTCTGCTTGCACCTGTAGGGCCATACTTCTGGCAGTGAACATGTTACATGTGCTACATTACATACCAGTGCACATATAGTTAATATGCTTTAGTTTTGTCCTAAGTATTACTGAACTTCCTAGATATCACTGCCTACTATTTTCCTTCTTGCATGCTATATTTATTATAATGGTGTTGTTCTGATGCCACCTGTTGGTTCCATCAGTCTGCTTCATGTTCTCTATGCTTAATTACACATCAGCAAACTAGCATGTGGTTGTGGTGGTTTTTGTTTGTTTTACCCTACATTTTCTGATGCTAGCTATTACATCACTGCTCCAAGCTTCTGTTCATTACATTTTTGTGTGTTCTTGATCTTCCCAAGTTGCATGACTACTTTGATGCTTCTATTAATTATGGAGCTGCCAACCCCATCAAGCAAAATATTTGTTCTTTTGGGGCTGACACCTCGAACAAGCATAAAAATAGAGGGAAGTAGATATATTGTTGTGTATGCACACACCCTTCTTTCATTAGTTTATGAACCATTGATGATCAACTCGAACCAGTGCATGCGATTAAAATTAATTTTACCTAAATAGAGGGTGCAGAATAAACTACAACAAGTAGATTTGCAACGACGGGATGCCGACGATATCTTCAAAGCACATCGCAACAGCAGCGAGGCTTCACAGCAACATATGGTAAGCCAGTGTGTTTTAGTACATGTGAAATGTAATGTGTGTGGGCTGCTTTCTTGGCTTGTGCCCTCAACCTGTAGTCCTACAAAATAACAAATAGTTCAGTTGTCTGCTTTGCTGTATTGCTTGATTCGAATGCTTGTTTGTTACTTGTTACGCTATACCTGAGTTGGCCAATATGTCGCGATTACTGCTGTACTATATAAAAGAAATGCATGCCTAGTTCATTTGAGTCCTTAACTTTTCCTCTAAACTTCATCACAAGACTGTCTTCGTAGTTTATATGAGGCCACACTGTTAAGTGCTTTCTCAGATTATTTCAACTGCTTAGATGCCTTGGCAACTTAAATATAGCGGTGGTACACTTCCTTTCAACTAGGGATGTCAACTGGGTCCCATTTAATCCCGATTGAAGTCCACTAGTGGTATGATAGTTCAAAAGAGTTTTTGTTTTTTGAGGAAAATGAACCAGGGAGCTAGCAAAAACTAACTAGATGGGACTGGCGGATGTCGTTTATTTGCCACTTACATCCCTAGTTTCATCTTACCATTTTAATTTCTTTTCGGCTGATGCTGCTTCGAACCATTTAAATATAGCTTGCCATGCTCGGCAATAATTCGTATGTCGTTTACCATGTAAGCTTACTTCCTGGATCATGCAATAACTATCTCTTACTTATGTCCAGCGAAAACTTTTTAGGATGCCGTTCACACTAGGACACAATGTACAACCCCAGAATCTATTTGTGGAAGCAGTGCGCCATCCATGTTACCAGATTGTAGCAGTTCAGAGGCAACACCGCCGGAGAGCAGTCTACGCACATATATTATAGTTCTTGAGGCTCTACTAGTGGCAGAAAGAGATGGTGTGGCTGCCATGAATGAGGTAATCTCGATCTTGAAGCTGGAAATTATGCAATTAGCTGCACGCATTATGCAAGCAACCCAAGAATTGGAGGAAGTAAGAATGTCGCACTTGAAGATGGAGGAGGTCCTGCTACTTCTGCTCTCTGAAGCCCAGGGTAATCCCAGTTCTTCTTTAGATAGCAGTTGAAATTGTCATTAGATTATTGTACTTGCATGTTGTGTCATGTCTCTGAATGGATTATGTTGTAAGACCCCCTATGTTGTCCATGTGTTGTAATGATCCAAATTTTTTAGGCGAGGTAATCCTCAGTACTTGTATGATTGACATAAGGTAAACTGTTTTTCGTGTGAGAATATTGTATTGGATGAAATAACTGTTTGACTCAAAGTGTGCCCAACCTATTGAATTCGAAGATCATGACATTTCTAAATCATAATCATATATAAAGGTGGAATAAATCTTTGTTGTGGTTTTTAAGAAATAAATAACAAAACATAGAATTATCTATGGATATTCGTAATCGAATAAAAATTGGATTTGGATTTAGTTGCCAGGGCAGGGCAAACGTGAATGCTAATTCCACCAAGTTTTGAACGAAGCGGCTAAACACCCACTATCATTTGTGGGCAGCCCGAAGAAAGTGTTTGCAAGATGGAAATTACTGTATACCCCTGACACTTGACATCCTTATCGGCCGGATTTACACTGCGGTCGATAGTGGTAGACTAGTAACTTCAATCAGATGTGACTCGATAGTGGTAGACTAGTAACTTCAATCAGGCTACTATTTTAAATAGGTGCGGATGTGTAATTTCCCTCAGACCTGACACAACCGCCCTACCTTTCAACCCCGTTCATACACCGTGGGCACCAACCGTGGGCGGCAAAACACCCTCTCCTCGCCCGAAATTGTTACTGGCAAATATTTGGGAGATGCGATATTACCATCCTATCCCCAACCGACGTGTTGTCCGAAATTTTAAACGGGGGATAAGTTCGTAACTTCCCCACATTTCAGACAAGCGTGTCCCAAAGTTTGAGATCCCCCCTCCCCCTCCATTTCCCCATTAATACACCATCGGCGCCACGACAACCTCCCCACTGCGGCTAGCCTCCTCCGTCCGCCACCCCATCCGCCACCTTACTGGAGCCGCTACCGCTACCCCGTCATCCACTGCAAGAGATGGACGTCTCTCATCCACGGCGCCGGACCAGGATCCTTTTATCGTGTCGTCTCGCTTCATCGACGCCGTCGTCCACCTTGCCGTTGCCGCTCCTACGACCGCCTCGTCCACGACAACATGATTTATCCCTCGACCCGGCCGTCTACTATCTAAAGTCTTCTTCCCCGCCGCCGACAGCCATCGCACCCGCAACACCCTCAACGTATCAGCAGGGGCCTACACGGCGTCGCAAGAGAGGTGGTACTCTTCCATATGTGCTAAGTTATTGATCTCACCTGGAAAATAGATCTTAAATTGTTTACTGTACTTTTATTGTCCTTACCAAATAGTAGTGGCTAGTAGAATGCAAACATTGGTCGCGAAGTAGCTTTGTCCGGTTTGCACCTTCAGATCCGCCATGTCACGGTCACTATACTTGTAAAGCTTATGGTTTCCCCCCTTTATATTCACTACCATCATCGTAGGTGCTTCACTACTTCGTGTCGTGCTAGCACTACTCCTCAAGACCTCAACCCATCAAGCGAAACATCATGCCACTCATAATTCCAAAGCTTACGTGTTGAAATATGAATCTGATATGGTGCTCATATTACTAAAACAGAGAATGTTTAATTGGTCACCTAATGTTCCTATATTCGTTTTGAAAAGCATGTGCGCCACCCACTGGTCCAGCTAGTTCCACTTTCCTGATTTTACTCTTGATGCTTAGGGTTTTCCCCTTTTATCTACTCTACTATGATCTGCGTAGGTGCTTTATGTCATACTAGCATTACTCCACCCTTCAAGCTAAACAACACAACACTCAAAATTCCAAGCTTAGTTGTTCAAATATGATTGTGATATGATACATATATTAGTTAACAGACACATTTAATTGGTTAGCTAAAGGTCCCACTTGAGTTTCCAAATGCATGTCGCGACATATAGAGAGACAGCAGAATTGCATTTCTTTGTCATGTTGACTGTACTTTCTTGTCCATACCAAATCTTAGTTGTTATTTCAAAGCAAACATCGGTTGCTAACTACCCTTTGCGGTTTGCAGCTTCAGATCTGCCATCCCATTGCCACGGTCAACACTATACTCATCATGCTTACGGTTTCCCCATTTTATGATGACCACGATCAGCCTACGTAGTTCGTGTCGTAATAGCACTGCTCCACCCATCGAGCTAAACAAGCTTAGTTGTACAAATTCAAATCTGATATTATGCTGATATTAGTAAAACTGAGCTAAATGTTCCTACTTTAGTTTCGAAATGCATGTGAGCCCCATATGGAGAGACAAGAAGGAATAGTATTTCTCTGTGCGCTTTGGTTTATCATGGGTGGCCAACCAACATTGTATAGAAAGACTTGTAATATCTTCAATCTGCTTGCTCTTCTACTCTTCTTTAAGATGATCCTCTTCTCTTGCGGTCGACTGGTCAGGTCGAGTTATTCTCCCTTAGTATATTTTGAATCTCTCACGTCAGGTCGACTTGTTCTTCTTTACTATGTGTTGAAGCTGTCATCTGTGAAGTATCATCACTTCTGGAGCTCTCATATTTTGAGTAGTAGGCCACATTATATTAATGCACACACCTAATTACAGCATGCATGGCACCTCTTAGAAGAATTGCATAGATAGCACAAAGGGGTTTACAGGGAGGAAGTATTGGATTAGAATTACTTATGCATTACAAATATAATCTCACTTGTTTTTATGTTTTCATGCATGTCTGGTATTGAACATTATCAAAATGAATATGAGAATGGGTGCACGAGAGGAATATTGCAGAACAATCCACTGGCTAACAAACTTGGCATGATGGAGGATGGCCTATCTTATTCACCCATCAAGGCGCATGCTCTAACTTGGCAAGGTTGTATTGGTCGCACATATTTTGCATCTGACCTCTTGCATTACCTCTACTTTGTTACACCATCTGCTTAGTTTAAGCATCATATATGAGTATATGCCATACCTATCCATTTTCTGTACCTATTCCATGTGTCGTCATACTATAATTTTCCAGTCAAATGTTGTTCTTTCGTAAAAGATGTCCAAAAGGAAGAGGGTGGGTGCAGAACCTCAAGGAGTACAAACTTGGTATTTGGAAAAGGTCATGATACCTGTTAAATCAGATAGATCAGCAGCCACAGAAAACACAGGCCCAACGGTACCAGACTTTACCTCTACTCCAGTGGCCAAACCCCTATTAGAACTGCTGAGAGCCCAGCGTTAGGTACTGTCTATGATATCAATTCAAAATTTGAACT
Organism: Aegilops longissima; assembly: GCA_021605205.1. Classification (NCBI taxonomy): domain Eukaryota; kingdom Viridiplantae; phylum Streptophyta; class Magnoliopsida; order Poales; family Poaceae; genus Aegilops; species Aegilops longissima. Next base: position 716,133,844 of record CM038682.1, read on the forward strand.
CCTAAATTTCTGCAAGTTCCTTACCTTCTCTCTTGTATGAAAACTAATTTCAGATGAATATCCTTGCTCAAAGGATCATAGGATCTCACGACAATACTGGGCTCTCCATTGCTCTTGTCAGTACCTCTTGCCCTTTGTCAGCATACTTACACTCATTGCTGTTTGATTGTGTAGCATCACTGTAAATGTTCGCTTCTTTATCCTCCCTTTGCTTTAAATTATAAGATCTATATTTACTCTTAGATAAATGTATAATTAACACAATGGTTATTGTTGGGGATATACCCCGCGACGTAAACCGGCCGGAAGTATAACCCGGCCGGACTTGGCAGTTTATTTGAGACCCCGCTTACACTCGGCGATTCACTGGCGACCCGCCCTGACCTGCCGGTTTACAAGCAGTCCGCCTAATCATTATGTCTCACTTGTGACCCGGCGGGCGGGTCAGGCGGATGACAAGGCCCAAGGCCCAGAAGGCCGGTTCATACTATGGTGGGCCGGTTTACAAGGAAAGGCATAAGGAATATTTACCTTATAAGGAGTTAAGACCCGGACTTGTATCCGGTTTGTATTAGAAGGTAGACTAGTCCTAATCCTAATAGGACTCCACATGTAACCCGCCCCTTCAACATATATAAGGAGGGGCAGGGCTCCCCAAAGAGGGACAAGCGACAAGCAAGAGGAAACAATCTCTAGGGCTAGACAAAAAAAAGCCGGTTTACCGGTGACTCCCTCATGATCATAATGAGACCTAGCCTCAAACAGCATGTAGGGTTGTTACCGGATGATGTTACCCAGGGCCCGAAGCTGTCTAAATCGTTGTCTTGTGTTGCATCTCTCGATTCCGCTCAACCCCTCTCAAACTAACACATAGATGCGTTGGCTTCGCGACTAAGTCCTGACACTAAGGACATCTGCCGTGACAAATCCACGGCAGTTGGCGCCCACCATGGGGCGGAGACACGGTGGTGTTGAGTTCTTTAAGGGATCTCTTCAGGGATATATAAGCTCGTGATGTGCTAGATGAAAAAGAGCTTACGCAGAAGGATACATCTCGTCTTCGTGGCAGGCAGTCGGAGCAACATACGAGATTGAGATTAAAGAAATTAGGGTTTTGCATTTTATACGCCGCCGATGCGAGATGATCTTTCCAAACCGAGGGAAGATTGATTACGCCAAGTACTGCAAGCTGTCAAGTCACAGTTTCCATTGAAACGACAAAAGATTTCCACTGTCCAATCCGCCGGTGCCATAAAATTGCTACGACTGGATTACAGGTTCAAGTCCCAAGGATATTTAATGCTACCAGTCCACGTGGATACATAGATAAATCAAGTGGAGATCAAAACTAGTACCAGTACTTCACCATGATCACGTGAAGCCATCTACTACAAGTCAAAATTCTTTGTGTTCATCTGTTATGTTCACGCTCAGGCTATCCAAAAAAAGAGAAGGGTAGCTGCATCGGGAGCGCGGTGTACTTGATCTAGCAGAGATTTACGTGAGCTAGTACTACTCAAGGAAAAGAAAAAGGAAAGCAAGATCCGGTCTCCGCCTTGGACTCGCCAGGACGCGGGCTTCGCTGCTGCAGCTGCGCCGTAGGCCACCTTGCCCTGGCCACACCACCTTCTCCACCAGCAGTCGGCTCGCATGGCCTCTCCACCCTCTGCCGATTTGCCGCTCTGCCTCGCCTGGGACCTTCCCGAAGCTGCTGCGCCGGAGCTGCCCCGTTCCTCAGACCGGCCTACGATTTCCTCCTCCGCCTGCGGACCTTGCCCGACCCGGAAAAGGAGGATGAACCCGCCTCGGTTGTCTCTGCTTCTGCCGTGGTGAGCTGCCTCGCCTGCACCTGTTGAGCCGCCGCTAGAGATGCCGGCCTGCGCCTCCAGCTTATGTCCGTCGGGCCGCCGACTTTGTCCGCCTGGGAACTGCTGGCCCCGAGCCGCCGCTTCCACCGGTCTCTGCCAAACCGCCGCCCACTCGCCGGACTCTGCCTCCGCCTCGAATTCCGGGTTGGCCCTGCTGAGTCACCTCCTTGCTGAGTTGAGCCGCCCGATGGGTCTCACTGCCGCGAGCCGGCCTCGCCGGCCGCTGTCGCCCGCCTTCAAGACCTCCGTCTCCGCCCGCCTCAGCAGTAGCGGGGCTGAACCGCCGCCCACCGCGACCCCGCCTGCTGGCCTCCCCATCACCACCGGGCCAGCGCGTATCTCAACACTGCCCGCTGGCTCGCGCGCACGCCCACTTCGCTAGCGCCGCTGCCGGAGGACCGCCTTCTAGCGCTCACTACTGAGGCTAATAGTCACCGCAACCGCCGCGGCACCGCCTGACTGCTTCCACCACCATGGCTCGCTGGATCCGCCCGCACCCTCTTCCATGGCGGGTCGTTTTCTCTCCATTCTCAGCGGCCTCATATTTCTTGTGTGAAAATTACAAGGTGATAATGAGTGAGTACTTAGGCTCAAGGCAGATGACGCAGGAGCGTTCAATGATTACAGCTGCTGCTACTATTTCCTCCATATGAAGACCTGAGCTAATGTAAAATACTAGCAAGGCTAGAACCAATTGAAGAACTGGGCAAGTATGCACTGCAAGGCGTTTGCACCCGGAGCAGAGATAAAAAATAGGGAGGCTCTAATGACTTGCTGAGCAAAAAACAATCAGGTGCTATTTTTCTAAAACTCTTACTTGGTATAATTAAATATCATCAAAAGATTTTTTTTGAGGTATGCTATTGTATACACAGGTCGATTAACGCATGGCCAAGTTATGAACCAGCCTCGTGCGCCGGTGTCGGAGGCGATGTATGCATCTGCACCGCCTGTGCCGGGTGTTTAAGGACCCAGAGAATAACCCGGAGGGTTTCTGCTTGAACCGCTGGGACCATATTGAGTCGCCGACCTGCTTAAACCATCTCTGTCGCGATGAATGGATCATCCGTTGTCCGAACAAAAAACATCAAGTGATATCCGTCCGGTTTTGTTTTCATAGCACATATTAATTCTTGTGTGAACAATTACTTTGGCGTGTGATATTTTTTGACGCATGCCAATTGTTCATTACAAATGAGGTGTTATATTACGGGCACGGAGCATGCGCTAGCAACGTTCTGCACCGGCGTTTCGTCCGTGTCATACCACCCAGTGAATGAACGTGCGCAAGTCACCGTCCCTGTGGCCCGGTTTACATCAGCTTGCCGGGACTGCGCCCGCGATTAACTCACCCGTCCGTGCCGATTTACGACACCGGTGCCGATTTTACCCATCCACACCGGCTTACATGCCGCGGCCGACTCATCTGTCTGAGCCGCCTCTGATGCTGCGGTCGTATTTATCGTCCGTCTGTCGCGGCCTGGTCTACATCAACATACCGGGCTGCACCTGTCTGCATGAGCTGTTTGAGCAAGTCACAGCTTGGGTAGCCCGATTTTCTTTCAACAAAATGGAGGCAAATTATCATTTACTATCAACCGCCGTCTGCACTAGGTGGCTCAATGGGCAGGCGCACAGGTCGCCGCCACTACAGTTTGGTTAGCTTCAAATCGCCAGTTGGAAGGAACCATTGGCCGAGTTGCTGACACGGCTCGTACGGGATCATTTATAACCCGTCGCAGTCACCTCAATCTTCTGTGGATTCACATCATGCTATCAACACCAATGATATACAACTTATGCCGGTTTATATCATGGTCAAAATATGGAGAATCTCAAGCCAACTCCTAGAGTCACCTTGAGACTCGGGGGCTACAATGATATGTTTCAGCTATATGCCGGTTTTCAGTGAAGTCAAGAACCTCATGATGTTGGAGGGAAAGATAACCGGTCCCGGAGGCTACTGCCCTATTGTTGAAAAATTTGAAGGCCAGCAGAAAAATTTCCGGCTTAGAAAGTATATGACAGTTACAAAATCTAGCTCAATGAAGAAGTTCCGGGTCATCAGAAAGGATCCGGTTTACAATCCAGTTCAATGGAAATCTATTCTCCCACAAAGCTCCGAAGCGCTCAAATATGGTTTAAAAATGTCCGGTTCAAAAAGGAATTAACTTTTCGCAAGTTCGAGTTGAAAGGCCGTCAGAAAATTTCCGACTGAAAATGAAGATTCCGGTTTGCAATCCGGTTTAAGGGAAATCTGTTCTCCCACAAAGCTTTAAAGCTCTCAATATCCGGTTCAAAATCCCAGTTCAAGAAGGATTTATCTCTTGCAAAAAGTTAAAGGGTGCCAAAGAGGACCTGCTGCCATGATGTGCGGTTCAAACATGGGTATCATGCCTTATTGGCTTATCATATTATTGATTACTTGGGGGCTTGGTCGTATCTGAACCATAGCTACACCTCTTGATTGGCGCAATGCCACAAGCATCACTTGGGGGCTTGATTGTATCCGAACCACAGTCACACCTCTTGATCGACTCAAAGCCAAATCAAATCGGGGCGAAAGAGAGTGTTGCAAAACAACAACTCAAACATAGGCACCCACTGAGCACAGCTCAAAACGTTACTTGGGGATTCTTTGCTATCTCAATGAACTTAGAATCCACACTTGTAATGGGCTATCAGGCCATGGCTTGGAAGCCTGGTGTATACACCTAAAACCCCGGGTTAACCTGCCTCTTTAAGTAAGTCACGTCGCCCAGGTAAACCTGGTATGACCCTTTGAACTTTGACAAGTTACTCTAAAATGCAGACCCTGAACTTGTCAAGTTAAAACGATGATTGGTTAAGGATTGCAGACCATCTTAAAAGGCTTTGCAAAAATGGTTTAACTCAGTGGCCAGGCAGCCCATGAAAAGCCTCGAATTTGGGGCCTGGCAGCCCGTGAAAATCCTCGACTACAACAGTTTTATTTGCCTTTTCTTAAGCTTTGCTCTCTTTTGATAAGATTTATGATGTTTTTAAACCAGTGTTTTTCAACCCGGCTAGGCTGTCAATTACAAGGTTGTCAGTACATGATCAGTTATAATCTGGAGATTATTAACCCGGTCTGGTTTCGACTATAAGTTGCCAGAATTAAATATGGATAAACCGGTGTTTATCATAACCCGGTACGGTTTTATCATAAACCGGCACAATATGGAAGGAGTCATCAGTACTCAAGATTTGGGTTATTACACTTACTATAAAAAGTTGGTAATCCAACGATGTGATTCAATGTCACAGGTATGATATATTTCATATTTGATTATTCTTAAGTGCAGCCTTGGTTATAAACCCGGGTTATATGTTGGGCATTATGACCCGTCCGGCGGTAAACCGCCAGGACACTTTACACTTGTTGTATGTAGAAACAGGTTGAATAAAGCATGATTAAAAATCACCGGTGTTTATTAAACCGGCCTGGTTTTAAGACGATAAGTCGCCAGTATATGATGAGAAATTATCTGGTTTTTATTAAACCGGCCTGGCTTTGGACTATAAGTCGCCAGTATATATTTGGATTGCGCCATTGGAATCATGCGCTTATAAATCATTGGGTTATATTATTCAAATAGCCAAACTTGGCTGAATTTTCATTCTGATATTGAATGCATAAGATTTTTATACCGGATCATATTATCTTGAATAGCCAACATGGCTGGATTTTTATTATGGTTATTAATAACCGGTATTATTGAGGTTTCCAAAGTCGATTTACCGCAATGGCTATTATTTTATCAAAGGATATGATTTATTCTACAATGGAAGGAATAGTCCCGAGTCGCTGCAGTCTTACGAGCCGACACTTGGGGGCTACATTATTCAAATTGAGATTACATGCAAGTCTCATGTCGCTGTAAGCATGCACCATGACACTTGGGGGCTAATGCAAAGTCATTTTTATTGGCCTTATTGAAGATCCGACTCATCACATCATAATGAGCCGGCCCTTGGGGACTACCAATTGCTCCTGTCAACAATTCAAGGTACACAAGTCTTAAAACCAATATATTGAAAGGTCCATTGCTCAGTTGGTAAATCACAAAGCTCTTAACCTTGTGGACGTGGGTTCAAGCCCCATGATGGGGGTTACATTATATGATGTTCTTTTCAAAGAAGTATATATAAAGTACCCGCTCAATATTATCTTACTGAGTCGGCTCTTGGGGGCTATACATTATTGTTCAAATCTATATGATCATATTTACAAAGTCCCTGCTCATTATTGCATAATGACCCGGCCCTTGGGGGCTACACTGATTGAAGTTTTTATGAGTATAAGGCAATTACAAGTCCCAGGTTGCTGCAAGCATGAAAAACTGACACTTGGGGGCTACATATATGGAGTATTCAGTTTTTACTAGTGACTGAGATGAACAATATGGATTTCTTCAAAGTGGCAGTAATTATATGGAAACAAGTCTTAAGCCATCACTTTGTTCTGCTCAAGACTTGGGGGTTACAGGTAATATAGATATAAGGGAGAAAAAAATCTTCAAATTCTCAGTTCTGAGCAAACCAGATTGACCCAGTGTCTGCAACAATTATGACCCGGCGTCGGTAAAAATTATGACTTGGTGCCATCAATATTTATAAACCGGCAATCTTGGCAATGATAAACCGACAAGTTCTACATTTTCAAACCGGCTGATATCAATTGAATATTTGAAGACCAATATTTTTTCAAATCAGAGCATTGAAGGCCGATTCAAATGGATTCTTTATTTAAGAAATATCTTCTACAAGCAAATTTATTATGAAGCTGGTCTATTGACTTAGATTTTTCAGAAGGAGGAAATGACAAGGACTTAAGGATGATTAGATGCCGGTTTACAAGAATTCTTAACCCGGAGCATAATCTGTCAAATTTGTTCTTGTATTTGTTTTACAAGATCAGTTTAACATGGATAAATCCAAATTAAACCGGGGGCTAATGTCGGGGATATACCCCGCGGCGTAAACCGGCCGGAAGTATAACCCGGCCGGACTTGGCGGTTTATTTGAGATCCCGCTTACACTCGGAGGTTCACTAGTTGGCGCCCTGACCTGGCAGTTTACAAGCAACCCGCCTAGTCATTATGACTCACTGGTGACCAGGCGGGCGGGTCAGACGGATGACAAGGCCCAAGGCCTAGAAGGCCGGTTCATACTATGGTGGGCCGGTTTACAAGGAAAGGCATAATGAATATTTAACTTATAAGGAGTTAAGACCCGGACTTGTATCGGACTTTATTAGAAGGTAGACTAGTCCTAATCCTAATAGGACTCCACATGTAACCCGGCCCTTCAACATATATAAGGAGGGGCAGGGCTCCCCAAAGAGGGACAAGCGACAAGCAAGAAGAAACAATCTCTAGGGCTAGACACAAAGAGCTGGTTTACTGGCGACTCCCTCGTGATTATAATGAGACCTAGCCTGAAACAGCATGTAGGGTTGTTACCGGATGATGTTTCCCGGGGCCCGAAGCTGTCTAAATCCTTGTCTTGTGTTGCGTCTCTCGATTTCGCTCAACCCCTCTCAAGCTACCACATAGATGTGCCGGCCTCGTGACTAAGTCCTGACACTAAGGACATCTGCCGTGACAAATCCACGACAGTTATGAAGTTTTGGATTGCTCAGGTAAGTAGCTTTGTCATGTACTCCCTCTGTATCGAATTAATTTACTACAAAAAAAGACACATCCGTTACATTTTGGGCCGAACGAAATTTTTTTCTGTCATACATATGACACTTCTATGACGATAATTGTGACAAAACCCGGTATCATCATAGATGTGGTGGGCTCCTACTTCTATGACTAAAAATCATGACAGAAAATGGGCTTTTCGTCACAGGCGGGCAGGGGCGCAGCTGCATGACATTCTTTGGGCCGTCCATGACGGAAAAACCGTGGTAGAAGTGAGGGAGGAAAATTCGGGGAGTTGCGGTTATGGTGGGAGGTCGGGGAGGAGCGATCGCGTTTCTCTCGTACATCTGGCGTGTGTGTGCGGCGTTAGCTCTAGCGAAGCCGAGAGAGGCGTTGGGCTCTAAGCGAACCCGGCGATTACCTTTGCAGCTCTGCGTTCTTCGAAGCCGAGGGATCGATCGATGGCTGTTAGCGAACCCGATGGGCGATTCCTTCTCTCTGCTGCTAATCTGAAGCCGATTGATGCTGCCTCAGGGATGAGCGATGAATGTTGCGGGGGGTTGGATGAATAGTGGCGGTGGCGTTGCCTCTGGATGAACAGGAACCCGTGGTGTGGAGGGCTGGATGAGCAGTGAGACAGGTGGAGGGTGGCCGTGGAGGGTGGTTGAACAGGACCCGTGGTGTGGAGGGCTGGATGAGCATGAGCGGTGGAGGGGTGCCCGTGGAGGGTGGTTGAGCGATGGCGGTGGAGTAGCGCGCGGTGGAGGCTGGATGAACAGGAGCCCGTGGAGGCTGGAGGAGGTCGACGGTGGAGATGAACAGTATCCCGTGGAGTCCCGTTTTGCGATCGCCACACCCCCCCGTTTGACCGTGGCGCTCCAACACAAGTCCGTTTAAATCCGTTTTGCGATGCGCCACACCTCCCGATCAACAGGACCCCGTTTGACCGTATGAGGTTCGTTTAGTCCATTTTGCGATCGCCACACCCTCTCGATCAACAGGACCCCGTTTCGACCGTAGGAGGTCCGTTTCCTCCGTTTGCGATATGCCACACCCTCCCGATCAACAGGACCCCGTTCGGCATCAGAGGAGGTCCATTTAGTCCCTTTTGCGGTCGCCACACCCTCCCGATCAACAGGACCCCGTTTACGACCGTGGGAGGTCCGTTTCCTCCGTTTGCGATGCGCCACACCCCCTCTCGATCAACAGGACCCCTGTTTCAACCGTGGGAGGTCCGTTTCCTCCGTTTTTGCGATGCGCCACACCCTCCCGATCAACAGGACCCCGTTTACGACCGTAGGAGGTCCGTTTCCTGCGTTTTTCGGTATCTTGCGACTAGGCGTTGAGACCCGCCCGTATGTACACATCGTGACCCTATTTTCTTTCTTGCACCTGGCGCTATGCGTATGTGTACATGCTATGTGCGGCGCCTCTACTACGACGCGTCGGCGCCTCTACATCAACCAAGATATGTATGCGCTATATGCGCTTCGACCAGTGGGTCCCGGTATCGAGCACTTCCTTGCTGCGAAGATGTAGCTGGTGGGTCCCAGCGGTCGAAGCGAATCATTTTCTTTTTTGCCCGGACGCACTTCCTTGCGTGCGAAGGTGTAGTTGCTGGGTCCCAGCAATCGAAGCGAATCGTTTTTGGCGGATGCACTTCCTTGCGTCGCGAAGGTGTAGCTCTTGGGTCCCAGCGATCGAGGGTGAATCGTTTGTTTGCGGACGCACTTCCTTGCGTGCGAAGGTGTAGCTGGTGGGTCCCAGCGGTCGAAGCGAATCGTTTTTCGGACACACTTCCTTGCGTGCGAAGATGTAGTTGGTGGGTCCCAGCAGTCAGGGGGGTGAATCGTTTTTTTTTCCGGAAGCACTTCCTTGCGTGCGAAGATGTAGCTCGTGGGTCCCAGCAGTCAGGGGGTGAATCATTTTTTCACGAAATACAGTGGCCCGTCCGGTGTGTCCCCGCTGTCAGGTGGAGGAATAATTATTTTGCGCGTAATAAGGAGGCATTTCCTTGCGGCTACCATGGACCCAGTTGTCAGCCTCTCCACGTACGGTCCACGTCCGATGGAAGTCGTTCCTTGACCACGTTGACCACGCCGCGCCGAGAGCACCACGGCGGTTGACGACGACGAGGCCTAGGAAGGGGCGGCGGAGCCGGGAAGACGCGCGATGGATGCACACGCGGAGGGAGAGTCTGAGGTTCACTGGTTCGTTTGTGCTGCCGTCGCCGCCGAGAATAACGGGGTGTGGGTCGATGGGTGAGTGGAGGATGGCCTGGCCAGCGGTGGGAGTAGTAGGGTGCGGTGAGGCCTCCGCGGCAGCACAACCGGCCATGGGAGGCAGGAGCAGGCGACACGACCGGTGCTGCTTTGGGCGGCTGGAGCAAGAAGACCAGAGGTTGAAGAAGCACGACGGCCGTTGGATGGACATCGTACTGTCACTGCAGCTTGAATCGTTTATATTGACTAAGTTGACAAAGCCCTTGGTACGTCAACTTAGTAGGCCTGGTCGACTTCGAAGCAGTGCGCCCAGGATGTCATGGGGATGAATCATTTTTTGGGCTGGTGAAGCTAGAATATCTGAGATTGAAGAAGAAGCACGGCATCCGTTGGATGGACATCCAACGGCCACTGCTGCTAGAACCGTGTGTTGACTATAAGTTGACAAAGCCTTGCATACCCGTCAACTCTGTTTTTTTAGGGGATGCGTCAACTTAGTAAGGCCGGGAGTGTGTCGCAGAGAACTTATAGCTCATTTGAGATTTGTAAGAATGTGTAGCCCATTTTTGAATTCTAATGGAATTTACTACAGCCCATTTACAGTTTGTTAAAAGTACAACCCATTTCGACCAACCGTTCAAAACAGAATTCAATAAAATTTCCCACATTTTGATGGGATCTGAATATTTTTATCCTGAAATTTTAGTCAGATTAGATACAATTTCAATATAAATTTATATTGCATAAAAATGCAACGAAACATTCCGCTCGCAACAATTAATGAAATTAAAATTTTCAATATTCCAAAAATAATATTTTATAAAGTAATCACTGTTTGGTGCATTTTTTTATAGTTACTACCCAGTTTTTATAATTACATCCCATTTATTATTTCTTAAAGCCCATTTTCTTGTTAAGCCTAATGCATCCCTCCTAGGAAAGATTTGTAGCCCAGCGGGCGGAGAATAACAACTTGACCTTGCCTGGGTATTCCTAAAAAAAGTATAGCTGGGCTAGCCATTTTCAGCTTGAAAAAAATTAATATCTGGGCTGGATATCGCTTTGGGCTAGGCAGGCCACAGCCCGCCAGATTAATACCTGCAGCGATGTTTTCATTGTTGTTCGGAGGAGAAAAATTAATATCTGGGGTAAACATCGAAAAACTCTGTAGTGCTCACACCTCAAAACACAAATACTGCTCGAGCTGCTTGGTCCCAGGTGTCGGCCGCTTCTTGTGCAATTCTCTCGTTTATTGACTACTCCTCCTTTCCGGTTTATAATGCTCAATTAAAAATCTCACCAATCAAGGTAGATGGCGAGTGGTGGAATACTTTTCTAGTTTTGCAAAAGCACCTAATTAATGCTCTTGTTATCCTCAAAAATTATGTTTATCAATGCATTAATTGCAATGCATGCATGCATAAAGTACATGCATTGGTCAATTTTCTCTTAATACTTGCATGCAATGATTTAATGCACCTTGGAAACCGAACATGTGATGGAAAACAATCAAATTGAGCCTTATAAAATGGAAAAACTAAAATTTTGAGATAAGCCCTATAAACCGGAAAGGAGGGAGTACATAGGTAGACAATGGTGTGGGACCGTGATGTCAGGAAACCAGGAGGAAGCAAAATAAATTATAGTTTATATATATATATATATATATATATATATATATATATATATATATATATATATATATATATATATATATATATATATATAATAATAAGGAGGCACTTGCGTGCGTGAGGGTATGGACCTGGTGGGTCCCCATTGTCATCCTATCCAAGTAAAGTGATCTCCTCGCCCGCGCGCGCTTTCGCCCAAAACAGTCAGCGCCGGCCGCCCCGCTTCCCAGTGCAGGCGATTGCTCCGCCTTCAAATGACACAAGTGCCGTCCGTCCGTCCATCTGCCGCACACATTAATGATACGCGGTTGCCGAGGCGGCTACTCCAGCGTCACACGTTCATCCCTCCGCCTGCCCACCGTTGCTATATAAACTACTGCGCCGGCCATAGCCGCAGTCATCCGCATCCGTTGCCTTTCTCCTGTCCACACCACTACTGCCCACCATGGCTTCCTCGGCGCTCCAGCGCTCTTCGGGACGGGCGGATGACGGACCACAAGGAGATAGCAGCCATTGCTGCCGACCGGCTGGCCGGCAGGCAGCCAGAGGACGACGACGTCCCAATGGAGAACATGGTAGTCGACGATCCGGCGCCAACCCCCTCCTCCGCGCCATCCTCGCCGGTGCATTGCACCATGACCATCGGCGAGGCCCGTGCCCAATATATGGATAGGGTGAGGCAGATGCCTGAGGAGCAGTTTCGGGAGGTGCAGGCCGACGCCGCATACAACCACCATCTCCTCCAGGAGCACCTGCAGGCGGAGGAGCAGATCACCGCGGAGCGGGCGGAGCAGGAGGCGCTGCTCGACTCGTACGGCTCCGCCCGCAAGGGCCGCCTCGGGCACTGGCGATACCGCATGTGGGTGGCGGAGGCTGCGGCCGCCTACAAAGAGGCTAGCAAAGAGGGCGATGAAGCGGGCGAGGCGTTGTTTGGCAAGACCGAGGACAAGGCAGAGGACAATGCCGGCTCCGACGAGTCCCCGCTCCGCTGGCATCGACGACGCCCTGCTCCGCCGACGCCCCGTGGCGCCAACAACGAGGCAGAGGACACCGCCGGCTCTGCCGAGGCCCCGTCCTGCCAACAACGAGGCAGAGGACATCGCCGGCTCAGCCGAGGCCCCACCGTGCCGGCAACGTGGGGGAGGATTTCCACCGCTCCGCTGAGGCGCCGCCCGCTGGCAACGAGACAGAGGCATCGCCGGCTCCGCCGAGGCCCCGCCCCGCTGCCAATGAGACCACGCCACACAGAAAATGAGGAAGAGTAGAACACGGTAGGTCGCCGCCGCTCGGGTCCAAGTAAGGCCACCGCTGCTACCCTCCGGTTGAAGCCAAGCTAGGCGGGTTGACCATTGATGGCCGGTTAGCTTCTTGGCGGCGACGTGGAGTCGGAAAGCTGCGCCGGAGAAGAACGCTACTTCTACTTAACTGCTGGTGCAGTTGGCTGACTGACACGTGGGCCCAACAGGCCACATGTCGATTACGCAACTGCACCTGCAGATAAATCATCAAGCTTTCTGTTATTCGGCGGGACACAGTAGATAACCGGTTAATTAATTATACCTCCAAGGCACCCTTTTAGTTTTTTTCAAAAGGAGGATGACCCCGACCTCTGCATCGGGAGATGCATGTATTACAAACACCCTTTTATTTGAAGAATGTATGAAATGTAATGAAATCCGGCATGTTTATATGAAATCCGACCGTGTATGAATGAATTTATTTCGATTAGTTCGAATTCCTGTATTAGTGGCATTGGATGAACATGCAAAACAATACGTACTATCATTATTCCCAGGGTGATCACCACGTTTGCAGCAGTTTCACATGTACTCCCTCCGGTCCTTTCTAGTCTGCATACAAGTTTTTTCTGTAGTAAAAGTATCTCTACTTTGACCAATCTTATACAAAAAAGTATGCACTTTCACAATGTGCGAAGTAAAAAGGAACAGAAGGAGTACAAAGAGTTTGAGCAGCTTTTAGCGTTTACATACATTGCAATCAAACACACAGGCCCTGCAATTCATAGAGAACATTCAAAACAATCGATGATTATGCATCTCAGCGACTCACATGTCAGAGGCAATATTTACTTCACAACTAAAGAATAAAGAAAAAATTGATCGCCGCTGCTGACAGCAAAGGGCGTCCCATTCAAAAATATCAAACGCATATCTTGCTAAAATCAATGAGCAAAATTTGACAAGGTTGTCCCATTCCAAAATATCAAATGCCTACGATTGTGGAATGGGCAGGGTTTGCCATCAGTTCGGACATTGACATGGCAACTCGTGCTAAATAAACCAGCTGTTCTTTTTGTGCAGTTCCACCAAAATCAACCAAATTCGCGCGTAGCTTGTATGATTTCGCCCTTATATGTTGCAACGCCTTGAACATATGGGCACCTCCTTTCTTGTGGTGGAAATGAATGATTCGATGTATTCATGAACATTCTATGCAGTTCCCGTTGAAATCAGGCTGAGCACCCTGTTTGCACAAATACAAAAAAGTGATTAGTATAAAGCAAACTGTACTATGAATTGACAGTTTCAACAGGCACATACATGGTCCATGTAGAGCACACTTTTAGAAAAATGGAACTCACCAGAAAGAATCCTTGAACAACATTGTACTCGCGCATCACAACAAAAAAATGGAGATTTGTCAGTCCTTCTGAGCTGAAGTTAGTTTGGTCTTGTGGGGAGTAATGTAACCATCCTTCAACTGCTCCTTCTGATGAGAAGGTAGACAGTGCTTATTCATCCTGGCATAATCGGAACTAGTCACTTCACTTACTCCATATTCTTCTTCAGAGGAAGATGATCCTGTTGTGCAAAGACCAGAGGACTACTAAATGCTAGCATCCATGTTTGCTTGAAAAAAAGGAAAGGAAATAATTAAAACAACACAGATGAAGCACTTCCCAAGGACAATACCACTTTTTCATGACAGTATCTAAACAGTAGCACAACACCAATAGAGATGACAAAGCTCAATCATATGGATGAAATCAGTGGGCGAGTACCAACCTTTGTCAGGAGCTGATAGTGTAGAGCATACAGATGAAGCACTTCTCGAGAACCATCTGTTGCTATCTACGGGGGTGGCCATGCTTACTATATACTCCTCTATTAGTTTAATGTTTCCAACATCTTCTTGTGCAGTTCCACTAAAATATATGGTATCTTCAAAGAAGATCCCTGTTTGCACAAGTAGAGATAATTACGTATGGCATCAAATCAGTGGCAAAACAATTGCTCGTTCCAGCCATAGCAATAAATTAAGATGCAAAACTATATCATTACTTGTGTCATCACAGTTCTAGTGCTTCATTATAGCACCGGGAGTTGATTTTTGTTTTTCTTCCGCTTGTTCTTCCCCGTCATCACTTGGTTCAATAACAGACAAGCTTCGCCTTCAATGTAAGATTTGGCATGTCAATTAGGGAGCACAAGTATAGTACTAAACTTAATTTTCTGATGAAAGTGGCAAAATACAGGCCAGCAGTTGTGAAATATCCTTATCTTACCTCAATGGGATATTACGGTGCACATACAAATTGGAAGTCTTGTCTCCATTTGTGCAGTTCACTAAAATCAATCAACATTATCGTACAAGTAGCACAACATATGAAAGCACACTGCAGAATCATGTGAAAGAAGGCTAATCTTGACCTCTCATGATGCGAATTCAAACAACTCACAAGAAGAAGATCTGAACCAAATCGCCTTTAACGGATAGGAAGTAAGATCTCCTCTTGTGCAGTTCCACTAAGATCAAGCAATCAAGCAACGTTGTCGGTGTGACATTTTGGTTGAACTGCACAAAACACTCTAAAAACAAAAGTGTTTTGTGCAGTGCAACAAAAGGTCACAATGGCAACGAGGTGAAGTAGATAACCCTGTTTACATAGAGGTGCAAAGGAAACAATTAGTGATCAATAACGGTGGATGACACAGAAGCCAACAAAAAGAAGCATCTACCTTATCTAAATGGGAAAGAAAGCAAGACAGTAGCATTTCTCAAACGGTGGCATTGATTAATATTAACATAGAGATTATATTAACAATAAAATTCGTTAAACATGTAATTTGCTTTTAAGCTGTGGCATTGCATCAATTTTCCAGCGGCATTATTAGAGGTGTTTGTTTACGGGGACATTTTGGTGTAGGGACTAAAAAACTCCGTGTCAGTCACATCTAAACCAAAAGGAGGGACTTTTCGGGACTAAAAGTGGGCATTTGGGACTAAAGAAAGAAGACCCCGAGGGAGTCTTTTTGGGACTTTTTCCAACAGTTGCCACTGCCACACATCGCACCTTGTTTCTATTAGTTCATTACTAGGGGTAACATGGTCTTTTATCATGTCATTTAATAACCTCTAGTCCATGTTTAGTGCCTGGAACCAAGCAGGTAGGGACTAGGGAGTTTTTAACCAAACAGGGCCATAGATTAACAACAGCTAATGAGTTGCACGGGACAGTGGAAGCACTAGCACCATGTGCATCTACCGATGTACTGTGGTCATGCATAGTCTGTTGCAACAAAGAACAAACAACCAAGGAGCATATTTGTGTTGGTCCCAGTTTTGTTATCTTTAGACACCTTTCCCTATGTGAGCACAGCAAATCTAGTCCTGCTCAAACTCTACAGCCTTGTCCCTTCCTTTCCTTTTTGAACTAGTACTTTCGCCCCTTCCTTTCCTCTTTGAACCACGTCCTAGATTTATGCGATACAACTTTCCCCACTACTTTCCCCCATTCCTTTCCTCTTTGAACCACATCCTAGATTCATGCTATACAACTTTCCCCCTTCATTTCCTCTTTGAACCACGTCCTAGATTCATGCTATATACAACTTTTCCCACTACTTTCCCCCACTCCTTTCCTCTTTGAACCACATCCTAGATTCATGGTATACATGCAGCTAGAGCAATGCATGTGGAGTAAGTAAAATATACCTTAAGGTTCTTGGGGCGTGGTTCGGTGGGCGACGGGACGGCGGCGAAGAAGAAGGGTCGGAGGCCCTCCCGCGCCGCCGCTGGGTGGAAAGTGAACAGCAGCGCCGGTAGTGGATTCCCTCCCTCGCCGATGGCGACAGTGTTAAGCCTCCTTCCCTTCCCGGCGGACGGATCCTGCCGGCTCTTTGAACAGCAGTGAGGGGAGAGAGAGGCCAACGAAGTCTTGTTTAGATCTGGAGAGGGCGAGAGAGTGTGAAGAGAGCAACTACAATCGCTGAGGATCCAGCTCCAGTGGGAGAGGGCGAGAGAGTGTGAAGAGAGCAACTACAAGCGCTGAGACTCCAGCGTGTATATATATATTGGAGAGAGAGTGTGAAGCGTGCAAACCCTAGAAAACATTTTGACCAGTCAAAGAATCCTCCTGGCAAAAATTATGCTCAAGTGTAGTTATCGAACCCGAGACCTCAAGTTTGATGAGCGAACAGGCTAACCAGCTACACAACCCTCCCGTTATGTTCAACGAGAGGAAAATAACCTTTTATACATTCCTGCATTCGTTTGACAGGCATGCCATGTTTTTTGTGTGTGTGTTTGTGGGAGTCATTAGGATTTCAATCATAATCGTGTCATGTGGCTTTGGTGGTAAGACTATCCACAGTGGTGCAGAAATAATGCAGCCTTAGTCACCTTACCTCTCTCCATGTAGTACGTTGGGTCCCACTAGTCAGAGGGTGAAACAAACAAATTAATAAGAAAAATTAAAAGCGCCAGCGGTGTATCTTACTACCTCACACATCTCGCTACTGCTCGGGAACACTGTCCAATTGATCCCTTTGTTCGCTCACGTACTATTTTAAGTGAATCCTTATTATAACATGCACACAAATTTTGGGCACTTGTATTCGACTTAAGTCAGTGTGCCACCGTATCTCGTATACTTACTACTCCCTCCGTCTAGGTGTAATAAGTCACGTTAGAAGGTGCAACGGGACAAAGGTGCGTGCGTGTGCGTGTGTGTTTAACAGCATGTGTGTGTTAGAGAGTGCGACAAATCGACCTACTCCTACAGAGATATGGTGTGTAGTGTACGATTTTAGCCGCGAGAGTCAGTGCATCCTCTCGTTTCGGCGTGTCCGTAGGGACATCGGACAGCTGCCACGCCCGCTCTGACCAGCTGGCCCACCCAAAGCCCCTCCACCGCCCTTGCAAGGCCCGCCCGAAGCGGTCAGCGCCGCCCAAAGAATCGGTGCCGCATTCATGCCCGGGCAGAGCGGATGCGACCTCTCACTTGGCGCAAGAGTGATGGTTGCTTCGTCCGTCCAACTTCTTCTGGGTCTATGTGATTTGACGGCTCATTGGTCTTTATTCTCGAGGTGGTAGGACTGCTGGATGTCCCACGCTTTCGTAAAGGAGGTAGTAGATTACAATTTTCTCCATTCTTACAGCGGATGAGTGCAAGAGCAGTGAAAACACGCACGGCTCAGTGATTACATGGCCCACCTCACACTATCATCGTGCGACACCTAACTCTTTACATAGTACTCCCTCCGTTCCTAAATATTACTAGATGAGTCCCTTTCGTTGCCAGCGAACAGCGGTATATCTCTCTCAATAAAATTATCGATTTCATAGAACTAAAAAAAATCTATAACCGCATGACAAATGTGGTAGCCAAACTAAATAAACTCCCATCATCATTTAGATCATCCCACATAAGGAAAAAAGATCAGCCAACTCCTACTGCATAATGGGATTATATTTTTCTTTTGACATGTTAATGGGACTTAAAGCTCACTTACATGCATGCTACGGTGCATGCTTGCATGCGAACATGTTGATGTGATTTAAAACCCACTCACATGCATGTGCCACGGTATTTCTGCATGCTTGCATGTGGCTTAGTCTGAGCCTCTCAACGTCTAGATCAGACGGCTATTATGACTGATTTACTTCATCTAACGGCTACGTCAATTTTGATGATGTGGCTCAAGGAGAGGATAGAGAATTCCTAGTAGTGGGGCTAGCTATTACTAGTAGATAAGTCTTTGTAGAGATTCCACTAGGTGAACTACATACGGAACAAAATGAATGAATCTACACTTAAAATGCATCTATATACATCCGCATGTGGTTAATGGTGAAATCTCTACAAAGACTTATATTTAGGAGCGGAGGAAGTACTAGTATAGTACTAGTACGTCTTGTAATTTATCAGCGAGATAAATTTGTACAATGCTATGAAGCTTCCAGCTCCTGTTACATGTATCTTGCGTCCAAGGTTGCCCGTTGCAACATTTCATAAAATACAAAGGAGACTAACATGCATGCTATTGCATCTCAATGATTGACAGATCATAGCAAATATGTACTCCCTCTGTTGCAAAATAAGTGTCTCAACTTTGTGCAAACTTTAGTACACAGTTGTACTACTACTAAAGTTGACACTTATTTTGGAATAGAGGCAGCTAAAGAAAAAATGATCCATGCAGTCCCTAGCCCTTGAACCGTGAACCCTGACCAGGCTTCAATTTGCTGGCAACGTTCGAGCTTCCTAATAAATGAAGTTTGCAACCTTTTGACCATCGGATCATTTTGTGTAGTTTCACCAAAATCGAGATGAGCATCCCTGTGGCAAAGAAATTGAAGAAGCGTGATTAGAATAAGATTACTAGGACTAGTTGATGAGACATAAACTCATCACAAATACAGTACGTAGAAGCCTGTAGAGGTATTAGGTATGTGCGGGGCAAAGAAGTAGAGAAATATCCACAGGGAGTGATGTGGGCAGCTGGAGCAGTGGTGCAAGCCGGCTGTAAAGGGAGTTGTACCTGAGGGATGTAGCTCGACCTTGAGGAGGGCGGCGGGAGGCGGCAACTGCCCACGTCGCGGCAGTGAGCAAGGGACGAAGGCAACCTCACCGGCTTTGTGAGAGAGAACGGCGGGGACCCCTGATCGGGACGTGCCGACAGTGGGTTTTCGCCGTCGGCGACAGACACTGCATCTACACTAAGCATCCACCCCTTCCCCAAGCGGACGTGATCCGCTGGGATGTTAGAGATGTGGCCACAGTCGTTTTGTGCGAGAGAGTGTGAAGAGAGCAACCCCAGCAAGCAACCGTGTAGGCTGGCCCGTCCTGACTATGTATATAGTGGAGCGGTTTCCTTTTCTCTCCATATGAACCTATCATATTGCGTCGTGCCCTTTGAAGAAAAAAATTATTTATAAATGACGCGTCACCTACTACTCGTTCTCCTACAACCTTGCGCTTGGCATCTCCAAAATATTAACCTTGCGATTGGCTCTTCGCCTCTTCGGGAAGTCGAGCAATAATGGTAGTGCAGTATATATCATTCTGGCTATATGAGACCGAATGAATTGCTGCACGTCCAACACGTGGGCGAGGGTCGAGGGGCGAGGGAGAGTGCTACTACATACGGAGCAAAATGAGTGAATGTACACTCTAAAATATGTCTATATACATCAGTGTTTGGAGTATGTACTAGTAGTTCATATTGAAATCTACTAAGGACATGTATATTCCAAACAATATGATATAATCTCTATAACCAAGGTCGTAGGGACGAGGAGTAAACGGATGGAGTAGTAAATTTTTCTCCTCGTCCTGTGAGCCACCACGCGCATGGGCGAGGGAGGAGCAAGCTTCACCTCATCCTGCGAGCCACCGCACCCGTGGGCGGGGAGACGGCGTACTAAGCAAGCTTCTCCTCGTTCTGCGAGTTGACGGGACACATCAAAAGTACTCCAGTGTATAGAGCCTTGCCTCTAAGGTAGGCCCCACATGGTTTGCCTCTTTTTTTAATTTAACATAACACGTCAAGTCGCAATTTGTTTGTTCACCCGTGGCAGACGATCCTCCCTCCACCAAGTGGACAACCAGTACACGTGCCAAATTACCATGTGGGCTGCCTTTTTCGTACAGAAATGAGCTCCACTGTGTACCCGCGTGGGTGTGGTTGGGAAAGAGACGGGAGTACGTGCGCCATGTATGCACATCTTCTCTTCGTGCACGTCCCCCACCTACGTGGGTGTGTATGAGAGATACAAACCGCGTTCGTGAGTGTTTTTTGTTTTGTGGTGGGGGTGGGGGTGGGGTGGGGGTTGATTTCGTGAATTATTTGTGGGAATTTGTGTCGATGACATCTCAAACAAAATTTTGCATGCAATGTGTGTGAAATGGAGGCCTATCCATATCATACATAGAGGGTCGGGCAATCCACGAGAAGAGAGGGAGGGGTCATAGCTATCGATAGAGTCGAAGAGAGGATCAAGTACGGGTGGGTGCGAGATCGATGAAGAGAGCCATTGAAATTGTGTGTGTGTGTGTGCAAGTCAAAGATATATGGCGACTGGCCTACCGGAATGTTAGAGGGCACATGTCAAGTTTGTGTGTGGCAGGGAGACATGACTAGAGCGCTTGATGTATCGGTGTGTGTGGGGGGAGGGGGTGGGGGAGGGGTAGGCAGAGGCCTAACTATAGAGGTAGAACGACTCGTATATGTGTTGAGAAGGAGAGACCCAGCTATGTCATGAGGGAGATCGGTCGACATCCATACATAACTGAAGGACGGGAAATATGATGGGACAAAGAGAGAGAGAGAGAGAGAGAGAGGGAGGAGAGGGAGGGAGAGGGTAGAGTGCTGGATGGGTGATGGAGTTGCTTCTCGGAGATGTTGGGAGAGGCCTACTAGACAAGCGAGGGTGGAACTGCAATGTTATCAATAAGAGTGGGGATGTGTTTACATGTGTGCTGCACATGCGTGATAGATCTATCGGAACGCATCCATGGATGATGAAGGGGAACCATGTGTTTGGTAAGCAAACGTAACTAGATCGGTAGATCAATTGTTGTTTGTTTGTCGGAGGAAGGGAGAGACACAACTAATGAGGTAGATCGATCGATTTGTGGGTAAAACGAGTTATAAGGACCTAGCTGGCTATATGTATAGCGAGAGATCGGTCGGCATACGTCCATTTTTTAGAGGCAAATAAGGCCCAGCGAGACGGATAGACAGAGAGAATGGAGCTAGGAGGTGGTGCGAGAGGCCCAACTACTAGCTGGATAGGGGGAGGAGTGTGCGGTTGTGAGATCGATTAAAAGAGGAGTGAGAGTTTACACGTGTGTCTGACCATATGAGAGACACGAGGCAAGGACACATAAAGGAGGAGATTGAAGCTGTGTGTGTATGCTGTAGGCAGGCATCGCTGGAGAGGTTTATCGATCGGTGTGTGTCGGAAAGGAGTTGTGGAGACTCTGGGAGAACGACCTAAAGGAAAAAATGAATGTGCCCGGTGGATAGAATGCCGAGGGAGGGGGGGCGAGGAGGGCGTGTGCATGCACGAGAGAAAGTTAGTGGTAGCTACAAAGGTTAGAGGATTGTGTGGGTGTAAGAGACTAACAAAGATCATAATTTGATATGAAAGCGGATTCATATATTTGAATAGGAGATCATAGTGTTTTAAACATTGCATGCATGAATATAGCGGTGATACACGTGCTGTGCACATGTTATACCATAATGTGATAATGCATGGCGTTTGCAACTCACAGCTAAATGCCAACAATCTAAACCATACTATACATCAAACAATCTCACATTTTATTTGAATTTGTGATAATGTGCGGCGTTTGCAGCTTACAACTAAATATCGAGCAATCTAAACAATACTATATATCGAACATTCTCACATTTTATTTGAATTTGTGGTAATGTGTGGTGTTTGCAACTCACATCTAAATACTTGTAGGCGTGAGGCGGGGCACCATACATAATGTGATAAACACATTATACATATGAGACATGGTTTAGATTATGAAGATCTAGCTAGAGCTAGAAATGTAATGTGATTTGAAATCAAAATAAAGTGGATTCAAAAATCTAGTTCGAGTTCATATAGTACACATAGTTCATATGTAACTCGACATCTTGATCATGTGGTGTGCTGTGAAGATAATACACAAGCGATGGTTTAACTTGACAATAATGATGATTGTAGATCTTATTAAAACAGAGAAACGAATTCAAATGCTTTGACTTCACAACAATCATTACTGTAGATCTTATTCAAATTTAGTTCATATTGAAGCGGTAGTATATCGTTTGGAATGCACTAAAACGTTCATTTGAGTAGTAGGTTGCATGCATTATACACGTGGCGAAATATTTTATTTGAACATAACATGAATTCAAAGTTTTGAATGACATTTGTAGTCGCATTGATTTGGTACAATTACCGTTAGGCTTGTCCGAAATTTCAACCATCGCCTTGTTAGCCCGAAATATTTAAGATATATCTTTGTCTCGTTGTGCTCCGACAAGTCCCTCCATCTCAACCCGCGCCTTGCTATTCCAAAATTACAACGCGCGCGAAAACTCCCACCTCCTGTGAAATCCCGACACGCGAAATTCCCGTGGTACCCTTGAACCGAAAGAACCACCTCAAATCGGTGGGGGGTACTTTCGTAACTTACCCCACATTTCGGACAAGCGCGTCTCTAAGCCATGGTTCCCCACTGCCATCCCATCCGCCCACCCATTCATACACCGAGGCCGCGAAAACCCGTGATGAAACCCCACACCCTACTCCGTCTGCCACCCAGCCGGAGCTTCTTCCCCGACGATGTCGTCCACAGCAACACCTCGACGTCCCTCATCCACCGTACCGGATGAGGATCCGTCGTTGATCTCATCGTCCCGCCAGTTCAGCCACCCCGTCCTCCACCTCCAAGGAGCTGCCCCGACATTCCCCTCGTCTTTCGTGCCACCTCCATTCCCACACCGCCGTCTTCACCTGAACCACCGGAAGAGCATCATCATCACCGTTTCCTCGGATGAAGCTGCGGCCTAATCGGCGCCATCAAAGAGGTTGTACACTAATCGCCGCATTTTCTTCTTGATTCGATCTCACGGTGCTGCCGGCACTAGGTCCCGAGCCGACACGGCATGGCTCCATCCACGGCGGCGTCGCCGGCCACTTCCTCCATGGCATCGCTCCCTCGGCGTCGACGTCCACATCAGTAGGAGTTGCTGCTGCTTTAGCTCTCACTCGCGCTGCTGCTCTGCTCTTGCTCTCGGTCCCCTGCCTGGTCTGCTCTTGCTATTGCTCTTGCTCGCGCTGCTGCTCTCGCTCTTGCTCTTGCTTGCGATGCTGCTCTGATTTGGCTACACTTCAGTTGACTGAATCGACTTTTGGGTCAGTCGATTTCCAAGGGGTGGGCTCGTCGGGGTGAAGGACGAACCAGCCGCAGCGGGGAGGGGGGATCGCCAGAGAGGTACCCCACTATCTATCTTAGGGTTCAGGATGGGGGCAATGGTCGCCGGCGGTGGCGGGGCATTGGCGGGGCGGTGGCGTGGGGATCGCCAAAGAAAAAGCTCAGCACGGGTGGGCCTAGAGGGATGGCCGGGGTGGCGGCGGACCGGCGGTGGGGAGTCTTTTAGGCGGCGAGGCGGCGCACATGAGCAGCGGGCGCTGGGGCTGCTGTTTGGCCGGTGGTGGCTGGCGGCTCAGGGGGGTGGAGGTTGAAGATGAACCGCAGGCCCTTGATTTCGTATCAAACGGCTGCAAAACCGAATGACCAGATATGAAAAAGTCAGTCGACCGACGTGTAGCCTCACCTTGCTAGTGCGTTCAGTTTCGACAGCAAAATTCAGTTTCGACAGCAAAATTCAGTTTGGACAGTTAGGTTCAGTTTTGACAGTTAAGTTCAGTTTCGAAAGTTAAGTTCAGAGATGAGCGACTGATGTATTTTACATCTAGCACTTTGTGGTTATGTATTTTACGTCATGTATTGGAGATGCTATTAGAATTCCACTTAGGTTAACGTTGTTCGTTGTCTCTCTTGTCCTGCTTCAGCCTCGGCGTCGTACAACTCACCGGAGCTGCTCCAACAACGAAACCCTCCATCACAGCGGAGCAGTACCTCGGGCTCCATCTCCAGACGCCTAAGATCTTCCTCCCCTCCTCCGACAGCAAAGTCAGCCGGAGCATCCTCACCGACCAACCCAATCACGCTGAGATTGACATGGCTTCGCCAAAGAGGTTGTACACTTGTTGCATCTGTTTTTTACTCTACATGTTATATATATTGTCCACTGAGCACACGGATTCGTTCCTCTAGTGTCTCCATGAAAGAAAAAACGTAGGAATTTTAATTTTCACTTGTCCTCCTTTTCAAATTCCAATTCATGAAGCACAAGACTAAGAGATAGTAGCATAATAGCATTATAACCGTACATTTTCTTGTGGTTTGACTTAATCTCACCATGCTTCTTTGCATCCTGTGATATTCCAATTGTTGTGAATCAAACACCCAGATTGGAAGAAATCATGTGTTTTTAAATTCTCTGTTTTGCACGTGCATTCCTATCCTATTCCTGTCTATTTCCTATCCCTGCATTGTTGGAATCCTCCAAATCAAACGAGCCCTTACAGAATTACTTCTCGTACAGATAGTTGTCAAAGAAATCCTTGCGTGGTTTGTCCCGGTCCTGCTGCACCGTCGTCCACCCCAGCTCAGCTGCTCCAACGACAGAAGGGTCTTGCAGAGCAGGGATCCGGCCTCCAGACTGTCTTTCGCTGCCTCAGATCTTCTTCCCCGCCGCTGGCAGCCATGAAAACTGCATTACCATCATCAACCAAGCAGATGACCTCGAGGACTACACGGGTCCGCAAGAGAGGTCGCAGTCTTTCGTGTCTGCTTACGTTATGCATCGCTTAATATTACATGCTACTTTATCGTGATGTTCACCAATTAGACTCTGTGTGAACTCCAAACTAATGGACAAACTTGAGTTTTTAAATGGTTGTGGGGTACATATCGGGGCCGCTATCAATAGTATCTATCTACTATCTGGTTAATCTCCGGTGTCTACTATGAGTTTCTTGTTGGGTGGGAAACAAATAGTAAAGAAGCCATTATCTGTATTTATTAACTGAAGCCATTATCTACCTGCTATTATTGGTTTTGGGTCTATCCACAGGTTGCTACCATCACTCTGGATTTCTGCATGCACTCCTTACATAATCTCACTATGTTTTATTCCTATGCATGACAATTATTGTAAACAATGGAACTGAACATGTAGAGCAAAAGAGACGAGCATTGCGTGGCAATATAATTTCATGCAGACGTCGCTCCATGGTAGGCGCAAAGGCAGCCCCCCTCCACGCATTTTGGATTATAACCGAGAGGAAGATATCTGTTCTGAGGGGGATTCAGAAGGAGTAGATAACTCCTATTTACCCCCTGAGGTCTTCGCTCTAACTTGGCATGCTGATGTTGGTTATATCATGCATATGGTGTCTTGCATTGCTTACTTTATACATCAAATATGTCATCTTCTTAGTTTAGACATCCTTTGTGCGAATGCCATCTATTTAGTTTATTCATCGTTTATGTGAATTATGCAACGCCACCTTGTTTAGCCAGGCATCATATATGTGAATTTTGCAATGGCATCCTGCTTAGCCAGTCATCTTATATGTAAATTATATCAGGCCATCTTTTTTTTTCCGTTACATATTACATTCGTCAACAATGTTAGTACATTCAATTGCTCTTCGTGTGCATCAGCCATTTGACACGGTGATGGAAAATTCTGGAGTGAAAACAAGGTCTTCTGAGCAGACTATGCTATCTGACGAAGCGCATATCTCGCTGGTTACGGATAGCTCCTCAGAGGAGGATTCAGAGATAGATGACCAGTCCTATTCCCCCCCCCCCCGAGGTGTATGCTCTAACTTGGCAGGGTTATGTTGCTCATATCGTGTGTATGGTGTCTCGCATTGCTATGCCATTTGATTAGTTTAGACATGCTTTGTGTGAATGCCACCTGCTCAGGTGTCTAATTACCATATATGTGAATTATGCATTGCCATCTTGTTGCAAGACATTATATATGTGAATTATACAATGCTATCTTGTTGCAAAGGCATTATATATGTGAATTATGCAATGCCATGCTGTTTAGCCAATCATCATGTATGTGAATTATATCATGCTATCATTTTTTGTATTACGTGTTCCATTTGTCGACAACGTTTGTATATTCAACTACTCTTCACTGCATCAGCCATTTGAAGCGGTGATGGAAGTATCTGGAGTGAAAACAAGGTATTCAGAGGAGACAATGCTACTGTTGAAGCAGACATCTTGTTGGCTACAGAGCTCCTCGGAGGAGGATTCGAGGCGATGAACAGTCCTATTTCCCCACAGGTCTATGCTCAAACTTGGCAGGGTTATATTACCCATGTCATGCATGTTGTCTTGCATTGCTTAGTTTTACATCATATATAGATTGCCATCTGCTTACTTGCTTACTATATAAATCATATATTTGAATTATATCATGCCATCATGTTTACATAGTACATACACATCATCTATCTGAATTATGGCATGGCAACCCATTTAATAAAGACATCATATAGTTATATCATCTCATCCTGTTTAGTGTTTACAGTCATCATATTTAGAATTATGGCATTCTATCCATGAATGTATGTGAATTATGGCATGCCAACCTATTTAATAAACACATTATATAGTTATGTCATGTCATCCTGTTTACATAGTCTCATATTTTGAACTATGTCTTTCCATCTTTTTTAGTTAGCCATCATAATGTGAAATTGTGTCATGCTATCCTGTTTAGTTAGCCATCATATATGTGAAATTGTGTCATGCTATCCTGTTTGGTTAGACAACATAAATATGAATTATTTCATGCCCTCTTTTATTCCCCACTATCCATTGCACCTGTCTATCATACAATGTCTATACTTTCAATTACTTTTCTTGTTTATCAGCCATTTGAATTGGAGAGCGTGATGGCAGTATCTAAGGGAGTAACAACACGGTCTTCAGAAAAGATAGTGCTACCAGTTGATGCAGATAGAACCACGGTTGTACTTACCCAAGGATCAGATCCACCACACATAACCCAGTTCCAGTTGGACAGAGAACCAGCTACACCCCTTTTAACCCCAACCCCGGCAGATAGTAACCCAGTTCCAGTTGACATAGCACCGTGTCCACCACAGAGTACCCAAACACGAGCGGTTAGTAAGGGAACTGCAGTGCCCAAAGCGCGAGGACCACCACTCCGAATCCCAACTCAACGCTTAAAGGAGAAGAAGATTTGTTCTCAGGTCAGGTTACGTAGCTATGGTTCATACTCCTTTGCTCTTGCATTCTTGTATTTACTCATACCAACTATTTTCAAATTTGAAGGATGGAATTGAAACTCCAATGGCGCAACAGGTATGTTTTAAACCTGTTTCTTTAACTGGTTTGCTGTTGTAACCTGCTCTATGTTGATTTCAGTTTCAATTGAATAAACAGTTATGTTCTCATGTCATGCACATTACAAGTGTTGTTATTGCTCTATAGTTACCCACACTTATATTCTGTCTATTCTGCTTTGTCTTGAACAAATATTATTTGAACTGTGTCTCTATCTTGATTTGGCAACAAAAACTAGAATGATATAGACCATAAAGTGACCATGGCACATAGATATATGTTTGTTTCATGCTGTTATCATGTCCACTTTACTACTGAACTCATTTACCAAAATGAGTTTCATATACAACATGGTAAACATGTGATGTGTCTGCTTGTTTCTCTTTTAGAATGCGGACAAAATATTGGAGAACAGTACTGTGTTATCCAATGGTAAAGGAAGTAATGCAGATAAGGTTCAAGATAGTGAGACATCCCTGTTGGTCTCCAAGAAAGCTGATAAAAACTATCTTGACGACAGTGAGGGAACCCAAAAGTCCTGTCTTGATGTAGTGTTCGAGTTACTGGCCACTACTGCTGGCACAATCTCTTCGAACTCGCTGCCTGAATCAGTTCGTCTTCTTGAGTCTCAACTTCAAGTTGAAAGACATCGATCAGATGTGTTGCGCCAGGAAGCTGAAGGAATGAGGAAGTCCCTGCAGAATTCAGATGCATATTTTCTGGTGCAACAGCAAGCGCTGGAGGATTTAAGCGCCAAACAAGAGAAAGTTAATAAGCTTGCTAAGCATCTTGCCAGCATTATGGGTACCCAGGATATTGTTTCTTGAGATCTTCTGAAGTGGTTTCAGTTCTGGATTTGTTTTGCTGCGGCATTTATTTGCGCTGGTCGCCAACTTTGACAACCAGTGTATATGATATGCTGCTTTGTTCCCTATATTTGCACTGGTGGCGAACTTTGATGCCCAGTGGATGTAATATGTGTAACAGCCGTGATAGCCTAGCATAAGTTGCTTGCTTATTTATTTCCTTGTTGTCTTGTTTATTTGTTTGCTTGTAGTCAGTGCAGTTCTTTTTAAAACTAGGCCACAATAACCATGGGCTAATATTTACTGTAGTGACACTGGGCCTCCTACGGGCCGTAGAAACAGTGGGCCTTCTACGGGCCGTAGAAACAGTAGGCCTTCTACGGGCCGTAGAAACAATGGGCCTTCTACGGGCCGTAGAAACAATGGGCCTTCTACAGGCCGTATCATCAATGGGCCTTCTACGGGACGTAGAAACAATGGTCCTTCTACGGGCCATATCATCAATGGGCCTTATACGGGCCGTATGACCATAACGGGCCATCATTAATAGGCCGTATTTGATGACACTATGAAAACGGCCGAACGTATTAACGGACCACAAATGGGCTGATGTAACCATGGGCTGAATTTGGCCCACAAGCAGAAAATGACAGTAACGGCCCGTAAGTAAACGAATGCTGGAAATGAGCCCAAGAATAAATCGGCTCTGAGAAGGCCGAAAGATAACATTTGCTGGAAATGACCCAACTGAATAACGGGCCCTTAATGGGTATAAAGTGACATACTGTTCATTACGGGCCAGTTTCACCACGGGCCGTTAGTGGGTGTAAAGTGATACACTGTTCATTGCGGGCCAGTTTCACCACGGGCCGTTAATAGGCCAAGAGTTACATAGGGCCTCATATGGGCGAAGACGTCATGGGCCATACATGGGCCAGCAGTGAAAACAGGCTGAAATCATATTTGATGGCCCAGATGACGCTACTGGGCCTAACTCGGATAGGGCGTAACGGGCCTTGGGTTAGCGGGCTTTAAATGGGTTATATGCGAATAGGCCGTTAACACGCTTTCCATGGGCCGACCCGCCACCTTTTGACCAAGTCAAACGGGCCGGCCTTTTCACAGGAATGGGCCTCTGTTGGGCCGTGCCACGTATCGACGTATCATAGGCGCCTTCTGTCCAATGAGTGGATGACATCTGTCCCAACGGTGAGCCGACACGTGTTTCCTCCAGCCAATGATGATTTTACACGCGGAAAATCCCCAATTGTCGGGGCTGTTAACGGGTTATCGGATCCAAAACCCGACCTGATAGCTTAACGGTGTTCCGTTACGGTGGATGCCACGTGTCGGTCACCCTTGACGAAAGAAGTTCTGTGACGCGTGATTTATCATCATGGAAGTGTATACTTCCGTGATGATAATTTTGCTAATGTCATCGAACACTTCTACGACAGCACAGTTATGACTATCTTGATTCTGTCATAAATTTGTCATGGATGTACATGCATGACAAAAAACGCGACCTACTGTGACAAACACGCATCATCACGGAAGTGTATTTTTTGTAGTGATTGTTGATCAATTGGATGTATTTAGAACTTAATAGTGCAAGATACATCCATTTGAGCAACAAGTAATAACGGACGGTTGTGGTATTACTGTACATGCATCGCAAGATAGTTGATTGTCAAGCATTACTCTACATCTTATCTGCCCTGCCCTCCACTTTCTCCAAATTATCATATCTACATTTACTCTTACCAAAATGTTGAATAAAGCCTATGCCACCGCACACGTTGATGTCTGCATTCCTCTTGTCAGTACCTTTTGCCTTGTAACGCTGTACTTAATTAATTGCTATTTGAATATGTATCATCAGTCTGCACCTGAGCTTCATTACCCTCTATTTCTTCCAATATTATTTGATCTATATTTAGTCTTTGCAAAATGTAGAATAATGGGAACGCTTATAAAGAATTTTCTTTGGGGAATTTATTGAATAATCCTTACATCAACATGGAGAAGGGCTTTGTCCAGCCCGTGTGAACATGTAATGTAAGTTCATCCTTCTCAAGCCTTCAAACTTTGTTCTAGTACAGATTTGGATAGGCATCATTTCCTCCACTGCTGTTTACATCTGATTGGATGTTTGCAACAACTACCGGTTTTAAATTGTAGTTGTAAAAACATGTTCCTTATGCAGAACAGATCCATTTATTTTCTTATATAATTGTGAAACCTGTTACGTGTCTCCTTGTTTCTCTTTCAGAGTCGTATCTCTTATGCTAGGCAGGACTTTAGGAAAGATAGTGAGCCAAGCCATCTTGAGGACAGAGAGATGACCCCAAGGTCCTGTCTTGATGAAGACAGTGGGTTGAAGCTACTCACCAGCAGGTGTGAGACAACCTCTGTGCATCATGCCTCAATCAGTTCGACTTCTTGATCTCAACTTAAAGCGGAAAGGCTTGCTTCACTTAGCTCCGACTTGAAGTCAAAGATGTAATGAAGATGTCGGGACTCCCTTAGCACTATGGTGCCATACAGCTAGGGATGAAGCATCTATCGTTGACACAACTGAGGTCTCATCAGCTTGTTCGGCTGCTTGCGGGGCCCGACCTTGCCAGGTCTAGTACCTTCTGAAGTGCTCTCAGTTTTGTATATTCTTTTATCGGCGTGTTTATATGCACTAGTGGCGACCTTTTATGCCCAGTGTATGTAATCGGTGGTCATGTTGCGCTTTATTATCACTGGTAGCAAACTTTGATTCCCAGTGGATGTAATATGCCGTAATTTCTTTATTGTACACTCTAGGTTTATTCTTTGGTCGGTATGCTGTAATTTAGGCTGGAAGGTTCAGTGGATCTTAGTGTTGTCAGTCTTCAGGCCGGCCCGTTACTCATATGGGCCAAAACGTGGGCCTATAATGATCTTGGGCCATTAGCAGGTCTAAACCTATAGTAGTTTCCCGCCTTTAACATGCCATGGGCTACATATTTACTATAGTGACACTGGGCCTCCTATGGGCCGTAGAAACAATGGGCCTTCTACGGGCCATAGAAACAATGGACCTTCTATGGGCCGTATCATCATTGGGCCTTATACGGGCCGTATGATCGATTGGCCAAACATGGGCCAAAAACAGACCGCATTATGGCCGTAAACGGGCTAGAGTTGGAGTCGTCCGTTCATGGGCCGACCATAATGGGCCGTCATTAATAGGCCGTATTTGATTACGTTATGAAAACGGCCCAACGACAACGGACCACAAACGGGCCGATCAGAACCATTAAAGCTGAATTTGGCCCTAGCGTAAAATGGCGATGAACGGGCCGTAAGTAACCACATGCTGGAAATGAGCCCAAGAATAAATGGGCCCTGAGAAGGCCGAAAGATAACATGGGCTGCAAACGGCCCAATGGATTAATGGGCCGTTAATGGGTATAAAGTGATACACTGTTCATTACGGGCCAGTTTCACCATGGGCCGTTAATGGGCCAAGAGTTACAAAGGCCTCATATGGGCCGAAAGACGTCATGGGCCATACATGGGCCGAAACTTAAAATGGGCTGGAATCATATTGGACGGCCCAGATGACGCTACTAGGCCTAATTCAGATAGGTCATAACGGGCCCTGGGTTAGCGGGCTGTAAATGGGCTATATGCGAACAAGCCATTAACAGGCTTTCCGTGGGCCGGCCCGCCACCTTTTGACCAAGTCAAACGGGCCGGCCTTTTGACAGGAATGGGCCTCTGCTCGGCCGTGCCACGTGTCGACGTATCATAGGCGCCATCTGTCCAATGAGTGGATGACATCTGTCCCAACGGTGAGCCGACACGTGTTTCCTCCAGCCAATGATGATTTTACACGCGGAAAATCCCCAATTGTCGGGGCTGTTAACGGGTTATCGGATCCAAAACCCGACCCGATAGCTTAACGGTGTTCCATTACGGTGGATGCCACGTGTCGGTCACCCTTGACGAAAGAAGTTCTGTGACGCGCGATTTATCATCATGGAAATGTATACTTCCGTGATGATAATTTTGCTAATGTCATCGAACACTTCTACGACAGCACAGTTATGACTATCTTGATTCTGTCATAAATTTGTCATGGATGTACATGCATGACAAAAAACGCGACCTACTGTGACAAACACGCATCATCACGGAAGTGTATTTTTTGTAGTGATTGTTGATCAATTGGATGTATTTAGAACTTAATAGTGCAAGATACATCCATTTGAGCAACAAGTAATAACGGACGGTTGTGGTATTACTTTGTACATGCATCGCGAAGATAGTTGATTGTCTAGCATTACTCTACATCTTATCTTCCTGCCTCCACTTTCTCCAAATTATCATATCTACATTTACTCTTACCAAAATGTTGAATAAAGCCTATGCCACTTTGCACGTTGATGTTCGCATTCCTCTTGTCGATTACCTTTTGCCTTGTAACGCTGTACTTAATTAATTGCTATTTGAATATGTATCATCGATGCACTTTGCTTCATTACCTCTATTTCTTCCAATATTATTTGATCTATATTTAGTCTTTGCAAAATGTAGAATAATGGGAGCTTATAAAGAATTTTCTTTGGGGAATTTATTGAATTATCCTTACATCAACATGGAGAAGGGCTTTGTCCAGCCCGTGTTAACATGTAATGTAAGTTCATCCTTCTCAAGCCTTCAAACTTTGTTCTAGTACAGATTTGGATAGGCATCATTTCCTCCACTGCTGTTTACATCTGATTGGATGTTTGCAACAACTACGGTTTTAAATTGTAGTTGTAAAACATGTTCCTTATCTTGAAACAGATCCATTTATTTTCTTATATAATTGTGAAACCTGTTACGTGTCTCCTTGTTTCTCTTTCAGTCGTCGTGATCTCTTATGCCGAGCAGGACTTTAGGAAAGATAGTGAGCCAAGCCATCTTGAGGATGAGAGATGACCCCAAGGTCTGTCTTGATGAAGACAATGGGTTGAAGCTACTCACCAGCAGGTGTGAGACAACCTCTGTGCGTGATTTTGCCTCAATCAGTTCGACTTCTTTAGTCTCAACTTAAAGCGGAAAGGCTTGCTTCAGCTTAGCTCCGACTTGAAGTCAAAGATGTAATGAAGATGTCAGGGGACTCCCTTGCGCACTATGGTGCCATACAGCTAGGGATGAAGCATCTATCGTTGACACAACTGAGGTCTCATCAGCTTGTTCGGCTGCTTGCGGGGCCCGACCTTGCCAGGTCTAGTACCTTCTGAAGTGCTCTCAGTTTTGTATATTCTTTTATCGGCGTGTTTATATGCACTAGTAGCGACCTTTTATGCCCAGTGTATGTAATTGGTGGTCATGTTGCGCTTTATTATCACTGGTAGCAAACTTTGATTCCCAGTGGATGTAATATGCCGTAATTTCTTTATTGTACAGTCTAGGTTTATTCTTTGGTCGGTATGCTGTAATTTAGGCTAGAAGGTTCAGTGGATCTTAGTGTTGTCGGTCTTCAGGCCGGCCCCTTACTCATATGGGCCAAAACGTGGGCCTATAATGATCTTGGGCCATTAGCAGGTCTAAACCTATAGTAGTTTCCCGCCTTTAACATGCCATGGGCTACATATTTACTATAGTGACACTGGGCCTCCTATGGGCCGTAGAAACAATGGGCCTTCTACGGGCCATAGAAACAATGGACCTTCTATGGGCCGTATCATCATTGGGCCTTATACGGGCCGTATGATCGATTGGCCAAACATGGGCCAAAAACAGACCGCATTATGGTCAGAACGGGCTAGAGTTGGAGTCGTCTGTTCATGGGCCGACCATAATGGGCCGTCATTAATAGGCCGTGTTGATGACATTATGAAAGCGGCTAACGATTAACGGGCCTAAGCGGCCGATCAGTAACCACAAGTGAATTTGGCCCACAAGCGTAAAATGGCGATGTGGGCGTAAGTAACCACATCTTTGAAATGAGCCCAGAATAAATGGGCCCCGAGAAGGCCGAAGATAACATGGGCTGCAAGCGGCCCAATGGATTAATGGGCCGTTAATGGGTATAAAGTGATACACTGTTCATTACGGGCCAGTTTCACCATGGGCCGTTAATGGGCCAAGAGTTACAAAGGCCTCATATGGGCCGAAAGACGTCATGGGCCATACATGGGCCGGAACTTAAAATGGGCTGGAATCATATTGGACGGCCCAGATGACGCTACTAGGCCTAATTCAGATAGGTCATAACGGGCCCTGGGTTAGCGGGCTGTAAATGGGCTATATGCGAACAAGCCATTAACAGGCTTTCCGTGGGCCGGGCCGCCACCTTTTGACCAAGTCAAACGGGCCGGCCTTTTGACAGGAATGGGCCTCTGCTCGGCCGTGCCACGTGTCGACGTATCATAGGCGCCTTCGGTCCAATGAGTGGATGACATCTGTCCCAACGGTGAGCCGACACATGTTTCCTCCAGCCAATGATGATTTTACACGTGGAAAATCCCCATTTGTCGGGGCTGTTAGCGGGTTATTGGATCCAAAACCGGACCCGGTAGCTTAATGGCGTTCCATTACGGTGGATGCCACGTGTCGGTCACCCTTTGACGAAAGCACTTCTCTGACGCGTGATTTATTGTCATGGAAGTGGACACTTCCGTGATGATAATTTTGGTAATGTCATGGAACACTTCTACGACAGCAAATGGATGACTATCTTGATTCTATCATAAAATCGTCATGGGTGTACATGCATGACAAAAAACACGACCTACTGTGACAAACACGTACCATCACGGAAGTGTATATTTTTTGTAGTGAGTGTCGAACCCAACGAGGAGCAGAAGGAAATGACAAGTGGTTTTCAGTAAGGTATTCTCTACAAGCACTGAAATTATCGGTAACAGATAGTTTTGTGATAAGGTAATTTGTAACGGGTAACAAGTAAAAATAAGGTGCAGCAAGATGGCCCAATCCTTTTTGTAGAAAAGGATAAGCCTGGACAAACTCTTATATGAAGGAAAACGCTCCCGAGGACACATGGGAATTATCTTCAAGCTAGTTTTCATCACGCTCATATGATTCGTGTTCGTTACTTTGATAATTTGGTATGTGGGTGGGACCGGTGCTTGGGTGCCGCCCTTCCTTGGACAAGCATCCCACTTATGATTAACCCCTATTGCAAGTGTCCACAACTACAAAAGAAGTATTAAGGTAAACCTAACTGAGGGAGTCCTGGATTAGGGGGTGTCCGGATAGCCGGACTACCATCATCAGCCGAACTATCATTGGCCGGACTATCATCATCGACCGGACTCCAAGACTATGAAGATACAAGATTGAAGACTTCTCCCCGTGTCCGGATGGGACTTTCCTTGGCGTGGAAGGCAAGCTTGGCGATACGGATATGTAGATCTCCTACCATTGTAACCGACTCTATGTAACCCTAGCCCTCTCCGGTGTCTATATAAACCGGATGGCTCTAGTCCGTAGGACATCATCAACAACCCTTACAATCATACCATAGGCTAGCTTCTAGGGTTTAGCCTCCTTGATCTCGTGGTAGATCCACTCTTGTAAACATCCACAATATCAATATCAATCGAGCAGGGCGTAGGGTGTTACCTCCATCAAGAGGGCCCGAACACAGGTAAAACATCGTGTCCCTTGTCTCCTGTTACCATCCGCCTAGACGCACATTCGGGACCCCTACCGAGATCCGCCAGTTTTGACACCGACATTGGTGCTTTCATTGAGAGTTCCTCGTATGTCGCCACCGATAGGCTTGATGGCCTCTTTAATCAACAACGACGCAGTCCTGGGTGAGACTTTTCTCCCGGACAGATCTTCGTATTCGGCGGCTTCACATGCGGGCCAACTCGCTGGCCATCCGAGCGGATCGAAGCTACGCCCCTGGCCGTCGAGTCAGGTTTGAAGCCTAAACTTCACGGCCGATATCCGTGGACTTGATCTTCGATGGATCTGAGCCACAGCCGAGCGTGCCGCTGTCACGAGGGCATGACCTAACTCTGCGCCAGACAAGACCTTGAGGTCGCGACATGAATCCGCTCCGACTCATAGTTCGGAGCCGATCGCTCGGATCGAGGACGGATGGCTGGACACCGCCTCGGGAGCTGGAACTTCTACGGCGATAGAGCCGAACACCTACCTTGTCCCGCATAAGGCTCATAACTCCGAGGTGCTGGACTCCCTGCCGGACTCCGAACCTCCCGCGCCCCTGCCAGTCGAATCCGATTGGGCGCCGATCATGGAATTCACCGCTGCGGACATCTTTCAGCACTCGCCCTTCGGCGATATTATAAATTCACTAAATCATCTCTCGCTATCCGGAGAGCCCTGGCCGAACTACGGCCAGGATGGTTGGGACGCGACGACGAAGAAATTCAGACCCCACCCACCACCCACTTCAGTAGCCACCGCCGATTTATTTAACCGACGTACTCAACTCGACTCCGAAGACATCGACGGTATGGGCGGCGATGCGGAGACTACCAAGAACCAAAGGCCTACAGGACACTAGAAGACCACCCGTCATATGACATATACATGGTGGACACCCCAAAGGGAAGCGATAACGAGGAACAACGGATGCGGCGGAGGATAATCTTGCCGATAAAGAACCAAAACGGCGACGAGACGCCGCCCTAAGTCCCGCCGATCAAAGCAGCCTTCCTAACGACCCAGCGATAGAGCAGGGCAAACCAGCGGACGGCGAACAGGGGCGAGCCGATAATCAACCCTTCACGGAGCAATCAACAGTCCGGACCCAACACCGACCATAAGAACATACACAAAAACTCGCCGCCACCGCAAGAAGTTTTAAGAAGGCGAACGGAAGCTCAAAACAGCGAAGACACACTCGAAATGAAGTGGAGCAAAGTATTCAAGACCGCAGACAAATATGGCAATGGCCATCAAACTAAGAGCTACCCAAGCGCAAGTTGCTGCCAGAATTTGACGAGGAAGCCATAGAGCCTTCACAAAAAAAATAAAGAGGCCGCTGGCGGTTAGACGCCGATGATCGCCCAAAGCGACAAGCGGGCTGCACACAAGCAATTATAATCACAGGGAAAACAGACGGCCCAACTAGGTCCATCTATGGGCCAAAAAGAGGACCCCAGGAAGTAACACAACACGACAAGTGTTCAAGACAGCAGCACACCCAAATAGGGCGCGCGACACCCGCTATGTTTTACTGATGAGGTGCTGGATCATGAATTTCCAGCAGGGTTCAAACCCATAAACATAGAGGCATACGACGGCACAATGACCCGAGTCTGGATAGAAGATTATATACTACACATACACATGGCTAGAGGAGATGATCTCACGCCATAAAATACCTACCCCTCAAGCTCAAATTGCCAGCTCGGCATTGGCTCAAAAGCCTCCCGTAAAATACTTGTTGGAAGTTGGGAAGAGCTTGAGGACGCGTTTAGAGCAAATTTTCAAGGGACTTATGTCCGCCCTCCGGATGCGACGATTTGAGTCATATAACCCAACAGCCCGGAGAGTCACAAGAAATCTGGAACAGGTTCCTTACCAAAAGAACCAAATAGTCGATCGTCCGGACGCAAAAGCCCTAGCAGCTTTTAAACACAACGTCCGAGACGAATGGCTCGCCAGACACCTCGGCCAAGAGAAGCCAAGAACAATGGCCGCGCTAACAAGCCTCATGACGCACTTTTGCGCAGGAGAAGACAGCTGGCTAGCAAGATGCAGCACCAGCGACCCGAGTACATCCGGGATCGAGATGGAACGATATCACGGCGCAGAAAGACCAGCGCGGAATAAAAAAGCCCAAAGACGGCGGTCAACGCCAGATTCAAAAGCTCGCGGCCAAACAATACAACACGGCCTCTTAAGGAGAACAGAGACGAGCTATCAAATTTAAACAAAATTTTAGATCGGATATGTCAAATCCACAGTACCTCCGGAAGGCCTGCAAACCATACCAACCGAAATTGATGGGTTTTTAAACAGTCCGGCAGACTCAACGCCGGACACAAGGGGCTCGATGCGCCAAGCGAGGACGATGATGAACCCCACCAGCAAAGCACCGAAACTCAAAAGACTTTCCCACAAGAAGTCCAAACAGTAAACTCGCTTCACGTGATAGTACGGAAAGCCAACACGGCACTCGCTAAGACAAGTGTCGCACGATCCACCCCAGTGGACCGAGATTGGACGTCAAAACCAATCACTTTCAACCATCTGGATTAGTCCATAAGTATCCGGAACGCAGGATAGACTGCCCTGATATTGGATCGCATAATAGACGGACTGCAATTAACGCAGGTTTTGATGGACGGCGGCAGGGACTTGAACCTGCTATTTTCGGACACAATCCGCAAGTTGGGATAGACCCTACTACAATTCGGCATAGCCGCACTTCCTTCAAAGGAGTGGCGCCAGGCCCTTGCGCCAGGTGCACAGTTTCATTATTGCTAGAAGTTGTGTCAGGGTCACCTGACACCTTCCGACGAGAAAAGCTAACCTTTCATGTCGCCCCATTTAAAAGTAGCTATCAAGCATCACTGGGACGGGAAGCTTTCGTCCGCTTCAATGCAATACCACATTACGCGTCTCTTACGCTTAAAATGCCTGTTCCACGCGGCATCATTTCATTAAAAGGTCGCTCAAGACCCCGGACACGGCTGGACGAGTCCGGAATAAAAAAGCTAGGGGCTACCTAGCCGCACATCCCTTCACAAGGGTTTGCACATATAAGCCATGATGAGCTAGCATAGGCTCAACTTTCTTAATCTCTATTTCAATTTATTATGCACTTTCTCGCACGATTTCTTTTCCAACAAAGTTCTTTTCTTTTTTCGGATGAACAGCGTGCACACCCGTCCAGGATACGGCACAACGGAGATACAGGCGCAGACGTGCAGTAGGGACCCGTTGCAAGGACTCTGTTCAGACTAAGACCCTCGTAAACCTTTCTTCTGTCTCTTGTTGCTATAATCCCTGGTTTATCATTATAACCAGAGTGGAGATGGCGTTTTGGCATCGGCCGCGCGCTGCATTTAATCTGCCCGCACACGACACAAGGGGCTTAGGGCTTTGTCTTGCCCGCTATTATAAAGACCGAACACCTTCGGGAGTGTTCGGCGTCTCGAGTTAGGCCTTATATGCATCAGCTCGAATCATGTCTTTGGTAAAATGTTGGGTTTGCCCGGCTCCTGTGTTTTGCTGCCTTACGTTCCGTATCATCGGCTAACGCTGCTCCGGAGAACTCTGCGATTGTGCCCGGTTCGGTGGGCGAGCACCTCGATGAAAGCCGAAAACTGACTGTCATGATACAGCGAGAGACTGGTCAACCACTCGATCGACTATGGGAATGTTTAGGATTCCTCCGCTTTGACGAAGGGCCGTTTCCGGCCAGCACATCTGCGCCCGAATTCGGAGGCGCGGTGCCCCGAGGGCTATGTCGTAGCCCCACCCTCGAACTCCATGGCTAAGTGAAAGTGATAAAGCATTATAGTCCGGTTGCCTCGTTTGCTCGCTACAACCTCCTTTACAGGACCGAGGCGTCGGATTAAGTGTGAAAACGCGCTATTTTTGCGAACACCCCGCACCTTGTGCGTGGGGGCTGAAGCCGACGATCGCCATCTTCGGGTTATACACACGTATACATGAGCGGCCGCATAGGAGATATTCTATTACTTGAACGCACAAGTATAAAAGGCGCTTACATCATAAATATCGTTTTACAAGCGTTCATTTGAGCGTAACATTTTTGAGCACTGCGACTCTATTACACGAGCACCACGCAGCACTTCGCCAAAATAGTGCTCGGCGGGTAACCGGTTATCATCGAACCGAAGTCGCAACAGCGGTGGCATCCATCTCGTCCAATGTGTCTTCACATGGGCGAAGCGCCATCCGCGCACCCTCTATGCAGGCCGACCGCTTCATCGCCTTGATATGCGGCACCGCCCAAAGAAATTGCTGCAATAAGCCAAAGTAACTCTTGGTGGGGCCTATCCGGCGGATATGGGTCACTATATCCGTCATAGCAAGCCGGATAACCTATTTAGCTCAGCCCACTCAGCCAAGCGATTGGTCGTGAAGTGAACGCTCCGGACTATGGAATTGAGACCAAAATAGCTCTTCCGTCTTGTGATCCTTCTGGTTTCGAAAATGCACAACGACATCCGCCGCACTCGCTACTAAGTCCATATAAGGGTCCTCCGGACACCACAGTTGGCCCAGCTGAGCATATTTTGGATCCGTGAACCTTCGGCGCAGCAGAAAAGGCTTGCCAGCTACAATATCCCCGGCCTGGCTTAGCTCTTCCTTCATAGCCCGCATTGCTGAGCGGGCATTCTTGGCTTCGGCGGTGGCCTTCCGCACGTCTTCTTGCCCCGCTAGGCACTCCTTCCCAAGAGCCTCATTGCGGTCGGTAGCATCCTTTAACTTCACGGCCATTTCGGCTATCTCTTCCCTGTTCCGGCAGTGTGCGACCCTTTCGGCCGCCAAATCCTCAGCCGCCTTCGAGGCCGCCGCATTACTCCTTCTGGCCTGCTCCTTGGCTCGAGCAAGTTCGGCCCGAAGGCTCTCCACGGCAGCGGCACTATCTGCATTTCACGCACATGTTGTAAGGAGATGGCTTCGGCTCCCTTACCAAGTGACCGCATAGTAACACTTACCTTGCGACTCATCAAGTCGCCTATTGACCAGCGTGATGTCCGCATCCGCAACATCGAGTTGCCGCTTTAGTTCAGCAACTCCATCAGTCCGGCTGGCCCCCGGACGACCCGCCACCTGCATCGGCACGACGGGAATTTAAACCTGCGATTTTGATCCTCGGCGCGCTGTTGATTTCGACAACCTACCGAGTCTCAGGGGCTACTATCTATACAGGGTGCATTCTATATGCAAAACTGTTAAAAGGTGTGTCATTTTTACGTACCTCAAACCCCGCCAAAGAAACTCGACGGCATCAGGCAACCGCCTTGGCGGACGAAATCCTTTCAATCACCATGCTCATCAATGCATGCTGATCTTCCGAGATAGACGCCTTCTCAAGCAGATCCTTCACCAGACACCAGCTTGACGCCAACTATCCGGCTTTGCCAAACCCGGGGCTCCCTCCGTGACGACACTTCAGGCTCGTCCGCCTTATCCGACGGCGCCCCGGACGGAGGCGTCTCGCTCTCCATCATCTCCGGAAAAAGGTCCCCCGAAGACGAGCTCATTTGCAAACGATGGAGATCTGAACTACAAGGTAAACACTTTAGTTATCCTCAAAAGCACAAATAAGGATGTCCCTTATTATAAAACTCCTTTCTTTCTACTTACGGCTCGCTGGAGGGCTGACTCATTAAGGGAGATTGTGCGGCTGGGGCCTCCCCGGACGCAGGACCCTCTGGCGAAGATTTCTTCCCCCGTTTAGGGGCTTTTGCCCCCGGGTCCTCGGATGCAGTCCTCTTCTCCCCTTGGAGGGAGGGATTCTCGATCCCCCCTCTTTCAAGAGCCTCCTTAGGCGAGGCAGTAGATTTCTTGCTCTCCCCTTCGCCTTCCTCTGAAGGCGCAACCTCCAGCATCCGGACCAGCACGGATCCGTGCGCGTCTTGGGAGGGGGCCGGACACCAGATCAATTTTGCTTCCGCTATCCACTCCTGTGTAGAAGGAAGTTGGTCATAAAGCGAATCATCGAAAGGCAAACAAATGGTATGTCCGGACTCGGAACTACTTACTTGAGTATCCAGGTGATTGCAGCTTAGGCCAGCATCCTCGGTCAATTCCGGACGCACCTCTTGCGATCCGAAGAATAATTTGTACATCTCCAGGTGTCATACCCATGAAGTGTTGAAGAATCCGTGGGCCCTCGGATTGAACTCCCATAGCCGGAGAGGGCGGCGTTTGCAGGGCAGGAGACGCCTAATCAGCATAACCTGCATCACCACCACCATATCGATCTCCCTCGTTAGGAGATCCCGAATCCGGCCCTGCAGTAGGGGCACGTCCTTTGACGGCCCCCAGTTGAGCCCTTGGTTGATCCACGACATCAACTGTAATGGAGGTCCCGGGCGGAATAAGGGCAGCGGCTCTTGTCTGCGGCCCCTCGGAACGGTAATATAGAACCACTCTTGCTGCCACAGGCTGAGCTCCTCTTGGAAGGAGCCAGCGGGCCACGGGGCATCGGCCCTCCTACTTATGGCCGCCCCGCCACACTCCGCTTGACGCCCCCCGATCATCTTCGGCGCCACATTGAAGGTCTTCAGCCACAGACCAAAGTGAGGGGTGACGCGGAGGAAGGCTTCGCAGATGACAATAAATGCGGAGATATGGAGGATGGACTCCGGAGCCAAATCGTGGAATTCCAACCCATAATAAAACATGAGCCCTCTCACAAAAGGATCCATCGGGAAGCCTAAACCCCGACGGAGGTGGGATACAAAAACGACATACTCGCCGGGCTCGGGGGTGGGGATGGCCTGCCCTTCGGCAGGCAACCTGTGCGAAATCTCGTAAGACAGGTACTTGGCCTCCCGCAACTTTAGCACGTCCTCCTCCTTGACGGAGGAGGGCATCCACTGGCCCTGGAGGTCGGAACCGGACATCGTTGGAGGTCCGCAGCGCTCGAATCTGGAGCTCTAGGTGCTGGAACTTGGAGCGGGGAGAGGATTCGATGAAGGATTGAAGAAAAAAGAAACGAGCCTTGGTCCCGTTATAAAGAGGGAGAATACCAAGAGCCGTCTCCGTGACCGTTGGGACTCGCCGATAGAGGCGTGGCGGACGGTGCGGTTGGGTTACCCACGTCCGTATTGATGAGAATCCCGGATTAAGGGGAAACACGATCTCTGCTTCGACAAGACGTGCCAAGGAAACCGCCTCGCTAAATGCGCTGAGGTGGTAAAATAAAAAACGATTCAAGTAATGGCTTGGTAGTGGTGTGACTTCATGCCACAAAAAACGTCAGCAGATTGGACTTGTGTATATATTATTATTCTCTCTACGGTGGAACGTGGAATTTATTTTGCAGAGCCGGACACTATCCTAGTGTTCACAATCTTCTATCATTTGGAGGAGGAACCCGCCTTGCAATGCCAAGCAACATACGCGCCGGACTTATCGTCATTGAAGCCTGGTTCAGGGGCTACTGAGGGAGTCCTGGATTAGGGGGTGTCCGGATAGCCGGACTACCATCATCAGCCGAACTATCATTGGCCGGACTATCATCATCGACCGGTCTCCAAGACTATGAAGATACAAGATTGAAGACTTCTCCCCGTGTCCGGATGGGACTTTCCTTGGCGTGGAAGGCAAGCTTGGCGATACGGATATGTAGATCTCCTACCATTGTAACCGACTCTATGTAACCCTAGCCCTCTCCGGTGTCTATATAAACCGGATGGCTCTAGTCCGTAGGACATCATCAACAACCCTTACAATCATACCATAGGCTAGCTTCTAGGGTTTAGCCTCCTTGATCTCGTGGTAGATCCACTCTTGTAAACATCCACAATATCAATATCAATCGAGTAGGACGTAGGGTTTTACCTCCATCAAGAGGGCCCGAACCTGGGTAAAACATCATGTCCCTTGTCTCCTGTTACCATCCGCCTAGACGCACAGTTCGGG
This sequence comes from Aegilops longissima, assembly GCA_021605205.1. Lineage (NCBI taxonomy): Eukaryota > Viridiplantae > Streptophyta > Magnoliopsida > Poales > Poaceae > Aegilops > Aegilops longissima. The sequence goes on from CM038682.1 coordinate 716,177,865, forward strand.
ACCCCCTACCCGAGATCCGGCGGTTTTGACACCGACACTAACCATAGCATGAAACATATGGATCCAAATCAGCCCCTTACGAAGCAACGCATAAACTAGGGTTTAAGCTTCTGTCACTCTAGCAACCCATCATCTACTTATTAATTCCCAATGCCTTCCTCTAGGCCCAAACAATGGTGAAGTGTCATGTAGTCGACGTTCACATAACACCACTAGAGGAAAGACAACATACATCTCATCAAAATATCGAACGAATACGAAATTCACGTGACTACTTATAGCGAGACTTCTCCCATGTCCTCAGGAACAAACGTAACTACTCACAAATCATATTCATGTTCATAATCAGAGGGGTATTAATATGCATAAAGGATCTGAACATGTGATCTTCCACCAAATAAACCAACTAGCATCAACTACAAGGAGTAATCAACACTACTAGTAACCCACAGGTAGCAATCTGAGGTTTTGAGACAAAGATTTGATACAAGAGATGAACTTGGGTTTGAAATGGTGCTGGTGAAGATGTTGATGAAGATTGACCCCCTCTCGATGAGAGGATCGATGTTGATGACGATGGTGATGATTTCCCTCTCCCGGAGGGATGTTTCCCCGGCAGAACAGCTCCACCGGAGCCCTAGATTGGTTCCGCCAAGCTTCCGCCTAGTGGCGGTGGTGTTTCGTCCCGAAAGCTTGCTTGTGATTTTTTCCAGGGTAAAAGACTTCAGATAGCAGAAGATGGGCACCGGAGGCCTGCCAGGGGGCCCACGAGGCAGGGGGCGCGCCCAGGGGGGTAGGGCACGCCCCCACCCTCGTGGATGGTGGGTGGCCCCCTCTAGTTGATTCTTTCGCCAGTATTTTTTATTAATTCCAAAAATTGCCTCCGTGAAATTTCAGAACTTTTGGAGCTGTGCAGAATAGGTCTCTAATATTTGCTCCTTTTCCAGCCCAGAATTCCAGCTGCCGGCATTCTCCCTCTTCATGTAAACCTTATAAAATAAGAGAGAATAGGTATAAGTATTGTGACATAATGTGTAATAACATCCCATAATGCAATAAATATCGATATAAAAGCTTGATGCAAAATGGACGTATCAACTCCCCCAAGCTTAGACCTTGTTTGTCCTCAAGCGGAAGACGATAACGAAAAATATGTCCACATGTTGAGAGATAGAGGTGTCGATAAAATAAAATACGGACATGAGGGCATCATGATCATTCTTATAACAACAATATATATATATATATATATATATATATATATATATATATATATATATATATATATATATATATATATATATATATATATATATATATATATATATGATTTCTTATGCTCCAAAAATAATCCATTCACAATGTAAAGTATGAATCAAAAACTTCATTGAAAACTAACAAACTATAATCTCGGTCATTGAAGCAATTGCAATTTATCAAAACATATGAAAGAGTCAATATAAGAGCTTTTCAGCAAGTCCACATACTCAACTATCATTTAGTCTTTCACAATTTCTAACACTCACGCAATACTTATGGGTATGGAGTTTTAATCGGACACAGAGAAAGATAGGGGCTTATAGTGTTGTCTCCCAACCTTTTACCTCAAGGGTAATGTCAACAATAATAGTTCATGCTAACTTACCATCCTACCACCCGGTGGTAGTTACCCCACTTATCTCATATACTACCAAGTGGTACTATATATACTATTTTATTATTTTAAATATGTTCATATACTATATTTAAGATATTTCAAAGCAAGTTACGTGAAAAAATTGCATATGAGCCCATAGTTTTTGTTATATTTATGAAATACGTACATATTTGTACATAAAAAAGAGCATACTCAAAAATGGTACATACTACCTAAAAATTAGTATATATACTACCTAATCATTGTTATATACTACATACTACACGTACATACTCTCGGTTTCGACAGATACTACATACAACATACAAAAGCATAAGTGGTGGTAACTACCACTGCTTGTAGGAAACATTTGTCCTATATATATATATATATATATATATATATATAATATATATATATATATATATATATATATATTTATATATATATATATATATATATATATATATATATATATATATATATATATATATATATATATATATATATATATATATATATATATATCAAGATCTTTCCAACACAATGTGCTTGCCAAAGGATAAAATGTAAAAAGGAAAGATGAAGATCACCATGACTCTTGTATAAGGTATAAGACAAGAATAAAAGATAGGCCCTTCGCAGAGGGAAGCCGAGGTTGTCATGTGCTCTTATGGTTGGATGCACAAAATCTTAATGCGAAAGAACGTCACTTTATATTGCCACTTGTGATATCGACCTTTATTATGCAGTCCGTCGCTTTTATTTCTTCCACATCACAAGATCGTATAAAGCTTATTTTCTCCACACTAATAAATCATACATATTTAGAGAGCAATTTTTATTGCATGCAACAATGACAACTTACTTGAAGGATCTTAGTCAACCCATAGGTAGATATTGTTGACTCTCATGGAAAAACTGGGTTTAAGGATATTTGGAAGCACAAGTAGTATCTCTACTTGGTGCAAAGAATTTGGCTACCATGAGGGGGAAAGGCAAGCTCAGCATGTTGGAAGATCCATGACAATATACTTTATTTAGGATATAAGAAAACATAACCCATTACGTTGTCTTCCTTGTCCAACATCAACTCTTTAGCATGTCATATTTTAATGAGTGCTCACAATCATAAAAGATGTCCAAGATAGCATATTTATATGTGAAAACCTCTCTTTATTTATTACTTCCTATTAATTGCAACGATGACCAAAACAATGTTTGTCAACTCTCAACAACTTTTATTCATCATACTCTTTATATGTGAAGTCATTACTCTCCATAAGATCAATATGCTCTCTTTTATTTCTTTTTAATTTTTCTTTTTCTTTACTTCCCTCAAGATCATAGCAAGAAAATAAAGCCCTTGAATCAACACTAATCTTTATTATATATATAGCTCACAGACTCTATTACATAGAAGGATCATAAAGCAAAACTCAAAGCTAAATCTTACTAAAACTTTATTCTACTAGATCAGGATATTACCAAAAGGATCAAGCTAAGAAAAACGGTAAAGATAGAAGTGTGATGGTGATACGATACCTTGTGCTTATATCTCTTTTGCTGGCGAAGAAGATGGTGGTGACGATGGATAGTCGCACATCGAGCGTAGGAGATCCTCCAATTTACGGATAATGCCCTTGAGTGCGGTGATGTGCTCCTTCAACAAAATAATTTCATGTGTGAGATACTTATTTTGTATACGAGCTAACTCAATCATCTTGAAATCTTCAATCTCCGTTGGGGTAAGAAGATCATAATGAGGTTGAAGGATATCTTCTTCTTCTTCTGCTGCCCGAGCTTGATCCTCAATGACCTTCTTGATCCCATCATCCTTGTTCATCTCCCCGAGTTATGTTCTCTTCAGCTCTATCTTCATTAGCCAAGCATTGTTGCCCTCATTGCTGGAGGAGGGGGACGACATGATGCCTCGCCTTGACAACTCTGGCAGAAAACAGCTCGAAACAGAAACATGAGATATTTGCGTGATACAAGGGTCAAAACCTTAGGGAGATTATATAATGAATTTTTACTGACCAAAAGAAGTATCATGCAAGAAAACGGAGTCCGGAGGGCACACTAGGTGCCCACGGGGCAGGGGCGCGCCCAGTGGGGTAGGGCGCGCCCTCCACCCTCGTGGGTGCCACGTGTCCCTTTCGGACTACTTATTATTTTCCTATTTTCTCAAATATTCCAAAACAGAGAAAAATTGCTATTAGAACTGTTTTGGAGTCGGTTTACTTACCGTACCACATACCTATTCCTTTTCGGAGTCTTTTACGTTCTGGAAAGTGTCCCTTATGTATTCCTCCGGGGTTACGGTTTCAATAACATCGGTCTCAACATTTATGGATTACCTGAGATATAATGTTTGATTCTTTGACCGTTCACCACCTTTGGATTTGTGCCTTTGGAGTTGTTAATTTTTATGGCACCGGAATAATAGAACTCCTCGATAACGTAAGGCCATTCCCATTTAGAGAGAAGCTTTCCTGCAAAAAATCTTAAACGAGAGTTGAATAGCAAAACATAATCACCTACATTAAACCCACGCTTTTGTATCCTTTTGTCATGCCATCTTTTAACTTTTTCTTTAAACAGTTTGGCATTCTCATAGGCTTGGGTTATCCATTCATCAAGTGAGCTAAGGTCAAATAGCCTCTTCTCACCGGCAAGTTTGAAATCATAATTGAGCTCTTTAATGGCCCAATATGCCTTATGTTCTAGTTGAAGAGGTAAGTGACATGCTTTTCCATAAACCATTTTATACGGAGACATACCCATAGGATTTTTATACGCAGTTCTATAGGCCCATAATGAATCATCAAGTTTCTTGGACCAATTCTTTCTAGATCTATTAACAGTCTTTTGCAAAATTAATTTGAGATCTCTATTACTCAGTTCTACTTGACCACTAGACTGTGGTTGGTAAGGGGATGCAATTCTATGATTAATGTCATACTTAGCAAGCATTTTACGAAAGGAACCATGAATAAAATGTGAACCACCACCAGTCATTAAATATCTAGGGACTCCAAACCTCAGAAAAATAACTTATTTAAGCATCTTAATAGAGGTGTTATGACCAGCACTACTAGTTGGAATAGCTTCTACCCACTTAGTAACGTAATCAACAACAACTAAAATATGTGTATACCCATTAGAGGAAGGAAATGGTCCCATATAATCAAAGCCCCAAACATCAAATGGTTCAATAACAAGTGAGTAGTTCAGAGGAATTTCTTGACGTCTACTAATGTTACCAATTCTTTGACATTCATCGCAAGACAAGACAAACTTACGGGCATCCTTGAAGAGAGTAGGCCAATAGAAACCGGATTGCAATACCTTATGCACAGTTCTATCTCTAGCATGGAGTCCTCCATAAGCCTCGGAGTGACACTTGCGTAGGATCTGTTCCTGTTCATGCTCAGGTACACAACATCTAATAACACCATCTACTCCTTCTTTATAAAGGTGTGGGTCATCCCAGAAGTAATGTCTTAAATCATAGAAAAACTTTTTCTTTTGCTGGTATGTGAAACTAGGTGGTATAAACTTAGCAACAATGTAATTGGCATAATCAGTATACCATGGAGCAGTACGAGAAGCATTTATGGTAGCTAATTGTTCATCAGGAAAGCTGTCATCAATAGGTAGTGGGTCATCAAGAGCATTTTCTCACCTAGATAAGTTGTCTGCAACGAGGTTCTCAGCTCCCTTTATATCAATAATATGCAAATCAAATTCTTGTAGTAAGAGAACCCATCTAATAAGTCTAAGTTTGGCATCTTTCTTTTCCATAAGATATTTAATAGCCGCATGATCAGTGTGAACAGTTACTTTAGAATCAACAATATAAGGTTTGAACTTATCACAAGCAAATACAACTGCTAAAAATTCTTTTTCAGTAGTAGCATAATTTCTCTGGGCACTGTCTAGAGTTTTACCAGCATATTGAATAATGTTTAATTTCTTATCAACTCTTTGTCCTAGAACAGGACCTACAACATAATCACTAGCATCACACATAATTTCAAAGGGTAAATTCCAATCAGGTGGCTGAACAACAGGTGCAGAACTCAAGGCTTTCTTAAGTATTTCAAATGCTTCTACACAATCATCATCAAAGATAAAAGGAACATCTTTTTGTAAGAGATTAGTCAGAGGCCTAGAAATTTTTGAGAAGTCCTTAATGAACCTTCTATAAAAACCGGCATGACGAATTAAACTTCTTATACCTTTAATGTCCTTAGAACACGACATCTTTTCAATTGCATCAACTTTAGCTTTATCAACTTCAATACCTCTTTCAGAAATTTTATGCCCCAAGACAATACCTTCATTAACCATAGAGTGCCACTTCTCCCAATTCAAGACAAGATTAGTTTCTTCACATCTCTGCAAAACTCGATCAAGGTTGCTCAAGCAATCATCAAAACAAGTTCCATATACGGAGAAATCATCCATGAAAACCTCAACAATCTTTTCACAAAAATCAGAGAATATAGCCATCATGCATCTTTGAAAAGTAGCTGGTGCATTGCATAAACCAAAAGGTATACGTCTATAAGCAAAGGTACCGAAAGGGCAAGTAAAAGTAGTCTTTTCTTGATCCTCTTTTGACGCAGGTATTTGAGGGAAACCGGAATAGCCATCTAGAAAGAAAAAATGTGTATGTTTGGATATTCTTTCTAGCATTTGATCAATAAAAGTTAAAGGGTAATGATCCTTTTTAGTGGCTTTATTTAGTTTGAGGAAATCAATTACCATTCTATAACCTGTAACGATTCTTTGTGGGATCAATTGTTGCGACCCGACCTCAGACGGTCAAGTCTCTCTATGCTTAAGTGTCATCCCTGGATCGATATGCTGACACACACAGTACTCGAGGATTTATAACAGAGGTAAATCACATGTATAAAGTAACGTAAATACTATTACCTCAATACATATAGCGGAAGTAACAACAAGGTTGTGGATTCCCATCAACACCAATGGCAAAGTTGAGTGTAGAAATCGTAACCCTAACGTATCACTTAGTTGTCATAAGATTCCTGCAACATGAGACGTTGCAGCCACAAAGGGTCAGTACATTGAATGTACTGGAAATTTCACAGTGTAGCGCAATGCTGAAATAATGGCTATCATTACATGCATATTTGGCTGGTGGAGGCTCTAAGTTTAAGTTTGCATAAAGCTAATTTTTCCCTACAACAAAGGAATATGTTTTATTTAACTACAAAGTTTGTTGACAACATTGAGAAGGTTCCTCCGACTCAATCCCAAAATAATAGTTATAACCCAACAAATTAATTAAGTAAAGTGGTGAGATCAAATCAATAATTCAATTACCAGATACTCAAGATGTCCATAACCAGGGACACGGCTAATCATGATTAGTTTGTACACTCTACAGAGGTTTGCACACTTTTCCCCACAAGACTCGATCTCCTCCGTTGTATTTCTCGCACTGCATGATGTTTGAGAAACGGATGACCAAGACACAGTCTTTCCGAAGAGGTCCCCTTAACTGATAGATAGGCTGGTACACCTACAATCCCCTACATCTGCTAGCCCATCATGGAAAGGTTTCCCACAACTTACTCAACTATGCCAGAGCCCATAATGGCTTGTGGTTGCACACGGAAGTTTCTAGCATGAATAATCTTATGATCCCTTTGAGCCTGGGTTGCGAACTGTAGGATGATCACACGGGTACACTGGGATATCCTAGGACAACACTGGATTCTCCAGGTGCCCGCAACCAATCCACCCAGATGTGTGTTTAAGTAGCCACCTTAAGTTAACCATTAATTAACAATCTCACACCTGTCATGGATACACTCAAACCCAATCTACGTCTACGAGCATGGCATAGCAACATAAGCATAACATAGATGTAACTCCCAGGGTTTGATATAAAGGACAATAGGTTCTACCTCATCATCTACTTCCCAAACCCACATGTTAATCAGATCCTACTCATGCAATGTTTGAGGATTGGAACTAATGCATAAAAAACTTGGTAATAAGGGATATGATCAGAGTGTTACTTTCCTTATACGGTTGATGAAGATGATTCGCACTCATAACTCCTGATAGTTCTACTCGTCATACTCCGTTCAATCTATCGGGAGCAAGCAATAGTAACCACACATAAGCAATCATGCAAAAGAATCAAAGAAAAGATCTCGGAAAACTTCAAAAATAGGAAAATAAATCTTGCAAGAGAAAACAATTTCTAACAGTAACAAAATTGGGTGAATTTGGCCTTATCAGAAAGTTTAGGTCAAGAGCTTCGATTTGCAAAAAGAATCAACTCAAACGGAGTTATAAAACTCGAGCTATGAATAAAAGAAGTTTGAATTCAAATCTGTTTGAAATCAAATTTTAAACTTTCAAAAATATGTTTAAGTTGGTTATCTAGGCAGAGGAGATCATAACAAAAAAGTGGGCGTTGGTTTCGTTGAATTTGGACAAACGAGTGAAAAGTTGTGAGGGTTCGAAAATCAAGGACTAATCTATAAATAAAATATTCACAGATGGGTCCCTGGCCAAAATTAAACCAAAAAAGAAAAATTCTATCGAACGAATGTTCGCTACCGAACGCTAACGAACGAATCTGTTCACTACGAAGGGATAAACAGTAAGCGTTCACTAATTAACTAGGTTAAAAGAAAAACCGTGTTTCTAGACGGAAAACCGAAAGAAAACCTAAACCCTAAAAAGATATTAAACCGGGTCGGGCGGTTTACCGGTTTAGTCGGCTTTGGCGAGAAAACCAGCGGTGGTGGCGATGAACTCCGGCGACGGCGAACTCCGGCGGAGGGCGAGCGAGGGGCGAGGCGAGTGGCGACGCGTGGCTCGGCGGCGCGAGGTGGCGATGGGGCGAGGGCAGCGCGGGGTGGAGGCGCGGCGATGTACAGCATCGGCGGTGGCGGCGCAAAGTTCGGCGGCGACGGCTGCGAGACGCGAGGGGGAGGAGAGAGAGAGAGCCGGGGGCGGCGCTATTTATGGGGGGGGGGCCTCGGGAGGCGTGGCCGAGGGGCATGGGCGGCATGTCCGGCTCGGACTCGGCGGCGGTTGCCGGCGTGCGGCAGCGGGACTCCGCTTCCATGCGGGAGACGAGCTCGGGCGCTGGCTGGGCCGGTCCAGTCAGCGGGGAAGTTTTTTTAAAAACATTTTTACAGAAAATAACTAAAACCAAATAAACTAAAAATATACTATAGGCATATAATATATCAAAATTTTCAGAAAAAGATTTTCTACAACATGGACATTTTATTAATGTCAAATAAAATCCATAAAAACTTAAATAAAGCAAAGAGTGCTACTGCTATAATAAAACCCAATAAAATCATTTTAAAATACCAAAATGATTTCAAATTTATTTCTCTCAATTTTTGATGTAGGGAATAATTTTACCCTATTTTCCATAAATTTTATTTTTGGAGAAAAATAATTTGAATAAAACCCAAATAACTCCAAATTGAAAAATAATCCCCAAAGGGACTCTGAATTGATTCTTTGAAACTCCCAACTCATATTTCATACGATTTGAAGAAGTCATTTTATCTTCTCTCATGAAAATCATTGAGTTGCATAAATTTTCTGAATTTGAGTTATTTCCAAATGGAATTCGAATCTTTTCAAAACCCTTTTCATTTATTTAAATGGAAGAAGTCATGTCATCTTCTCTCTAGGGTTTTGTATTTTGAAAAGAATTTGAATTCACGGAGAACATAAATGCAAAAATGGAAGTTTGGGAAAGTCCTTTTATTCCCTCTCATTTAACTTTCAGAAGTTTCAAATTTCACTCACTTTCAGTCAATCAATCACACAACAATCAAACAAACAATCAAAACTATTTATTTATTATAACATTCCAAAATTTAGAATGTTGGGATGTTACAAACCTACTGTCAGCGTTCTGGGAACGGGGGTCCCCAGACTTGCCTGCCTGCGGCCCACGGCGTGGCTGTGCTGCAGGCCTGTACGACCCATCTTCATCAACAAGGCATTCAAGGCCCTCGCGAGGGGCCAAGCCTCACAAGGCGAACGACGCAACACCTCCTCAGGAGCGGCCTCACTAGGCTGCCTCGCGAGGAGCGGAGAAATCAAGGCAGGGCAAACCTCACAAGGCACTCGTGACGTGAGCCATGACGACCAAGATCAGGCGGGCGTCAGTCGGGCGCCAGCGCCCGCAGCATCCTTGTTTCCTCTTTGGTGCTAAGGAGGCAAGCGCAGGCGTGGATTACCGAGGCATCAAGCAAAGGATTCCATATCCGTGCAACGAGACCAAGACTAGCAGGACGGCAGGACGGAGGTCACCATGGAGCCCAAGACGGCGTCGCCACCGGAGCTTTTCGCAGGCGAAGACAGCTTTTGTCCGGATAAGTTGTACTAGTTGTCCCCTTTCAAATTTGCCGTTGTTGGCTCCCTTCCCGCTCAATATTTGGGGAGAGGACCAGGGCCTATATAAGTAGAACTAGCCACCACAGTAGAGGCATCTCAAAAACAGCTCATTGAGAGGCATCTCACCCACACAAGTTCGCCAAGCACAAGAACACCTCAACCTCAGGAGGCTGTTCTTCCAGTTTGTACTGTTCATCATCAGCCCAAGAGGCAATCCACCACCACCACACTGGAGTAGGGTGACGGAGTCCTGAATTAGGGGGTCTCCGAACAACCGGACTATATCCTTTGGTCGGACGTTGGATCATGAATATACAAGATTGAAGACTTCGTCCCGTGTCCGGATGGGACACTCCTTGGCGTGGAAGGCAAGTTTGGCAATAAGGATATGTAGATCTCCTCCCATTGTAACCGACTCTGTGTAACCCTAGCCCCCTCCGTGTCTATATAAAACGGAGGGTTTTAGTCCATAGGACGAACAACAATCATACCATAGGCTAGCTTCTAGGGTTTAGCCTCTACGATCTCATGGTAGATCAACTCTTGTAATACTCATATCATCAAGATCAATCAAGCAGGAAGTAGGGTATTACCTCCATCGAGAGGGCCCGAACCTGGGTAAACATTGTGTCCCCCGCCTCCTGTTACCATCCGCCTTAGACGCACAGTTCGGGACCCCCTACCAGAGATCTGCCGGTTTTGACACCGAGATTGGTGCTTTCAATGAGAGTTCCACTGTGTCATCCTCATAAGTCCTGATGGCTCATTCGATCATCGGTGGCGATGCGGTCCAGGGTGAGGTTTTCCTCCCCGGGCAGATCCTCATATTCGGCGGCTTCGCACTGCGGTCCAACTCGCTTGGCCATCTGGAGCAGATCGAGAGCTACGCCCCTGGCCACCAGGTCTGGTTCGGAAACTTGAATTACACTGCCGACATCCGCGGAAACTTGATCTTCAACGGATTTGAGCCCATGCCAGGTGCGCGGCTGACTCACGATGGGCATGATTTAGCTCTACCGTCGGATAGTGTTCGGGAGATCGCACCGGCAGCTACTCCGGCCTTCAATCCGGAGCCAATTGCGCCATCCGAGGATGGGCGGATAGACCCCGCCATGGAGGCCGCACTCCCAGCGGCGATAGAGCCGGATACTAACTTTATTCCTCACGAGAGTCGTGATCCCGAACTACTAGATTCATCCTCAGCCACGGACTCCGAGCCGCCAGCTCCCATACCAATCGAATCCAATTGGGCGCCGATCATGGAGTTTACCTCCGCGGATATCTTTCAGCACTCGCCTTTCGGCGATGTGCTAAATTCGTTAAGGTCTCTCTCTCTGTCAGGAGAGCCTTGGCCGAACTATGTTCGACTAGAATGGGATGCAGACGACGAAGAAATTCGCTGCCCACCCACCACCCACTTAGTAGCCAGTGTCGACGATTTAACTGACAAGCTCGACTTCGACGCCGAAGACATCGAAGGTATGGATGACGATGCAAGAGACGAACAGGAACCACCGCCCAGAGGGCGCTGGACCGCGACCTCATCGTACGATATATACATGGTGGATACCCCCAAAGAAGGCAATGGCGACAAGACAACGGAAGATGACCCCTCCAAGAAGCAACCCAGGTACCAACGTCAGCGGCGCCGCTCTAAGTCCCGCCATAGCAAAAGCAATGATACCGGCACAAGAGATAATAACACTCCGGATAGTGCCGAAGACATTGACAATACCCTCCAGCCAGATTTAGAGCAGGAGGATGAACAAGCTATACCTTCAGAACAGGCAGCAGATTAAGAAACGGAGGATGATAATTACATGCCCCTCTCCGAAGATGAGGTGAGCCTCGGTGACGAAGAGTTTATCGTGCCTGAGGATCCCATCGAGCTGGAGCGCTTCAAGCGCCGGCTTATTGCCACGGCAAATAGCCTGAAGAAAAAGCAACAACAGCTTTGAGCTGATCAAGATTTGCTAGCAGACATATGGACCGAAGTCCTTGCGGCCGAGGAATACGAACTCGAACGCCCCTCCAAGAGTTACGCAAGACGCAGGTCGCTACTCGAGGAGGAAACAGAGAAACCTACTTCACCAGCGTATGATGCGGCTGACCAGCCACCGCGTGGCCGAGATAGAGAGGCGTTTCAGCCTGAAGTTCAGCCTGCACCCCGCCGCCACTCAAACAAAAATCTCAAGGCCCGGGGCAACTCGCGGGACCTGCGAGATGAATTGGAAAGCAGGGCAAAACATGCAAGATCAATATACGGGTCACAGGGGCACGCACCAACACGGGACGATGACCGCCACTCCGGATAAACTAAAAGTAAATCCGGTCGGGCCGAATAAAGTATACAAGACTCATATGAACTGCGTCGTGATATAGCCCGGCACAGAGGCGCCGCACACCCCCTATGCTTCACTGATGAAGTCATGGATCACGAATTCCCGGAGGGTTTTAAGCCCGTAAATATCAAATCATATGATGGCACAACAGATCCCGCAGTATGGAATTAGGATTTCCTCCTCCACATCCACATGGCTCGCGGCGATGATCTACATGCCATCAAGTACCTCCCACTAAAGCTCAAAGGACCAGCTCGGCATTGGCTGAATAGCTTGCCAGCAGACTCCATCGGCAGTTGGGAGGATTTGGAAGATGCATTCCTTGACAACTTCCAGGGCACTTATGTGCGACCACCGGATGCTGACACCCTGAGCCATATAACTCAGCAGCCAGGGGAATCGGCCAGGCAATTCTGGACGCGATTCCTAACTAAGAAGAACCAAATTGTTGACTGTCCGGATGCTGAGGCCTTAGCGGCATTTAAGCATAACATCCGTGACAAGTGGCTCGCCTGGCACCTCGGCCAGGAGAAGCCGAAATCTATGGCAGCCCTCACGACACTCATGACCCGCTTTTGCGCGGGCGAGGATAGCTGGTTGGCTCGCAACAACAACACATCAAGGAATACGGGCACTTCAGATACTAAAGATGCTAACAGCAGACCACGTCGTAATAGACACAAGCGCCGCAATAACGGCGATAACGCTGAAGACACGGCAGTCAATGCCGGATTCAGAGGCCCTAGATCCGGCCATCGAAAAAAGCCGTTCAAAAGAAGTACTCCGGGCCCGTCCATTTCGGACCGCATACTCGATCGCTCGTGTCAAATTCACGGAACCCCCGATAAGCCTGCCAATCACACCAACAGAGAATGCTGGGTGTTCAAGTAGGCCGGCAAGTTGAATGCCGAAAACAAGGACAAGTGGCTGCATAGCGACGACAACGAGGAGCCCCAGCCGCCGAACACAGGGGGACAGAAGAGATTCCTGCCACAAGTGAAGACGGTGAATATGATATACGCAACCCACATTCCCAAGAGGGAACGGAAGCGTGCACTAAGGGACATCTATGCGATGGAGCCCGTCGCCCCAAAGTTCAACCCGTGGTCCTCTTGCCCGATCACCTTCGATCGCAGGGACCACCCCACTAGTATCCGTCATGGCGGATCTGCCGCATTGGTCCTAGACCCCCTCATTGACGGATTTCACCTCACTCGAGTCCTCATGGACGGCGGCAGCAGCTTAAACCTGCTCTATCAGGATACAGTGCGCAAAATGGGTATAGATCCCTTGAGGATCAAACCCACCAAGACCACCTTTAAGGGTGTCATCCCAGGTGTAGAGGCCCATTGCGCGGGCTCAATCACACTGGAAGTGGTCTTCGGATCCCCAAACAACTTCCGGAGCGAGGAGTTAATCTTCGATATTGTCCCATTCCGAAGTGGCTATCACACACTGCTCGGGCGAACCACATTTGCAAAATTCAATGCGGTACCGCATTACGCATACCTCAAGCTCGAGATGCCAGGACCTAGGGGGGTCATAACAGTCAATGGCAACACAGAGCGCTCGCTCCGCATAGAGGAGCACACCGCGGCCCTCGCAGCAGAGGCACAAAACATCCTTTTAAGGCAAACCGCCAATTCGATGATACAGCCCCTAGACACCGTCAAGCGAGTCTGGAGTAACCTGTAGCAGGATCGCCTGGCACGTTCAGAGCTCGCCTAGCAATTCAGCCCCCGTCCTAGTCCCAGTCAAGCGACGAAATCCGTGCCATGCGTACATAATTACACATTAAAAATACCATGGACATAGGTGGGGGCACGATCGGGGCACGCCCCACAACGCGGCTGAACCGCTCCAGGGGCTGCCTACCTTCATTATTTTTTCTCTTTCAGGACCTTATTCTCTGGAAGCCCTATCCGGCAGTGCGATTGCCGGACACATAATAAAACAACCAAGGAGGCAGGAAGCTACGTCGTACAAAGGAATCCCCAGGTGGTCTCTGATAACGAACGAAATACTTGCTTTAAATACCAGTCCGCAGCTTGCCCTTGGATAGGACATGTCAAATAGTCCTATTTTTTTGCTTATTGCACTACTTGTATAAATACGCTTCGACGTATTCTTTAAATAACAATGCACAACATTAGTCTATTATTGCATTATCTATTCTCTGTTTATATGTTTATTTACGACAATCAGCACCCGTACATTCTGGTACGGCTAGTACGCGAGGGGCTTTCGTATACCCCATAATATAGTGAGAGAAGTCCGAACACTTTTGACAGTGCGGCACCCCGAACTTATAGCATTATATGCATCAACTCCGAATCATGTCTTGGGTCAATAGTTGGGTTTGCCCAGTTTCCATGTTTTGGTACCTTACGTTCCGCAATATCGGCTAAGGTAGCACTGGGAGAACTACTGTGATTGTGTCCCGGTTCTTCTGGAAGAGCACCTCAGTAGAGAAAGCCAAAACTGACTATCATGATAAGGCGAGAGCTGGTCGCTGTTCGAGAGGTCTCAAGTCCTTAAAGACTTTTTTCCGCTTCGGGCGAGGAGTCGGCCTTGTCCGACTTAAGGCGTATATAGCGACCCATATTCGGCCTTCCGAATACTAGGGGCTTCGCCAAAATTTAAAATTGTGGACTTCTATGGCTATGTGAGAGTGATAAAGCATTATAGTCCGATTGCCTAGTTCGTTGCGCTGAGCACCTCCTTCGGAGGACCCAGAAAATGGGAAAAAGAGTGCTCAGATTTATCCCGAACACCCCAGCACTAGTTGCATGGGGGCAGAAGCCGACGACTGTCCAACTCTCAGATTTGATAAACGGCCACACAGAAGGTAATATTTTAAATTCAAAAGCGTTGCATAGCGCAAATGAACTAGTTTTCACATTGCGGGATCACATGAACACGTTCATTTAAAAATTACATCTTTGGTACACTCCTCCGCCACAAGGCGGGCACCCTTCAGGACATCGTCATAATACATTTCGGAGTGGCGATGCTCCTTGCCCTGCGGTGGCCCCTCCTTCACCAGCTTCTCGGCGTCCATCTTCGCCCAATGCACTTTTGCACGGGCAAAAGCCCTGCGTGCACCTTCGATGCAGACGGACCGCTTGATGACTTCAAACCGAGGGCAGGCATTCACAAGCCACCTCACCAAACCAAAGTAGCTGTTAGGCACGGGATCGCCAGACCACATCTGGACTATAAGGCCCTTCATGGCCTATTCGGCCGCCTTGTGGAGCTCGACCAGTTGCTTCAGCTGGTCGCTCAAGGGCATCGGGTGTTCGGTCCTAGTATACTGAGACCAGAACAACTTCTCCGTCGAGCTCCCCTCCTCGGCTCGGTAGAACTCCGCGGCATCCGACACACTGCGGGGCAGATCTACGAGCGCTCCTAGAGAACTCCGAACTCGGGTAAGTAAAATGAAATTTTCTTTCACGTGCTTTCTTTGCATAATGAATGCCTTACCCGCTGCTATCTTCTTAACCGCCTCAATTTCCTGGAGGGCCTTTTGGGCTTCGGCCTTGGCATGTTTCACGCTTTCCATGGCCTTCGCAAGCTCGGACTCTCGCGTCTTAGAGTCAAGCTCCAAGGCCTCGTGCTTCTTGACGAGAGCTTGGAGCTCTTGCTGCACCTCGCCTACTCGGGCCTCTTGTTTTTCCCACTCGATGCGCTCCTTGGCCGCTTTGTCTTCAGCCTCGGATAGCGCCTTCTTCAGGGTTGCCACTTCGGTCGTGGCCCCTGGCACATTCATGATGATCCCATTATTTTGCAACCAAATCTTCCTTTTTTATATAGACAAGGTATTTGCTTACCTTTGCTTTCCTCGAGCTGCCTCTTGGCAAGGCCGAGCTCTTCCTCGGATCGCTCAAGGTCCTGCTTCAGTGCAGCGACCTCCGCAGTACGTGCGGCAGCGGCTAGCAGTGAAGCCTGCATATTGACATAGACATATTATGATTAGACTCATGTGATTATTATTTGATCCTCTATTCGGCTTTTCTTCGCGAACAACAAACATAGCATCAGGGGCTACTGTCTATGCGATAATATTTTCATATATCTTGACTACTTACCTCAAAGCCTGTTAGGAGGTTGGCACAAGCTTCAGTTAGTCCGTTTTTGGCGGACAAGTTGTCCAGCGCCTCTGGATGGACAGAGGCCACTGGCACGGGCGGCTTGCCCCTCTTAACAGGGGATCACCTTCCGGAGTTCGGAACCACTGGAGGTTCGGGGGCAGTGTTCGGCTGGGGGCCGAACTTGGGGCCCGTAGGAGTATTGCTCCCCTTACACCCAGGGTCCGGAGGGTCGTCTCGAGGCGCCTCCAGGACTACCTCCCCTCGGCTCGGTGCCCTTTGGGACAACACCTCGACATTGTCCGTGGGTCGAGGGGAAGACGCGGTCGGAAGTGAATCACTATTCATATCCGACGGGTCCAAAGAACCATCCGACGAAGATACGTCGATGCGGGCTCGGGGCGGGCTGCATAATCATGGTCGGCGTGATGAGAAGCAGTGCGATAAAACATACCATGAATTACAATGGAATCCGGATACTTACGATTTCGCCAGGGGCTTGTCCCTGAGCAACCACTCGTCGTCGCCTTGGGCGGCTGTCGTGGAGCAGTCCGGAAGGAGGGTCCTTCTCTTATGGGACCCTTCGGCGTCCCCGGTTGGGGCGGCCTTCCTTTTCTTGTCTCCCCCGGCTGGGGGGGGGGGGAGAACCTTCCTCTTCCTCCTCTTCATCTTCATGGGAGGAGTGCGCCTCGGAGTTATCGGACGATGAGTCCAATATCACCTGACGTCGGAGACCCTTTTGAGTCCCTGCGGGTTTCTTCTTGACTTTCTTCTCCGGCACCACATAAGGTGCCGGAGCCAGCATCTCTGTTAGGAGAGCACCTGCTGGATCTTCGGGCAGGGGGGCCGGACAGTCAATCTGCTCCGCTGTCTTGACCCAGTCCTGGAAAATGGCGTGGAGGTTTAGATCCCGTGCATGGTCAAACTGGGGAAAATGAACATCTTATAAAAGACTTACCAGATTCGCAGGGCACTTCGCGCTAAGTCCGCGGTCCTCAGTAAGGGGAGGGGGTACCTCGGCGCCCTTGAACAGCACCCTCCAGACGTCCTTGTGCGTCGTGCCGAAGAGCTCTTGCAGGGTCTGGTGCTCGGCCGGGTCGAACTCCCACAAGTTGAACACCCGTCGTTGGCACGGGTGGACCCGGCGGATGAGCATGACCTGGACCATGTTGACAAGCTTGATTTTCTTGTTTATCATGTTCCAGATGCGTTTCTGGATTCCGGTCAGCTTCACTGATGGACCCCAGGACAGGCCCTTCTCTTTCCAGGAGGTGAGCCGCATGGGGATTCCGGATCAGAATTCGGGGGCCGCCACCCAGTTTGTGTCGCGTGGCTCGGTGATGTAGAACCACCCCGATTGCCACCCCTTTATGGTCTCCACATAGGAGCCCTCGAGCCATATGACATTGGGCATTTTTCCCACCATGGCGCCTCCGCATTCCGCTTGCTGGCAGCCCACCACCTTTGGTTTAACATTGAAGGTCTTCAGCCACATACCGAAGTGGGGCCAGATGCGGAGGAAGGCTTCACACACGACGATAAACACCGAGATGTTGAGGATGAAGTTTGGGGCCAGATCATGGAATTCCAGCCCGTAATAGAACATGAGGCCGCGGACGAAAGGGTGGAGGGGAAATCCCAGTCCACCGACGAAGTGGGTGAGGAAGACTACCCTCTCATGGGATTCTGGAGTGGGGACGATCTGCCCCGCGTTGGGCAGCCGGTGCGCGATATCCGCGGCCAAGTATCCGGCTCCCCGCAGCTTTTCGATGTCCTCCTCCATGATGGAGGATTTCATCCACTTGCCTCCCGCCCCGGACATGCTGGGAGCGGTTTGAGGAGAAGGGCGTCAACTTGGGTGTTGGAGCTCGAGTGCGCAAGAATGGATGTGCGAGGAGGAAGAAGGCATGGGTGAAAAAGGTGAACCCTTGTCATTTTATAAGGGCGGACGAAGCTATGTGCTCCCGCCTGCCTAGTAAACTCGCTTATTCCCCAAGCACCGTAATTGATGGCGCGGTTGGGTTACCCATACCCGTATTGATGAGAATCCAGTGATGAGGGGACATGATCTCTGCTTCGACAAGACGTGCCGAGGAAACCGCCTCGTGATATGCGCCGTGGCTGGTTGAGAAAAACGGTTCGAATAATGACCGGGCAGTGGTGTGGCGTCATGCTACAGAGTGTGTCAGTAGATTAGATTCGTGGAAATATTATTCTCTCTATGGTGGTGTATGGAATTTGTTTTGCAGAGCCGGACACTATCCTTGTGTTCAAAATCTTCAATGGAGTATTCGGAGGAGGAACCCGCCTTGCAATCCGAAGACGATCTGCACGCATGACTCATCGTCATTGAAGCCTGGTTCAAGGGCTACTGAGGGAGTCCTGGATTAGGGGGTCTCCGGACAGCCGGACTATATTGTCACGCCCAAGATGCGACCCTATCCTAAAGGAACTCGAAGGTCCCACCAAGGATAGAAGTGCATCTTGAAGACGCTTTTGCAAGGTGGATATCATTACATCAACATTACATAATAGTGGGGATACACCCAAAACATACAATGCCACATGAATACAACAATACATCATACAAGATCAGCATCCGACTACGGATGAATCATAAATAGAAACTCAAACAATATCCACCCTGCTAGCCCATGATAAGCTCTCGCGATCAACGAAGGATATTCCTTCTCCCCGGGAAGACCCGATCAGTCTCGGAATCCCGGCTAGAAGACATTTCGACAGTAATAACACAAGACCAGCAAAGCCTCCCGGATGTGCTGACAAATCCTGATAGGAGCTGCACATATCTCGGTCTCAGGGCACACCGGATTGTCCAAACTTCCGATAGGCGAACCCAGAGTTTCCCCTGGTGGCCACCGACGGCTGACGGTTTGGACCAGCACTCACGACGAGCACTGGCCCGGGGGGGGGGGGGTAAAATAAGATGACCCTCGAGAGCGCGACTCCTAAGGGAAAAAGGCTAGGTGAGGCAAATGTAAAACCAAGGTTGGGCCTTGCTGGAGGAGTTTTATTCAAAGCGAACTGTCAAGGGGGTCCCATAAATCACCCAACCGCGTTAGGGACGCAAAATCCGAGAACATAATACCGATATGACGGAAACTAGGGCGGCAAGAGTGGAACAAAACACCAGGCATAAGGCCGAGCCTTCCACCCTTTACCAAGTATATAGATGCATTAAAAATATAAGAGATATTGTGATATCCCAACATAAACATAATCCAACATGGAGCAATCTTCATCATCACCTGCAACTAGCAACGCTATAAGAGGGGCTGAGCAAAAGCGGTAACATAGCCAAACAACGGTTTGCTAGCAAGGGTGACAAAGGTTAGAGGTTCATGGCAATTTGGGAGGTTTGATAAGCAAGTGGTAGGTAATGCGGCATCACGAAAGAACGAAGCAACTAGCATAGCAATGATAGTAATGAGATCCAAGGTGACGCTCATCTTGCAAGCATCAAAACAACATGCTACAGCACCCCAACATGAGAACAAAAGGCATGGACATGATTTACAGGTAAAGCATAACAAAATATGAACAATGAGCTATCTCCAGAAACTACTAGAACATGCTCAAACACACATGGCAAGATTGCAAATAATAACAGTTTCAGACTTAGCAGAACATTACACCAGGTTGCAATGTTTAGAGCTATCAAACAACATGCTATAGGAACTTATCATGTCAAACAAAGGCATGGCATGAACCTACTAATTGCATAGAACACAGGACCCTTACTGACCATGAGCCAAAAGGGCACAGAAAATATGATGGCACCCATGTAAAAATGGCAAAAAGATATGACAGATTCAAACATGGCAGGAACAACAATAAGTAGGCATGTTGGTGAGCTTGAACCACTCACCACATAGCAATAAATGGCATGGCAAGGCAACCAACAGTAAGAATACATATTTATGAAGCTAAGAATGGCAAGAGAAAATTCATAGGGTGCATGGCTCACTAGCAAAACACATGGCAAAACTGAACATAATATTAACAGGCTGACAGCAACATTATTAAGCAATTTGAGAGCAAGATTACACCAAGCTACAACAGGCTATAAATGAAACCAGGGGCATGGATGGATAGAGAATGACATGTGTAACAAAACATCCGTAGTGAACATACTCAAAAGAGGCATGGATCTCACTGTAGCAACATAAATACATGGCATCACAATAACATCACAACAAGGGCTGAAATCAGCAACATCACGAAGCCTAGTTAGCATGCTTGTTCTAGTCACCACATAGATCACAAAAATACATGGCATACACCCCTTTAAAGATGGCATGGTATACTTCAAAACACATGTAGGGCTCAAGTTCGTAGGAGGCACACATTAAACATGGCAAAAATGACAAATGATCAAGTTATAACAGCTTCAGCAGATTAACATCATATAGCACTCTTGCAACGATGGTTCAGGCATCCAGATGAGCTCAAATGAACATGACGCAATGGAACAAAATGAAGTACCCGTCGAGTCGAACAATTCGACATATTACACGCATGAAACGGAGCTACGGATGCAGAGTTATGATGCGATGAACAGGGCATGAAAATGTTAAAAACGAGGGGGAAAGAAAGTCAACCGTTTCAGATCTGGATCGGGCACGAATTTCAAGGACACCGGAGTTTGGCCGGAGAAGACGCCGGAGAGGAGGGAGACGGCCGGAGAGGGGGTCGAGGTGGCCGGGCGGAGCGAGATCCGGCCGGATCCCACCGGATCCGGGCCGGAGGGGACCGGCGCGGGGCAGCGGAAGCCGGCGAGGGGCGGAGGAGCACATGCGGCGCGGAGCCAGGCGAGGTCGCCAGCGGGCGTTCGGCGGCGGAGGAGATCCGCGGGAGGCGGCCTGAGACGGACGGCGCGGGCGGCGCCGCCGGGCGGAGGCGCGACCTCTGGCGGGGCCGGACAGGCGCTGGTAGGCGTGTGGGGCGCCGAGGCGCTGCCTGGATCTGTGCCGGGCGGGCTGCCTCGGCCCAGCGCTGGGCTGGCGGCGGCGCTGGAGGCCGGGGCGCCACGTGGCGGCCTACGGTTTGCTGAGGGCGGCGGCGCGGACGGAGCGGACATGTCCGGTGGGGTCCGGACGTGTCCGACTGCGGGAGGAGGACGAAGCTAGGGTTGGACTGCGCGAAAATTCAGGGAGAGGCACATATTTATAGGTAGAGGGAGCTAGGAGAGTCCAAATGAGGTACGGTTTTCGCCCACACAACCGTGATCGAACGACCGAGAGCATGGAGGGGAGTTTGCTGGGTTTTTGGGCCACTTTTGAGGGGTGTTGGGCTGCACACAAAAGAGGGCTTTACGGTTACCCGGTTAACCGTTGGAGTATCAAACGACCTCCAAATGGCACGAAACTTGACAGGCGGTCTACCGGTGCTATACCAAGGCCGCTTGGCAAACCTGGGTCATTCCGAGAAAGTTTAACACCCGCACACGAAAAGAGGTAAAATAGGGCGCCGGAGGACATAAGAATGCCGGATTGCAAAATGAACAACGGGGAAAATACTCGGATGCATGAGACAAACATGTATGCCAATGCGATGCACATGATGACATGGTATGAAATGCATATGATGACATGGCAAAGTGCAACACGCAAGCACATGACATGGCAAAGATGGTGAATAACTGGCGGACACCTGGCGCATCGAATCCGGGACGTTACAACACTCCTCCACTAACAAGAGATCTCGTCCCGAGATCTTAGGACCGAGACGGAAGGGAAAAGAGATGAGCTGAAACAAGAAACCCAAGAGAGAAGAGGCAAAGAATCGAGAGCACTCGAGAAGAAGAGAGGAACAACGAGAATGACGAGAATCGAAAGCTCACAGAATCAGATAGACCATGAAAGCACTCCGGTTAGAACAAGATAAGAAACGAATAAGATTGAAAGGATTTAGGCAGCACTCCGGTTGAACAAGGAAAGAATAGAACATGAACTTGAGAGGATGGAATGATACTTGATGAAGACATGACACAAAACCTCCAGAAAGAATTAAAAGAGTTGAATGGAAAGAACGGAGAAGAAAATGACAACTTGTGTCACGAATGAAATAGAAAGCAACCTCAGAAGAAAGGATTGAACGGAGTTGTTGAGAAAATCAACAACGAAAAGAAATAACCTTGTTGTGGGCTTATAGGTAACATCTCAAGATCATAAGATGATAACCGACCACAAACGGAAATAATTAGATAGCTGAGAAGAACAAACAAATGCAAAACTCCACTTTGGAAGAATACGGAGAATCAATTGCACTTCGAGATGCAAGAAGAATAAAACTTGAGCTCCTCCAACGAGAATCTTGATGAACTCTTGAAGAATGAATTAAATCATGAAGAACCACCATGAAGAACTCCGGTGACAAAAGGATGATGAGATAGAATGAAGGAAGAAAGAATAAGATGAGCCTTGCGGTGATTTAGATGGATGTTCCGACGAAATGGCCGAGGAAAATTTGAACTCCGGAAAAGAAAAGATGAAAACACTTGGAACTAGAATTTATTCCTCACGAACAAACTCTGAAGGAAGGGATTAATCACTTGGATGAAATAAGAATAAGATTTATTGTATGCTTATCCTTCATCAAATTAAATTGATGACAAGCAATGGATTTTTGCATACTACTTATTCTTCTTGAAAAAGGATTTAGAAGTGACATATCGCAAACTTGAGAAGGTCTTACTGAACCACTGGAAGGATTGAAAAAATGAATGGATTGAAATGATAATTAAGGAAAAGAATCTGAAGGAACCACCGTTAGAATTCGGAAATGACTGACGAAAGAGAAATAATCACCGGAAGAATTAGAAGAACAAATAAGCTGGAGGGGATTTGGATGCAGAAGAACAAAGAGATCATGAGCTGATTAAAGAACACTTGAACGAAGCACCAGGATAATTGGATAACGGTAGCTGAAATGTGAGGACAAAGAATTCTTCTAGAACGATGACCTCCGGTGAAAAGAAATAGAAATCAACTCCTGAAATACTCCGGATAGGTGTGAAAAAGGGACTTCCGACAAACGAAATAATTCGAGAGGGTAACAAGAAGCTAGAGCCACAAATCTTCGAGAGAACGGGCAAGATTTAGAGGAAAACTCTTCTTCGATCTTCAAAGCTGAGAAAGACGATGAGAAACTCCACCGAAATTGTTGAGAAACTCCGGAATAATGAAAAAGAGGAAAGGTAGAACCCAAGATGAAAATAATTTCAAAGCAATCTTGGAGATGGCATCTGACTGATGAAATTCATACTTACGTCAAACTCTAAAAATAATTTGGAATAACTCCGGGGAAATTAGAAGAGTCAGGTAAGATCCTGGAAAAAGACCTGTGGGTTAGGGCCCACTGAAATAGAAAACCGTTGGCAAGGGATGTTGAACAGATAGATGAAGCACCGGAAAAATTGAAATATTTGAATGAGGTGACAACCTCGAATTAATTCGAAAACAGACGAATCTCTTGAGATGTCTTGAACACTCCGGAAGGATAAAATGGCGAGAGGCAAACGAGCAAGGAGAACACTTCGAGGAAAAGAATATGATCAACCCGAAAAACTTGAATTGAGTCCACCGGAGAAGAAAAGAGATGAAGAATGTCGTACAAAACAAGAATTCACCGGTTGAGATAATTTACGAAAGACTGAAGAGGCTCCACACAAATGAAATTGATGCTCGAAACAGAGACTCAGGCTCCGGGAAGAATAGGGTGGGAGGGCGGGAAAACAAAGGCAACTTGGAGGGGGAAACCGACGAATAACTTGAAGAGAAAACTCCGCTTGAAATCATTGAGGAAAGAAAGCAAAAGACTTCGCACGAGTAGGATGGATACTCGATTACGGACTCCG
Source organism: Aegilops longissima (assembly GCA_021605205.1). Classification (NCBI taxonomy): domain Eukaryota; kingdom Viridiplantae; phylum Streptophyta; class Magnoliopsida; order Poales; family Poaceae; genus Aegilops; species Aegilops longissima. The sequence goes on from CM038682.1 coordinate 716,202,231, forward strand.
GTTCCAAGATGAAAAAGGGGTGGGCGGGTGGGAAAAGAAAACAACTGAGGATTGAACTTGGCAAAGATGAAGAGGCTCGAGTCAACTTGACGAGAAAATGCACCGGATGAAAAGAGAAGAAAACCAACTACCGGAAAACCAACTGCGTGATCCTAAAGAAAATTTGAAGGGGAAGAGAAGTAATTCAAAACACCTGCGTCAAGATTCCTCACCAGAGCGACGAAGGGGCTGAGGAGTAAAAAGAATTGCTACTCTCCGATATAACTAGACTCTGAAAACAGTTTCCTTCTAGACTCAACAACGACCAAACTACACGATCAATCAAGGGGGCTCCTAGGGTCGGTCGATGCTCTGATACGAACTTGTCACGCCCAAGATGCGACCCTATCCTAAAGGAACTCGAAGGTCCCACCAAGGATAGAAGTGCATCTTGAAGACGCTTTTGCAAGGTGGATATCATTACATCAACATTACATAATAGTGGGGATACACCCAAAACATACAATGTCACATGAATACAACAATACATCATACAAGATCAGCATCCGACTAAGGATGAATCATAAACAGAAACTCAAACAATATCCACCTTCCTAGCCCATGATAAGCTCTCGCGATCAACGAAGGATATTCCTTCTCCCCGGGAAGACCCGATCAGTCTCGGAATCCCGGCTACAAGACATTTCGACAGTAATAACACAAGACCAGCAAAGCCGCCCGGATGTGCCGACAAATCCTGATAGGAGCTACACATATCTCGGTCTCAGGGCACACCGGATTGTCCAAACTTCCGATAGGCGAACCCAGAGTTGCCCCTGGTGGCCACCGACGGCTGACGGTTTGGACCAGCACTCACGACGAGCACTGGCCCGGGGGGGGGGGTAAAATAAGATGACCCTCAAGAGCGCGAATCCCAAGGGAAAAGGCTAGGTGAGGCAAATGTAAAACCAAGGTTGGGCCTTGCTGGAGGAGTTTTATTCAAAGCGAACTGTCAAGGGGGTCCCATAAATCACCCAACCGCGTTAGGGACGCAAAATCCAGGAACATAATACCGATACGACGGAAACTAGGGCGGCGAGAGTGGAACATAGCAGCAGACATAAGGCCGAGCCTTCCACCCTTTACCAAGTATATAGATGCATTAAAAATATAAGAGATATTGTGATATCCCAACATAAACATAAACCAACATGGAGCAATCTTCATCATCACCTGCAACTAGCAAGCTATAAGAGGGGCTGAGCAAAAGCGGTAACACAGCCAAACAACGGTTTGCTAGGAAGGGTGACAAAGGTTAGAGGTTCATGGCAATTTGGGAGGCTTGATAAGCAAGTGGTAGGTAACGCGGCATAGCGAAAGAACGGAGCAACTAGCATAGCAATGATAGTAATGAGATCCAAGGTGACGGTCATCTTGCAAGCATCAAAACAACATGCTACAGCACCCCAACATGAGAACAAAAGGCATGGACATGATTTACAGGTAAAGCATAACAAAATATGAACACTGAGCTATCTCCAGAAACTACTAGAACATGCTCAAACACACATGGCAAGATTGCAAACAATAACAATTTCAGACTTAGCAGAAAATAACATCAGGTTGCAATGTTTAGAGCTATCAAACAACATGTTACAGGAACTTATCATGGCAAACAAAGGCATGGCATGAATCTACTAATTGCATAGAACACAAGACCCTTACTGACCATGAGCCAAAAGGGCACAGAAAATATGATGGCACCCATGTAAACATGGCAAAAGATATGACAGATTCAAACATGGCAGGAACAACAATAAGTAGGCATGTTGGTGAGCTTGAACCACTCACCACAGAGCAATAAATGGCATGGAAAGGCAACCAACAGTAAGAATACATATTTATGAAGCTAAGCATGGCAAGAGCAAATTCATAGGGTGCATGGCTCACTAGCAAAACACATGGCAAAACTGAACATAATATTAACAGGCTGACAGCAACATTATTAAGCAATTTGAGAGCAAGATTACACCAAGATACAGCAGGCTATAAATGAAACCAGGGGCATGGATGGATAGAGCATGACATGTGTAACAAAACATCCTTAGTGACCATACTCAAAAGAGGCATGGATCTCACTGTAGCAACATGAATACATGGCATCACAATAACAGCAGAACAAGGGCTGAAATCAGCAAAATCACGAAGCCTAGTTAGCATGCTTGTTCTAGTCACCACATAGATCACAAAAATACATGGCATACACCCCTGTAAAGATGGCATGGCATACTTCAAAACACATGTAGGGCTCAAGTTCATAGGAGGCACACATTAAACATGGAAAAAATGACAAATGATCAAGTTATAACAGCTTCAGCAGATTAACATCATATATCACTCTTGCAACGATGATTCAGGCATCAAGATGAGATCAAATGAACATGATTCAATGGAACAAAATGAAGTACTCGTCGAGGCGAACAATTTCGACATATTACACGCACAAAACAGAGCTACAGATGAAGAGTTATGATGCGATGAACAGGGCATGAAAATGTTAAAAACTTAGGGACTTAGAGAAAAACGAGGGGGGAAGAAAGTCAACCGTTTCAGATCTGGATCGGGCACGGATTTCGAGGACTCCGGAGTTTCGCCGGAGAAGACGCCGGAGAGGAGGGAGACGGCCGGAGAGGGGGTCGAGGTGGCCGGGCGGAGCAAGATCCGGCCGGATCCCACCGGATCCGGGCCGGAGGGGACCGGCGCGGGGTAGAGGAAGCCGGCGAGGGGCGGAGGAGCACGGCGGCGCCGCAGCCAGCGAGGTCGCCGGGCGGGCGCTATGGGCGGCGGAGGAGATCCGCGGAGGCGGCCACAGACGGACAACGCAGGGGCGCGCGCCGACGGAGGTGCGGGCAGCGGGCGAGGCGCGAGGCGCGCCTGATCAAGTGCCCGGGCGGGCTGGTCTCGGCCCCGTGGGCTGGCGGTGGCGCGGGAGGCCGGGGCGCCACGTGGCGGCCTACGGTTTGCTGAGGGCAGCGGCGCGGACGGAGCGGACATGTCCGGCGGGGTCCGGACGTGTCCGGCTGCGGGAGGAGGACGAAGCTAGGGTTGGACTGCGCGAAAATTCGGGGAGAGGCACATATTTATAGGTAGAGGGAGCTAGGAGAGTCCAAATGAGGCACGGTTTTCGCCCACACGATCATGATCGAAGGACCGAGAGCACGGAGGGGAGTTTGCTGGGTTTTTGGGCCACATTGGAGGGGTGTTGGGCTGCACACAAAAGAGGGCTTTACGGTTACCCCGTTAACCGTTGGAGTATCAAACGACCTCCAAATGGCACGAAACTTGACAGGCGGTCTACCGGTGCTATACCAAGGCCGCTTGGTAAACCTCGGGTCATTCCGAGAAAGTTTAACACCCACACACGGAAAGAGGTAAAAGAGGGCGCCGTAGGACATAGGAGTGCCGGATTGCAAAACGGACAACGGGGAAAATACTCGGATGCATGAGACGAACACGTTTGCCAATGCGATGCACATGATGACATGGTATGAAATGCATATGATGACTCGGAAAAGTGCAACACGCAAGCACATGACATGGGAAAGATGGCGAATAACTGGCGGACACCTGGCGCATCGAATCCGGGGCGTTACATATATCCTTTGGCCGGACTGTTGGATCATGAAGATACAAGATTGAAAACTTCATTCCGTGTCCGGATGGGACTATCCTTGGCGTGGAAGGCAAGCTTGGCAACACGGATATGTAGATATCCTCCCATTGTAACTGACTCTGTGTAACCCTAGCCCCCTCCGGTGTCTATATAAACCGGAGGGTTTTAGTCCATAGGACGAACAACAATCATACCATAGGCTAGCTTCTAGGGTTTAGCCTCTATGATCTCGTGGTAGATCAACTCTTGTAATAATCATATCATCAAGATCAATCAAGCAGGAAGTAGGGTATTACCTCCATCAAGAGGGCCCGAACCTGGGTAGACATTGTGTCCCCCGCCTCCTGTTACCATCTGCCTTAGATGCATAGTTCGGGACCCCCTACCCGAGATCCGCTGGTTTTGACACCGACATAGGGTATTACACCACAGCGGTGGCCCGAACCAGTATAAATCTTGTGTCTTTGCGTTGTGAGTTCGTCGAGTTCGTCCGCCAGATCTTAGTGAGCTAGGGCGTGGATCGGTATGGAGGAAATCTTCACGCGCACCCCAGTGTTCAAACCTTGAGGGTTTTGCCGGAACCCATGATCCAACATTTGGCGCGCCAGGTAGGGGTGCGCCGAAGCTTCCTTTCTGTCGTCTCGTGTCCAGTTGCTCCGTCGCATCCATGACGGACGCTCGCCGTGCCCGTGCTGAGCGCCGGGCTGCCCTAGCCACCTGCGTTGCTCAGACGGCTCCCGTCGGTGAGCCACCTCGTCGTTCTCCATCTCCTACCGCCAACGCCGCAACCGGCCCGGCGGGGCGTCCTCGCGGCACCCCTCGGTGCAGCGGGACGGCCGCACCGCCACTCCATCACTGATCCCGGCCGGTTCTCCTTCCCATGCACGTCGCGCTCCCATGGACACACGGGCCGCGCTCCGCATGGCGCATGAGCTCCTGTGCTACTGCCCGGTTGACGACCTCTATGAGGACTGGCTCGACCGCATCGCCAAGCTCGTCCGCGCCGCAGGGGGATCCCCTGTGTCGTCCCTCTCCCCGCCTCACCCTCCGCCAGCTATGGGCGACGTAGCTCACGGAGCACCTCCACCGCCTCTGCCCCAAGACGGAGCCCTGGCGCCAAGGAGCGCGGCTCCACGATGCAACCCGCCACATCCCGCGCCCGCGCGTGAAGAAAGAAGCTGTCAAGAAGTCCCTCCGCCGCAAGAAAATTCTCTGCCGCTCCTCGCACCACTGCGCCAGGACCGGCTGCTGCGGCAAGACCGTGTGCCACCTATAGCGGCAGTGCACGGACCCCATCAAGACCAAGCTCCACCTCCAAGATGGGCCCTGGAGACCATGGCCGGCTGCCGCGCCTTCACCCCCGAGCTGTGTAGCATCGCCTGGCCGGGCAAGTTCAAGCCGAATCTGCCTCCTCGCTACGACGGCACCCCCGACCCCGCGGAGTTCCTGCAGATCTATCATCTGAGCATCGAGGCAGCCAACAGCGACGAGAAAGTCATGGAGAACTGGTTTCCCATGGCTCTCAAGGATGGCGCCCACTCCTGGCTCCTGAACCTGCCACCGGGCTCAATCTCCTCCTGGGATGAGATGCGCGACCGCTTCGTCGCCAACTTCCAGGGCACTCGCGACCGCCCCCCGGCCGCGGGTGACCTGCACCACGTCAAGCAACAAGCAGGAGAGACCCTCCAGAAGTTCATCCAGCACTTCAACAACATTCGTCTTAAGATCCCCAAGGTGACAGACAAGGCCATCATCTCCGCGTTCTCTGATGGCGTCCCCGACATCAAGATGAAGGAAGAGCTCGCTATCCACGAGGAGTTGTGCACATCTCAGGAGCTGTTCAACCTGGCGACCAAGTACGCAAGAGCTGAGGAAGGGCGCCTCTCCTCCTTGAGCAGCCGGCTGCGGACCCGGAGGAGAAGAAAGCCAAGGCCAAGGACGTGAAGCCCAAGGGAGCAGCCGTGCTCACAACGGAGCCGGACACCAAGCAAGGAAGAGACCAACCTGAGTCATCCAAGAGCCGCCGACCGTTCTGCACCTTCCACAACCTGAATACCCACAACACCAGCGACTGTCAAGAGCTCAGAGCCATTCGCGAAGGACGCTTCGGTCGACGCCCCGACCGCAGCGACCGGGGCTATGGCCGAGGAGGAGGATGAGGAGGCGGGCGCTGGGACGATCGTGGCCCGTGCCAGGAGTGGCGCGATCGGCCTTGTGAGGACCGCTGGCAGGATCATCCTCGCGAGGGCGCCTGGAGGGACCAGCCTCGCGAGGATCGTCCTCAGGGCAACGCCGGTCTTCCCCCGCTGCCGCCACCACCAAGAAGGAATGACGACCACCATCAAGACGAGGGGGCTGGGGGCTTCTAGGAGCCGCGTGCTATTGCCTGCATCTTGGGTGGAGCCCAGGCCCCAGCCTCGTAGCGCATTTTCAAACAATTTGCTCGTGAAGTAAATGCAGTCCTCCCCAAGCTTGAGGCCACGCACCCGCTCAGGTGGTCCCAGTGCGCCATCACCTTCAACTCAGCAGATCAGCTCAAGTGCGCAGCCACCGCTGTAACCCTCCCGATACTTTGCTCCCCAGTCGTCAGCAATGTGCAAGTTACCAAGACCCTCGTCGACGCCGGGGAAGGGCTCAATGTACTGTCCGTTGACACATTTGACAACCTCCAAGTGCCATATGACCAGCTTCATCCTACCAAGCCTTTCTCAGGAGTGACCGACGGTTCCACCACACCGATAGGGCAGGTCCGCCTCCCTGTAACCTTCAGAGAACGCGAGAACTATCGCACCGAGCTCATCGACTTCGATGTCGCGCACATCTGCTTGCCATACAACGCCATCCTCGGGTATCCAGCCCTGGCCAAGTTCACGGCGGTGACACACCACGGCTACAACGTCCTCAAGATTCCAGGAAGTGGCGGAATCATCACGGTCCCATGCGAAGAAAGAGACGCGGTGTGCTCCCTCGAGCGTGCCTTTCAAGCTGCAGCAATCGACGACCCCGACAGCCAGGGCGAGGGCCCTCCGGAGGCCATCCCCAAGAAGAGGAAGCAGCTGTGCCGTGCCGGACCTCAGGAGGGTGGCATCGCAGCTGGAACCTCAACAAGATCAGCGCCCGCTCCAGGGGCGCCTCCCTCTGTCGCATAGGAAGGCGCTCCAAGCGCCCTCCTCGGGCAGGGCTCGGGGGCTCTCTTCTGGAGGGCCTCAAACCTTGCCAACATCACGAGGGAGGTGCTCGGGCACCACTTGGAGGTGTGCTTCACGACACGTTTCCCTCAGGAGGACACAGGGCGAGGAGCGCCCACCACTCAGGAATTCATCACCAAGACCACTCAGGAACTGCAAGACACAAGGGCCATGCATGGCCACCGCCGCTCACGAGGCGCAGCTCCGCATCCAGGCGAGGTTGCCGGGCTGCGTGTCTGCATCGACGTCCCAGGGCTCAACAAGGCCACTTTTAAGGAGCTTTTCTGGCCTTCGCGCGTGGGACGCTGTGAGGGTCCACCGCACAGCTACGTTCGTATGCCTTTCGGCCTACTGAGCATGTCCTCAGCCTATCAGCGGAACCTGCGGCGTGTCATGGCGGCTCAGGAGGCTAGGCACCACGCCGTCCTAGGAGAGATGGAGACGGTCCTCAGGGAACCACCTGAGCCCCAGAGCCTCCCGAGGTTCAGGGCCCCCGGTGGCTTGTGAGGAGCAATCCCTTCACAGCGTAGCTTCAGCTTCCCCGACAACCCTTCATCAACAGAACCAGGTGACATTTTCAAAGTTCATTCAGCTAGGAGCGCCCCTCGGGCTGCATCATTTCCATGCCGCGTGGGTTCGTCCCTGTGGCATGTATCCCTTTTTATGTCTTTAGCTTACCCTGTTGGGAGCGCCCCTCGGGCTGCATCATCCCAAAGCTGCTCGAGACTGACCCAGTGGCGTGTTCCTTCCATGCATTTACTTAAGCCTGCTGCTTTCATGTTTAACCTGCCTATGATTTCTGCCTGCTCGATCGTCGCCTCCCACGGGGCCTCCTCACGCCGGCACGACGCTGGAGCATTGGTCCGTACCTGCCACATTGAAAAACCTGAGCGGTCGAGCTCTGGCTCGCGGCACGCCCCGTGCACGTCACCTCACCGGGCCCTCGGTGCCTTCACCCCCTCGCGGAGCAACCAGTGGCAGGCTAGCAACAATAACGGCAGACCGTGTTCTTCCTTATACTGGCTCGCAGGAATCTCACGAGGATAAAACCAGGCGGCACCGTGAGCTCCCACCTCTTCCAAGTAATCCGCTTGCACTTTAAAAGTGGGGCTCCTGAGCATCCCGACTCAGGAGCTCTTACTGGCTCTCCAGCCCTCACCCCCTGGCCTTGACCACGGCACTTGACCCGGCATACCAGCGGCGGCTGAGCTTGCTCGAGGGCCGGGACCTGAGGACGTAGAGCACTGAGGAGAACATGGGAGAAGGGAGACTCGTACGGGCTAGACCTAGCTATTCTGCGGAAGCTTGTGCATGGGCCTGGCGCATCACAAGGACTCGGCTCCAAACCATCAAGATAAGTCCCGCGCTCAGGCTAACCAATTGTTGGAGCCTAGGATTTACGCTCGCCGCAGCCCCGTTGCGGCCACGTCGCCACCCTTTCTTGCCTTGTCGTAGCTGCTTGAGCGCTAAAGGGGACCTCTTGAGCATCGCGCCTCATGGGCTCTTACTGGATCCCGGGCCGCTCACCTCCAGGCATTGACCACGACACGCGAGCTGGCATACCAGAGACGGCTGCGGCCTGCCTGGGGACCGGGACCTGTCAGCATAGAGCAACAAGCTATCGCGAGGTTGGAAAGGGGAGACTGAGCCTTAACAGGACATGCGTTTGCAGATTTTCATAATAAGGAAGATATACACAAAAGACATCACAGACCCTTACACGCCCCCACTGGGCACTTCTTGGTTCCTCGTAGGGAACTGGAGATGAGAACCTAGGGGAATCCTAACTACACCCTCCCATGGCTGACGCCATCATCAATAGTGGCTCGCAGGAGGCTGGCGTCAACCCCATCCAGATCAGCGGCGGCGGCGGCTGGAGGCCGCAGCCCTGCTCTAAGCCCGCCGAGAGCTCGGGGGCATGTAGCTGTCGTCGCTCGTCTCCCGCGTCTCGTAGAGCTCAAGAGAACCGCTGGACTCCCATGGGTTGCTGCTGCTGGAGTAGCCACGAGCGGAGCGTGCGTCATCCTAGCACTCCCCTTCAGGGCAACACTCCAAGCGGCGGCCCTCCACGTCGAAGACCTTGAAGAAAAGCGTGGAGGCGCCGTCATACTCGAAGTGGATCGCGAGGGCGCCCTTCGCATGGCAGACCCGTGCGACCTCGCCCCAGCCGCGGGTCATGAAGATCTTGCCGGTGGAGACTGCTTCAACCTCTGCTCCGGTAGCCGGAGCATCGCAGTCGACATGCTGCAACTAGAGCTCGAGGTCCCCCCTCGGCGGCATCACGTCAGATAAGAACCGCGGAAAGCGGATCCAAGAGCTTGGAGGCATCGGCGCACATAGCACAAGCTCGCGCGAGGAATCCGTGGCGTGGATTCCAGGGGCAACAGCGCGTGTTGCCATCGCACGGCGACTACGGACGCGGCGCGGGCGGCGCCGCTCATCGCTCTGCCCTCCTGACCCCTTGGATTAGGCGTACAAGGGTAGCAGATACCCTGGAGGAGGCCGCTCGCACCAAGGCCTCGCCACTGTCGGTGTCAAAACCGGCGGATCTCGGGTAGGGGTCCCGATCTGTGCGTCTTAGGCTGATGGTAACAGGAAGCAAGGGACACAATGTTTAACCAGGTTCGGGCCCTCTCGATGGAGGTAAAACCCTACTTCCTGCTTGATTAATATTGAAGATATGGGTAGTACAAGAGTAGATCTACCACGAGATCGTAGAGGCTAAACCCTAGAAGCTAGCCTATGATGGTATGATTGTAATTGTGATCGGCCTTCTAAGGACCAACCTCTCCGGTTTATACAGGCACTGGAGAGGTCTAGGGTTTACATGGAGTCGGTTACAAGGAAGGAAATATAATATCTGGATCGCCAAGCTTGCCTTCCACGCCAAGGAAAGTTCCATCCAGACATGGGACGAAGTCTTGAGTCTTTGTATCTTCACGCTTCAATAGTCCGGACGATGTATATAGTCCGGCTGTCCGGATAGCCTCTAATCCAGGACTCCCTCAGTAGCCCCTGAACCAGGCTTCAACGACGATGAGTCCGCGCGTAGTCTTGTCTTCGGCATTGCAGGGCGGGTTCCATCTCCGAATACTCCAAAGTACCTTTACGACGAATAGTGTCCGGAACTCCATCAATGTTGTATTCCTTGGCTTCAGTGCCTCAATAATGACCATCTCCACGTGTCGAGCGAATGCGAGGAGCCGAGGTATTTTTCGCATTTGCCACCCTCAATCTTTTGGGCTGACCACCTATTTGAAGAGACGGGTATTCTCAGATCCAAACCTCACTCTTCCCCCTCGAGCAAGCATCCAACAAAGCGCTCCGGAAAAACCATTCCAACATGGCCGGTCGTCACAGCTCCTCTGCTAGCTCTCCTCGTGCCAAGACGGGGGACTAGGAAGAATGTTCAGTTCCCCATAGCCGTTTGTTTGAGTCACAAACCCAAGGGTTTCTTCCACCAGCATTCATGGTCCCCGTCCGAGCCGGAATAGCCACCTATAATGGCGGGGAGCAAGCGGAGAGATCTCCAATCCATCTCCAGAGGAGCGAATATGCCTCATCCCACATCTGATAAGGGGCGTCGGGTTTCCTATCCACCCGTTCCTTCGCGGGCTCTTGGAGTTCTACGGCCTCCAGTTACACAATCTTACCCCTGCCTCTATACTACATATAGCAGGGTATGTTGCCCTTTGCGAGCTATTTTTAGGCTGTGAGCCTCACTTGAGTTATGGAAGAAGCTGTTCGCCTTGTCCCCGCAACCAGGAGAATCCCTATGTCGGTAGGTGGGGCAAGTATGGCGCATTGCCGAGACCGATACCTATCCGCACTCCCAAGAAGGCACCCGAGAACTGGCCTTCAGAGTGGTTCTACATTGACGACGCTCCCTTCGGATCCAGTCCGGACAGGTCTCCCCTGCTCAAGAATGCCTCGCCGAGGGCATCGCCTGAGCTGGCGCCCGAGGCCCCCAAGAGGAGGATACCAGGGAGATATATTACCTGATGAGCAGGATAAAGTTACTGGCCAAATCCGGACTGACGATAGTCGCGGTTATGGCAATATGCATAATACGGGGAGTGCAACCGCTTCAATATCGGGGGAAGCCCATGTGGCACTTCAACAGGGAAGATGATGCCACCCGCTGTGGCCGTCAGGGCCCAGACTCCGCCACTGCTCTGGCAAGGATATTGTCCTATTTATACAAAGGGGAGGAGAAGGAATTTCTTCACATCAAACCGCGAGATGGATTCTCCATGTACAACCCCCAAACTGGGCAAGTTGTCATTCCTTTCCCTACGTCACTTATTGTGGCGTTCTTCGCTAAGATCATATGCCTCGATATTCCTGAGCAGAAACTGAGGAGGGCCGTAGAAGAAATCTCCAGCCCCTCCCCGCAGCCAGAGGACCCCGGAAGGGCCCTAGATCCAGGTCTCGAAGAAGATCCGGATATTACCGTGGAGCTTGTCAACGGGATATTTTATCAAGCGAGCTGCGATGGCACCTCAGTGGCCATTACTGCCGACTATCCCAGACCGCTTCCTACATTGCACGTAAGCCATGTCGAAAAACCCTATCCTTCGAAGAGGACTCCCTTTAGATGTCATGCCTTACCCTTGAAGTGTCGTGTTTTTGCAGAGATGGCGGTCAGAGCGTGGGGCCGAGCCCCTAGGGACTTGTCGGCCAAGGGCGTACGGATCGGGCAGGCTCAAGAGGAAGGCGGTAAGGGTCGACTCGCCGCTATGGAGGTAAGGCAAAAACCTGTGCTGTGATTATGGTATTTTGAAGTATGACAACACCCTTTGTGTCCTGGCAGGAAGAGGAGCAGCCTGACTATATCCGGGGATCCTGCCAACCACGCCTCCACCAGCCGGATTCCAGAACCGGCTTCGAGAGCGGAGGCGGGAGCAGGGCCAATGCTGCATAGTTCTCCAACAGAGAATGCGGATATGCTCTCGGCCATGAATTCCGAAGTAGAGAGCGCCATGAATCACCGGCGCCGACGGGCCGTACTTCGGGACAACATCTTTTCCGAAGAGGCATTTAACGCCTTCAATTCGGGAGACGCATACATCCGAGCTGCTCAAGGCGGGCTTGCCCGAGCGACGGACCAGTATACGAAAGATATACAGGTGAGAAAATTAGATAAGCATGTGTAGCAATAGCCCCTGAGACTTATAACGGTTGGAAAAACTGTTTTAAGGATCAATTTATGCACAGGTCCTTGTAGATAAGAATGAGCATTTGTTTCGGGAGCTGGAGGAATGCAAGGCCGAACTGAGGGCCGCAGTTGCCAAATTAGAGGAATCACAAAAGCCCTCATCTGGTAACAGTTGTCGTAATTGTACGAAGATGCACCAGTTAGTAAATGGCTGATATGTCAAGTCTAACAGAAAATTCTGCAGACATTCCCGGGGTGAATCCGGAGGGCGTAAAAGAGGACGCATCGCATCTCAAACGGCAGCTGGAGGCTGGCGAGCGCATTCTTACGTGAGTTAGGTAGGATAAGAACAATCTTCAAGATGCCAAAGTCCAGCTGGACGTGGAGTTAAAAGATCTCCGCACTCAGCTGGCGGACTCCGTGAAGGAGAACAAAAGGCTTCGACGCGGCATTTACGGTAAGTGCCTAGACGAACTGTAGTATAGTTCGGCGAGGAAGTATATTGAAAGAATTTTGCTTGCAGGAATGTTAACGGGTCGCCCTGAGGAGATGACCTCTTCTCGCAAGTGATTTATCGCAAGACTTTCAGAATCGCATGCGAGCGAGCTCGGCAAGTGATGCAGGGTGTTGCTCAGGCTTTGTGGCCATCAAGCTTGCTGCCGAATGGCATGGGGGAGCTTGCGGATATGCTTCAAGGAGCGCGCCGCTTGCCGGCAAGGCGCAAGAGAAGCCTGGGCGATGGTGAAGACGTGCTACACCATGCTGGACCCAACCATATGGCGAAGTAGGATCAAGGGGCCCGATGGGCAGGAAATTCCCGTGAGTCTGGTATATGACCAGGTAGCATTAGCAGCTAAGTATTCTCAACAGGATTGTAAGCTAGATAGCCTGTTGGACGGTATAGAGGAGGAATATAGTCAGTCCAAGTGACTGTGTAATTTAATGGACATAATTAGCCCCTAGCCGGATTAAAATCATTTGTCATGGCGGACCTTTTCGCTTCAGCCCCCAGATCCTATAGTCCGCGGTGTGTCCGAATACCCACTCAATTTGACAAAACCGGGGTATGCATGGAAACAAGGCGTAGGGGTCATAAGTGCTTGAACAGACAAGTACCAAACTAGTTATGTTATATTACATGGATTGTAAGAAACATCTTCCAGGGAGAATAGTTCCGTTAGGGGTTCCTTTCCCTGGGTACGCATGCGACAATGCACATGTGCGGACTGCGAACGATGGCGCAGGATACAAGACTTCTGGGGATTTACGTTATAATAAACGAATACATCTTTTGTTCACCGACCGAATATTATCTTAAGGAAGCTAGCTTTCGTCTTCACCCAGTCTGAGGTACACATCCGGCTGAACCGGTAGTAACAATCGCAGAGGTGCTCCCCTTATGCCCTAGCCGAATTAAAGGGAACGTAGGGCATAAACGCAAGAGCCAGGCAACCCAGCTTGGCCACATCTTAAGTCATATCGATGCCTATAATGGTGAAGAAAAGGCACATATGGAAAAAGAATGCATATGTGATGGGCAGAAGGCCATGTGAGTAATTATTTTTAGTCCCCAGGTATTGCTTACACACATAGTGCGGCCGGAGTGATCCGGGAATCCGCACTGTATTGAATACTTTCTGTGAAGAGGAAAAAAGTCGAGAAAGGAAAAAGGGATGGAGCATAATTAAAAAGGAGGGGTTAGGAGACGAACATTGAGTTCGGCGTTAGGCGTAGAATCTCCGGAGTCAGCGCGCTCCATGGGTTCGCTCGAGTCATTATCGGAAGCATTACGTAAGCGGTATGCTCCTCCGGTG